>ML663006.1:23237366-23917758 GCA_007570785.1 Antilocapra americana
AAGATCAGGGCAGAAATAAATGCAAAGGAAACAAAAGTGACCCATAAGGATAACAGCTGATCTCTCATCAGAAACGCTTCAGGCCAGAAGGGAATGGCAAAACATACTTAAAGTCATGGAAGAAAACAATCTACAACCCCGACTACTCTACCCAGCAAGGATCTCATTCAAATTTGAAGGAGAATTCAAAATTTTCTCAGACAAGCAGAAACTGAGAGAATTCAGTAATACCAAACCAGCCCTCCAACGAATGCTAAAGGATCTTTCCTAGATAGGAAACACCGATGGGATAGATAATCTGGAGCCCAAAACAATAAAATAAATGGCAGCGGGATCATACTTATCAATAATTACCTTAAATGTAAACGGGCTGAATGCCCCAACCAAAAGGCAAAGATTGGCCGATTGGATACAGAAACAAGACCCCTATATATGTTGTCTACAAGAGACCCACCTCAAACCTAGGGACACATATAGACTGAAAGTTAAAGGCTGGAAAAAGATATTCCATGCAAATAAAGACCAAAAGAAAGCAGGAGTGGCAATACTCATATCTGATAAAGTAGACTTTAAAATAAAGGCAGTGAAAAGAGATAAAGATGGACATTACAAAATGATCAAAGGATCAATCGAGGAAGAAGAAATAACAATTATAAATATTTATGCACCTAACATAGGAGCTCCACAATATGTAAGGCAAATGCTAACAAATATGAAAGGGGAAATCAACAACAACACAATAATAGCAGGAGACTTTAATACACCACTCACACCAATGGATAGATCAACTAGACAGAAAAGTAACAAGGAAATTCAAACTTTAAATGAAACAATAGACCAACTAGACCTAATTGATATCTATAGGTCATTCCACCCCAAAACAAGGAATTTCACCTTTTTCTCAAGTGCACACGGGACCTTCTCCAGGATAGATCACATCCTGGGCCATAAATCTAACCTTGATAAATTCAAAAATATTGAAATCATCCCAAGCATCTTTTCTGACCACAATGCAGTGAGATTAGATATCAACTACAGGAGAAAACCTCTCAAAACTTCCAACATATGGAGGCTCAACAACACACTGCTGAATAACCAACAAATCGCAGAAGAAATTAAAAATGAAATTCAGTTATGCATGGAAACGAATGAAAATGAAAACACAACAGCTCAAAACCTATGGGACACTGTGAAAGCAATGCTAAGGGGAAAGTTCATAGCAATACAAGCTCACCTCAGGAAACAAGAGAAAAATCAAATAAATGACCTTACTATACACCTAAAGCAACTAGAAAGGGAAGAGATGCAGAAGCCCAGGTCTAGTAGAAGGAAAGAAATCTTAAAGATCAGGGCAGAAATTAATGCAAAGGAATCAAAAGTGACCATAGCAAAAATCAACCGAGCCAAAAGCTGGTTCTTTGAGAAGATAAATAAAATTGACAAACCGTTAGCCAGACTCATCAAGAAACAAAGGGAGAAGAACCAAATCAACAGAATTAGAAATGAAAACGGAGAGATCACAACAGAAAACACAGAAATACAAAGGATCATAAGAGACTATTATCAGCAACTATATGCAAATAAACTGGACAATTTGGATGAAATGGACAAATTCCTAGAAAAGTACAACTTTCCAAGACTAAACCAGGAAGAGATAGATAATATTAATAGACCCATCACAAGCACGGAAATTGAAACCGTAATCAGAAATCTTCCAAAAAACAAAAGCCCAGGACCAGATGGCTTCACAGCTGAATTCTACCAAAAATTTAGAGAAGAGCTAACACCTATTCTACTCAAACTCTTCCAGAAAATTGCAGACGAAGGTAAACTTCCAAACTCATTCTATGAGGCCTCCATCACCCTAATTCCAAAACCTGGCAAAGATGCCACAAAAAAAGAAAACTACAGGCCAATATCACTGATGAACTTAGATGCAAAAATCCTCAACAAAATTCTAGCAAATAGAATCCAACAACACATCAAAAAGATCATACATCATGATCAAGTAGGCTTTATCCCAGGGATGCAAGGATTCTTCAATATTCGTAAATCGATCAATGTAATACACCACATTAACAAATTGAAAAATAAAAATCACATGATTATCTCAATAGATGCAGAGAAAGCCTTTGACAAAATTCAACATCCATTTATGATAAAAACCCTCCAAAAAGCAGGAATAGAAGGAACATTCCTCAACATAATAAAAGCTATATATGACAAACCCACAGCAAACATTATCCTCAATGGTGAAAAACTGGAAGCATTCCCCCTGAAATCAGGGACAAGACAAGGGTGCCCACTCTCACCACTACTATTCAACATAGTTTTGGAAGTTTTGGCCACAGCAATCAGAGCAGATAAAGAAATCAAAGGAATACAGATTGGAAAAGAAGAAGTAAAACTCTCTCTGTTTGCTGATGACATGATCCTCTATATTGAAAACCCTAAAGACTCTACGAGAAAATTACTAGAGCTAATCAGTGAATATAGCAAAGTTTCAGGATACAAAATCAACACACAGAAATCCCTGGCATTCCTATACACTAACAGTGAGAAATCAGAAAGAGAAATTAAGGAAACAATCCCATTCACCATCGAAACAAAAAGAATAAAATACTTAGGAGTATTTCTACCTAAAGAATCAAAAGACTTGTATATAGAAAACTATAGAACACTGATGAAAGAAATCAAGGAGGACACAAACAGATGGAGAAATGTACCGTGCTCATGGATTGGAAGAATCAATATAGTGAAAATGAGTATACTACCTAAAGCAATCTATAGATTCAATGCAATTCCTATCAAGCTACCAGAGGTCTTCTTCAAAGAATTAGAACAAATAATTTCTCAATTTGTATGGAAATACAAAAAACCTCGTATAGCCAAAGCAATCTTGAGAAAGAAGAATGGAACTGGCGGAATCAACCTACCTGACTTTAGGCTATACTACAAATCCACAGTCATTAAGACAGTATGGTACTGGCACAAAGACAGAAACATAGATCAATGGAACAGAATAGAAAGCCCAGAGATAAATCCACGCATCTATGGACACCTTATCTTTGACAAAGGAGCCAAGAATATACAATGGAGAAAAGACAACCTCTTTAACAAGTGGTGCTGGGAAAACTGGACAGCCACTTGTAAAAGAATGAAACTAGATCACTTTCTAACACCATACACAAAGATAAACTCAAAATGGATCAAAGATCTAAGCATAAGACCAGAAACTATAAAACTCCTAGAGGATAACATAGGCAAAACACTCTCTGCTATAATCCAAAGCGGGATACTCCATGACCCACCTCCCAGAATATTGGAAATAAAAACTCGAATAAACAAATGGGACCTAATTAAAATTAAAAGCTTTTGCACAACAAAGGAAACTATAAGCAAGGTGAAAAGACAGCCTTCAGAATGGGAGAAAATAATAGCCAATGAAGCAACAGACAAACAATTAATCTCAAAAATTTACAAACAACTCCTGCAGCTCCATTCTAGAAAAATAAACAACCCAATTAAAAAGTGGGCCAAAGAACTTAACAGACATTTCTCCAAGGAAGATATAAAAATGGCTAACAAACACATGAAAAGATGCTCAACATCACTCTTTATCAGAGAAATGCAAATCAAAACCACAATGAGGTACCACTTTACACCAGTCAGAATGGCTGCCATCCAAAAGTCTACAAGCAATAAATGCTGGAGAGGATGTGGAGAAAAGGGAACCCTCTTACACTGTTGGTGGGAATGCAAACTAGTACAGCCACTATGGAAAACAGTGTGGAGGTTCCTTAAAAAGCTGCAAATAGACCTGCCATATGACCCGGCAATCCCACTGCTGGGCATATACACCGAGGAAACCAGAATTGAAAGAGCCACGTGCACCCCAATGTTCATCGCTGCATTGTTTACAATAGCCAGGACATGGAAGCAACCTAGATACCCATCAACTGACAAATGGATAAGAAAGCTGTGGTACATACACACAATGGAATATTACTCAGCATTAAAAATAAATTCATTTGAAGCAGTTCTACTCAGATGGACGAAACTGGAGCCCATTATCCAGAGTGAAGTAAGCCAGAAGCAAAAACAACAATACAGTATATTAACACATATATATGGAATTTAGAAAGACGGTAACGAGAACCCATCATGCGAGACAGCAAAAGGAACGCAGATGTATAGAATAGACTCGTGGACTCTGTGGATGAGGGTAAGGGTGGGATAATATGGGAAAATGGCATTGAAGCATGTTAATTGCCATGTGTCTAATCAATCGCCAGCCCAGGATTGATGCTCGGGGCTGGTGCATCGAGATTTCCTGGGGGGAGGTGGAGGGAGGGGGGTTCTGGAGGGGGAGCATATGTAAACCCATGGTGATATCATGGCATTGTATAGCAAAAACAATAAAAGGGAAAAAAAATAAAAAATATTTAAGAATAAGAAAAAAAAAAAAAAAGCAGAGACATTACTTTGCCAACAAAGGTCCATCTAGTCAAGGCTATGGTTTTTCCAGTAGTCATGTGTGGATGTGAAATTTGAACTATAAAGAAAGCTGAGTGCAAAAGAATTGATGCTTTTGAACTGTGATGTTGGAGAAGACGCTTGAGAGTCTCTTGGACTGCAAGGAGATCCAATCAGTCCATCCTAAAGGAGATCAGTCCTGGGTGTTCATTGGAAAGCCTGATGTTGCAGCTGAAACTCCAATACTTTGGCCACCTGATGCGAAGAACTGACTTATCTGAAAAAAACGTGATGCTGGGAAAGATTGAAGACAGGAGGAGAAGTGGATGACAGAGAATGAGATGGCTGGATGGCATCACTTACTCAAAGGACATGAGTTTGGGTAAACTCCAGGAGCTGGTGGTGTACAGGGAAGCCTGGCATGCTGCAGTCCATGGGGTCGCAAAGAGTCGGACATGACTGAGCGACTGAACTGAACTGAACTGAAGAGGGAATTTTATAGCAATACAAACCTACCTCTTGAATAAAAGAAACCTCAAATAAAAAACCTCTATTTACATATACAGGAAAAAAAGGTGAAAGACTAAAAACAACAATAACAATAAGAAAACCCAAAGTTAGTAGAAGGAAAGGAAACATCAAGATCATGGCTGACATAAATGAATGGAAACAAAGAAAATGATAGCAAAGATCAATGAAACCAAAAGCTGCTTCTTTGAGAAAATAAGCAAACTGAGAAGCTATTAGCCAGTCTTGTCAAGAAAACAAAAAGGGCAGGGGGAGAGATTTCAAATCAATAAAGTTAGAAATGAAAAGCAAGAAGTTACAACTGACACCACAGAAATACAAAGGATCATAAGAGAATACTACTAGCAATTATATGCCAATAAAAAGGACAACTTGGAAAAAATGGGCTAATTCTTTTAAAGATATAGCCTTCCAAAGGTGAACCATGAAGAAATTGAATATATGGATTTACCAATCATAAGTTATGAAATTGAAATTGTGATTAAAATCTTCCTACAAACAAAAGTCCAGGACAAGATGGAAAATACTATCAAATATTTAGAGAAAAATAACACCTATTCTTCTCAGTTCTTCCAAACACTCAGAGAGGAAGAAAAACTCCCAAACTCCTTTTACAAGGCCACCCTGTTACCAAAACCTATGATACCACACACACAAAAAGAAAACTATAGATCATTATCAAGGAATACAGATGAACATAGATGCAAAAATCTTCAACAAAGTATCAATAAAAGGATCCAACCACACATTAAAAGGATCATACACAATGATCAAGTGGGTTTTATCCCAGAATGCAAGGATTCTTCAATATACACAAAATAAACAAATTGAAAAAGAAAAGCCATATTATCATCTTAATAGATAAAGATTTTGAGAAAATTCAACACCCATTAATGATAGAAATTCTTGAGAAAATGGGTATCAAGGGAAATTGTTGTTATTGTTTAGTCACTGAGTCATGTCTGACTCTTTTGTAAACCCATGGAGCCCACCAAGCCCCTCTGTTCCTGGGATTTGCTAGGCAAGAATACTAGAATTGGTTGCCATTTCCTTCTCCAGGGGATTTTCACGACCCAGGGATCAAACCTTCATCCTCTGCACTCACAGGCAGATTCTTTACCACTGAGCCACCAGGGAGGCCCTTATGGAAACTACCTCAGTATAATAAAGGCTGTATATAATAAACCCACAGGGAATATAATTTTCAATGGTGCAAAACTAAAATATTTCCTCTAAGAATAGGAACAAGACAAGTATGTCCACTGTCACCACTATTATTCAACATAGTTTTAGAAATCATAGTTACAACAATGAGAGAAGGAACAGAAATAAAATGAGTCCAAATTGATAAAGAAGAAGCAAAACTCACTGTTTGTACATTAAAAAAAATCCTAGAGATACCACCAGGAAGCCACTAGAGCTAGTCAATAAATTTGATAAAGTTACAGGATACAAACTTAATACCCAGAAATCTCTTGAATTTATATACACTAACAACAAAAGATCAGAAGCATAAATTAAGGCTGTAATCCCATTTACTATCACAACAAAAAGAACAAAATACCTAGGAATAAGCCTACCTAAGAAGGCAAAAGATATGCATGTGGAAAACTTTAAGATGCTGATGAAAGAAAGACAACACAAGTAGATGGAGAGATATATCATGCTCTTGGATTTACAGAGTCAATATCATGAAAATAAGTAGACTACCCAAATCAATCTGCAGATTCAATGCAATCCTTATCATGTTACCAATGTAATTTTTCACAGAATTAGAACAAAAAAAATTAATATTTGTATGGAAACACAGAAGACCTCGAATAGCCAAAGCAATCTTGAGAAAGAAAAATGAAACTGAAGGAATGAGATTCCTGACTTCAGACTATACCATCAACCTACAGCAATCACGATGGTATGATACTGGCACAAAAACAGAAATACAGATTCATGAAAGAAGTTAGAAAATCCAGACATAAACCCATATAGCTATGGTCAATTAATCTATGACAAAGGAGGCAAGAATCTACAATGGAGAAAAGACAATCTCTTCAATAGTGCGGCTTGGAAAACTGGACAACTACATGTAAACTTAGAACGCTCTGTAACACCATACACAAAAATGCAGTCATAATTGAACAAAGACATAAATATAAGGCCATGCACTATAAAACTCTTAGAGGAAATCATAGGAAGAACACTCTTAAAAGTAAATCACAGAACAATCTTTTTTGGACCACCTCTTAAGAGTGATGAAAATAAAAACAAATGGGACCTAATTAAACTTCAAACCGTTTGCACAGCAAAGGAAGCTATGAAGAAAACAAAAATATCATCCTTAGAATGGGAGAATATCTTTGCAAATGAAACTAATAAGGGTTTAATTTCCAAAATATACAAACATTTCTTGTAGCTCAATATCAAAGAACAAACCACCAAACAAAAAATGGGCTGAAAATCTAAGCATACATTTATCCAAAGATGACACACAGACGGCCAGCAAACACATGAAAAGATTCTCAACATCCTAATTATTAGAGAAATGCAAATAAAACTATAATGAAATTATCTCCTCACACCTGTCAGAATGGCCATCATAAAAAAGTCTGCAAACAATAATGATGGAGAGGGTGTGGATGAAAGGAAACCCTCCTACACTGTCAGTGGGAATGTAAATTGGTAAAGCCACTATGGAGAACAATATGGAAGTTCCTTAAGAAACTAGTGATAGAGCTAAGATATAACCCTGTAAATGCATTCCTAGGCATTAATCCAGAGAAAATTATAATTCAGAAGTATGCATGCACTCTGATGTTCACTGCAGCACCCTTAACAAAAACCAAGACATGAAAGCAACCTAAATGTCCATAGCAGAGGAATGGATAAAAAAGATACAGCACTTGAATACTGTGGAATATTACTCAAAATAAAATGGAACAAAATAGTGCCATCTGCAGAGACATGGATGTAACTAGAGACTGTCATACAGAGTGAATTAAATCAGAAAGATAAAAACAAATATTGTATAATATCACTTGTATGTGGAATCTAGAAAAATAGTACAGATGAACTAATTGGCAAAGCAGAAATATAGTCATAGATATAGGGTACAAACTTATGATTATTGAGAAGGGGGAGGCAGGATGAATTGGGAGGTTGGGATTGAGATATGTACACTACTACATATAAAATGACAGTTATAACCTACTGTTTAGTACATGGAATCCTAGTCAGTGATCTGTGGTGATCTACATTGGAAGGAAATCTGAAAAAGAGTGGATATATGTACACATATAACTGATGCATTTTGCTGTACACCAGAAGCTAATACAACATTGCAAAGCAACTCCTCTTCAATAAAATGTAATGAAAGAAAAAAGAAAAGAAGAACAAAATACATAGGAGAAATTGAAAAGTCACCAGAAATTCTCAGGAAAAGGAGCACATTCAGAAAAGACAGAAAGAAACAAAGAAAATATTTGCAGAAATAATGGCTTAAAACTTCCCCAGTTTTATAAAGATGTGAATGTAAGCATTCAGAAATTTCAATAAACTCCAAGTGAGATGACCTTATAGGGACTTATACAGAGATATATCATAAACAATTTCAAAAGTCAAAAAGTAGAGAATTTTGAAAGCAGCAAAATTGAAAAACCTAATAAGATTATCAGCAGATTTCTCATTAGAAACTTTGAAAGCCAAAGGTAGTTGGTTAACATGCAAAATGTTACAAATAATATAAAACTGTCAAGCAAGACCTGTATATCTATCCTTCCAAAGTGAGGGAAATTTCAGATGAGCAGAATCTCAAAGAATCTTTTTTTCATTAGGCTGTCCCTAAAAGAAATGTTGAAGGGAGGTCTGTCAGCTGAAATTAAAAAAACTTTAGACAGTAATTTGAATCCTTATGAAGAAACAAATATCTCAGTAAAGATATGCATTCACATTGCAAAAGATAGTAACAATGTAGAATTGGTATGTCACTTCACCTTTTGTTTTCTATATATGTGAGAAACATATTAAAAAATATTCATCAAAAAGCTGGTATTATTTCAACTTTGGTTTGCAACTCTACATTTTATTTTCTATGCAACTTAAGAAATTAATGATTTTAAATAATTATTAGTTTGTATTTTGGGACACACATTGTAAAGATCAAATTTTGTGATATCAACAACTGAGAGGAATAGGGATAGGGCTGGAGCTATAAAAGGACAGAGTTTCTGTGCATTACTAAAAGTAAACTGCTATAAACTCAACTTAAATGTTGCAACTTGAGGATGGAAAATATAATCCCACAAAGGAAATAGCTATACAATACACAAAAGCAAATAAAAAAGAAAAGTAAGCATTTTTACAACAAAAAATCAACTAAGCAGGAAAAAACACAATAATGCAGAAAAAAAAAAGACAAACATTGCTAAAGACATATGGAAAAAACAGCAAAATGGCAGTATTATTATCTTATCAGCAATGATTTTAAATGTAAACAGAAAATGATACTGCACACCAATAGTAAGGAAAAGGAATGACTATACAAATATCAGACAAGATCAACTTTAAATCAAAAGTTTACAAGACAAAAGACTATAAGATTATAAAATGTGCAATATAGCAAGAAAATATAACAATTTTGAACATAAGTGTATCTGTCAGCAAAATATATGAGGCAAAAATAGAAGGAAATAATATATAATAGTACACTCTCAATAGCCCATCCCCCCATCCATTGTCTCCCGTTCAATATGCCATCTTCAATAATGGTAGAACAACTGAATAGAATATAAATAAGAATACAAAAAACTTGAAGAGTTCAATAGATGTA
This sequence comes from Antilocapra americana, assembly GCA_007570785.1. NCBI lineage: Eukaryota > Metazoa > Chordata > Mammalia > Artiodactyla > Antilocapridae > Antilocapra > Antilocapra americana. The sequence continues at coordinate 23,247,193 of ML663006.1, forward strand.
TACAGAATACTCAACAACAGCTACACGTTTGTTAGTGTACACAGCATGTTTATATATCAATGGGTTGAAGGTAGAAACAGAAATAAACAGGAAAGTTCAAAAATTTGGGGGAGTAAAACATTCTTTCCTTCACTGTATTGCCTTTGTTCCTTTGACAGAAGTCAGTTAACTATGTTTAGCAGGGATTACTTATGGGTTCTCTATTCTGTTCCATTGATTTGTTAACCTGTACTACTGTCAATAACATATCAGCTTGATTACTGTAACTGTATAGTAAGTTTTGAAGTCATGTGGCATTGGTCTTTCAAATTTGCTCTTCTCTTTTAACATTGTATAGCCTATTCTGAGTTTTTTGCTTCTTAATATAGACTTTAGAATCAGCTGTCAATATCTACAAAATAAATTGCCAGAATTTTGACTGGTATTGCATTGAATCTGTAAATTAAATTGACAGACATTGACATAATGACTATATTAAACCTTAAAAAAATCCACCTACATTGGGAAGATCCCCTGGAGGAGGGCATGGCAACCCACTCCCAGTATTCTCGCCTTGAAAATTTCCATGGATACAGGTGCCAGGTGGACTACAAAGAGTCAGACATGACTGAGAGACTAAGCACATCCATGAACATGGAATATCTCTCCATTTATTTAGTCCTTTGATTCTGCTCATCAATGTTTTGTAGTTGTCTTCATATCAATTTTGTACATATACTGGTAAATTTGATGGGTAAGAATTTAATATTAACAGGTGCTGCTTAGATGATAGAGTTTTACATTTCAAATTCTACTTGTTCATTATTAGCATATAGGAAAGCAATTAACTTTCATATATTAACATTGTATCTTGCTGTAACCACTTATCAGTTCTAAGAATTGTTAATTTTTTTTCAGGTTTTCTGCATAGATGATCATATTCAGTTCAAGTTCAGTCTCTTAGTCATGTCCCACTCTTTGTGAACCCATGAACCACAGCATGCCAGGCCTCCCTGTCTATACCAACTCCTGGAGTTTACCCAAACTCATGTTCACTGAGTTGGTGATGCCATCTAACCATCTCATCCTCTGTTGTCCGCTTCTCCTACTGCCTTCAATCTGTCCCAACATCAGGGTCTTTTCAAATGAGTCAGCTATTCACATCAGGTGGCCAAAGTATTGGAGTTTCAGTTTCAACATCAGTCCTTCCAGTGAACACCCAGGACTGATTTCCTTTAGGATGGACTGGTTGGGTCTCCTTGCAGTCCAAGGGACTCTCAAGAGTCTTCTCCAACACCACAGTTCAAAAGCATCTATTCTGCACCAAGCTACATGACTACTGGAAAAACCATAGCCTTGACTAGATGGACCTTTGTTGACAAAGAAATGTCTCTGCTTTTTAATATGCTGTCTAGATCGGTCATAACTTTCTATCCAATGAGTAAGCTTAGTCTTTTAATTTCATGGCTGCAATCACCATCTGCAGTGATTTTGGAGCCCCCCAAAATAAAGTCAGCCACTGTTTCCACTGTTTCCCTATCTATTTGCCATGAAGTGATGGGACCAGATGCCATGATCTTAGTTTTCTGAATGTTGAGTTTTAAGCCAAATTTTTCACTCTCCTCTTTGACTTTCTTCAAGAGGCTCTTTAGTTCCTCTTCACTTTCTGCCATAAGAGTGGTGTCATCTGTATATCTGAGGTTATTGATATTTTTCCCAGCAATCTTGATTTCATCTTGTGCTTCCTCCAGCCCAGTGTTTTGCATGATGTACTCTGCAGATAAGTTAAATAAGCAGGGTGGCAATATACAGCCTTGACATACTCCTTTTCCTATTTTGGAACCAGTCTGTTGTTCCATGTCCAGTTCCAACTGTTGCTTCCTGACCTGCATACAGGTTTTTCAAGAGGCAAGTCAGCTGGCCTGGTATTCCCATCTCTTTCAGAACTTTCCACAGTTTATTGTGATCCACACAGTCAAAGGCTTTGGCATAGTCAATAAAGCAGAAGTAGGTGTTTTTTGGGAACTCTCTTGTTTTTCTCATGATCCAATGGATGTTGGCAATTTGATCTCTGATTCCTCTGTCTTTTCTAAAACCAGCTTGGACCTCTGGAAGTTCACGGTTCTTGTATTGATGAAGCCTGGCTTGGAGAATTTTGAGCATTACTTTACTAGTGTGTGAAATGAGTGCAATTGTGTGGTAGTTTGAGCAATCTTTGACATTGCATTTCTTAGGGACTGAAATGAAAACTGACTTTTCCAGTCCTGTGGTCAACTGCTGAGTTTTCCAAAGTTGCTGGCATATTGAGTGCAGCACTTTCACAGCATCATCTTTTAGGATTTGAAATAGGATGATCACACTATCTGCAAACAGAATAAGTTTTGTGTCTCCCTTTCTTTCCCTTTCTTACACTATTGCATGAGCAAGAATTGTCATTGATTTTAGTTATTTTCCAAGGTTACTAGTTTCAGAATAATACATTGTCTTATACCAATAACTACTCATTTAAGGGGTATATCATTAAAGGGGCTCAACAGTGAAGTTCTCACCTCAGTCTAACTTTAAGTGTTAATCCCATGTTTGTCAGTCTCAACTCAGGAATATATTTATATCTTTCATCCACATACATTCATGTTTTATTCTGCTCACCTAGAGTATATGAACTATTCTTAGCAAACAAATAGTTTTATTTTCCCCAGGCAGATGAGAGGAAAAACATTATTATGGCTTTAACAGATAATTACAGTTTCAAGAGTTCTACAAGTTGATTGCTAAACAGTAATTATTACAACTTACTTTTATAAATTTATAATTAAATTACATTAAAAACAGAGATTAGGACTCAAAATGTACCCCTTTGTGTTTATTATTATAATATTTTACTTTCACTGTAATGTTTAAAGGCATGTAGGTCAGTTGCATCAGTAAGGTGACATTACTATATAATGGAGTGCAACTGTGCATTACTCAACAACTCACTTAGTAACTTGAAACTGATTATTGTAGGAGATTTTACAAGTAAAGTATTAAAGCTAGGCTTTTGTTTTGTTTTGGGGGTATTTTTTAAACTACTAGCACTCACTGTCCAATGTTTTTCTTCCATATCTTTCATCCATACAGCAACTGAAAAGTTGGATAATCCTATTTTTTACTGTATCATGGCTAAATGTAATCTAAGTTTAGATGCTAAATTATAAACAAGAATATATGATGATTGTCTTTAAAACACAAAGTATTCAATTAAAATATATAATATTTCTAATCCATTTGTAACTCAAATGTAGGGTTTATTTAATATGACATCTTCAAATCCTTAAGATTTAAAATTTTGGAAAAAATGTATTTATCATCACATGCCTTTTAATTAAAATTTAGTTTTGAAGGACAAACTTATATAAATTAAGATTTTCAATTATGTTTAAATTAATGAAAGTGAAAAAGTGAAAGGCTAGTCACTCAGTTGTGCCTGACTCTTTACCACCCCATGGACTGTAGCCCACCAAGCTCCTCTGTCTGTGGAATTCTCCAGGCAAGAATACTGGAGTGGGTCACCATTTCCGAGATCTTCCCTACACAGGGATTGAACCCAGGTCTCCTGCACTGCAGGCAGATTCTTATCATCTGAGCCACCAGGGAAGCCCAATACAATTAAAGTAAATCATTAATTAAGTTAATGGTTTAATTTAATTTATGGTACTTTAATTGCATTTCTTTAAAAATAAATCACTTCAAGAATACAGTAGACTTAGAGATTTGCTGAGATTAAACAAATGTGAATTCAAATCCTAGTTTTAAATTGGAGTGATAATTGGTATGTTAGAGTTGGTATGATAATTAAAAGAGGTAGTCAAATAAATATCTTAGTTATCTAAATAGCAAGAGCTAAATTGTCATTTTAGCTTTTTAAATGAGAGGGATAATTATATTTCATAGGAAAATAGAATACAATATTAAAAGACAGTCATTCAACAAATAGAATTTCTCTTGGTACTGTCAAATAAGGCATATACTTACTGAATATGTTATAAAGTGCATGGACCATTAAATTTAGTCTTGCAAAAGCACTGAGGTACACTCATACTGTGGCATAGCCACAAGTAATTTTAAGAGAATCTGTATCAGATTCTCAACTTTCAAAAGTACAATTTCCTAAGCAAGGCCAGACTGAGAACATGCCCTGCTTCATGTTTTCTTTCCCCCTCCCCTCTCTTACAATAGTCATTCTCCCACTTTTCAGAAGAAAAGTGACCCTCTGCCATTCAGGAGCTTGCTGTCTGGGATACATTTTCTATGTTGAAACTTCTGGGTTATAATCTCTCCTGTGAAAAAATATTTGCATTTTAAAAAAGGATTTGTGTCTGGGGTGTGACTTATTTCATCCAGGCTACATATTCAAGGTAAGGGTTACATCAGAATAAAAGCCGCAAAGTGAGACTGTTGTCTAGGGGATACCCATCAGCAGGCTTAGTTGAATTGAAAATGAGTTCAGAATTTTTCTCATGACTGAAACAGTCTGGTTTGGCTGATTTGCTTGAAAATAAGGGCTTTCCTTACCAATTAAATAGCACCATGACATAATTTATAATTTCAATAAGATAAATCAGCAGCTTCAAAATTTCAAGAAAAAACATTGTTAATCAAAATATGCAATAAAAATAGGTTAGAAAATAGCCTTTGCAACTATTAAACTTACAATGAAAAATAATAGATATCAATTTTAAAATGTGTGAGGAGCTTCATATTTTTGCAAAATTCTAATAAGGTGATGACAAAAATAATATTTGAAGTCCAATATTGCAATATATAAATAATTAAATAGGAGATAAAATTAATATTTTGGCAATTGATATAGTTATTCAAAATATGAAATTCTATTATTTATCTCAGATAGAATGTATATATTCAAGAGCATTATCATTATTTATTAGCTTTTTTTTTTTTTAACATTTCCAGAGAATTAGCAGGTAGCTCAGTGGTAAAGAATCCATCTGCCAATACAGGAGATACAGGAGATGCAGATTCAACCCCTGGGTCAAGAAGATTCTTTGAAATAGAAAATGGCAACACACTCCAGTATACTTGCCTGGAAAAGAACATGGATAGAGGAGCCTGGAGAGTTACAATTCATGGGGTCCAAAAGAGCTGGACACCACTGAACAACTGAGTGTGCACACAACCATACTACATTTGTAAATTTGTACAGTAGTATTTATTTACTGATACAAGAGCCACTGAGAGTTACTTTATTTTTTTTTTATTTTTGACTAATGAAATATATTTTAAATAAATTTGAGTTTTTCTCTGTGATAGAAATCATTACAGTTTTCACTGTTCAGGAATTACTATTTTTAAAAAATTATTTCTGCTTTCATTTAAATCATACATTAGGTTACAAGTGAAACAACACATTACAAGTCTCCTGTATATGTTAGGAATCAAACCAGTTGAAATTAAAGAATTGGTGTCTTATACTGGGGAAATCATTGTTGTTTCCACTCCTGTTAAATACACACTGACACCAGAATAGACTTCAGTATTTTTACCTTAAGAGGTTCTGATTGGTTAAAACTTTTCATGGTAGAGTCTTGTCCAGGAAACGAAGTGGAAATGGTGCCTTCCAAGTTGAATACGGATTCTGTAAGGAAGAGATATGGTATAAGAGAAGTTCAATCACCAAAAGCAGTGTGACTAGAAAGAGAGGAGCAAAAAGCACAGAAATGGAGATGATAATCTCTAGGAGATAGGGTTAAGTGTATAAAGTATCTAGTAAAGGGACATGGAATTTTAATTTAGGAAAATTTTGGTTCTTATTTGGTTAAACTTCTGAATAGTTGAAATACTGTTAAGAGGAAAGGGGCTGATTTTATACACATATTAATATCTAATTACTTAATAATATTGTGATTGCAACTTATCTGGTTAATCATGTCTTGATAAAACACACAAGTAATATTGGGAAATATTTTAACTGATATAGTGATTATTCTAGATATATATTTTCTAGTGAGAACAGATGATGGCAAATCATGAAACATTTGCTCCTACTAGAGATGAAAGTCTTAATCCAGAACCAGAAAAAAACAATGTAATTTGAATCAAAATTTTTCCAGAGAACTCCTGGAAAAATTATAGAAGCAGATTTTTTTCATTAAGTTTTGGATTCATGCTTTTATTTGCTTTTTTTATTGAGATATAATCAATATATAACCTGATATTAGTTTCAGGTTAAAAAAATACAACTATGTAAAGTGATAAAATGAATGCTTTTTAATAAGTAAAAGAGCTAGAGTGAATTATTTTGATGTAAAGCATAAACCTTTCTTATTTTAATATAACAATGAAAATAAACATACATAAAATACAATAAAAATATTTTTTCCAATATCTTCCAAAATATGATTACCACTTTGGTAATGTGGGTAAAAGAAATTGTATATGTTGTTGATAAATGAGGGGGAGGAAAAACAGACTCTTAATTTAAATGTCATTGTTGTTCAGACACCAGGTCCTATCTGTGTCTTTGTAGCCCCATGGACTGCAGAACGCCAGGCTTCCCTATCCTTCACTACCTCTCAGAATTTGCTCAGATTCACATCCATCTGAGTTGCTGATACTATCTAACAATTTCATCCTCTGCTGCCTTCTTTTGCCTTCAATCTTTTCCAGCATCGAAGACTTTTCCAATGAGTCAGCACTTCATATCTGGTGAACGAAGTATTGGAGTTTCAGCTTCAGCATCAGTCCTTCCAATGAATATTCAGGATTGATTTCCCTTGAGATTGACTGGTTTGATTGCAGTCCAGAGGACTCTCAAGAGTCTTCTCCAGCACTACAGTTTGAAAGCATCAGCTCTTTGGTGCTCAGCCTTCTTTATGGTCCAGTTCTCACATCCCTGCATGACTACTGGAAAAACCATAACTTTGACTATACAGACCTCTGTCGACAAAGTGATGTCTCCTGGATGTGATCCCTGGGTTGGAAAGATCCCCTGGAGAAGGGAATGGCTGCCCACTCTGATACTCTGGCCTGAAGAATTCCATGGACTGTATAGTCCATGGGGTTACAAAGAGTCAGGCATGACTGAGCGACTTTCACATCACTTCACTTCTTCCATGTTTGTTATAACTTTCCTTCCAAGAAAGAAGTGTCTTAATTTCATGGCTGCATTCACCATCTGCAATGATTTTGGATCCCAAGAAGCAAAATCTGTCACTGCTTCCATTTTTTCCCCTTCTATTTGCCATGAAGTGAAGGGACTGGGTGCCAAGGTCATAGTTTTTCTAGTGTTGAGTTTCAAGTTAGCTTCTTCACTCTTCATTCACCCTCATCAAATTCCTTTTCACTTTCTGATATTAGAGCGATATCACCTGCATATCTGAGGCTGTTGATATTTCTCCCAGCAATCTTGATTCCAACTTGTGATTCGCAGAGCCCAGAATTTTGCATGGTCAACCCTGCATAAAAGTTCAATAAACAGTGTCTTTTTAACATTATCATTTTCAGGATCTCTATAAAACCCACTTTCTTAACTGTGCAGAAATGTTGACTAAGATTGAATTTTGAAAATTATACTTGCTCTTCTACTAATAGCTTGAATCTTCTTATTAATAGTTCTGGGGAGAAAGCCATCCCTTTTTCATTTTTATCTCCATTCATTTTATCTTTGACATAACAAATACAATAAAACACCATGAAGAATAATTCATTGAAATATATGAATTGAGATGGTTAAAATAACAATTAAAGGTTATTTTCCCAAAGTCTTTGCCATTTGTTTCTGAATATCTGACAGATATATCTGAAAGATACTTACTCATATGAAATAAACAAAACATAGCTGACAGTTAATTCAGTTGAACACTTTTTATGACTATAAGTATGCACATATTCATCCTTTCAGACATATCTTGAGATTTATTAATCTTTGTTTTCCCAAATCACAAGTACTTATGCTAATTAGAAGTGCATTTTATTGCTGATTCCTATATACCTTGTTTAACATAGATTTTGAAGAAAGATATTATTCATTATTAGATTTTAAAACAGAAATATACATTTGTACAACCTATATTTTCATGAGTACCAACAAATGTTTATTCTTAAAATTTAGAAATGAATTCTATCAATGATTTAGTGAGCTATCTTATTCCTGAAATCCTGAGGTGCTCCGATCATTTCTTGGAGAGAGGAGGAACACAGAGGGAAAGGAGGATGCTAGGGAAATTTTCCTGCATAACATTAGTCGGGCTTCACAATACAAAACTTCATAAAAATTTTTCAATGTTGCCATTTCATTCCGGGTGACTTCACAGCAATAGGTTTCACTCAGTTTTATAATGCTTTCCAGAAAATGTCTTTGCTTAGATTGAATGCTATGGATTTCTTTTGCAGATATGCATTTAATGTTCCACTTAAGACATAAACAGAATGAAGTATGCCCTGGGTTAGAGTACTTAAAATTTGTGAGCATTTTTTTTTTAAAGTGCAATAACTCTAACTTGCATTATATTAGATTGGCATTTTAGAAGAGTTGTTTTGTTGAAAATTTTTATATTACAAACCCATAAGACATTTTCATTATTAAAAAATAAAGAGAGGAAAACTTTTATTTTACATTTTTGGCTTATTAATAGCTCACTTTAAAATGTAATGGAAGAGTCTTATCATGACAAAATCATGAACTATTATCTCTAAATAGTAATTTGTTAAAATAAATCTTATAACCATTCCAGTGGAAAGCTATGTTGAGAGATATCAGATATGCTAACTTTGTGCTTGGAAATGGAAGATATAATTCAAATAGAAAACAAATGTGAAAAAAATATTAAATGCTATTTTGGATGATTCATTAAATTTCCTTTATATAATAACTCAGTTCTTTGTTGAGCCATAATCTGACATTTTACTATTTTATTCAGAGAAATGTGCTTCTATTCATGTCATTAAATAGAAACTCAAATTGCAGCAATATTATTAAGCAGACTATATCCATTATCCATTTTATTATGTTTTATGATATATATGAACATGCTAGAGTATATTAGCCATTGAGATAATGAGTAGATATTTTGTGGTGTAGAATTTTAATGAATAAATGGCATTTACGTTGGTTATTTATCTACTCTTTTATTTAAGGAAATTGTGCCTGTGGCAGTTACCAAGGGCTAACACTTTATCACTTTATACAGACATAGTGAAGGCATTTGGTAGGTTAACAGGACAAATCAGAACTTTTGTATCAGCCTCTTTATCTCGCTTGTGAAGATTTAGAGGGTGAGAGATGCTGCTGCTCTATTTGTGAGAAAGAAAGACGAATGCTACACACGCATGTGTACTCAGGAGTTTAAGTCACTTTGGTTCAAAAAGTGACTGACTTCTACGACCTAAGAGTTCTTGGGCTTCTTGTTTCCTACTTCACTCTCAATTTTCTGCCATGGAAAAGTGAATGACAGTAACTAAATGTTAGGATTGCTATGAGGAGTAAAGAATTAGTATGTATATGCTGCTGCTGCTGCTGCTGCTGCTGCTGCTGTTGCTGCTGCTAAGTCACTTCAGTCGTGTCTGACTCTGTGCGACCCCATAGACGGCAGCCAGCAGGCTCCCCCGTCCCTGGGATTCTCCAGGCAAGATCACTGGAGTGGGTTGCCATTTCCTTCTCCAATGCATGAAAGTGAGAAGTGAAAGTGAAGTCATTCAGTCGTGTCTGACTCTTAGCGACCCCACGACTGCAGCCCATCAGGCTCCTCAGTCCATGGGATTTTCCAGGCAAGAGAACTGGAGTGGGGTGCCATTGCCTTCTCCGAGTAGGTATATGAAGCATAAACAAACTTCAAGGCACATCTTACATATGTGTAGAGCATCCTTCTTCTCCTCAACATCACCATCATCATCGTCATCACTATCATCAAAAACATTGATTGGAATAATAAACAATGGAGGCCTAGTTGTAAAAAACTCCATATTTTCCATGTCAGGATACTGCATCTATCTTATTTTATCAACATTGTTGCAAATAGGCATAGGTAAAACTATGAAGGAGATTATAGTAACCCTTGCACCACTCAACTGGTCTTGGCAGAGAAATGTTCCCCTATGGTCTCTTTGATTTTGGTTACGCATTGCCAATTTATTGCTCTGTTGCTTCTCTATCTTCTCTGTATACCAAAGGCAATTCTTACAAGTGCTAAATATAACTGAGTCAAAGAGCAAAGCAACTACAAAAAATGTTGCCTAAGCAGTTGCTGTCATGAGAAAAGAGGAACAGGAGTAAAGTGAGTACATTCTAACAAAAGAATAGCATACAGTCATCTCTTGGTTTCCATGGGGATTGGTTCCAATACCCCATACTCAGTTATAAAAATATATAAAAATCCATGGATGCTCAAATTACTTATATGAAAATAGGATAGCATTTGTATATAACCTACTCACATCGTCCTATAAACTTTAAATCATCTCTATATTATTATACTAAAAATGCCTAATATAATGCAAATATTATGCAAATAGTTAAAAGTACAGTATGTTGCTGGTGTAAAGCAATTTCAAGCTTTTTTGAACTTTCTAAATTTTTAAGAAGTATTTTTCAAGTTGTAACTGGTTAAATCTAAGGAACAGAACCTGTGGATATGGAGAGTAGACTGTATAATCTAATGATGAGCAAAAAGAAACATAAGTCCTAAATTACATCATAGGCATCAAATAACAAGTATGGGTGAGAGAGAGATATTAGGGGTAACAGGAACTTAGAGAAAGGAAAGTCCACTTTTTAGGAAAAGTTGTGGAGAGAGGAACTACTATAGACAAATGAGCAGGACTCAGATAAAACTTGACTTAGGGAATGCATTTTATACTTCTGTGAGGCACAACAGCATGTGAAAGGAATAGTATGTAAACTATCACTGGATTAAAAGTTATCACTGGAAATTATGGGGTTATTTTCCTACTTACTTATCACTGGCTATATGTCAGGCATTTTTGTGAACTATTTCCAATTATAAACTAATATATTATTTAATAGTAAGCACAAGAATTTGGGGTGATTATTTAAATCTTAGACAAAGTGGACTTTGAGATGAATATTATTCAGATGAAAAGAAAAACATGCCATAATATTAAAATATAAAGTAACAGGGGAAAGAAAATCCTCAATGCAAATACCCATAATGATAGAAAATTTAAATAAATGAGAAAATTTCTAAAAGAATTAAAGGATTTCATAGGTCATATTCGTGGCCACTAAATAATTCTGAATAAATTTTACAAGACTGAAATCTTACAGAGCATGTTCTCTGAGCACAACAGAATTAAATCAGAAATCAATCACAATAAGTATCTGGAAAATCCACAAATATTTGAAAATTAACCACATTTTTTACATAAATCAAATTTTGAAGAAAAAATTGCAAGGAAATATAAAAGTTATTTCAAAATGAACAGAAATTTAAACACAAATCAAAATTACAGGATGCATTACATCAGTGCTTACAGGGAAAATTTTAGCTGTAAATCTAGTTTTCATACTAAAAAAAACCCAAAAAACAACAAAACTTATGACATAAATTCTCCATCATAGTGAAGTGAAAGTGTTAGTCACTCAGTAACGTCCAACTCTTTGGGACCAAATGGACTGCAACCTGCCAGGTTCCTCTGCCAATGGGATTTTTCAGGCAGGAATACTGGAGTGAGTTGCCATCCTCAAACTAGAAAATAATTAAAAAGGAAATTAAACCCAGAGAAGTTAGAAAAAAGAAAATAAACACAAGAATTGCAATCAATGAAATATAAAAAAAGGAAAAATTAGTAAAGCAAAATGATAGTTCTTTAAAAGATTACTAAAATTCATAAATTCCTAAAAGGACCACCTAAGAAACAAAAGAAAACCAGCTTTCAATATGACAAATTAAGGAAGAACTCTTACTAGAGAAACTATATGCAAGAAAGGATAAGAAAAGAACCTTAAGGACAATAAAAATAGGCAATTTCCTTGAAAAACATATAGTACTAACAAAGGAATAAGTTTAAATAGCTGTATTCCCAGAAAATTAATTTGCTTTTTAAATTAAAATCAAACAAACAAAAACCTAACCCCCCCAAAAAGAATGACATTCATTTTTAATTGAAATATATTTGATTTACAATGTTCTAATTGTTTTTGGTGTACAGTAAAATGACTCAGATTAGATATAGATAGATGATATACAGTAGGACCTTGTTGTTTAACTCTTTTATGTATAGTGTTGTGTATCTGTTAATCCTGAACTGCTATTTCTCCCTCCCATCCCCTTTAAACCATAAATGTGTTTTCTACATCTGTGAGCTGTTTGTTTCATAAATAAGTTCATCATATAATTTTTAGATTCTACATACAAGTGGTATAATATGGTATTTCTTCCTCTTTATGACCTAATTCCCTTAGTAGGGTAATCTCTAAATATATCCATGTTGCTACAAATGGTATTACTTCATTCTTTTTTACGGCTGAGTAATAAGAATGACTTTTCGTGAAGAAAGTTCCAATTCCAGGTGGCTTCACTGGTTGCCTTATAAGTATTCATAGAAAAACTAATACTGATTTTACATACAATTTTTGAATAATAGAGAAAAAGGGAAAATTCTCAGTTTATTTGGAGAGGCCAAAGCCAATGTAGCATTAGCATGAAGTTGACTCGGACACTGGAAAAAATAAATTACAGGTCATCATCCCTTATAAATAAAGATGTCAGCATCATTAATAATATATGATTAAAATCCAACAATATATAAAGAGCTCCATGTTGTGACCTAGTGGGTTTATCTCTGGAATAAAAATTTGTCTTAACATTGAAAAATAATGTAATTTATGACATTAACCAGTAAATCAGGAAAAAAAAAAGTGATCCTTACAAAAGCTGCAAAAAATGCAAAATTTATCAACCAATCAATATGGAACTATCATCAAGCTATGAGTTAACTGTATATCCTCAATCTTATAAAGAATATCTATTAGAAAAACATACTAAAACTAACATCTTATTCAATGGTGAACTTTACAATGCTTTCTACCTTATATGGGAAAAAAGATACTTGTTATCACAACTTCTATTTCACTTTTCTATAATAAATATTAGCAATACGATTCTAAAATTTGTAACAAATTAAAACACCCAATAAAATAATAAAGGAAGAACAAATCTGACTAAAATATAAACACCTACTTTAATTACAAATTGATACCTTTGAACTATGGTGTTAAAGAAGACTCTTGAGAGTCCCTTGGATAGCAAGGAGAACAAAACAGTCAATCCTAAAGGAAACCAACCCTGAATATACATTGGAAAGATTGGTGCTGAAGCTCCAATACTTTGGCCACCTGATGCAAAGAGCCAACTCATTGGAAAAGATCTTGATGCTGGGAAACATTGAAGGCAGGAGGAGAAGGGGACAACAGAAGATGAGGCAGTGGCATGGCTCAATGGACATGAGTTTGAACAAGCTCAGGGAGATGGTGAAGGACAGGAAAGCCTGGCATTCTGCAGCCCATGGAGTCGCAAAGAATCGGACACACCTGAACGACTAAGCACACACACATTGAGCATAGTTTATACAGTTTTACATTACAGCCTTGGACCAAGGAGATAAGCTCCCATTGGAACTCAGGATGTGAAAAACACAGGTCACTGCATCCCAGATAGCTGAGATGCACATGAAAGGAATGATTTCAGTGAGCTCAAACTCTTACATATTCTCATATATAGAAAAGTGCTAAATTCCTTGACATCGGATATCTGGTTTTCTTTATTCACACACACAAAAAAAACTTTCGATATTTAGATTACCTACCGTTTATTGAAAACTTCTATATAATCCGATACCCCCCCACCTCCTCCTCAGTGTAGTTCTCTCAAGGTTACTTGAGCTGCTGTCTCCTGGGCTTGAAGTCTTAAAAATTCCAACAGAATAAAACATTAGCTCTCTAAAAAACAAAAAACAAATTACACTGCAAAATTTATCATTTTGTATTAATGTTCTTATAAAATAGTTAATTTAAACAAAGATTCTATTGACTTAAAAAAATCAAAAAAATAAATTCCATTGACACTCAGTGGTGATCCAAACAACAAAGTGAATTTTTATCACTAATTACTCAGTGTTTTACAATGCACCTCCTTTGATCATATAAAACAATTTGTCTTACATGGCAAGTAACAATACCTTGATAAAACACAATTGCACTCACACATACACACACACACACCACATACAATACAGAATTTTACCACTCAGATACAAACACAATAGATTTATGATGTCTCTAATTCCTCCTTTATTTATTCTATCTTATACTTTAAATCAACATTAGATTTCAGTTTGAAAAGCTTTTTAATGGTGCATTGACATTGTTTCACTAATGATCTGAAGTTTGATAAATATTAACAGTTCTTCAAATGAGTATGTACCAAAAAATATGAAAAACATAAATTCATCAGTAGATTAATGCATTAAAATGAGAAACACTAGGTGAATCCATTCATTTTTTTCAAATAATATTCAATTTAGTCAGATATATATTTGCTTTAATAATATACCATTTTGTTATAGCATTATAATATGCTACATTATATTGTAAAATATGCTATATTATATCATATCAGTTCAGTCACTCATTTGTATCTGACTCTTTGTAACTCCATGGACTGCAGCACTCTAGGTCTCCCTGTCCTTCACCAACTCCTAGAGCTTACTCAAACTCATTTCCATGGAGTCAGTGATGCCATCCAACAATCTCATCCTCTGTCATCCCCTTCTCCTTCTACCTTCAATATTTGCCAGCATCAGGGTTTTTTTCCCCAGTGAATCAGTTCTTAGTATCAGGAACCGGTTGGAGCTTTAGTTCAGAACCAGTCCTTCCAATGAAAGGGCATTCAGATTACTGAGTTCAGTCACTCAGTTTTGTCTGACTCTTTGTGACCCCATGGACTTCAGCATGCCAGGCTTCCTCATCCATCACCAACTCCCGAAGCTTACTCAGACACATGTTCATTGAGTCGGTGATGCCATCCAACCATCTGTCGTCCTCTTCTCCTCCTGCTTTCAATCTTTCCCAGCATCAGAGTCTTTTCAAATGAGTCAGTTATTCAAATCAGGTGGCCAAAGGATTGGCATTTCAGCTTCAACATCAATCCTTTCAATGAGTATTCAGGACTGATTTCCTTTAGGATGGACTGGTTGGATCTTCTTGCAGTCCAAGGGACTCTCAAGAGTCTTCTCCAACAGCACAGTTCAAAATCATCAATTCTTTAGTACTCAGTTTTCTTTATAGTCCAATTCTCACATCCATACATGACTACTGGAAAAATCTAGCTTTGACTATGTGGACCTTTGTTGGCAGAGTAATGTCTCTGCTTTTTAATATGCTGTCTAGGTTGGTCATAACTTTCCTTCCAAGGGGTGAGTGTATTTTAATTTCTTTTCTGCAATCACCATCTGCAGTGATTTTGGAGCCCAGAAAAATAAAGTCAGTCACTGTTTCCCCATCTATTTGCCATGGATTGATGGGACCAGATGCCATGATCTTAGTTTTCTGAATGTTGAGCTTTAAGCCAACTTTTTCACTCTCTTCTTTCACTTTCATCAAGAGGCTCTTTAGTTCTTCTTCACTTTCTGCTATTAGGGTGGTGTCATCTGTATATCTGAGGTTATTGTTATTTCTCCTGGCAATCTTGATTCCAGCTTGTGCTTCATCCAGCCCAGCGTTTCTCATGATGTACTCTGCATATAAGTTAAATAAGCAGGGTGACAGTGTACAGCCTTGACATACTCCTTTTCCTATTTGGAACCAGTCTGTTGTTCCATGTCCAGTTCCAACTTTTGCTTCCTGACCTGCATACAGGTTTCTCAAGAGGCCAGTCAGATATCCCCATCTCTTGAAGAATTTTCCACAGTTACTGTGATCCACGCAGTCAAAGGGTTTTTCCTTTAAACATTAAAATAAATAAATAACAAAAAGTAACAAAGTAGAATCTTGATAAGGAACTTCCCTGGTATGCTAGTGGTAGAGAAACTGCCTACCAATGCAGAAGACATAAGAGATTCAACTTCAATCACTGTATTGGGAAGATCCTCTCTGGAAGAGGGCATGAGAACCCACTTCAGTATTCTTGCCTAGAGAATCCTATAGCTAGAGGAGCCTGGAAGGGTCACAAAGAATGGAACATGACTGAAGTGACTTAGCAGGCATGCATGCAGAATCTTGGTAAACAAATGAATCATTTACAAAATCTCCTTTTTATGCCGTATGCCACCTGGAGTATTCAATTCAATGGCTAATAATGTGAACATATACAATATTAACTAACTAATTATATTTTGTATATAGCTCATATACTTTACAGAAATATAAGCAATGGAATATGTTATTGATTGATGGGTTTATTTTCCAGAGTTTTAAATTTATCATTTAATGGGTTATGTTATGTTTTTCAATTCTCTGAAAGAAAAATTTTAATCATTATTAGGAAAACTAATGTAAAGCATGCTCACAAGACATGAAGAAAACATGAATTTCAATCATTATTTCTTAAAGTATAAACTCCTATAGTATACTGTAATAGAAAAAAACAATATTTAAAGATTCTCCTTATTGCATATTGTTTTCAAAAGTACAAACTTCATTCAGATGATATCAACAAAAATCTCTTGTCCTTCTCTGGTATGTTAGTATAGAGTTGATAATGTATTATTCATAGAGTTGATAAATACTGATAGCTAAATGAGGTTTGTGTATGTGTATGCTAAGTTGCTTCAGTTGTGTCTGACTCTTTGCAACCCTATGGACTATAGTGGCAAAGCTCCTCTATCTGTGGGATTCTCCAGGCAAGAATGTCGGATGTGTTGTAATATCCTCCTCCAGGGGATCTTCCCTACCCAGGGATTGAACCTATGCTTCTTACATCTCCTGCACTGGCAAGTGGGTTCTTTACCACTAGTGCCACTTGGGAAGCCCAAATGAGGCTTAAGGAAAACTAGTTTTTATTGTCCCATTCTCTCTCTAGACCTTTCTTCTTTCTTATTGATATAATTCTCATTATAGAAACAGTTTAAATTTTAAATGGAAATGAAAGGACACCATATTAGCCTAAATCTCAGGCAAGGAAAACAGAAAATGATGTTTTTCGAGGATCCCCCCCCCACAAAAAAAAATAAATAGGTGATAATGATGATATGAATAGATTTATTAACAGCTGTATGGATACAGCAGTCACTGAATAAATAGCAGTTGTAACAAACTCTCCCCTTGTAACATACTCCATTCATTCTGTTGGAAAAATGACTAAAGTGAAAAAGAAGAAGAAATTGGAAGCAACACAGTGATCACCACCATATCTCTTGGGGCATTTTCATTTTATCTAAATTTACTCCCTGAGAAATTTTCTCATATATACTATACTTCGTGATAAGATATGAACTGGAAATAGAAAAAGAACTCTTGTAGAATCTCTACATATTTTGTGGTTTACCTTCAATACATATGTTTAAAGATCCTTAAACATTTCTTAAGATTTGCAAAATTATGGAGCATTGCTGAAAAAGCCTGAGGTTTGTTCATTTTGCAACTGAAATTGTATAGACACACATACAAAGATCTTACTAGAGGATACAATAAATTGCTGATAGAATATTTATAAACTTTACATTTCCAGTCTGCTGTTGTTGTAACCTCGGTAGACACACAATTTGATTCCCAGGTTACACTAGTTTAAAATGTATCCAGCTATTAGTACCTCAGAGTAAGGATTGCCAATTCAGCCAGCCCCACAGATGGAGTCTCTCACTTACAGCACCCAAGTTATAGTAGTAATTTGCTTCAGTAAGAACATCTGAGGTTCTAAGACTCAAAGAACACCTGAGGCTCCAAACTAGAAAGCCAGCATCAGGCTTAGTTGAGACAACACAAATATTTCCACTGATGGTAGCAATAGAATAACTCCTGTTTTGGGGTGAATTTTCCCAGAAGTAGACCATCAGGCATGGATTTAAAAGCAAGAATTTTATTGTCAGATAATCTTGGGAAACATCAGCAGTGCAGAGTGGCAGTAGGGTGTGTGGGAAATGGAGCCTGAGAGCGTGAGGAGATGACTAGTTTACTCAATGGTACCCATGAGAGGTATTTGTCAGCCTTAGACTTTTCCTACAAAAAGAAAGTGTGTATCTTTTCCTGTCAGTCTCATAACATATTACAAAAGCACAGCATCTTAAACAACTCAAAATTATTATCTTCAATTCAGTTCAGGTGCTCAGTCATGTCTGACTCTTTGCAACCCCATGGAAGGCAGCACACCAGGCTTCCCTGTCCATCCATCGAGTCGGTGATGCCATCCAACCATCTCATCCTCTGTCATCCCCTTCTCCTGCCTTCAATCTTTCCCAGCATCGGGGTCTTTTCTAAGGCATCAGTTCTTCACATCAGATGAACAAAGATTTGGAACTTCAGTCAGTATCAGTTCTTCCAATGACTATTTGGGACTGATTTCCTTCAGGATTCACTGGTTTGATCTCCTTGCAGTCCAAAGGACTCTCAAGAGTCTTCTCCAACACCACTGCTCAAAAGCTTCAATACTTCCTCAGTGTTCAGTTTTCTCTATGGTCCAACTCTCTCATCCATACATGAATCCTGGGGGGGGGGGGGGGGCGGGAATATATATATAGCTTTGACTAGACAGAACTTTGTTGGCAAAGTAATATCTCTGCTTTTTAATATGCTGTCTAGATTGGTCATAGCTTTTCTTCCAAGGAGCAAATGTCTTTTAATTTCATGACTGTAGTCATTGTATCCCCATCTATTTGCCGAGAAGTGGTGGGACCAGATGCCATGATCTTTGTTTTTTGAATGTTGAATTTTAACCCAGCTTTCCCCCTCTCCTTTTTCACTGTCATCAAGAGGCTCTTTAGTTCTTCTTCACTTTGTGTCATAAGGGTAATATCATATGCATGTCTGAGGTTAATGAAATCTTGATTCCATCTTGTGCTTCATCCAGTCCAGCATTTTGCATGATATACTCTACATGTAAGTTAAATAAACAGGGTGACAATATACAGCCTTGTCTTACTCCTTTTCCAATTTGGAACCAGTCCATACAACTCAAAATTATTATTTTATACATGCCCAAATGAGTTTCATATAACAAAGGTCATTGGCAGGGCTATCGTCCTGATTCTGAAGGCCTTGGGGGACATATGTTCCTTACCTTTTCCACTTTTTTAAGCCATCCTCATTTCTCTGCTATGTTCTCCCATCCACAAAGCAGCATCAGTGTTTGATCTTTCTTGCATCACTCTCTCCTTTGCCTCTCTTCCATATTTAAAGGGCCCTTGCCATTTGTGTGTGTGTTAATTAGTCAGTCATGTCTGACTCTTTGCAACCACATGTTCTGCAGCCTGCCAGGCTCCTCTGTCCATAGAAAATTCTCCAGGCAAGAATACCGGAGAGGGTAGCTATTCCCTTCTCCAGGGGATCTTCCCCAAGCAGGGATCAAAGCCAAATGTCCTGCATTGCAGGTAGATTCTTTACTGTCTGAACAACCAGGAAAGCCCAATTAATCTAGGATGATCTCTTTATTTTAAGGTCAGCTGATTAGCAACTATAATTTCATCTGTACTTTCTCCCTTCCATGTAACAATATATTCAGAGTTTCCAGTGATTAAGATAGGAAATCTTGGGGTGGTTATAGTGGTCTATAACAGTGAGGAAATTGGGGTTATTTATATACCATTCTCATCTGCCATTAGTTCAGGGCTGCTCATAAGAAATTATTTTGTGGTAATTTGTTTTGGCCCAGCTATGGCTGAGCATTCTCCTGTAGCAAGGTGAGTAGTTCCTATTAGGTGTCAGAAGACTGTATTTAGAATAGCATATATGTGTCTGTTTAGTTCTGCTATTGTCTTATACTTTCCATTCTTTGCTTAACTCAGACCCACATATATAATACTATCTTGTCATTAACTTATCAAGGAAGTAGTCAGTCAGAAGTTGTTAATTAAAAACAAAAGCTTACCAAAGAAGAATTAGAGATAAAAGTTATATCACTAGACATTATTGACCTGGTTGGTTCTCAAACTGAAATTTATTAAAACCAACATCTCCCTGCTCTATTACACATTCTAGATTTCCCGTCACAATCAGCGCTTGATCTAGAGCAGGCTGCTCTTCACATGTAGTAACTCAGACTTTCAGCCCTAAAGAGCTTAGCCTCTGGCTATTGGGCCCTTGTGGGGACATGGTTGCTGTGTTTATCTGTTAATGATTACAATGAGCAAGAAAAAAACAGAAAACATCAACTTAGTAAGTGCTTGAGTTTTAGGTGTGATTCTTCCTGCCTTGGTTATGAAGAATCAACCACAACCTCCAATGAAACTCTCACTATTACTGCCTCTATAGTAAGTTGCTTCATTGCTTGCTAGTCCAGAGGCATGTGCTTAGTCACTAAGTCATGTCCAACTCTTTACCACCCTATGGACTGTAGACTTCCATGCCCCTCTGTCCATGGGAATTCTCCAGGCAAGAATACTGGAGTGGGTTGCTATGCCCTCCTCAGGAGATCTTCCCAACCCAAGGATTGAACCCAGATCTCCCGAATTGCAGGTGGATTCTTTAATGTCTGAGCTGTGACTATGTAGCAGTTATAGCTAATGGTTTAGTGGAAACTTTACTGTCGACCAGAGGTATATCAAGTGCTTCCCAGGTGGGGCTGGTGGTAAAGCATCTGTCTGCCAATGCAGGAGAGGAGACTGTCAGAGACACGGGTTTGATCCCTGAGTTGGGAAGATCCCCTGGAGGAGGGAATGGCAACCACACCAATATTCTTTCCTGGAGAATCCCATAGACAGAGGAGCCTAATGAGCTACAGTCCAGAGGGTTGCAAAGAATCAGACTGAGCATGCACACACACAGATAACAGTGTTCCTTTGTAGATATGACAATAAAAGTGCACACTGTCTAGAAGTCAGAAACAATAATAAACTATTTGCATAGTTGTTGCTTTCTATTATCATCATGCACCTGGAATTCCTAACCATATCAGTGATAGATATGCCTGTTAGGAATAAACACATCCACCTCATCTTCCTCCACCTTCTGCCTCAGTCTTAATGATTTGCCATTACAATTGCCTAGTTGCAGCATCTGTCACCTAAGGGCTAGAAGCTTGAATTCAAAAAATATTTTTCCAGTGCAAATTTCAAAATAGATCACTGATAGAAATGGTTAGAGGGGCCACACAAAATTCTACATTTAAAAAATGTTTCTGGACCAGTGTATTTCAGTTGTAATCAAGCCACATATAACAACCATTGACTCCATATATATATATATATACATCTATGGGCTTCCCAGGTGGTGCTAGTGGTAAAGATTCTCCTGCCAAAATAGGCACGTAAGAAACATGGGTTCGATCCCTGGATCAGGTAAATAGTCTGGAGGAGTACTTGGCAACACACTCCAACTTTCTTGTTTGGGGAATCCCATGGACAGAGGAGCCTGACCAGTTACAGTTAATGAGTCTCAAAGAATCATATATGAGTGAGCACACATGCATGCATATATGTATATATTGTTGTTGTTCAGCCACTAAGTCATGCCGGTCTCTTTGCAACCTCATAGACTGTAGCATGCCAGGCTTCTCTGTTTTCCACTATCTCCTGGAGTTTGCTCAAATTCTTATCCATTGAGTCAGTGATGATATCTAACAATCTATCCTCTGTCATCCCTTTCTCCTCCTGCCTTCAATCTTCCCCAGCATCAGGGTCTTTTCCAGTGAGTAAGCTCTTCACATCAGATGGCCAAAATATTGAAATTTCAGCTTCAGCATCAGTCCTTCCAATGAGTATTCAGGGTTGATTTCCCTTAGAACTGACTGGTTTGATCTCCTTGCAGTCCAAGGGACTCTCAAGAATCTTCTCCAGCATTACAATTCAAAAGCATCAGTTCTTTGACACTCAGCCTTCTTCATGGTTCAGCTCTCAAATCCAAACATAACAATTGGAAAAACCATAGCTTTGACTATATGGACATTCGTTGGCAAAGTGATGTCCCTGCTTTTTAATAGACTGTCTAGGTGACTTAGCTTTCCATCTGAGAAGCAAGTGGCTTTTAATTTCATGGCTTCAGACAATGTCTGCAGTGATTTTGGACCCCAAGAAAATAAAATCTGTCATTATTTGTACTTTTTCTGCTTATATGTGCCATGATGATGGGATTGGTTGCCATGATCGTAGTTTTTTGAATGCTGAGTTTTCAGCCAGCTTTTTCACTCTTCTCTTTCACCTTCATCAAGACCCTCTTTGGTCCTTCATTTTCTGCCATTAGGATGGTATCAGTTTCATATCTGAGGTTGTTGATATTTCTCCAGAAAATCTTGATTCAAGCTTGTGATTCATCCAGCCAGCCATTTTGCATGGTGTATTCTACATAGGAGTTAAATAAGCAGAATGACAGTATACAGCCTTATTGTATTCCTTTCCCAATTTTCAACCAGTCAATTGTACCATGTAAGTTTTTATCTGTTGTTTCTTGACCTGCATACAGGTTTCTCAGGAGACAGGTCTGGCATTCCCATCTCTTTAAGAATTGTCCACAGTTCACTGTGATCCACAAGTCAAAAGCATTAGTATAGTCAATGAAGCAGAAGTAGATGTTTTTCTGGAGTTCCCTTGCTTTCTCCATCACCCAACGAATGTTGGCAATTTAATCTCTGCTTCATTTGCCTTTTCTAAATCCAACTTGTACTTTTGGAAATTCTTGGTTCATGTATTGCTAAAGCCTGCCTTGAAAGATTTTGAGTATAACCTTCCTAGTAAGTGAAATGAGCACAATTGTACAGCAGTTTGAACATTTTTTGTCATTGCCTTTCTTTGAGATTGGAATGAAAAATGAACTTTTCCAATGCTGAGTGTAGTACTTTAACAGTGTCATCTTTTAGGATGACTTTTAGGATGACTCACCTGGAATTCCATTATCTCTGCTAGCTTTGTTCCCAGTTTGTTAGTAAAGCTTCCTAAGGGCCAAGTGACTTCATTCTAAGATGTCTACCTCTAGTTGAGTGACCAGACTATCATGGTTATGCAAGTCATTAAAGCCTTTTTTTTTCTGTATAGTTTGTTTTTTTAATTCATATCACCTCTTCTTAATCTCCTCTGCTTTCACTCAGTCCTTTTCATACAAGAATGTGCCCATCCTTTCATGAAATGTTCTCTTGATATCTAAAATTTTCTTGAGGAGATCACTAATCTTTCCCATTCCATATAGATATATAATAAGTTGTTCATTCCTGCAAAATGTCACCACTAAGCCTTAGTTGTTTAGCTAAAGAGATATAAGCCTTTATAAGTGAGCAAAGAAAAGAAATTGAAGAAAACAATAAAATGTGAAAGACTAGAGATCTCTTCAAGAAAATTAGAGATGCCAAGGGAACATTTCGTGCAAAGATGGGTACAATAAAGAATAGAAATGGTATGGACCTAACAGAAGCAGAAGATACAAAGAAAAGGTGGCAAGAACACACAGAAGAACTATACAAAAAAGACATTAATGATCCAGATAACCATGATGGTGTGATCATTCACCTAGAGCCAGACATCCTGGAGTTCAAAGTCAAATGGACCTTAGGAAGCATCACTATGAACAAAGTTAGTGGAGGTGATGGAATTCCAGCTAAGCTATTTCAAGTCCTAAAAGATGAAGCTGCTATAGTGCTGCACTAAATATGCCAACAAATATGGAAAACTCAGCAGTGGCCACAGGACTGGAAAAGGTCAGTTTTCATTCCAATCCCAAAGAAAGGCAATGCCAAAGAATGTCCAAACTACCACACAATTGCACTCATCTTACACATTAGCAAAGTAATGCTCAAGATTCTCCAAGCCAGATTTCAACAGTACATGAACCAAGAACTTCCAGATGTTCAAGCTGGATTTAGAAAAGGCAAAGGAACCAGAGACCAAATTGCCAAAATCCACTGGATCATAGAAAAAGGAAGAGATTTCTAGAAAAACATCTGCTTTATTAACTATGCCAAAGCCTTTGACTGTGTGGATCACAACAAACTGTGGAAAATTCTTCAAGAGATGGGAATACCAGACCACCTTTTCTGCCTCCTGAGAAATCTGTTTGCAGGCCAAGAAGCAACATTTAGAACTGGACATGGAACAATGGACTGGCTCCAAATTGGGAAAGGAGTATGTCAAGGCTGTATGTTGTCACCTTGCTTATTTAACTTATATGCAGAGTACATCATGACAAATGCTGGGCTGGATGAAGCACAAGCTGGAATCAAGATTGCCAGGAGAAATATCAATAACCTCAGATGTACAGATGACACCACCCTCACGGCAGTAAGCAAAGAGGAACTAAGGAGCCTCTTGATGAAGGTAAAAGAGGAGAGTGAAAAAAACGGGCTTAAAACTCAACATTTAGAAAACTAAGATCATGGCATCTGGTCCCATCACTTCATAGTAACTAGGGAAAAAATAGAAATAGTGGCAGACTATTTTCTTGGGCTCCAAAATCACTGCAGATGGTAACTGCAGCCATGAAATTAAAAGATGCTTTCTCCTTGGAAGAAAAGCTATGACCAACCTAGACAGCATATTAAAAAGCAGAGACATTACCTCTTCAACAAAGGTTCATCTAGTGAAAGCTATGGTTTTTCCAGTAGTCATGTATAGATGTGAGAGTTGGACCATAAAGAAAGCTGAGTGCTGAATAACTGATACTTTCGAACTGTGGTGTTGGAGAAGACTCTTGAGAGTATCTTGGATTGCAAGGAGATCAAACCAGTCAATCATAAAGGAAATCAGCCCTGAATAATCATTGGAAGTCTGATGCTGAAGCTGAAGTTCCAATCCTTTGGCCACCTGATGCAAAGAACTGACTCAATGGAAAAGACCCTGATGTTGGGAATGATTGAAGGCAGGAGAAGAAGGGGCAAACAGAGGATGAGATGATTAGATGTCATCACCGACTCAATGGACATGAGTTTGAGCAGGCTCCGAGAGTTGATGATGACCAGAGAAGCCTGGTGTGCTGTAGTCCATAGGGTTGCAAAGATTCAGACATGACTGAGCAACTGAACTGATCTGAATCCTTAGTTGCACCTTTTAAATTCCACTAGAATATTCTTTCATGCTGCCATCTTTCAGATAAGCTAGTTAAAGAAACATTTTCTGATGGAAAAATGGATCTTAAGACATTTGTCGATTGCTGTATCTTCACTATGAAGCAACATTTTTATCCAAAGTGTTCTTTATGTAACATTCTGTTATAAATTAGATACTGGAAAAATTTCACAGAGTGCTGCTGCCATCCTGGATAAGAAGACAAAGTTAAATCTGGCATGTATATCAATCCCAGAGAAGAGGAAGCACCTCTGTCTCCAGGATAGAAGAGGTCTAATAAAATCAATTTGATGCCAATGCAACTATATCAAAAGCCCAGGAATTAATTCTGCTCTTGTGGGACATGGTGACCTAGCATGTCTCTCCAACATGAAAGCTGATTAAGCTACTCTCACAACTGAGAGTTCATTTTATGTCATGATGGACATTGAGAAGAGACACAAAAATCTACACATTTTGTTCTATTTTCTGTGGGTCCATCTTCAAACTTCCTTCTTGCTTTATTTACTTTCAGGTCTCTGACAATCCAGTCAGATAATTCCCTCCTATTCAGGAGTCAAAATACCTTCTCTACTTATCTTTTTATCTTTAATTACTTCTTCCCCTATATCAGGTTAATGAGCAGCTGAAAAGTTTGGAAAGATTTCTTTCTATCTCTTGAGGGCATATTAAGTAGTAGAGCAGCAGTTCATTTTCAGTTCACTTCGGTATATTGAGACTCAATCTCAGATATTCTCTTCTTGTTATAGGAAACTGCTCAGAAGGCTATGTGCATGCTAAGTCTCTTCAGTCATGTCTGACTCTGTGCGATCCTGTGGACTATAGCCACCCGCCACCAGGCTCTCTGTACATGGGGATTCTCCAGGCAAAAATACTGGAGTGGGTTACCATGCCCTCCTCCAGGGGATCTCTCTGACTTAGGAGTCAAACTCGCATCTCTTATGTCTCCTGTATTGGCAAGCAAGTTCTTTACTACTAGCACCACCTCAGAAGCCCTCAGAAGAATATCAGAATTAGCTAGCTAAAAGGGAAGAATCCGGTAACACATGCGATCTGAGCCTCTTATCCTCTGCATCTGCTTGCTCCCTGCCTGAGTGTACCAATTTCATTTTATGAGAGTGATGCTGTTTATATTCAAACTTTTGAGATGGTGGATCTTACAATATGCAGTTTAAGATGCCCCAACTCTGGACATGGCAAATGATGTGTGAAGGTCAGATAGAGTGTCTACTAGGGCCCAATAGCATTATCAAAAGCTGATTTTCAAGTGATGAATGATTCCTTGCTATAGCAGCATGATTCTGAATCACACCCTGGGGTATATTCATCCCCTGAAAAGCTCCTATTTAGACTGGCCAGAGAGTCCACACACTGGACTTTTATTCCTTTTATGTTCTGGCATCTGCTGGGTCATATGAACTAAATTGGAGTCATTTGAACATCATTCTGAATGTCTTGCAGAACATTCTCTTGCTCAGGCCCATTTAAAATTTGTAGCTTTATGACTTACCCAATAAATGGGTTGAAATAGTAAGCCTAAGTGATTTATATATTACCTTCAAAAGCTAAAGAGGATCGGAGAGCTCCATGCTCTTTTTAGAGGTAGGATGTGCAAGATGATATAACTTTTTATTACATTAGAAGGAATGTTTCAGCATAGACTAGAAAAAGGGAAATTTTTTTCTTTGAAAGGGGCCAAATAATATATTTTTGGCCATAAAGTCTGTGTTGTAACTGTCCAACTGGATATCATGGTGGAGCAGGAGAATGGCCTTAACCTGGGGAAATACTGTGAATGCACAGGTAAACCCTCTTTAATTATCCTTTCTCAAAGAAATTAAAAAGAACCTAGTTATTAGATTAGAAGTAAATTCAAAGTCTAAGTTAATAATTTTTATTAAAAAAATAATAATAACTGTGGACAGCAGCTGAAACTGGTTAAATTTAGGTCTGTGTTATCTGCCTGTGATCCTTCAGGTTTCTGTAGACATCAAAGCTATAAATTAAATAGTGATATGATGCTGACTACCACTCTTACATCCTTTAATTATTTGAACATACCTCTGATATTTTTCATTTCAACTGTAATAAGATGTTATTTCTAATTTATTGTTTTGTCCTGGTTTGAGGTGAAGGAGGAGGAACAATTATAAAAATGTTCACTTGGTCTTTTTTTATTATTATTATAATGTGAATGACTTCATAGGTCAGAGGAACCATGTGAGCAAGTCATTGTTGTCCATCTATTCCTATGATAAAATCAGGTGTGGAAAAACTGTTATAGCATTCTTGAGCAGACCATTAGACCTATGATGAGATGGTTTTGGACTTTGATTCTGTCATCAGTGCTTTATATTTAGAGCACTGTGTTATTTTGATTCTTGTGATATTAACATCAGCTAATATCCTGCATACAACCATTCCATGAAATTCCCTGTGCTTTCCTTTCCCAGTGGATAGCTACTCTCATAAATGGGCTTGGGTCCTTTTGAGGGAAGAGTAGTGATTATAGATATTTGCTGTTACATTTTGTACTTCCTCAAAGGTATCTGGCTTCCAGTTTAGTTATTGGGGTTTAGGCTGAGAAATAGCTCGAGTCTGAAAACTCTCAATGGATTGTGATTATTCATTGTGATATTTAACATCAGCCTCCTTTTGTTTCACATTCCTTCACTTTTGATTTTTTTCTGGTTAATTGTGTCAAGCAATAACCTAATTAAGGTTTTTTGCTTCTATGAAAAAGCAACCTGGTCTCTTTTTTGCTATTTTGCTTCTATGAAAAAGCGACCTGGTCTCTTGTTACAGTCAGTGAGGCCTATGGTTAAAGTTCATAGGGACTGCCAGTCATGTTGCCCCTAATGATCATAAACTGACACCCAAAGTCTGCTGTTCCAGAATCCTGCCCTCTGCACTAACTTTAGGAAGACAAATTAAAGCTGTATATCTTACTATCAATCCTTGCCCACAGAAGACAGCCACCACTAGCTTTCTCAGATATGCCAATGCTTCGCTAGTACATTTCTTATCTTTGTATGAAAGGGTGCTTCCTGGATCACCCTGGGAATCATTCTTAGCCATCAGGTTCTCAGGTTGTAGGTAACATTCATTCCAACATGCCCACATTCCAGAGCCATTTGAATTGAAAATCTGTACCTCGCGAAGACAGTTATGGCATCTCTAACTCATTCATTAACCATCATTGTTGCCAAGCTTCAAATAGCTGTACCAGGTACATATTATGACTTCAAGCATCCTTACCAACATGATACATTTTGAGTCCTCAGAATATTCACCAGTATTAATAAACTTCCCCTTCCATTCTTGTATCCTTTCTTCACTGATTCAGCCCCAACTAGTTTCACTTGCAGTTGCTGCCAGTGTATGCTAATCACATTTGTCAGCTCCCTGGTGAATAGATTTTTCTTCTCATTCAGAGATGGTCCTTTGGAGCCCAGTGATGCTAATGTTTCATCCTTGCTATTGATGTAGAAACAATGAAAAGAATGAATGGAAGATCTGAAAGACCTTAAGTGTAATCATGCAAAGCATCTTTCTCAACTGAGAGCTATTCATGGTCTCAAGGAAATGAGAGACTGTGTACTCCTAACAAAAGGAAAAGTTGGCATTTCTGCCAACTCAAAACATTTAGAAGGTTTGTGAACTCAGTTTTCAAGCACTTCCCCCAAAATACCAATCTTAGGTCTCTGAGTTCCCCTCTTTTTGAAATATTTTAGCATAGGACCCAGCAATTTAACTTTAGCTTCCTTTATAATTCCACTACTTTTGCTATCAAACCCTGGGCCTGATTTCCATCATGGTTTGCATTTACCTGCAGGAGATGAGTATTTCTTTAAGCAATAAAATTGCAGCCTTTCAGCTTTCACACTGTGCCTTGGATCAATAGTTTGCTGTCCTCAGACTATTATTTCCTTCAGAGTTTCTATGGTCATTGACAACTGTCAAACAATGTCTCAATCCTTATCATTGCCATTCCTCCCTTACCTTTGAAGTTCTTAATCTACTGCATTATACAGTGCTTCCCTTTCCCAATATGCATCCCTTTATATCCCCATTCTCAAGTGAAAATATAAATAATTGATAAATCTTATGTATATTAGGGATGATTACAACAGCAATGAATTTCTTACTAACCATCTGACCAGTGAGTAATCTAGTCATAGAATTCCAGTGTAAGTGTCTATTCCCAAGGGCACTTATGCTGCTGATTGTCTTAGTTAAGCTCTTTATCTCAACAACAGGAAAAAAACGATTTTAAACACTGATTTGAAAACAGTGCGTATATGAATAAGTAAGTGCAACTGGGCCTTGACCCCATTTGTAACCCATGAAAACTGTGAGGATCAGATCTTAGAGTTGTACCATCCTAAGGGTGGAAAGCTGGGATATATTCTTCTAGAGAGAATTTGTCTCCCCTCACCAAAGATGTCCATGTCCTAATTCTCAAATCTGTGACTATTTTATGTTACATGACAAAGAGAAATTAACATTGTCTATGGAACTAAACTTGTGATTCACTTGGTCTTAAAATAAGGAGATTATCCTGTTATCCTCCTGAGTCCAGTATAATCACCAGGAACGAGTTTCATGGAAGACAAGTTTCCCACAGACTGAGGTGGGGATGGTTTGGGGATGAATCAAGCACATTAGTTTTATTTATTATTGTATCAGCTCTTGATCATCTGAGGTGGAGCTGATATAATAATAAATAAGTGTAATGTGCTTGAATCATCCCCAAACCATCCCCACCCTGGTCTTTGTGAAAATTGTCTTCCATGAAACTGGTTCCTGGTGCCAAAAAGTTTGAGGGCTGCTGACATAGAGGGAGACAGGAAAAGAAAGAGTCAGGTCAGGGTGACCAGTTGTGATAAGAACGTAACTCTTTGTTATGGGTTTAAATGCAGAGCAAAGAGGGCATAAGCTAAGGATATGGACAGCCCCCATCAACTGTAATAGCAAAGAAATAGATTATTCTCGCCTCTCCACAAAGGAACACAGTGTTGCCAACACATTGATTTTTAGCTTAGTGACACTGTGTCAGATCTCTACCTACAGAATTGTAAAATAATACATTTGTAATAGTTAAGCCACTATTTTGAAGTAATTTGTTATAGTAAAGTAGATAAGTAGTAATCATCCTCAACATTTATGCCATAATTTGTACAATGACTGTA
This sequence comes from Antilocapra americana, assembly GCA_007570785.1. Taxonomy (NCBI): domain Eukaryota; kingdom Metazoa; phylum Chordata; class Mammalia; order Artiodactyla; family Antilocapridae; genus Antilocapra; species Antilocapra americana. Next base: position 23,277,513 of record ML663006.1, read on the forward strand.
CCTATTTCTGCAGCTTAAAATCTCTCTCAAGCAGAGAGTTTTGGGTAATCTCAGTAAAAAACAGAAAAAGGAAAAATAGGGATGGTGACATCAGTGTTTGCTATAAGACTGTTTGCAATTACTTTTGTAACTAACATTATTTTTAATAATTATCAAAAGTGGTATAATAATGTATTGAGCTGGAGTAAACATTTTTAAATGGAAAAGAAAAGGAAAATTCATTTTTATTTGCAGATGGTATGCTTCTGTGAAAAACTGAAGAACAGAAACTAATTTTTTGGCTAATTTTGAAATGATGAAATAAAGTGATTTGGCACAAAAATTGAGTATGAAAATGAGTTACTAATAATGGCCTGCTGGAAAATAAGATGGATGAACATGCCTGCATTAGTTTTCTATCGAAGCATAACAAATTAACACAAATTGAGTGGCTTATAACAGCACATATTTGTTAGCACATATTTCTGTTTATCAGTTTGGCACAGCACAGTTGGAGTCTCTGCTCACACTGAAATCAAGTTATCAGCTTAATGACTTCTTATTTGAAGCTTAAGATTCTGTCCAAGCTTATGCCTGTTATTTCAATGGTAGATTTCTGTTCCTTGCAGGCGTCTCACTGAAGTCTCTGTTGTTTCATTGACTGTAGGCCAGGGACTACTCGTAGTTCCTAAGGGTGACCCTTGGGACATTACTGAAGAATTGTTTTTGAACTGTGGTGTTAGAAAAGACCCTTGAGAGTCCCTTGGACTGCAAGGAGATAAGCCAGTCAATCCTAAAGGAAATCAGTCCTGAATATTCATTGGAAGGACTGGTACTGAAGCTGAAATTCAAATACTTTCGCCACCTGATGTGAAGTACTGACTCACTGGAAAAGACCCTGATGCTGGGAAAGATTGAGTGTAGGAGAAGAAGGGGGTGACAGAGTGTGAGATGGTTGGATGGCATCACCGACTAGGTGGACATGAGTTTGAACAAACTCCAGAGGATAGTGAAGAACAGGAAGCCTGATGTGCTGTCATCCATGGGGTGATAAAGAAGCTGACACGACTGAGAGACTAATAGTTTCACTTTTTTTTTTTTTCATGCTGAGGGTTAGGACAAATCACTGCCCTTCAGGGTAATGGCAGGATGGGAAAAAACTTCTGAGCAAAATATGTGGTTTGCCAAAGGCAATTATGGAAATTCTTTAGCTGAAGCTAAATCAGGATATTAGCCATGTATTGTTAACACATTTATATAGGCTGTACATTTTTTGAGAACTAAAAGTATCTATAAGGAAAATTTGAAAGATATTCAGTGAGTATCTACACTGTAATTTAACCAGTCCGGTAGAGAGCTTCAGTTCAGTTCAGTCTCTCAGTAGTGCCCAGCTCTTTGCAAGCCCATGGACTGCAGCACGCCAGGCCTCTCTGTCCATCATCAACTCCCAGAGCTTGCTCAAACTCATGTCCATCCAGTAGAGAACTTAGATTTTGTCATTCATGATTGCCCTTTGGAAATTGTTTCTTATGGAACATATATAAGTCTCATTAACATTTTATTGACAGAAGTTAGAAAAAAACCTTCAATGTTCTCTACAATCCTTTTTTTAAAGGCATTGCTAATTATAGTGATGTCTTTTTATAGGTAACTTCGAGAAAAATTGATGATTTTTCACTGTAAAAGGAGCAATTGTTTTGTTTCTATTCTGTGGTCGTGGTGCATTATCAATCTACTTAACTTGTCATTTCATTTTAATTTCCAAAGCTTAGAGTCAAATCTATGGCCCATTGTTTATATTGCATTTATATCATGCATTTTTATTATCCTAATTGATTCCCCATTTTAAACCCCTACTCCTCATTTTATGATCACCTTATGTTCTCTACATTTTTCACGTATTTTATTGTCATAATTAATGAATTGTGTAATTGTGTAATTTCCTCTGTTCTGTCTCGCCACTGCAAAAATTTGAAGTGACAGACAGACCAGTGTTATAGCTCAGTTTTATTTAGAAAGCAAAGGAAAATACATCCTTGAGGACTGAGGGTGGGCCAACCCAAAACACGAGAAGAGACGTGAAGCCCCTGGCTCAATTTTGGCTCTTCTTTTTATATGTGTTTTCTCCCCCCGCCCCCAGCCTGCCTTATGTAAATTGGGCTAGCCAGGAGGACTGTTTGTTTTACCTGAGGCTCTCTTTCTGGTCCTCAGACCTTCCTTTGTTCTATTTTTGTGGGCTTTTCCCTTCTTTGTGTTTTAGCCACTGCCATTTGGGACTCCTTTTTCCTATTCTAACTACCTAACATTATGATTAACCTTATAGGGGAATGCAGGATGGAAGAATATAGTTAAATATATGCTGTTTGAAATTTAAGATGTTTTGTTGAATTGGGGCTCAGTTTAGGCTAAATTTTGATACATATATCTTTCTGGGTCACATCAGCTTTCATCATAACTCAGAAGCTGAATTATTATTCCCAGTCTCTGTGCCTAACTAAAGATAATGGAATGCCAATTTAGTAACAGCATATATTTTCTCACAAATATAAGTACTCTAAAAGCTCTACAGTGTGTTCTTTCCATAAGAATTTTTACAAAAGATAAGAGCTAAAAATGATGAAAAAGCTAACACCTTCAAATTTATTTCCAAAATAACATTATTTGCTTCTCACAGATTTGTCATTATATGAGATTTATAAAAACATGCTTTCAAATAAGTAATAAACACCTATGTATGTAACCTCCTCACAATGGCAATTTCAATGTGAATGTTTCATTATGCATTATAAAATCAGGTTTGTAAGTAACAGAAGTTAATGTATTTCAGTGCAAATTATGCAAACCCCATCTTATTTCCATGGTAGTAGTAAACTGACATATAATTGCACATATTCACATTTAATTAGCTGTCAAAACACCTATGGCTGCATTTATCCAATTTGCAAGTGCAAAGAGAAAGCATATGAAAGAAGATTGTACACTATACTTGTAGAATCCATGTTTTGCCTGCTTTTGCCATTCAGTTTCAGGTTCTTAGCAATGAAACTAAAATATACAATGCTTATTATGCTTGTTCCTAAACATAAATAGTATGTTATATTGTAATTGTTAGGGACTGAGAGAGGGAGAATAATGATCAGAATGGATCAATAATAGATGTATTGTTGCTTTTATTTTAAAGACCTTTACTTATTTATCCCATGAAAAGAAAAAAAAAGAAAAGAGCAAAAGTATAGGAAATGAAAGGCAGATTATACGGAACATGGTGAATAATGGCAAGAGCCTTAAACAGAACTAATTCAGTCTTTAGAATGAATTTACTTGTGTCTTGCATTACTGCTTCTTAACCATCATCTAAATTGCAGCCTGCAAAACTTGAAATAAATGCAAAAGCACATATTTGTAAACTGAAAAAGGAGAGCCTTCTCATATGATACTGCTTAAGCATTGTAAAATGAAGTATTTCTTATTAAAATACAATCAGCTTAAATGATTTAATCATATGCAAATTAAAGCTAGTTTTTAAATCCAAGTGTGTATAAGTGAATTATTACTTTGTATGAACTATAGTTTACATATTTATTTAATTACTTATGCAAATTTCTCAGTTCATTGTTTCTGAGAGTTTCTAATGAAATGTCCTATTTTAAACTATTTCATTATGCTTTTATTTTTGTCTGTTTCATTACCGTAGAGAAACTCCTCAAATATAGTGTGTATATTTTACTGTGTAATTTTGAAGACATAAGTGACACTGAACTAGAGTATTATCCTTAAGAAAAACTTTCTCAAAGCAGAGGGTTTGTAATCAAAGAAAATTTTTTATGTATAATATATAATTGTATGTGTAGGAATAAGTATTAAACAATAAAAAGTGTTAGTCACAAAGTCACATCTGATTGCTTATGACCCCATGGATTGTACACCACCAGATTCTTCTGTTCATGGAATTTCCCAGGCAAGAATACTGGAGTGAGTTGCCATTCCCTTCTCCAGGGCATCTTCCAGACCCAGCAATTGACTCTGGGTCCCCCTACGTTGCAAGAAGATTGGATTCTTTACTGCCTGATCTACCAGGGAAGCCCATAAAACAACAAGCCTTGTTCAACTGAAAGATATGAAATCAAATCATAAATTTGATGACCAGTTAGTTGTTCAAGATCATGTAGTTTAATCATATTTTTGTGGTTTTATCATTTTTTTCTTGCAATTGATTTCAAGTTTCATACTTTTGTGGTCAGAGAAAACGTGTGATATGATTTCAACCTTCTGGAATTTATTGAGACTTGTTTTGTGACCTAACATGGCACATCCTATAGAGAATGTTTCATGTGCTCTTGAGAAGAATGTATATTCTACTGCTTTTGAATGAAATGTTCTGTATATGTTTGGTTAATCTGATCTAATTTGCCATTGAAGTTTGCTATTTCTCTATTTATTTCTGTCTAGATGATGTATGCATAGATTTAAAAACAAAATACACATTTTTAAGGATTCAAAAAACAAATAAAAATCTATGTCCAGGATAAAAAGAGTCTAGATTTATAGATTTTTTTCCCTCAATCTGTCACTCTTGTTTACATTCTCAAGTGCCACACCACTTTTTCAGTTTAATTATTTTTATTACTCTTCTTCACAGCAGCTTTTCTTCTTTATAATAAATAGAATTATATTGAAGTATAATAAACATAAAATTTACTCATGTATCTACATAATTTAATGATTATTAGTAAATTTGCAGAGTTGTACATCAAAACAATTCAGTTTGACATTGTCATCACCATAGAGAGATTTTTGCTGTTCATTTTTAGACAATACTTCTCACCTGCTTTGCCAGGAAACAACTAATCTATACTTTCTACCTCTACAGGCAGACCTTCCACATAAATAGAACCATGCAGTATGTGATCTTTTAAGCCTGCTTTCTTTCTATTAACACAATATTTTGAAACTCACCCATACTTTATTACATGTGGGTAATGCACTTCTTTTTGTGTCTGAATGGTGTTTCATTGTACTACATTGTGTTGGTTTCCTACAGCTGCAGTAACAAAATATCACACTTGTGATGGCTTAAAACAACAGACATTTATTCTCTCACAATTCTGGAGGCAGGAGCCTAAGGTCAGGGTTCTGGTAAAGCCATCCTCTCTCTGAAGATTCTAGGGGAGAATCTTCACCTGCCTTGTCCTAGCTTCTGATGGTTGCCAGGAATCCCTGGTGTTTCAGTGCTTGTAAAGGCATTATTCCAGTCTCTATCTCCATTGTCACATGGAGTTCTTCCAGCTTGTCTGTGTCTCCTCTATTTTCTTTTAACATCAGAGGGTAGTATGATTTGAGAGAATATCATTGAAACACATACATTACCTTATGTAAAATAGAAAACCAGTGTGAGTTTGATGTATGACACAGGCCACACAAAACCCACACTCTGTGACAACCTGGAGGAATAGAATGGAGAGGGAGGTCGGAGGGGTTTCAGGATGAAGGGCACACATATATAACTATGACTGATTCACATTGATGCAAGACAAAAACCATCACAATATTGTAAAGTAATCATCCTTCAGTTAGAATAAAGCACTTTAAAATAGAAAGAATTTTAAAAATGCCAGTCATTGGATTAGGATCCAGCTTAATTTAGCATGACCTTGTTTAACTGGTTACATCTGTGAATAACTTATTTCCCAAATAAGATCATGTTCTAAGGTTCCAAATGTACCTGGATTTTATGTGATACAGTATGCAACCAGCACACATGTTTTATTTATCATTTATCAGTTTATTTATTTATCAATTTATCAGTTGATGGAAATGGAGACATTTCTAGCCTTTGACTGTTATGAATATCACTATGAATATTTGGGTGTATGTGGTTATATAAATAAAATTTAAATTTCCCTTGCATAGATATCTTGGTGTAGAACTGCTGTGTGGCATGAGAAATTTAAATTTTACTTTAAAACTATAAGGTACAGAAATAGTGATTAACTTATCAAACTAAGCAATATACTAGGCAATACTAGTATATATACTAGTATTATATATATATGATAGTAATATATATATAATTATATATATAATAGTAATATACTAGGCAAGCGTATCAAACTAGGCAATATACTAAGCCCCTGTGTGTATTATCTCATTTAATTCATGTGAAAACCACATGCACTAGGTCTGACTCAAGCAAAGTGAATGTTTTACATTCTCTTTAAAAAGGCCCAGAAGTTTATGCTTGCTTCATTTCCAAATGACCTCACGTGGATAGTTATCTGATTAAGATAAGCTTGGGAAATACCAGGAGGTTCTTATATCTGTCTAAGCATCCTGGTTGTTGTTTAGTCATTAAGTTGTATACTCTTTTGTGACTCTTAGGACTGTAGCCTGCCAGCCTCCTCGGTCCATGGCATTTCCCAGGGAAAAGCACTGGAATAGGTTGCCATTTCCTTCTCAGGAAGGGGATCTTCTTAACCCAGGACTCCCGCTTGGTGGAAGATCCTTTACCACTGAGAAACCAGGGAAGTCCAAAGTTTCCCAGAGCCCATCAGAAAAATTAATAATTTTCTTTTAAATAATGAGCTTGATCACACAGTCTGGACCACAATATATAATCCAGGTAACCTAATTAATAATACTTCTGTTCTAACACCTTACACATGTTTTCCAACTATTAAAAATAATTAATCTTATAAACAACATTTTATGCTGAAGTTCTAAGATGTCCATTTTTTTACATAACCTGCCTATCATTTCAGCATCATGACTTCTATCTACATATGATATCTTCATGTTTAAAAGTATTGATAGAGGATGAATGCAAACAAGAATTTTTATATGTTTACTATATCAAAAATTCACTGCTGTTTAGGTCTCTCTTATAATAATGTAGTATTTTATTTATTTTATTCTCAAGTTCACTGTATTTAATAGATTGATTAAAGTTACAATTCAAATACAAGAGATAGATTTAAGGTGACACAGACAGGTGGCAGAAAGCAATTTGAAAAACATTTGAAAATTGAAATAATGTCCAATAACAGACTCTTTTTCAAGTTGTCAAAGATTCAGTCACAAAGATAATCTTGATTAACCTGATGGAAAAAGTTAAGTTATAAATCTTTTTAAGGTTAGATTCCCAGTCAGACAAACCTACAGCTAACCTCTTAGCTCCAAAGTCCTCAGCCTTATCTCTGCTTTCTTTTCCCAACAGACCCCCAGTGTTTTTTCACTTGGCATTTTTATTTGCCTCAACATCATTTCTCTTTTTAGATTATGAATTGCTTTTATATTGTAAAGGGCCTTATCAATTCTCTGTAATTACGAATGATGTTTACATGAACACCCTTTAAATCATCTCATAGATTTTTCCCTCCACTCACATGTATTCCTTAAGTCAGTATACTACCTGTTAACTGCTGGGACAAGTAGTGCCAAAATGGAGCTCAACATAGGCAATTTTTTTACAGATGAAAGTCAATCAATGCTCAATCATGAACAAATATAGGGGTTTTATTTTCTGGAAAATTGTGTGTTCTTTTAAGAACTTCAAAAATTGAAATAATCCATTTTTTATTGGTTGTAAAAATATATAGAATAGTAGTGGTGTGTTTCATCAGGCAGAAAATCTACCGAACAAGACCAACAATATTGGGTTCCACTTCAACATATTCTGAAAAATTACATTACGGGGCTGTCCAACACAAATTCCAACCAAAAAGTCATGTTTGTACAGAAGCAACAATCTGAACGACAAAGTGAATGTTGCCTTACCCTAGAACCTCCAAAGGTTGTGCTTCCTATGATTTAACTGTAGTTTTTCAGGGATGAATCAGGTTTCTTAGTAATTTTAACCTCCTATGACAACAATGCAGAAACAATTGCTTGTACCACATAATTGATAATTCAATAGAAAATATAGAATTAGAAGATTTTACTATTTTCTATAATGACAATTGAAACTAAATCTGAAGTATCTTCTTTTCAATGAAAAAAATAAACTATCTAGAGTAATTAATTTCTAAAAGTTGACTTTCGAGGAGAAAGAATATAAATTTTGAATTCCACTTCTAAATGTGCCACTTTGCCAGAGAGCTGCTTCAGTCTTCTAGGAAACTCTGTGGCAAGCCTTGCTTTCCTTCACGATTTGTTTTTATATTCTGAGGGAGAATAAGACTGAGACACAGGGCATCTAGTATTCCTATTTCCACCCCAGGAAATAGGGGTGGAAATAGGTTTCACTATCAGTACAAAGCTCATTCCTTATTCATCCTCCTCCATTATATTTAGTCTTTGGATGCTAATCTGTGATGCTTGTTTGAGTCAGACTTCTATCTGCTCCTTCCTGCATGAGACTGTGTTGCATAAAATTGGTTTGAATTACCTAATATTTACTGAAATCCTCTATACCCAATCTCATGATTGCCTATTACTTAACTTAAATTCATAAAGCAATGAAAATATATATCTTTTCAGCACTTTAAGGGCAGGGATTTTTGTACATTTTATTCTCTTTTTCATCCCCAACATGTAAAAAAGTGCCTGGCACATGGATACTTGCCAATTGGGTTGGGGCAAAAGTAATTGCAGATTTGAACCATGAATTTAAAATCATTATAAGTAGGCTCAAACACATCTTTATTAACCAAAATAGGAACTATTACCATCAGCATATTTTTACCAATGAGAAATGTTTGCTTATTCCTATAGCATAAAAATCCATGCCTTGGGATTTGATGAACTCTTGGAATGCATTTTCTGCCTCTTGCTGGTTGTGGAAACATATTCCCTGCAAAAAGTTGAGATGCTTGAAGAAGTGGTAGTTAGTTGGCAAAAGATCAGGTAGATATGGCAGATGAGGCAAAACTTCATAGCCCAATTTGTTCAATTTTTAAAAATATGTTTTTAATTGAAGAGTAATTGCTTTACAGTATTGTATCAGTTTCTCCATACATCAACATGAATCAGTCATAGGTATACATATGTTCAACTTTTGAAGTGCTAATTGTGCAAAGTGCAGTTAGGCATTGTTGTAGAGAATAGGGCCCATGCTGTTGACCAATGTCAACCGCAGGCTGAAATTGCAGCTCTTGGTGCATTTCATCAATTTGCTGAACATACTTAGATGTAATGGTTTCACTGGGATTCAGGAAGCTGTAGTGGATCAGATCAATAGCAGACCATTAAGCAGTGACTGTGCCCTTCTTTTGATACAAATTCAGCTTTGGAAGTGCTTTGGAGTTTCTTCTCAGTCCAACCACTGAACACCTATTGCCGGGGTCCAGCCCTGGCGGGTCCAGGGATCTTGAGAGATGAGTGGCGTCGGCAAAGTACTGAGATGAGTCAATGTGTTGATGGAGCAGTCTCTCACTTTATTGTGGTTGGTTTACAGTTTTTATACCCAAGAAACAACCATTACATCACATATTATTGTATACAATCTTTTGTTTTCTGTCTACTATCAACAACTTTAACATTAAGCTCATTCCCTAATCTATCATCCAAACATTCCCCTTGCAGAAGTCAGATTTAACAATAGTATGTTTACCATTTGAATGTCTTCAGCATACTTCATTTAATTATGATAAGTACATCAATCTAAGTAGAAAGGTTACATTTCTCTTATCAGGTGCAGCTGTGTAGAAGCTAGAGGGAAGGGCTAAGCTTGAAACTGTTTTATTCTAGTAACCTCAACCACTACCTGTCTCACTCTGTTCTGACACTCTGGTTCTTATGAGGAAAGAGAACAATGAGACAGTCTAGCAGCACTGCTTTAGCAATAAAAATCCTATTAACCTTATATAACTACTTTAATGAATTCCTATGTCTACACTATCTTAAAGCAATCACTGTCTCCAACTATGCTGGTCACAGATATGAGCATTCCTAAGTCCCATTCCCTTGGTCTCTTCAAGGAAGGGAGCCTCCTCCGTGGAGTGGTCGAGGGAGTGGGAGGTGGAAAGGTGATCCAAGTATGAGCCCTCCTGGTGGTGGCCTTGCCATGACATCCAGAGAACTCTTGGTAAAGTCTCCAGTAACAAGTAGGAGGTGTAGTAATCTATTTAAATGTCCCTTTTATTCCTCCTTAGTCCTCAGGGAAGTGAATCTGCCTTTCCTAATTCCCTGAGGGAAATATGGTCTGAGGGAATGATCTCAGGATCAATTCTTTCTAACTGGGACTGACCTACTGAGATGAGCTAAAACATCAACAGATGAACATAAACAGAACTTCCCAAGAAAAATACCAGGAGGGGCCTTGCCTTGGGATGCCCCCAAGGAAAATTCACTTTGCAGTTTCCTTCTTAGTCTCCTGACTTTGTTGTCCGAGTAAGGGGGCATCCTGAGGGCTCCCGGCAACCTATCTTACTCAAACTCTTCCAGAAAATTGCAGAAGAAGGTAAACTTCCAAACTCATTCTATGAGGCCACCATCACCCTAATACCAAAACCAGACAAAGATGCCACAAAAAAGAAAACTACAGGCCAACATCATTGATGAACATAGATGCAAATTCCTTAACAAAATTCTAGCAAACAGAATCCAACAACACATTAAAAAGATCATACATCATGACCAAGTGGGCTTTATCCCAGGAATGCAAGGATTCTGTAATATCCACAAATCAATTAATGTAATACACCACATTAACAAATTGAAAGATAAAAACCATATGATTATCTCAATAAATGCATAAAAAGCTTTTGTCAAAATTCAACATCCATTTACGATAAAAACTCTCCAGAAAGCAGGAAGAGAAGAAACATACCTCAAAATAATAAAAGCTGTATATGACAAACCCACAGCAAACATTATCCTCAATGGTGAAAAATTGAAAGTATTTCCCCTAAAGTCAGGAATAAGGCAAGGGTGCCCACTCTCACCACTATTATTCAACATAGTTTTGGCCACAGCAATCAGAGCAGAAAAAGAAATAAAAGGAATCCAGATAGGAAAACAAGAATTAAAACTCTCACTGTTTGCAGATGACATGATCCTCTACATAGAAAACCCTAAAGACTCTACCAGAAAATTACTAGAGCTAATCAATGAATACAGTAAAGTTGCAGGATATAAAATTAACACACAGAAATCCCTTGCATTCCTATACACTAACAATGAGAAAACAGAAAGAGAAAGTAAGGAAACAATGCCATTCACCATTGCAATGAAAAGAATAAAATTCTTAGGAATGTATCTACCTAAAGAAACCAAAGACCTATATATAGAAAACCACAAAACACTGATGAAAGAAAACAAAGAGGACACACATAGATGGAGAAATTTACCATGTTCATGGATTGGAAGAATCAATATAGTGAAAATGAGTATACTACCCAAAGCAATCTATACACTCAATGCAATCCCTATCAAGCTACCAATGGTATTTTTCACAGAACTAGAACAAATAATTTCACAATTTGTATGGAAATACAAAAAACCTCGAATAGCCAAAGCAGTCTTGAGGAAGAAGAATGGAACTGGAGGAATCAACCTACCTGACTTTAGGCTATACTACAAAGCCACAGTCACCAGGACAGTATGGTACTGGCACAAAGACAGAACTATAGATCAATGGAACAAAATAGAAAGCCTAGAGATAAATCCACATACCTATGGACACCTTATCTTCGACAAAGGAGGCAAGAATATACAATGGAGAAAAGACAATCTCTTTAACAAGTGGTGCTGGGAAAACTGGTCAACCACTTGGAAAAGAATGAAACTAGAACACTTTCTAACACCATACACAAAAATAAACTCAAAATGGATGAAAGATCTAAATGTAAGACCAGAAACTATAAAACTCCTAGAGGAAAACATAGGCAAAACACTCTCCAACATAAATCACAGCAGGATCCTCTATGACCCACCTCCCAGAATATTGGAAATAAAAGCAAAAATAAACAAATGGGACCTAATTAAACTTAAAAGCTTTTGCACAACAGAGGAAACTATAAGCAAGGTGAAAAGACAGCCTTCAGAATGGGAGAAAATAATAGCAAATGAAGCAACTGACAAAGAATTAATCTCAAAAATATACACGCAACTCCTGCAGCTCAACTCCAGAAAAATAAACGACCCAATCAAAAAGTGGGCCAAAGAGCTAAACGAACATTTCTCCAAAGAAGACATACAGATGGCTAACAAACACATGAAAAGATGCTCAACATCACTCATTATCAGAGAAATGCAAATCAAAACCACAGTGAGGTACCATTTCATGCCAGTCAGAATGGCTGCTATCCAAAATCTACAAAAGGGAACCCTTTTACACTGTTGGTGGGAATGCAAACTAGTACAGCCACTATGGAGAACAGTGTGGAGATTCCTTAAAAAACTGTAAATAGAACTGCCATATGACCCAGCAATCCTGCTGCTGGACATACACACCGAGGAAACCAGAATTGAAAGAGACATGTGTACCCCAATGTTCATCACAGCACTGTTTATGATAGCCAGGACATGGAAGCAACCTAGATGTCCATCAGCAGATGAATGGATAAGAAAGCTGTGGTACATATACACAATGGAATATTACTCAGCCATTAAAAAGAGTACATTTGAATCAGTTCTAATGAGGCGGATGAAACTGGAGCCTATTATCCAGAGTGAAGTAAGCCAGAAGGAAAAAACACCAATACAGTATACTAACGCATATATATGGAATTTAGAAAGATGGTAACGATAACCCTATATGCGAGACAGAAAAAGAGACACAGATGTATAGAATAGCCTTTTGGACTCTGTGGGAGAAGGCAAGGGTGGGATGATCTGAGGGAATAGCACTGAAACATGTATATTATCATATGTGGAACAGATCACCAGTCCAGGTTCGATGCATGAGACAGGTGCTCAGGGCTGGTGCACTAGGATGACCCAGAGGGATGGGGTGGGGAGGGAGGTGGGAGGGGGGTTCAGGATGGGGAACACATGTACACCCCTGATTCATGTAAATGTATGGCAAAAACGACTACAATATTGTAAAGTAATTAGCCTTCAACTAAAATAAATAAATCTAAAAAAAAGTCCAAACACACACACAAAAGGTGACACTTTAAAATGGCAAGTATTTTGACTTGCAGTCACCTCATGAGGCTGGAGAAGGCAATGGCAACCCACTGCAGTACTCTTGCCTGGAAAATCCCATGGTCGGAGGAGCCTGGTAGGCTACAGTCCATGGGTCATGAAGGGTCAGACAGGACTGAGCGACTTCACTTTCAGTTTTCACTTTCATGCATTGGAGAAGGAAATGGCAACCCACTCCAGTGTTCTTGCCTGGAGAATCCCAGGGACGGGGGAGCCTGGTGGGCTGCCATCTATGGGGTCTCACAGAGTCGGACACGACTGAAGCAACTTAGCAGCAGCAGCAGCAGCATGAGGCACCCAGTTACCAAGCTTTATCGCCTTTCCAATTTGCTTCAAATACTGAACGACCATCAGGATTGTTGACATTCAGTTCTTCAGCAAATTCTTGTGTACTTGTAAGAGGATCCGCTTCCATTAGGGCTCTCAGTTGGTTGTTGTCAACTTCTGATGACTGGCCGCTACACTCCTCATCTTCAAGCCTCTGTCTCCTCTGTAAAACTCCTTGAACCACCACTGCATTGTATGTTAGTTAGCAGTTCAGGGGCTAAATGTGCTATTGCTATTGTGAGTTGTCTCTGCTGCCTTATGACCTATTTTGAACCTAAATAAGAAAATTACTCTGGGGGAGGCTGGGAGCTGGGAGTCGCTGGGCGTGGGGGTCTGCCGCGGTAGGCCTCTCACGGGCTCAGCTGGTGGACCGTCCTGGCCAGCAGCCACGAGCAGTAGAGCCCAGGGATGAGCATGTCCAGGGAAGATGTGAGCGCCGCGGGGCTCCCACCCGCCTGCCCCTGAAGCACGCCCCCTGTTTTTTTGAGAAATGGATCTGCCATCCTCCTTAATTCACAGGACTGCCGTGTGGCTTTGTGTGGGGGTCAGGACCCACCACCTGTGTCTCTCCTGTCGACTCTTACTTCTGAAGTCAAAGAATCTATTGAAGAATTTTAATATATGAGGCTTTCTTTTATTCTTCCTTGGTTCTACTCAGTTTCACAGAGGAAAAAAAATTATATATATATTATTTGAATAAAATGAACAGGGACTCAAAAAAAAAGGAAAATTACTCCAATTTGCTTTTTGTCTAACATCATTTTCATAATCTAAAATACATATAAAATAAACAGTGAGTAATAAGTCATTAGAAAAAAACTCAAAAAGAGGGAAATGCTTATAAAAATGATGTATAACATAACCACGTTTGAGGACATATTCCAACATAGAATGACAAATTTCAACAATGCAAAAGCCACAATTTCATTTGCACCAACCTAATATAAGTATTTGTTTAATAAATGTATTAACCCTTTTTCTCAATTTAATTACTGCTTATGCTTAAATATACTTCTGACAAACAAAACCTATGCAAGATTTACCCAATAATATCCAATTCGTGCTTCAGCTACATTGGGCCTTGTCTATAGTAGCCCAACTGCATTGCAGGCAGATTTTTTTTTTACCATCTAAGCCACCAGGGAAACCTGAATAATAATAATAGTTCAACATCATTTGTTATGAGCCTAGTAGGAGAAAATTATTTTCTAAGGGTAAAATACTAGTTTCAAAAGACACTAAAGTTTCAAAACATTGACCTTAAAACTTGTAATTGAAGAAAACAAAATAAATCTCACAAGAGAAATTCTTGGTGAAGACTTAGGGTATACTTCTAGCAAGAGACATGAATGTATCTTTTTTTAAATTAGCATTTAACTGCAGGGTTTACCATAAAAGAGTAATTTGAAAACAAAAATAATTCACTTTAATATTACAGGAACTAAAATCACTGTGAAGCGTTTTTTCCAAAAATGGAATAATGGCTTTTGTGTGTATTTATTCATTCTATCCGTGTCCTTTATGTCATTGATCAGTTCGGTTCAGTCGCTCAGTCATGTCTGACTCTTTGCAACCCATGGACTGCAGCACACCAGGCTTTCTTGCCCATCACCAACTCCCAGAGCTTGCTCAAACTCATGCCCATCGAGTCGGTGATGCCATCCAAACATCTCATCCTCTGTCTTCGTCTTCTCCTCCTGCCTTCAATCTTTCCCAGTATCAGTGTCTATTCCAATGATAATAATGAGCATGTGTTTTAAAAATGGAGGAGACATTTTTCAGAGAAGAATATATGAAAGGAGATCTAAATCTCTCATTTTTATTTTATCTCTCCTTTTTCTTGCCTACTTTAAGCATTATTTAAAAAAAAACTGTGTTGGCAAAAACAGGTATTGTCAACAATTATTTATATTACTATTTGTGAGAGGTTCATCCTCATGCTAACTCCTTTTGTTTTCATCAGATCAATGTATACTTTCCAACTTACAGAAGGAAATTAGAACAAGAAAGTGACTTTATTCCAAATCACTAATTTAGTAAGTGAAGCTGGACTTGAATGCAGTCAGACTTTGAACTCTTCCATTCTTCAATTATAGGAGTTAACACGCTGTCCAGTGTAAAAAAAAAGAGATTAAATTCATGGTTGAGCAAATGATTACATAAGTGTATGGTTCTGTAAGTATTTCTGAAGTTAGTATTTTTTTTCAATAAAGCATGCCACATGTCTTTATATTGCATATATTTGCAGAGATCCATTAAATATGTAAGTGATCAGTGTTGTTAGTGTATACTGGAACTGGACGAGTAAGTAAATAGAAACTCTCAAAAAACAATTTTAACACAAAATACTCTGTCATTTTTACCATTATTAATTTATTTTTTGTATTGTGCCTTTACCACCTGTGGCTCAAGAGGTAAAGAATCTTCCTGCAATGCAGAGACCTGGGTTGGATATCCGAGTCGGGAAGATCCCCTGGAGAAGGAATTGGCAACTCACTCCAGTATCTTGCCTGGAAAATTCCATGGTGTTGATTGGTACTTAATGGTGACATTTACTAGGGTATTCACTAGGAACAACTAAATAAGGAACAACTTGCTAAGGAACAGTTTTATCTGATGAAATATATGCTTATTGATTTTATTTTGTTTGATTCGTTTATGTTAGTTGTACTTATAATAGCACCACCTAATTTAAAGAAATACAGGCATACCTTGGAGATGTTGCAGGTTAGATTCCAGATCACTGCAATAAAATTAATCCCACCATAAAGTGGGTCTCATGAATTTGGGGGGTTCCCACTGAATATAAAAGTTATGTTTACACTAATAGCCTAAGTGCAGTAGCATTATATCTAAAAACAAATGTGCATACCTTAATTTAAAAAAACACTGCTGAATTTCCCTGGTAATGCAATGGTTAGGAAGCCACCTTGCAATGCAGGGGATACAGGTGTGATCCCTGGTAGGGGAACTAAGATCCCACATTCCATAGAGCAACTGACTCTGTGAGCCGCAGCTGCTGAGCCCTCACACCCCAACTAGAAAGTCCAAGTGCTGCAACAAAAGGTCTCACATAATGCAACAAAGATCCCGAGTGCAGCAACTAAGACTTAAGGCTGCCAAATTGTTTAATTAATTAATTAAAACAAGAAAAACTGCTTTTAGAGTTTGCTAAATATGCTAACCCTCATCTGAGCTTTCAGTGTGTCATAATAAAATTGCTGGTGGAGGCTGTTGCCTTGATGTTGGTGGCTGCTGGATGACCAGGGTGGTGGTTGCTGAAGACTGGGTGGCTGTGGCAATTTTATCAAATAAAACAGCTGTCCTTCTCCTTGGTCACAGTATCCTTGTACTGCTGGTACTTGGGCACCAAGTCTTTCATGGCAGCCTGGGGGAACTTCACATCATCCACCCCTTGCTGGTGCACCAGTGCACCTTGCTCTGCACATGATTTTGAACTTCTCAGAAATATGCTTGCACACCTCAGGGTGGCAGGGCTATTGGGCTATCGGTATAAAAGGTGGTGGACTTTTATACCCCCTGGGGTGGGATGTCACAGACAGCTGCTTTCACATAGGTGGGGATTTACTTGACAAAAATACCTGCAGTTCTTTCTTTTTGCTCTATCATTTTTAAATTGAAGTATAGTTGATGTACAGTGTTTCAGGTGTATAGCAAAGTGAATCATACACACATATATGTATATTCTTTTTAGATTATTTTACATTATAGGTCATTACAAGATATCAGACATAGTTTCCTGTAGTATACAGTAGGTTCTTGTTGCTAATCTATTTTATACATAGCAGTATCTGTTAACCTCAAATTCCTAATTTACCCCTCCTCTCCTTTCCCCTTTGTAACCATAAGTTTGTTTTCTACGCCTATAAATCTGTTTTGTGTATAATAGCTACTGTTCTTGTTTTGGAGTTAAGTATTTGCTGCCTACCTGCGTGGACATGTTTCCCCTGAACCTAGCAGCCAAGGTCAGGCAGTAACCACGGTGGGAGTCACAGATGGCCATCGAGTTCTTGGAGTGGAACATCTGGTGAGTGAGCTCGGGCACCTTGAGGACCCGGTTTTGCTGGCTGCCCCTGCTGGTCAGTGGGGTGAAGACAGGCATGAAGACATGCAGGGAAGAGCACCATGCTCATATCTGGCTCTCACAGATCAGTGTTGAGCTGGCTGGGATGCCCAAGCGGTGTGGTCAGCTTTAGATTCCTGTAGCAGGTAGGCCTCGTTATTGATGCCGCAGGTCTTTTTTGTGTTTTCTAAGAGCTGATGGAATGAGTGCACACTGTAGGGCTCTACCATTGGTACACCTTGGGCAAAGTCTGCCTACAGATGACTGTATCAAATATGATAATGAAAAAGGTGGAAATATTGAGAAAATGGCCAAAATCTGACACAGAGACTATGAGACAATGTTGGAAAAATGGTTGATGCCACAAACCATCGATGTGTACCAAGCAAACAAACCAAGCCTGAGAAACTCAATGTGAAGCCCAGGGTAGGAGCCATGCATGTAGCATGTATTATGTAAGCCAACAGAGGAAATGAAAAACAATATTATCATTTATTTGATTCTGCAAGTTTTGTAAATTCTACTAACTCTGTATTTACTTCACAAAGGTAAGTTGCTAAAATATAACTACATTTAAGAATAGAAAAAGGGCTTCCCTGGTGGTCCAGTGGTTAAGAATCCACACTGCAATGCAGGGGACAGGGGTTCAATCCCTAATCTAGGAGGATCCCACATGCCAGGAAGCAACTAAGCCTGAGTACCACAGCTACTGAGCCCGTGCTCTGCAACCACATTGCAAATAGAGAAAGCCTGTGCACTCCAACAAAGACCTGGCATGGCCAAAATAAATGAATAAATTTTAAACAAGAATAGAAAAAGACATAAAATATTAGAGAAAAATAATGAGCATATAGAATTATAATGAATTCAGATTACTTTGCCATTGTCTTTAGAATTAATTTTAGCTTAGAGAACCCAGCTGAATACTATAGGTGATGTTCCTTGGGTTTACTGTATAAATTAATGATGATGAGTGTTAGTCATTATTAAGATTATACCTATAAAAGATATTGAATAAATATACTTTTAATGTTTTAAATTAAAAAAACAATATTAATGATATATAGTATAATTTTGCTAATGATCTTCTATTGTCAATGCTTTACCTCAATCAGCCAAATATTGATCCCAATGAACATGAAGCAATAAGGTCTAGTAACATACACAAATTGGACTATGAGAGGTTAGGTTTAAGATAAAATAGCATAATGGAAAATAGGAAATCCATTTAGGAGACTGAACTATTACAGGATAAGAAATACTGTTGTGCTTCAAAACTTCAATAGAATCAGCTATGTGATGTAAGGATGCATGATCATACTAGATGATCTCTTGAGGACAGCTATATTCTGTAACTACAGAAGAGCAAATAACTATTCTGTAGTATAAAAAATAATGTGTAAGCAAAAAATGCCTTTTTTCTTTGAGGTGTAGTAGTTGCTCAGTTGTGTCTGAGTCTTTGCAACCCTGTGGACTGGAGCCCACAAGGCTCCTCTGTCCATGGAACTCTCTAGGCTAGAATATTGGAGTGGGTTGCCATTTTCTTCTCCATTTCTTTGAGGAAAATAATATAAAACACTGTAAAGACTGCATATGAAAAGGGAATCAGCTATAAGTAGAAAATCCAGAAAGCAATGTGTTTGTGCATAAATTTATGAAAGACACTGGTGTCAAGGGTCTGTTGTTTATGGCGCAACAATAAATGATTAAGACTAGTTATTAATCCATTGAGATAAAGTTACATGTAGGATGCTGTATTTTATTTATTGGCATTCTGAATATTACTTTATTGTTTTTATCTGTCATTTAAGGTCATGAAGTAAGGATAGTCTTACCATCAGATCCTGTTACTCTTTATTCTCACAACTGCTAGTCCTATATTCTCTTTATCCTAGTTGGCAATCATTTTACTAGTTAGTCCAATTCTTTGCTAAAGATCAAATGATCTTTATACTAAATACTTCGTTTTTCAAACTACTATGTGATTTCTGTTACTGAATGAACTCTGACTGTTACAAAAATGGAGCTTCTTTATTATCAGTAAAATCACCACCCAAGGCCAGTCATAGAATTTTAGCATGAAGGATTTCCTCTCACTATAAGCTGTCATGCTGTTGTTCCACAAAAGTTCTTTGAAATACTGAAACAGAATAAACTACAGTTTTTTATATTGCATTGCTACATTACAAACATCTCCTTAAATTAGACTACAAGTAAATAATATAATAATATACTTATTATACAATTTGTGCTTATATGAACTTCACATATGTTAACCACTAAAATGTGATGAGCTTTTAAAATCACATACTTCTATAAAATCACCATCTCCAGAATCAAAATATAGAACATTTCTATTATGCCTGAAAGATCCCTTATTCCTCATTAGAGTTCATCATTCCCTCTGTTCTCAGTCATAAGCAGCTACAACTTGGTTTTTGATCACTGTAGGTTAGATGGCATTCTCTAAAATTTTTTACATAACTAAATTTTTTCAGTCAGTGTAGTGGTTTTGACATTCATTTCTGTTGTTTGTTTCGGAAGTTTGTTCCTTTCTACTGCTGTGTATTGGTGGCTCAGTGGTAAAGAATTCACCAGCCAATGCAGAAGCCTCAGACTCAGACCCCAGTTTGGGAAGATCCCCCGGAGGAGTCAATGGCAACCCACTCCAGTATTCTTAGCTGGGAAATCCTGCAGACAGAAGAGCCTATCAGGGTAGAGGCCATGGGGTTGCAGAAGAGTCCAACACGACCTAATGACTAAAACAGCAACAACAACACTTGTTGGGTATTATTTAATTGTATGGAGATGTCATAGTTGGTTTAATCTATTCATCAATTCATATACACAAGATTTTTTCCTGTTAAGTCCAAACTCCGGGTCCCAAGCCCCTGAAGAGACCAAGTCCACACAGCAATGCAAAAGCATAAAGGGGTTTATTGCTAGCCGGGCTAGGGCGCAAGTCTCATCCAAGAAGTGAAATCCGACAAGAGCCTCGCGCTCCAGATCACAGTTGCTTTTATACAGGCAGTTCTTTGTTACAGCATTGGTATAGCTGGCAGTCAATGTTTGGTCAGTTTAAACTGCGCATCTGCCCTAGATGGTCTATCTCTTGGTGCGCGCGGGACTTTCCTGGCTTGTGGGGGGAGGTATGAGGTGAGGGTGGAGGAGGTCGCTGGAACTAGGGCAGGCTGTATATCACAGCAGCCTGTCACGGAGTAAGGTAAGGGGAGGTGTGAGGATGGGGGAGGTCTCCGCAGCTAGGGCCTGCTGTATCTCCCAGCAGCCTGTCACGGAAGCTGTTTTGTTTACACACCACATTCCAAGCTGGGCTATTAGAAGAAATCTATGACCATTCATGTGTAAGTCTTTGCCTGGAATTTTCTTATTACCCTTGTGTAAATAACTAGGGATAAAATTATTGGATTATATGGTAGGTGTTTGTTGAACATTTTAAGAAATTTCTAAAATCGTGTGTAATTTACACTCTAATCATCAATATACAAGAGTTTTGTAGTACTCCACCTTTGCATCAAGTCTTTGCTCTGCCAGACTTTTAAAATTTTCATCAAAAGTAGGTTTTAGCACTTTAATAAATTGCTTAAAGACAAAATATTTTCAACATCATTACTTAGGAAATGAAAATTTTAACTACATCAAGAAATAACTATCAAAAGTTCATCAATGAATTGATTTAGCACTTTTGTTGAAAACTGACCATATCAGTAGGTCTATTATGGACTTTATTTTGTTCTATCAATGTGTAAGTTTAGCCTTTTGACAAATTCCACAGTCTTGATCAGGGTCAGCAAACCATAGCCCACAAGGGAATTGGGCCAGCTGCTGCCAATTTTTATAAAGTTCTATTACAGCTAAACAATCCTATTTGTTTAGATAATTATCTATGCAGCTTTCATTCTACAGTGGCAGAACTCTCCCATTGTAATTGTGAAAAGACAATATATAGAGGCTGCAAATGCTAAAGTACTCACTGTATGCTCCCTTTCAGAGAAACCTGTGAACCCAGAGTTTTGATGACTTTAAATTTATATTCTAAAATTGGGTATTGCTTTTCCTCCCAAGTTTGTTCATTTATTTTAAATTTATTTTGCAAATGTATCTCTTTATCAACTTTAGAATGGACCTGTTATTTGTTTTAGAAAGCATGCTTTACTTTGATTGGTGTAGTTTTATATATACACACACACACACATATATATATATATTCATTTCATATACAGTTGGTTGGCATATGTATAAATATGCTTATGTATACATAATTTATACATATATATTTATATTCATGTTCACTCAGATATTCACCATTTATTATGTTCATTATTTGTTCTTAATAATTGAAACTTTTAACTGGAATAATTAATTAAATTATAAGAATTTAACATTTCTCTCTCTTATTTGGATCAATAGTTTCTCTTAGGTTGTCTATATTAGAATATGTTTCACCTTTATTCTTTATTTCATTTTAATCATAAAAATGTTTTTTCACTTTCTTTTGGTCTACATATTTTCTGCAGAAATGCCAAAAATCATTCTAATAATTGTTCATGTATATTTGAAAGTGAAAGTCACTCACTCGTGTCCTACTCTTTCCAATCCCATCGACTATACAGTCCATGGAATTTGCAGACCAGAATACTGGATTGAGTAGTATTTCCCTTCTCCAGGGGATTTTCCTGAACCAGGAATCAAACCAGGGTCTCCTGCATTGCAGGAGGATTCTTTATCAACTGAGCTATCAGGGAAGCCCCATCTATATTTAATGTATATTTTTCTTCTACTTGATTTCTGGCATTTCTATTAATGTTGGCTTTTAGCAGTTTAACTTTGAGGTGCTTGGTCTGTGTGTGGTGTGTGTGTGTGTGTCTGTGTTTCTATTTATCCTGTTTGGATCTTGATGAACTTATTGAATCTATAAATTTATGTTTTTTTCTAATTTTGGGATATCCAACAATTATTTGTGTAAACATTTCATTTGTTCAGTTCTCTCATTCACTTGGTCATATCAATTAATAAAAATGGTCAAAGCTTCTTGGGTAAAAGTATGTCACATGTCTCAAGGCCATTGACAATTTTATTCATTAATTTTTTTCCTCTCTTTTTCAAATTGGATAATATTACCTCTATTAATCTGTCTTCAAACTTCCTGAATCTCTCCTCTGACATCTTCTTTCTGCCAGTAAGACTTCCTTCTCAATATTTCATTTCAGAGACTATATTTTTCCATTCTAAATTTTTCTTTAAAATTTTTTTTCTACTTTTTTATTGAAATTTTCTATATTTAGCTCATTTGTATCAATTATAAATATGAAAAACTGCTTGAAGTCTTTGACAAACTCATATCTGGGTAGTTTTTCATGTGCTGCTCTTCACTTTCTCAAGAAAAAACTTCCATTTATTCAGCTTTTTATATGTCAAGTGATTTGGGATTTTATCCTGGACACTGGGAACCTTGTATTGTGGATATTCTGAATTATTTTAGAATTATTTTGCATTGTTCTTAGGCTAGTTGATGTTTTGTCTAGCAAAATTTAGGTTGGACCAAAAACCTGCTATGTCTTTGGTGAACTCAGATCTCAGATCAGACTGCTTTTAGATTTTTTGTTTCTGCACAAGTACACAATCTTGGGAACTTATATGCAGAATATGGAGTTTCTTTCTCTGGTTCTTTTCTTACCAGAGTTTGCTGGTCACTTTCTGATGATCTTTGTTCTCTGAGGCTCCTTCCCTTAGTTTTTATTTCTAGAAATACAGCTGTATTTCTGGTTGGCATTTCACCCACTCTGTGACCTCAAATAGGAAATACAATCATATGTGTCACTTATTTTAAGACTGAATTCCTCCAAATTTTCCCTGTATTTATTCACTCATCAGAGACCTCAAGTTGTTTTATTTTCTATTTTGTCCAGAGTTTATAATTGTTCTTTTATCATCCAAACAATTGTGACATTTTAAAGTCAGGATAATTCATGATCACTTTTAACAGCAATTCATCTAAAGTTTAAAATAAGTAACAAATAATCACTGATTTCTTAATACCAGTAAAGAACACTTGCTTCAAAATTAATATTCTTGCTTGATATTAATATCTTAGAATGGTTACAATGACAAAATATTATATATAAAATGATTATCTTGGCATATTTCTCATTAAAATTATGTAAACATAATGTAAATCTGACTCTTGTATGCTTGTTAGTCATTCAGAATTCCTAGATTTTAGATCTGAACTTTATTTTTCTTCTGAAAGCAAAAGTAGTTTATTAGTAGTTCTTGTAATTTAATATATAGTTCACATTAGATTGTATTAATAAATTCAAAGCAGTTCAGTTATTAATTAAAAGTGCATTCACTTTCATTTTGAGAATACTTAGTATTAAAATAATGCCTTAGTACCATATATGCTGAATGCTGTAAAGTACATACATTTTCAATTTAAGACTTTATTTTGGAAGAACATAATGCTATGAAACTGCCTCATTTACTGTATGTTACATTTTTTTTTAAAGAAAGACCTTTAAGACGTGTTCTCATACCAGTTTTGATTAGTACACTCATTTCCACAACCTTTCGTATTTTATTGTAGCTCTCAAATGTATAACCTTTGCCAAATACCAAGCTCAGTTCAATATCTCTCAGTGGTAATACTAAACTCTCTTCCTAATTCCTTAAACCGTAACCTAATATCTTTATTGTCTTGCTTCCCTGCACCTGTTGGTAATTCCAAAACATTCAAATGTCAGGTGTTCAAGCTTGCTATCTGGGAGGGCTTTTCATCTTCCTGTGGGTGGTGTTTTGCCCATTACTACCTGTGCTTCTTTTTATGGGCAGGATAATGATATTCATGGGAAACTGTCTGCTAGA
The DNA here is from genome assembly GCA_007570785.1 of Antilocapra americana. Lineage (NCBI taxonomy): Eukaryota > Metazoa > Chordata > Mammalia > Artiodactyla > Antilocapridae > Antilocapra > Antilocapra americana. The sequence continues at coordinate 23,301,871 of ML663006.1, forward strand.
GAACTAGGCTGAACACTGCAGCAAATCTGCATCACAATGCACTGCCCTCTTTTTACTACTGTGAGAAAGGAGTGGAGCTTTAAGGACATTTCCTATGACCTTCACTGTTTAGTTCATGTAGAAAATTGGTTTGGGATCTGATTATTTAGGAGGATATCTCACAAGAATATTAATCAAGTGCACAATTTGGAACTTGCCTTTTTTATTCCTTCTCAGCTCTTCAACTGCTTTCTTCCTCTTCTCTCTCTTTTTTTTAATAAAATATTTCCATTTTGAAAATTGAATGGAAGAAACAGACCAGATGCAAAATAATTTTTACAGGGACAAAGGGATCTACTCTGACTTACAGATTATAAGAAATGATTTTAGGAAGAAGCAATGTGAAAAAAAAAGGGAAAATCATTTGCTTATATTCTGGCTTGGTATAATAACCAGTGTGTAATTTCATAACGATAATTCTCTAGATTATTTATTCAGGGGTTCACACACCCAGTTTCAGAAACACAGTCTCTTACATTATGTGTATCATGGTATGTGGGTAACTGTGAACAGGTACCAAATGAGTAAAAGTTCAAAATTATTTTTGAAGCAAAATATATATATTTGGTGATTTCTAGGCAATTAATTATGGCCAAAAAATTCGTGGTGGAAAAAACAGATATGACTCCAGGCCATATAAAACTTAGAACCAGGTGTGGTGAACAGAAAGTAATTAGGTAATGTCAAATTATAAATTGTCAATTATAGTTAAGTGCTATGAGAGAAAAGCATACAGATCTATGTGGCCATAAAACCAAGGGCTCTGGAATATTTTAGTCCTAGCCTTAGTGAAGGCCCCTTAAAGAAAGTAAAAGTGAACAATGAACTGATGGTTAAGTGGAAACTAACGAAGAAAAAAAAGGAGAGTGTCATCTACACAGAGGATGTAGCAGTTTTACAGGGACTGGAAATGGCAATGGTTACAGCATTCAAAAAAAAATGTTGAGGTTTTTTTATCTAAAATAAAGAGCACATGGAAACCAGGCTCAAATTGCCTGAATAATACAGGACTTTGAAACCACTGCAAGGTTTAACTCTATTCCATGAACCATGGAAAGATTTGAAGAATTAAGAGAGGAGTGCATTGGCAAGCTCAGATTTGCACTTTTGATGTGGTCTCTGTGTCCTGAGTGTGGTAACTACATTGGATAAGGTATGTAGATGTGAAGGAACTAAAGCCATTGGCTTTAGCAGGAGATTTGCCTTGATGAAACACTGGGCTAGTGTAGTGGTACCGGAAGGGGAAAGACATTAACTATTCAAGAAATAGTCAAGAGACATTAGCAAGTTATATACGGTAGACTTGATGATAGACTGGGTGTTCTATGAGCAGGTCGTCATCCAGATTATTAGGTTTCTGACTTGAACAAGTGTTGGTTAAGTACACTGTCACTGAGATGAGAAACAGGCTCGATATTTCTGGCATAGTTTGGGCTACAGTGAATGTGAAGTACTGTTGAGATATTCTAGAGATAACTTGAAGGAATCCACTGACTGTTTAAGTATGGAAGCCAAAAGAAAACTCAGAGGTGAAGACATAAATTCGAGAGTCACTTGTATAGAGTTGGTAAATGAAGTTCTGACTAAAAATGAAATCTCCTTCAACACCTCATCTTAAATTAAAAAATAAACCAGACAGTAAAAAGGATTTAGGGGCTTCCCTGGTGGTTCCCAGGGGCTTCCCTGGAAGAAGCACAAACTGGAATAAAGCTTGCTTGGAGAAATAAAAATAACCTCAGATATGCAGACGACACCACCCTTATGGCAGAAAGTGAAGAGGAACTAAAAAGCCTCTTGCTGAAAGTGAAAGAGGAGAGTGAAAAAGTTGCCTTAAGGGTCAACATTAAGAAAACTAAGATCATGGCATCTGTCCCATCACTTCATGGGAAACAGATGGGGAAACAGTGGAAACAGTGTCAGACTTTATTTTTTTGGGCTCCAAAATCACTGCAGACGGTGATTGCAGTCATGAAATCAAAAGACACCTACTCCTTGGAAGGAAAGTTATGGCCAACCTGGATAGCATATTGAAAAGCAGAGACATTACTTTGCCAACAAAGGTCCATCTAGTCAAAGCCATGGTTTTCCCAGTAGTCATGTATGGATGTGAGAGTTGGACAGTGAAAAAGGCTGAGTGCCAAAGAATTGATGCTTTTGAACTGTGGTGTTGGAGAAGACTCTTGAGAGTCCCTTGAACCGCAAGGAGATCCAATAAGTCCATCCTAAAGGAGATCAGTCATGGGTGTTCGTTTGGAAGGACTGATGTTGAAGCCAAAACTCCAATACTTTGGCCACCTCATGTGAAGAGTTGACTCATTGGAAAAGACCTTGTGCTGGGAAGGATTGGGGGCAGCAGGAAGAGGGGACGACAAAGGATGAGATGGTTGGATGGCATCACCAACTCAGTGGACATGGGTTTGGGTGGACTCTGGGAGTTGGTGATGGACAGGGAGACCTGGCATGCTGCCGTTCATGGGGTCGCAAAGAGTCAACCATGACTGAGCAACTGAACTGAACTGATGGTTTAGATGGTGAAGAATCTGCCTGCAATGTTGCAGACTCAGATTCAATGCCTGAGTCAGGGAGATCACCTGGAGAAGGAAATGGCAACCCACTCCAATTTTCTTGCCTGGAGAATCCCAAGGATGGAGGAGCCTGGAGGGTTACAGTCCATGGTGTCACAAAGAGTGGGACATGACTGAACAACTAACTTCCACTTTCAAAAAGGACTTAAGAAAAAAAGCAGTGAAGAACAATGAATCCTGGAATACGTAATAAATCCTGATTTTCTTGCAACTATAGGTAGGAAATTGAAGAAGTTGATACTAGTAATAGAAAACTCAGACAAGTTCTTCCCCTCAAAATATTAATATATAATATGGACAGACTTCCCAGGTGCTGCTAGTGGTAAAGAACCCACCTGCCAAAGCAGGAGACACAAGAGATGTGGGTTCAATCTCAGGGTTGGGAAGATGCCCTGAAGAAGGGCATGGCAGCCCACTACAGTATCCTTGCCTGGAGAATCCCATGGACAGAGGTGCCTGGTGGGCTACAGCTCAGAGAATCACAGAGTCAGACACGACTGAAGTGACTTAGCACACACACAGATTTTTTCATTAAGAAATTTATTCTGTTTTCTTACAAATTATTTGCCTTCAAAACATTGGCTACTTTTTTTTTAATTTGAGTTTTAAACATATTTTAAACAATCATCTTTTTCAAAGAATGATTATATACAACAGCAAAAACTCTAAGTCTTCCTCGTGCTGTTGGTAACAGTTTTAATAAGTTGCTTACAAATATCCTTAAAGGTGATATAGATTCAAACTGCTGTTTTCACTGCATTTTGCAAGCAATTGCAAATTTCTAAGGGAAATTTCCAAAGGAAGTATAGCAGGATATTGTCCTCCCAAAACACCAAGAAGCTGAGAGTATAGCAGTATTATTTCTGTGAGCACTGAAGTTCACAAATAGCAATGTCCAGGATAATTAAAATATACTGCATTACATATTGCATTTGGTATTTTACCCATGACCACTGTGTTAACAGAAATATCAGGTTGGTTTCTATACTGTCAGAAATATCTATACTCTTAAATGAAAGTGAAGTGAAAGTTGCTAAGTCGTGTCTGACTCTTTGCGACCTCATGGACTTTACAGTCCACGGAATTTTCCAGGCCAAAATATTGGAGTGGGTAGCCTTTCTCTACTGCAGGGGATCTTTCCAACCCAGGGATAGAACCCAGGTCTCCCACATTGCAAGCAGATTCTTTACTCGCTGAGCCACAAGGAAAGCCCATACTCTATAGTTTTAGGTTGCTATGTATGTTTATATGTTAATCCAAAATTAATGTTTCAAGCTAATGCAATTGTATTCAACTCCAAACAATCTATTAATAGATGAGTCTCAAAGTCAAAGGCAAAAACAGCAACATCTGATTACAGATAGGTGTTTCTGCTTGACCACAGACCTTATTAAACTGCTTACGTTTTATCAGAAGATTAGAAAATCAATTTAAGCCTAAAATTGTTCTAACTTTGAAGAAGTAAAATGTATAGAAATATGTGGACTCAATTTTAACAGTTTTATGCATGTCTTATTTGAATGCAAATTCCTTCTTTGCAACAGGATATACACTTCCATGGAATTCAGATTTAATGTATTAATTAATAGTGAAAAGAAAAACATATTGAGATCCTACCTTTAATGTCATTGACATCAGCAACAATGAGGTATTATTAGTTGACCTATTTTAAGTTATACTAATTACAAACTGGACCTTTAACTGTAGAAATAAAGCATTAAAGAAAATACATTTTATAAAAATAAAGCCAATCACCAAGTAGTTTTTTGTTTGTTTGTGTGCTTTAGATATGTCTACAATGCTGTAAGAATAGCAAAATAAAAACAAACAAACAAAAAAAGTGACACTCTTTAAAATACAATAGATAAGATTCTAATCAGTTTAGTTTCTTCCTCAGGGAGGAGTAGAATATGCTGTTCAGACTGTCTTTGTATTTTACATCACAAAATAAAACCACCTACAAAGTAAAGGACCAAGTCTCCCCATAGACATGATAGATAAATAAACGGATAGAGAGATAAAATGCTGATGGTTCCAGCACCTCCAGGGTACTTTTAAGAACATTTCAGCTGAGGGGCTTGATCATAAAGTGACTTGACAAATTCAACAGATGTTTAACTTTGGTATGGATACCTGTAGATTAAATGGTTGAGCTGGTAATTGGTGAAAACATTTTTTCCATTTTATTCAAACTTTCTGCCACTTCACATTCCTTTTCTGCTTTGAAATAGCTAGTATGTTTTATAGAGTTAGAGTAAAATTTTATGATAAATGAGTAAGTCAATTAGACATTAAATTCTCTCAATATATATTGTATTCACCAAAATTTGCTGTTAGTTGGACTGTATGTAATTTAACAGGTATCAAATCTAATCAGTATTTTAAAATTTTAGTATAAACTGGCAGATTATCTATGTTGATTTTTTGGAGGTTAATTTGGGCTTTTATTTGCCAATATAATTTAACCACAGTGGCCTGCAAAGTTTTTGATCTAAAAAGTACATTTTATATCTATGTTGATATTTTTAAATAGACCTGTGGTATGCCACATAAAATCAAGTAAAACATAGTTGATTATTTCTTTTAACGGTACTTAGTTAACTTAAGGGATTAAGTTTTACAAGTATACCTAAGTTACAAATATAAAAATGTTAAACTATGTTTAAATATTAAGATATATTTGCTGTAAATATTTGACCTGATTGCAAGAACAATTTTCACTCTGGGAAAACATACTGTAGAGCCTAAGTGACTCCGTCTTAAAAAGAGGAGCTGCCATCTTGTGATAGAAGGCAACACTCAAGTTCCCCCACCCCAAGGTGAGACACGACTGCCAATCAGGGGTTAGCACGCTAAAATCCCCTGGCCAGTCACAGGACGCTGAAACACATTACCCCATCCGAGCCCTCCTGCCCTTTGTCTCTTTCCCTTAAAAGCCGCGGCTCGGCCTCCGCCCTCACTCCGCTGCATCAGTGTGTGTATGTGCGGTCCGGACCTGAGTCTGTAATAAACTCCCTCTTGCGCTTGCATCGGTGAATGGCCTCCTGGTGGTTTGTGGAGATTGGGATCTGGGCACAACAATATCATACTTCTCAAGTTGTTAAATATTTGCTATGAAACCCATAATTGTCTTCTCTGATTAATGCAAAAAATCAGACACAAGGTCATTTCCTTTATTAATTGAGAATTGCTTTATCATTTGTCCAAGTATAGGTAGACACATTAAATCACTAATCTGCTCCTGAAGCCCAGATGCACCACACAGAACACAACCATAGCTATTTAGCATTTTCTACCTGCAGTGTAAGACAATAAGCAAGTTAATTATATAAATCAAATAATTACAAGGAATAGTAATCTTCCAAGAAAACAATCTGTAAATGAAGACAAGATCAAGGCACAAATAAATAAGTTAAGGGGTGTATTAAACAGCATAAAGAATATGGTCAATAATACTGTAATAAGCTTGTACTGGAACAGATGGTTACTAGGCTTATCATGCTGATCACTTCGTAATGTATTTAAATATTGAATTCCTATGTTGTACACCTGAAACTACCATAATATTGTACCCCAACTATATTTCAATACAAATAAATATTTAATAAATATTGAATAGCTAAATTAGACTTTAAAAATACAAATGATGCTTTAAAAAATACAACTGAAGTACTAGGAGAGAATTTACCATTAAATGAGGAATACAATTCAGGTTATTAATCAAACCATTCTCTGGATATATGGTACAGCTTTACATATACTGTCTTCCTGAAGTTATAAAATATTTGGATAAAGAGCATTCATGTACAAGTGAGGAAACTGAGGCACAGAGATATTATGAGACCTTTCCATTTAGAGATCTCCTTCAAAAAACAGGTGCTTTATGAATAAGATATTGAAAAAGTTGAAAATACAGCAAAACACATTTAAAATTTTCAGAGATGGAAGACCCCAAAATGATTTAGGCTGGACATTCCAGAATATGCAGTTGAAGTGGAATGGAAGTGAAAATGACTGATACTGAAAAAACATTCATGGACACAATGATCAAATATATTTTAAAATTTATGTAATTATGGCAGAAGTTAGTTTTAAGAGGAAGCTGGTGAACCAGATCATGAAATATTAACTTAATATTAGAAATCAAAAAAGATGAACTTTGGGAGGTAAAACACGTAAAATAGTTATTATGAACATGGACCCTGGAAACAGATTTTCTAGATTCAAATCCTGACTTCATTAAATACTCACCTGATCACAATATTTACTCACTCTATATCTCAGAGTCTGCATTTACAAAATGGGCACAGTAGTAGTAATTATTTTCTAGTAGTAAGTGAATGAAAAGTGAATGCAAAGTTCTTAGACTTTTTTCACTAGATTGATATCAGGCACTCAAGATGATGATGATGTTGATGATGACAAGTTCAAAGGGTTCCACGGAGAGGACTTTGTTTGGAGGTTGTAATATCAGTGTTTGGAAAACAGGATGGAAGTATAGATGAACAAGAATTCTCCTCCTGGCTGTATGATAGGATATGTAAAAAGAAAAAAAAAATGAGTAAAAATTCCTAATGGAGTGGGATGAAAAGGAAGTAGGTTCATTAGAAAAAAATCAGGTGTCATCTAAGAATGTACACAAATCTTGAAAAACTATTGAAAACTGTCTGGTCAAGGCTATGGTTTTTCCAACAGTCATGTATGGATGTAAGAGTTGGACCATGAAGAAAGCTGAGTTCCAAAGAATTGATGCTTTTGAACTGTGGTGTTGGAGAAGACTCTTGAGAGTCACTTGGACTGCGAGGAGATCAAACCAGTCAATCCTAAAGGAAATCAGTCCTAAATTTTCATTGGAAGGACTGATGCTGAAGCTGAAGCTCCAAAATTTGGGCACATGATGTGAAGAACTGACTCATTTGAAAAGACCTTGATGCTGAGAAAGATTGAAGGCAGGAGGAGAAGGAGACAACAGAGAATGAGATTGTTGATGGACACGAGTTTGAGCAAGCTCCAGAAGTTGGTGATGGACAGGGAAGCCTGGCGTGCTGCGGTCTATGGGGTCACAAAGAGTCAGACACAACTGAGAGACTGCACTGAACTGAGCTTAGTTTAAGGGTCAGGCAAAGGGGGCAGTGTTCTCTAAGGCAGGTCATTATGTACGATTATAATAACAAAAATGGCAAAAACAAGGGTTAAAATCAGGGAACACATGTACACCCATGGCTGATTCATGCCAATGTATGGTAAAAACCACTACAGTATTGGAAAGTAATTAGCCTACTATTAAAATATTTTTTAAAAAAATCAGAGAAATGTAACCAGGAAGAGTTAATTTTGACTCCATGAATCTGTTCCTCTCACTTTAGTGCTTGTTTTGTCATTTTGGTTATTATAAGCATACATGATTGTCTGCCTCAGGGAATCTTGCCCCCCTCTCCCTAACTGTTAAACTAAAGTGCTTTTCATCAGAATCCTCTCCACCTGTAGATTGCAGGGAGAAAGAAATTAAACTTCCCTGTCTTGAGGCTTGCCATTCTAGTGATTTTTGGAAATGGTCTTTTTTACTTTGTCTCCTTACTTTCCCCCATTTCTGATCCATAAAAGAACCTGACATCCAGGCTTGGACAAGATAGTTATTTAGAGACATTTGTCTGCCATTTTCTCGGTCAGCCATCTCTCTGAATAAATCCATATTCCTTGCCTCAGCACTTCATCTCCCAAATTTATTGGCCTATTGCACAGTGAGTAGAGCGAGCTTGGACTCAGTAACAAATTTGGCTAGCCAGTACCAAAGGCTTGCCACTTGTGGCTAGCCAGCCTCAATAACGTAGTATTAAGACAAGACCCTAAGCAGCTGCCAGGACCATTTGTCCTGAGGATCTTCCCTTCAAGATACCCTGAAAATGGCACCAGCTTCACCCAGCACTTGGCAGTTGAAACAAGGAACTGACACATTTCTATGAGTCAGCTGACTAGATCCATAGAGTAAGTCTACTGAGTTCAAGAGCTGGTTTGTTTGTCGGTGATTTGGTGTGCCTTTTTGTGTTATATGTTCACAGGCTTGATTTTTGTAGAGTAGATCATTCTGGTGTACACACTGGGAACATATTCTTCCCTCAGTTTGGGCTTTTCCTTTATGGGACAGTACAATTTGATTGGGATACTCTCTTGGAGGCAGGAGATGTTGTTGGACTCACCTAAATGGGAATCAGTTCATTGTAGAACTAGTTCCTAGTTGGAATCATTTGTTTTGTAGGGGGGTACACTTATTTACCTGAGTTGGAAGCTGGTTCATCTGTGTGTGTGTGTGCTTAGTCGCTCAGTCATGTCCGACTCTTTGAGACCACATGGACTATAGGCTACAAGACTCCTCTGTCCATAGGGATTCCCTAGGCAAGAATTGGAGTGGGTTCCCATTCCCTCCTCCAGGGGATCTCCCCAACCCAGGGATCGAACTCAGGTCTCCCACATTGCATATGGATTCTTTACCATCTGAGCCACCAGGGAGGTTTGATTCAATTTGTTTGTGCCACATTTTGCTGAAATTTGCCTGTATCTTTTGTGTTTTAGTGTTATCAAACTTACATAAATGGGGAGTACTCCATCTATCCCAAAGGAAAGTATATGCCTTTGAGGCATATATTAAATAAATGGGCAAAATATAGCCCTAAGCCTATGACTAAGAAAGATATGATTTACTTTTATAATAAGGTGAGGATCAGAAGAGTGATGGCCCCTGAATGGCTCACTCAATTATGACACAATCTCACAGTTAAAAATGTTCTGCAGAAGAGTAGGGAAGAGAGATGCAATTCCATACATAGAAGCATTTATGCTATTACATCAGGAGAAAAAGAAGTCAGAGGAATGCCACTTTATGATGCAGTGATCCAGAAGAAAACCCAAGGGAAATTAAATTCCCTTCTCAGTCAGTAGATGTAGCTTTTAAAGTATTCAACAACAGGAAACAGTGACAGAAGCAAGAAAATAAAAAACAGAAGACTGCTTTTCTGGCAGCAGCATTAAAGGGGAGGGACCTAAAGGAAGGTAAACCACAACTATCGAAGGAACTGTGTGCTTATTGCAAGGAAAATGGGCACTGGAAGAGATATTCCCCTAAACTATGAAATAATAGAGGGAAGATAGGAACCCCTTATATGGCAGAAGGAAAGGAACACTGTAATAATAAACAGGCCCAGGGACTCCCTTGGCTCTGATTATAATCTCCCCTATAGGAATCCTAGGTAAATTTGACAGTGGGGAACTTCAGCTACAATTTGGGGAGCTCCCCCTGTGAAGGGAAATGAAGACTTCCTAAGGAGAAATTTATATTTTTATATGTGTTTGAGATGCAAATATCCTATCTGATCTCATCTCTGCTGTCCTTTGGAATGCAATTTTAAAATGGGAAAAATAAAAATCGGCTTATCCAAGGTAGCAGAAACCCTAATTTTTTTTTTTTTTTTAATATTTAGCCATCTAGCCAAGTGAACCTATCTTGTTCCATCTGTGAAAAGCCCATTTTAAACCCAACCTCCTTTGTAGACTGATGAGTTTTATACTGCTGTACTGGACTCAGAATTGAAATAAAAAAAAAGAACTGAGGCCTCACTGTTTGTGTGTCTGTATGTGTCATTGTCTTTAGATAACATTGCTGCGGTTGATTTATAAAAGAGCTCTATTTAATTGACTTAAATAAAAGTAAGCACTTATAAACCAAACAATTTTAAATACAAGAGAGATTAAACTAAATAAATTTCAGGTTCATGTGAACTGGGAAATATTCAATATTAAATTTGTATCTGGTATTAAGGTTTAAATTACTTTATATAATACATGCCTTGAATCATCAACATTAAATATTAAGTATAATACTTTCATTATGCCTAGATTTGATATAAGCTAAATAAGAAAATTTGTCAGCAAGGAAAGTAACTCAATGTAAAGAAACTTTTGAGGAAAGAAAGTACAAATGAGATAAGAATCTTAGTGAACCTTTAGAAATATGTTTTATAATCTCTCCAGATAGTCTACAGATTAAAGGTTAAACTATGTTAAAATAAGTAATGAAAGGTTTGTGGAAAATGGACCCCAAAAACGATTTTGTATATGATCAGTCAGAATTGACTAAGTTTAAAACAAGTTTGAGTAAGTGAACTTTTAAAGTAAGTTGGTGCAAGGTATAAATTTGGTTTTTCTCTCTATTAAAATAGATAAGTTTTTTGAAGATGCTAAACTTCCTTTGATAACAGATTTTCAGTTTATTTACCTTTTAAGTAATCTTCATTTGCCTTTGAAATCTTTTATTGTCACTTTGGCTAACTTTCACAATGACCTGTGGTCCTGCTATATTTTAAAATGTTTCTTGATGTTCCTTTGACAAAGCTTCCCAAATCAAGTTATAATGAAGTTCCTGTAACCTATAGCTAATCGTGGAGTGCTACCAAGAGTCCCTGAGGCACCCCAAAGGGAGTTATCAAACTTATTAGATTCACTTGGTGTATTAAACTGTAAGAGTTGTTATCAAATGAGTAATAACTTTAAGTTATGTTATATAACAAATGGTAGAGATATTCTAGAGATTATATGCAGTTCCTGATGATCTAATATGTCCTGATAGAATATTATCACTCATAATTCCAGCTATTTTCTGAAAGTGTTGTGTGTCACAGCAATAACCAGATTGCTTTGTCAATTGCCCTATAATCAGATTTAAACTGTCTTTTTTACGTCGTTTTGTAAACAGTTTCACTCTGCCTTTGCAAAATTTTCTCCTCTTCAAGATCTATAGAAAGGACTTTTGGATAAATACAATTTTCTGATTTCAGTAATGCTGAAGTGGCTAAGAAATCTAAAAATTCTAATAGGAAAACTGACAACCTCATAAAGCTGTAAATAAAAAGAACTGGTTACATAGAACTGAGTAAACAGGTGAATAAATTTGCAGTTTTTATGGTTTCTATCTGAAAGGATTACTGGTTTAAATCTGTGTTTTCCAAGTGTAAGAAAAAGTTTATCCTTAAATTAATTATGATTTGCAGGAATGTGGTAAATTATACCTTTGTGAGCAAACTTGAAATATTTATCTTTTTCTCTCTACTTGGTTGATCTTTGCAGTAACATGTGCTTGTCTCAAAGATTAAGCCATGCATGTCTAAGTATGCATGGACAGTACAGTGAAACTGCAAATAGATCATCGGATCAGCTATGCTCCTTTGGTCTCTCACTTATTACAACTGGATTTCAACTAGTTATATTAATTATTGTTTAAATTTTTTCTTGTTTTCAAATCATGCTTTGTCTCTGCTGCACTATGCCATTGTCAATGTTACTAGCTGCGTTACTTATATTCTAATTTGTAATCGATATCTAAATCAGGTCTTCAACAAAACTTCTATGGCTAGACACTTTTGAAATAATTGTAATAGTGCAATTTTAGGTTTAGGAAGAAGCAACAAGGGGTAAAATTTGCTGGATAATATTAATAGTCAGACAGAATCCAGAGAATGCTAATTATTGATTGGGTCTGGTCCAAAACTTAAGACCTGGAATGAAATATCAAGAATTTTTGCCTGAACTGGGATGAGCCTCCTAGCATCATGGGACAGAAGGTGATCATGAAATGTCTTGCAAGAGGGGAAGACCTGAAAAATGGGATCCATGATTGCAGCCCTTCCAGTGAGCCCCAAGGGAGAGGGAAAAAGCAATCATAGTAGGGGGAAAACACAATCATAAAGGAGCACAGATAGATTTATTAGATAAAAATAAACATGGAGGGAAAGTGATTATCAGTGATACAAAACTTTGCCTGACAATCAATTGTTTTATTAACTAAAATTTTTGTTTTAAGTTGATAATCTAATAATGGAAGGTATACCTGAAAAAAAGAAAACAGAGTCTCTTTCACAATATGGGAGACATTAAAAAACTTTTCTTGGTAAGTGATTGATCAAGTAAATCATAATGCAAATCAGACAGAATGGTGCCCCCTTAAATTTGAGAAAACAGTTACGTGTAGCTTTAATAAATATTGACTAGGTACTAAAACTCTAAACATGTGAAAGAATTGATCATTTTCAGACTATTTTGCAATTATACAGTTAAGTTAGACTTTGAATACAAAAATACAAAAGATAAGAAAGCACACCAATTGGATACTGAAGGATACAGAGTTGGGAAAGTATAATAACAACCAGGCAATAACACATTAGAAAATTAGAAAGGGGAGGGGAGATCAATGTTTTTATTTTAGGATGTGACAAAAGATTATGGAGTGAGAGTCAAAGCTGGAACTGTTTAGTCTCACATACCCCCAGTTCAGCCCTGGGTATTTGGTATTCAAAGCAACTAACTAGAGGCTTCCCTGGTGGCCCAGACAGTAAAGAGTCTACCTGTAATGCAGGAGACCCAGGTTTATTCCCTGGGTCCAGAGTATCTCCTGGAGAAGGGAATGGCAACCCACTCCAGTGTTCTTGCATGGAGAATTCCACGGACAGAGGAGCCTGGTGGAATACAGTCCATGAGCTCACATAGAGTCAGACACGACTGAATAACACACATCTGAAGAAACTACTGAACATGAACAATTCCCAGGAAGATTGTTGGAAGCTGGATTACTCTTTTTTTTTTAAATAGTTTTTATTTTATATTATAGATGATTTACAGTGTTGTGTTATTTTCAGGTGTATAGCAAACTGATTCAGTTTTACATATACATAACTTACAGCTATCAAAGAGGAAGAGTTGAGGGAAATGATAAATTAGGAATTGGGGACTGATGTTTACACACTACTATATATAAGAAAAATAATCAACAAAGGCCTACTGTATAGCACAGGGAATTCTACTTAGTATTTTATAACAACCTATATGGGAAAAGAATCTGGAAAAGAATGGATCTATGCGTATGTATAAGATTTAATCTTGCAGAGTAGTGATGGGAGACAGCATGAGGTCCTGAGGCTAGTTGAAATGTGTATTTCAGAATGTGAGTTGTCAAAACATGAATGAGTAATGGCAAAGAATGCAAGCTACATTTTGGGGTGCATAGATTGTATTATGATCTCAGAAGGGTTTCTCTTAAGCTGAAGATAAGAACCATGGGGTCATTTTCCTGTTTGTTATGAAAGAATAAGGAGTCCTGGGTTTTCAGTTGAGTTCGCATATTTTCTCTCAAGTGTATGATTATGCACTAGAAATATGAAAAGCCTTATATATTCCCAGAGCACTTAATCAAATTCAAAATCAAATTTATATATCCTATGACCACCATTTAACTGTCTTTAGTCTTATGTGTTCTTGTCATGTTTTAAGACCATATTTTTACTTCTCTGATTTTCATGCATATATAAAAAGAAAGCACACAGGATGTATTATTAAATTAACATTCTCTACTGCCGTGACAAGCACAAGCTAACACTGAAAGTCTTTTTTTTGTAGCAGACCAGATTTATCATAATAGTTTATATTTTTAGAAATAAGTAGTCATCAAAACCTCAAATAAAACAGTAGTATTTTACAGCAAAGAATATTACATACTATAGCCCAAGCCTCCAAATAATTCTGTCCTCTAGTATTCCCTAAAAAACAATAAAGCCAAAATATCATTGCTAAGCACACATCTAATTTCAGAATTCCTGTGAAATAGTTAAACTTAAATACATATAGTACACATCAGTTGTACATATTCAGATATAGCATACATAATATCTAAGGCTCAAACTTACAGCCTAGTCCTTGGAAAATAACTTACTTCATAGTTTTTTAGACTGGAAATTGGTCTGAATGTGGAAATTGGTCTAAACACTTAAACAGGCTGTTTTCAATATATGACAATGATTTATTATAAAATTTAACTTCCCTACATTAAGTAGAAAATAATGTATTTATAGGATAAATGATTTCCATAATCAATTTAGGAATTTAAAGCAACCTTAATTGACCAATTTATAATTATTTCTTTGAATCTTGGCTTCTTGGAAGGTGATAATGCCTTTTTTTTTTCAATGCATAATCTAAAAGCTGTGTTTCAAAAACTGATTAATAGGTTTGTGTGTATGTGTTAGTTGCTTAGTCATGTCTGACTCTATCATAAATAAAGACTTTGGGATGGATAAAATATTAATTGGGCTTCCTCAGTGCCTCAGCAGTAAAGACTCTGCCTGCAATGCAAGAGACTTGGGAGGTTCCATGAGTTCCATCCCTAGGCTAGGAAAACCCTCTGGAGAAGGAAATGGCAATCCACTCCAATATTCTTGCCTGGAAAATCCCATGGACAAAGGAACCTGCTGGGCTATATAGTCCATGTGCTGCAAAAAGTTGGACATGACTGAGCACAGACACACACAAAACATTAGTCACTTATATTAGTACTTTGGCAAATACTTGCTTATTTAAAAAAACATATTTTAAAAACTAGTATGCAGATTCCCTGGAGGAGGGCATGGCAACCCTCGCCAGTATTCTTGCCTGGAGAATCCCCATGGACAGAGGTACCTGGCAGGCTATAGTCCATGGGGTCTCAAAGAGTCAGACATGACTGAGTGACTAAGTACATGCAATTGGCATTTATGGGAAAGGGTGCAAATGAAAAAATAATTTTTCATACAATAATTTAAATTTTAATTTAAAAATAATAAACATCTGGAAAAGTTTAAAGATTAATATATAGCAAATAAATAGTGACTTTATATCAAATAAATAGCACAGCCTCCATAGGTTAAGGAATTAGGATTTCACATATTTTGATGATACATACATCAATATCCTCATCTGTGAAATGAGGATAATGGTATCTGCTTTGTAGGCTTCTAAATGGATGAAAGTGTTAGTGTTTGAAAAAAAATTAAATGGTCTCTAACATATAGTAAAAGCTAAAGTTAGTGCTATATGCAATGAATAAGTTATTTTGTTTACATAAATTGTCATGTCTTTAAAATAAAAACTCCGGAATTAAATGACATTTAAAAAGGGGCTTGAACAGTCTCTATTTTGGTTGTAGTGGTAATCCCATGAATCCTGAGTGATAAAATTGCACAGAACCACACACACACACCCATACACACCCACACTGTGTAGGCACACATACTGATACCTGAATTCAGCTGGTGAAATCCGAACAGGGTCTTAGATGGTATCAAGGTCTTTTCTGGGTTTTGGGGCTGCTCTATTGTTATGTAAGATGTTATTATTGGGGGAAGGGCACACATGATTTCTCTGTACTAATTTGACAACCTTCTAGGAATCTATAATAGTTTCAAATTTTAATAGGTAAAACATTCAGAGTCTAGAAAAGTTCTCTATAAATGCTATATTATGACCAAATCCACAAACTCACTCTCAACTGTCTGCATCATCAGGTGTTTACCTGCAAGGAGTCAATAGAGCTGACCACATAATTTGAAGGGCCCAATAACCTCAGATATGCAGATGAAACCATCCTTATGGCAGAAAGCAAAGAGAAACTAAAGAGCCTCTTGAAAGTGAAAGAGGAGAGTGAAAAAGCTGACTTAAAATTCAACATTCAAAATAAGATCTGGCATCCAGTCCCATCACTTCAAGACAAATAGATGGGAAACAATGGAAACAGTGACTTTATTTCCTTTGGCTCAAAAATCACTGCAGATGGTGACTGCAGCCACTAGATTAAAAGATGTTTGCTCCTTGGAAGCAAAGCTTTGACCAACCTAGAGAGCATATTAAAAAGCAGACACATTACTTTGGCGACAAAGAATCGTCTTGTGAAATCTATGGTTTTTCCAGTACTCACATATGGATGTGAGAGTTGAACTATAAAGAAAGCTGAGCACTGAAGAACTGATGCTTTTGAACTGCTGTGTTGGAGAAGACTCTTGAGAGTCCCTTGGACTGCAAGGAGATCAAACCAGTCAATCCTAAAGGAAATCAGTCCTGAATATTCATTGGAAGGATTGATGCTGAAGCTGAAGCTCCAATACTTTGGCCACCTGATGCAAAGAACTGACTCATTGGAAAAGACCCTTATGCTGGGAAAGAATGAAGGCACGAGAAGAAGGGGACAGCAGAGGATGAGATGGTTGGATGACATCACCAACTTGATGCACATGAGTTTGAGCAAGCTCTGGGAGTTGGTGATGGACAGGGATGCCTGGCATGCTGCAGTCCATGGGGTCACAAAGAGTTGGACATGACTAAGTGACTGAACTGAGTGAGGAATGAAAATGCAGGGCCTCTGGCTCAAAATTATTCAGAATTTCAAGATGGTAACAGCAGAGCATGAAGCAGATATGAAGCCCTTCTGAGGGGAGATCCTGGTGAGTTAGATTGCACAGGTCACCAGCACCCCTCCACCCCACCTCAGAGAGCTAGATACACTCACTCATTCTGAAGTCAGCTTTGTTACCTAACAAAATATTGGATACATGGATGAAATAAAAAAACAAATTAATAAAAGCAGTTAAGTTTACTTGAAACTTAACTGGGTATCTAACTAAAATAGAAAAACGTATTTATCCAGGAGGCAAAGACATAAAATGCAGAATATCTGTTTTGTGCTAGAAAACTTATATGATGTTTCATAAACCATCACTGAAGAAGCTTTGCCAGCAGCACTTCTGCAATTTGGACCCATTTTACCCACGAGGACAATATCGAAAAATCAGACACATAGTAGTTTGCAGTCCTTTTGACTATTCAAATACTATGTCTTAAATAAGAGCAGATATAGATAACAAATATTGATAACTTTGTTTTAAAAAGTGATAAGAATCCAAAAGTCTACAAGGAAATATATGCTGGAGAGGATGTGGAGAAAAGGGAACCTTCTTACACTGTGGGTGGGAATGCAAACTAGTACAGCCACTATGGAGAACTGTGTGGAGATTCCTTAAAAAACTGGAAATAGAACTGCCATATGACCCAGCAATCCCACTGCTGGGTATACACACTGAGGAAACCAGAACTGAAAGACACATGTATACCCCAATGTTCATTGCCGCACTGTTTACAATAGCCAGGACATGGAAGCAACCTAGATGTCCATCAACAGACGAATGGGAAAGAAAGCTGTGGTACATATACACAATGGAATATTACTCAGCCATTAAAAGAATACATTTGAATCAGTTCTACTGAGGTGGATGAAACTGGAGCCTATTATACAGAGTAAAGTAAGCCAGAAGGAAAAACAACAATACAGTATACTGACGCATATATATGGAATTTAGAAAGATGGTAACAATAACTCTGTATGCGAGACAGCAAAAGAGATGCAGATCTATAGAACAGTCTTTTAGACTCTATGGGAGAGGGCAAGAGTGGGGTGATATGGGAGAATGGCATTGAAACATGTAAATTATCATATGTGAAATGAATCACCAGTCCATGTTTGATGTATGATACAGGGGGGTGCTCAGGGCTTGTGCACCGGGATGACCCAGAGGGATGGAATTGGGAGGGAGATGGGAGGGAGGTTCTGGAAGGGGAACACATGTATACTCATGGTGGATTCATGTAAATGTATGGCAAAACCAACACGATAATGTAAAGGAAAAAATAAATCAATTAATTAAAAAGAAAGTAAAAGTGTTAAGAATAAAGTAAAACCTCCTATACATGTAGTTTTCTCTGAGATTTTATCTCACTTTACTTCTTCCATCTTGAAATAGACAGACCTCAGCCTCAGCTTTACCCTCCTTCATTACTGAGTAGGACCTAACGGGGCCTTCCTACGTAGCCTCTGCTTTGGTTTTTCTCTGAAGTACCTGAATGTGTTCAGTCACTAAGTCATGTCCAACTCTTCACAACCCCATGGACTGCAGCATGCCAGGCTCCTCTGTCCTCCAGTTCAACTTCATGTCCATCGAGTAGGTGATGCTACTGAACCATCTCAGCCTCTGTCACACCCTTCTCCTCCTGCCTTCAATCTTTCCTAGCATCAGGGTCTTTTCTAACAAATTTGCTCTTCTCATCAGGTGGCCAAAGTATTGGAGTTACAGCTTTAGCATCAGTCCTTCCAATGAATATTCAGGGTTGATTTCCTTTAGGATTACTGATTTGATCTCCTTGCAGTCCAAAGGCCTCTCAAGAGTCTCCTCTAGCACCACAATTCAAAAACATCCATTCTTTGGCATTTAGCCTGCTTTGCGGTTCAACTCTCTCATCTATGCATGACTATTGGAAAAACATATCTTTGATATATGGACCTTTGTCGGCAAACTGATGTCTCTGTTTTTTAACATGCTGTCTAGCTTTGTCAGAGCTTTTCTTCTAAGAACCAAGCGTCTTTTAATTTCGTAGCTGCAGTCACCATCCACAGTGGTTTTGGAGCCCACGGAAGTAAAATCTGTCACTGTTTCTACTTTTCCCCCCATCTATTTGCCATGGATTGATGGGACTAGATACCATAATCTTATTTTTTGAATGCTGAATTTTAAGCCAAAAGCTCTCCTCTTTTTGTGAAACTCTCCTCTTTCACCTTCATCAAGAGGCTCTTTACTTCCTCTTCACTTTCTGCCAAGAGAGTGGTATTATTTGCATATCCGAGGTTGTTAATATTTCTCCTGGCAATCTTGAGTCCAACTTGTGATTCATTCAGCCCGGCATTTCACATAATACATTCTACATATAAGTTAAATAAGCATGGTGACAATATATAGTCTTAACATGTTCCTTTCTCAATTTTGAACCATTCTATTGTTCCATGTCCAGTTTGAACTTTGGCTTCTTGACCTGCTACCTGCATACAAGTTTCTCAGGAGACAGGTAAAGTGGTCTGGTACTCCCATCCCTTTAACAATTTTCCACAATTTGTTGTGATCCACTCAAAGGTTTTAGTGTAGTCAATGAAGCAGAAGTATATGCTTTTTTGGAATTCCCTTGCTTTCTCCACGATCTTATGAATGTTGCCAATCTGATCTCTGGTTCCTCTGCCTCTTTGAAACTCAGTTTGTACATCTGGAAGTTCTCAATCCATGTAGTGCTGAAGGCTAGCTTGAAGGATTTTGATCATTAGCTTGTTAACATGTGAAATGAACACAATTGTATGGTAGTCTGAATATTCTTTGACACTATCTTTCTTTGGGATTGGAATGAAACCTAACCTTTTCCAGTCCTGTGACCCCTGCTGAGTTTTCCAAATTTGCTGACATACTGAGTGGAACACTTTAATAGCATCATCTTTTACAATTTTAAATAGCTCAGGTGGAATTCCATCACCCACTAGCTTTGTTCATAGTAATACTTTCTTCCTGGAGTACTTAGTTAACCATATTTGATGCACATTCCCTGAGTTGTTATACAGATGTGAAAACCTCCCTGAAAATGGAAAATGTTAACTACTCAATGACCGTGAGCCTCAAGCCTCCTGGAGCCGAAGGACTGAGAATGTGAGAATGTTAACTCCTGTGGCACCATCTACCACCAGCTAATCAGAGAACCGTGTACAATCTAACCATACAGCCTGCTACCTCCCCTCCCTCACCAGACCTTTAAAAAACACTTTGCTGAAGCTCTTTGGGAGATTAGGGTTTCAGGGGCTGCAGTCACTCTTCTCCTTGTGTGGCCTTGTGAAAAATCTTTCCCTGGTCCAGAACTCTAATGTTTTGGTTTGTTTGGGCTCATTGTGCACAAAATCTTTTGCTAACACTTTTGTACTCAACAACCAAGGTTCAGTTGTGAAGAATGACAAATCTTTAAAATATTTTACTGGTAATTACTACATATATAAGCAAAGTCACATTTCCTCTAATTCTGAAACATACTTGCAAACCAATACTTTTGGTAAACATATTTCAGGTTTCAATATTTATATTTTTTTTTAATTCTGAAAAAAATGCAAGAATTGTATCTTCCACTGAAACTTTTTTTTTCTTTTGCCTTGCAGCAAAAAATTTAAATTTCATTCCAGAAGTACTCTCTTTAAAGTTGTAACCTTTACACCACCCTACAGGATTTAATGAAATGCCATGAGTCATACAAATGAAGATACAATTACTTAACTAATTTACAATGTTCAAGTCCCTATGAAATGTACTAATAGGCTAATTCACTTTGAACGTCATCTAAGAGATACTTACTTCCAGAAGCATCAGAAAGCCTGTGTTTATGTAAGTTCAAGGAAAACTTATTAACAAGCTGAAGTGTATGCAAGGTTATAAATAAGAGCATCTCTTGTAAATTCATAACTTATATAGGAGATATTTGTCAACAATATTAATGTAAAGACTATTCATTTTTGTCTAATTGCCTCATAATGAGTCTAAATTATAAAAATTATATAAATGGTTCACATCTTTACAACATTTAATATTTTCTCTCAAAATGACCTTGTATAACCACTTATTTAGTCAAATTAATTTAAGTATGTTTAGAGAACCATTTTGTCAACTATCATACCTGCTAAAAAGATTTGACAGAAAAATGTTTGTATTTTTATAAGTGAGTTCATATGTGTGTGTAGAAAGTCACTAACTGGGTTTTTCCAAAAGTGGCATTTATAACCATGCTATTTAGGAGAAAACATGTGGATCTGGATCTGGCTCTTTAAAAGTAGAGTCAATAAATTATATTAAAAAAATAGAAATACTGCTGGTGTCTATTTTATACATTTTTAATTATTAATGAGTATAAAAATTTATTGTTATCATTGTGACCGATGGAAATTTCCTCTTAAACATATCATGATTAGTTTAACCAATCTCCTGTTGAAAAACATGTAAGTTTTTCCAGCTTTTCACTGGGATAAACTGCTCCAGTATGTCTTTATAATGACACTTTACACACTTCTCATTTTAATTGAAGATAAATTGCTGAAATCGAATTGACAGAATAAAGGTCATGAGCCTGAAGTGTCTTTTATATCAAATGGGAGTAAATAAAGTTGACCCTCTGCACTATAATCTGTGATAGTGTTCCATGTCATTTATAAAAGAAATGTTGCAGGTAAGTTATATCTCATATGATTCATTGATTTTCTTACTAGTGAGGTCAAATATGTCACATTTACTTATTTGTCTTTGATATGTTTCCTTTTCTAATTAATCTATTTCATTTCTATGCCATTTTTCTATTTCACACATAAACTTTTCATATTGATTTATAAAATCTCCTTATTTGTTAAATATATTAGAGTGATCTTTCACCCATGATACTGGCTATGATGCACTTGCTTTCTTTAGTTTCTTTAACTTTGATTTCTCTGCTTCCATTTTGATTGTAGTTTTTGCTGTCAAATCTACCGCTTTTAGTCTTCACATATTTTTATTTCTGATCTTTTGATAATGTCAGCTACAAAGTGGTGCTTGCAAAGGGCCTCTGTGAGGACTGAATCCTGTGCTTCTGCAGCTGTTGACCTTTGACTCGCCCTGAAAGCAGCTCAGAGTAGAGAATGAATCACTTTGTATTCTAGGGAAACCGGAGAACAGGTTTTTCAATAGTTATTTTCAGGAACTGATTTCAAGATCCCAATCCTTTGTTGTTGTTTGGTCTCTTAAGTCATATCTGACTCTTTGCGATGCGAATTACAGCACACCAGGCTTCCTTGTCCTTCACTGTCTCAGAGAGGTTGCTCAAATTTATGTCCATTGGTCAGTGATACCTCCCAACCAACTCATTCTCTGTTGCTCCTTTTTCCTCTTGCCCTCAATCTTTCCCTGTATCAGAGTCTTTTCCAATGAGCTGGCTCTGCATCAGGTAGCCAAAATATTGGAACTTGAACTTCAGCATCTGTTTTTCCAATGAATATTCAGTTGATTTCCTTTGGGATTGACTGATTTGACCTCCTTGCTGTCCAAGGGACTCTCATGAATCTTCCACCACTCTTCGAAAGCATCAATTCTTCAGCCCTCGGCTTTATTTATGATCCATCTCTCACATCCATACACACTACTGGAAAAACCATATCTTTGACCTTTGTCAGCAAAGTTTTGTCTCTGCTTTTCAATATGCTGTCTTATGTGTGACACACCTTTTTTCCAAGGAGCAAGCATTTTTAATGTCATGGCTACAATCACTATCCACAGTGATTGTGAAGCCCAAGAAAATAAAATCGTCACTCTTTCTATTTTTTCCCATCTATTTGCCATGGAGTGATGGGACTGGATGTTATAATCTTAGTTTTTTGAATGCTGAGTTTTAAGCCAGCTTTTTCACTCTCCTCTTTGACCTTCATCAAGAAGCACTTTAGTTTCTCTTCACTTTCTGCCATTAGGGTGGTATCATCTGCATATCTAAGGGTGTTGATATTTCTCCCAGGAATCTTGATTCCATTTTGTGATTCATATAGCCCAGCTTTTGCATGATGTATTCTGCATATAAGTTAAATAAGCAAGGTGGCAATATATAGCCTTGAAGTACTCCTTTCCCAATTTAGAACCAGTTTGTTGTTCCATGTCCAGTTCTAATGTTGCTTCTTGACCTGCATTCAGGTTCCTCCCGGACAGTTAAGACAGAATGGAATTCCAATCTCTTTAAGAATTATCCACAGTTTGAATTCTCCAAGTGTCTACAAATATGCAATCGTTGCATCTCCTCATATTTAGAAAAGCACTAAATCCTTTCATGATAACATCAGCTCCTCATGACTAGCAGACAACTTTTTGTAAAATAAGAATTTAATTACATTGAACTCTTCCTTCCCAAAATCTTGTATATTGACCTTTCGCTACTACCTCTTTGGGGCAGTTTTTCAGAGATATGTCTGGTGTTGTCTCCTGGGCTGCAGTCCTCATTTTGCCCCAAATAAAATTTAACTCACAACTCTCACAGTGTGCGTCTCTTATAGTGACACGTAATAAGTTTTATAGCACAGCAATGTTGCCTACACTTGGCCTCTGTTCACCAGTGCCAAATAGACACATGGAGACACATATTTGGATGAAGTGGAAAAGAATAGCTTTATTGTTTTGCCAGATAAAAGGGGTCTGGCATGGGATAATGCCCTCAAGACTATTTGTCCCACCCTGAGGGGCTAGTGAAGAGTCTTATAGTGTTCAAGGAGCAGGGTGTGGTCAGCTCACCAGACATTCTTCTGATTGGTGGTGAGATAATTGAGAGTTAGCATCATCAACCCTCTAGTTCCAACTGGTCTGGGGTTTATATGCCTGTGCACAGCCTACAGTTAATTTCTCTCACCTGGTAAGGGTTTCAGTATCAGCAAAACATCTCAAAGGACATGTTGTTAGAAGTTATCTGACATGGGTCAGAATGTTATCTATAGATCTTAAGGCAGAACTAAAAGTCCTTGACTTTATTTAGTGGCTAAAATATTACTAATTTGCCTTACTTGACTATTTTCCTTTCTGCATTTTCTCAAGTCTTTGATTACATTTATTCAGATTTTCTACAGGCAAAAGGCAGGTGGAAGACATGTGTGGGAGTCTATTCTGGGAAGTAAGGCCTCATAGGGCCCTGCTTGGTTACAGTAACTAAAATATATCAAACATTTTTTTCCTGATGACAAGAGTGTTTTAGTTTCCATTTTATAAGTATCCTTTCTTTCACTTTGATTCCTATTGAACTCATTTGATGAAATTGAGAAGGAAACATATATCTTTGCTTTATATCCAAGTATGTAACAATTGCCCTAGTTTTACTTTTGAATATTTAATATTTTTTTCTATTAAAGTCAGACTTGTGATTTGTAGAGCCTCACTTCTGTTTCTTTGATCTCAGTTCTAATTCATGAACTAATACCACACTGGTCTAATGCTATAGGAGTATATTTTAACATCTTTTAGGGCTAGGGCTCTCTCATATCTCTGCTAAAGCACAATAAGCTGGGTGAATCCCGTCCATTTATTTTTCCAGTGCGTGTTGTCAAAAAGAGGCTTTCATGAGCAATGTTTCTTTGGAAAGCTGAAAATATTGGATTTTAAGGGATTCTTTTTGCTAGAATAATCTTCCAATTGCCTCTCTGTGGGATTCAATAATAATATCAATTTCCAAATTAATTTTTAATTCAAACATACTTCTACTTAAGATAAATGGAATAAATTTCAGAGATGAAAAAAATTCTAATGCTTATTTGAGGAATAAGTTAAGATGGGTATTTATTGTATATTTTGTGAAAATGTATTAAGTTTAGTGCACAAGTGAAAAAGTTAATAATAGAGAAATATTTAGAAAAATGCTCTGAATCTAATTATATGACATGAGTCATCTCAAATAACTCAGATTCTAATTATATAAACTTCAGTAGTAAACATAGCCAGGTATATGGAATTAATGTGCATAATTTTTACCTGGTTTCAGATATGTTGTTTTGATACAAGATAACATTAATTGAAGCATTTATTCCCTCTAAAAGTACATTAAATTTTTCAGAGCAGAAGAGCAAAAATCACTTTTTGAGGTAAATTATCAGACAAGGAGCCAGAGACCTAGAGAATTTAAGTGACTTTCTCCAGGGCACAATAATTCTTAACTGCACAACAGGGAGCATGAACCCATTCCCTGAATCCAGGTGCAGTTTCAAATATGCTTCCAAGGCCTTTGCTACTTGATATTTTATATTATTTTTTTTCCCACTGGTTTTACTGAAGTCCTGCTGAGAGTATTTCTTTCCTCACCTAGGTAATTTCAATACAGTTGGGCAAAAAGGGTAGAATCACGTGTGATTAAATACCTCAGGTACTGTGATAACACTATTATAATTGCCTGCTTGATATTAAAACATATCTCAGTGAAAAATAGAACCTTGTGGTACTAGAAGGCCAGTCTTACAGAAGCCTGGTGAATTCTTTGAAGGAATATATTAAGAAAACACCCCACTGTGCTGATACATCAACACCTTGACACTTTTAAAATATATCCCCAGTGTGTTTAAAATAATCTGGTTTTATCAGTTATAATCTCAACAGTAAGGAAATAATTAAAGGAAATCTGGTACACACTTTTTTGAGAATATTGTACTATTTTTAAAATTATGTTTTGAAAGAGCATTTAATGATAAGGGGAAATATATTTGATAAAATTTTAAATGAAATAAGGTTATATAACAATTTTTTCAAAAATGTAAAAATATATGTATATAATAGTGCAAATATGTATATTTTGTACATATTTATGGATATAATCAGAAACATAGAATATTATGAACCTTAATAATTTCTGAGTATTTTTTTGTTGTCTCTTTTAATGTTTTCTAAAGTCTGTAATTGGTATATATTTTCCACTCATAAAAAAAGATATTGAAAAATAATTCCTCAGTTGTGTCACAACAGGACTGAAATAATACCTTGGCAATGCTTTATTTCAAATAACATTTTAAAGTTTATAAACATTTTCATATATGCTATATATTTTAAAATTGAAAAAAGATTAATCTTTTTACAAATGCTGCTGTCATTGCTCTAGGTAAATCTGTTAAGCCTTAGTCAATGAAATGAAAATAGTAAGAAAAATAAATTTAGCTTATAAAGGGAAACTATATCTGGCTACAGAGAGATGGTTTACACGTACAGAGTTCAAACACCAGAGAAGTAAAAGATTTCCCTCATTGCAATCAAATTTTGCATAGTTGTTTTATTTTTAACTGCTTAAAGTTGAAAATCAGATTTAAAAACAGTGAATGCAGAAGCTACATAATGCTTTCTAATTATCATATAACGCAGAAAAATCAATTAAATATTAATAAATAGAAGAAAAATAAGAAAACTCAGGGCTTACACAAACTTTAGGGTAGTTGGATTCATAACAATTTATATTAATATAGTCCAGAAAATAATTCTCCTAAGGAAAATAGTCATTTCCTTGTTGCATCAATCTCTTGTAATTTAAAGGATAATAAAATGGGGCAATGCATATAAATTGCTTATGAGTGCCTAGTACATGAGTATTCAGCTCCATATATTAGACTATGTCTAGTATTATTATCAATATTATTATCCACATGTATGTGTAACTAGTGTAATATTTTTGCTTAAGCCGACATGATACTTGTGGGAGAAGTGAATCCTATAAGATAGATTACATCAACATGTACATTATTTTCCCAATATAATTTGATTTTTAAATATCAACAGCATCTAATAAATGTAACTGTTGTTTGAACATTTTGTATACTCGTTTTGACAATTTAGTTACCACATTGCACCCTTTTCTAAGCCTGGATTGTTGTCCCACTTGATACCCTGCCTAATTGCCCTGTTTAACTGGTGTCATGACTTGCATGTGCTAATTCCTCTCAGAGTCTCATTCCTTTATTTCTAGATCTGATCATGGGCAGTTGAAAATTTTTCAGGTTTTTCTTTTCTCATAGTTTGATTTGTGACTCAATAAGCAATTACATAATTGTGATTTTTTTTTATCACTAAAACATTTTTTCTCTTAAATAAGTCTGAGGATTACTTACCATAATTCTTCTTCCCATATTAACAGCAATATAATTTAGAATTTATTTCTTTAAAAAACACAGAAATAGATGTGTGTGGTATAGAATATGTCCTGAAAGTAGATAAAAATTATAAGAAGGAGAGAGACTATGTTTTATCCTCTAGACCAGACTTCTAAGCAAAGAAAAAATTTGGAGAAAAAGAAGATTGTTATAATGGTAATAAAAACAATCCACCAGGAAGATTTAATCAACTTACATCTGTATACATCAAACAACAGAGCTTCAAAATAAATGAAGGAAAATGATAGAATTTAAAGGAGAGACAAATTTATAATTATAATTGATAAAATTACTCAGCAGAAAGTCAGCAAGGAAATAAAAGACCTGAAAACACAATCAATCAATAGAATCTAACTGACATATATACAATGTTCTACCAAACAGCAGCAGGATGCACCTCTGTTTCAAGCAGCCGTGGAATATATATACCATATCTTGGATTATGAAATATATCTCTATTTTTTAAAAAAAGTTATTGTAGAATGAGTTAACTATTATGTAGTCAAAATAGAAATTAAAAATACAAAGACAATAGTAAAATATCTAAGCTTGTGGAGATTAAACAATGTAGTCATAAATAATTCAAGAGTAAAAATAAAATCTTAATGGACATTTTAAAAAATTTACAGAAAAGAATATCAAAACAAGTAGTATGAATTTAAAGCAGTGCTGAGAGAGAAATTTGCAGCATTAAATGCTCATATTAGAGACAAGGAAATTGAAATGAAATAACCCAATAAATGAAAATAACTCAATCTTTCCCCCATGAAATAATAACAAACAAAAAAAAATTATTGGGAGAACAAAGTAAGCCAAAAGCAAGAAGAAAAACTAAAATCAATGAGACTGAAAATAGTAAAATGATAGAGAAAAATCAGTGATTAAAAAAGCCAGTTCTGTGAAAAAGCTAACAACAAAAATGATGAGCCTCTTTAAATGACAAAAATGAAAAAAAAGAGCAGATATTAATGGAATGAAAAAGGAGATATAACTACAGATATTATAGCCATTAATAACAAAGATAATATGGGATGACTATGAACTTGGAAGAAATGGGTCAATTTTTCTGTGAAAGCCAGAAACTACAAAAATTCTACTGAATTGGGATAGATAGTCTCAACATCTGTGTTACCATCAAATAAATTGAATGAATAATTTAAAACTCCAGGAAAGTAAATCTATAGACCCATTGGAGAATTTTAATAAACAAACTTGAAAAATTAAAAAGTATACACAATCTCTTTCAGAAATTATAAAAGGAAATAATTTTTACCAACTCATGTGAGATCAGTATTATACTGATTCCAGAGACAAAGGTAACACAAGAGAAGAAAGCTGTAGATTAATACAGAGATAAGAATCTTGAACAATACTCTTGAAAACCAAATCTGGCAACATATAGAGAAAAAAAAGATTATACACAATAACCAAGTGGGATTTACTCCCAACATGCAAGGTTGTTTTAACTCTAAAATCAGTGTAATAAATTACATCAACAAATTAAAGAAGAAAAAAAACTATGACTATGTCAACTGACACAGAAAGGCACATGAAAAAGTCAATACCCATACATGGTTTTAAAAACTCCAGCAGGTTAGAGGTAAAAATGCATTACAGCAAGCTGATAAATAGTATCTACAAAATAAAACAACTATAACAACCTTTTTTTTTCCTTTTAGAGGAACCCTTATTCAATATAATGAGTCATAGAGGATTTCATGATATTGAAGTTTTTTGCTTTTTGTTTTTACTTTAACTTTTTTCAATTTATGTTTTTTAACTAGAGAAAAATTGCTTTACACTGTTGTATTGGTTTCTGCTGTAAAACAACATGAAAAAGCCATAATTATGCATGTATGCCCTCCTTCTTGAACCTCCTTCCCCTATCCCATCCCAATCCTCTAAGCAGTTATAACATTGGATTCAATAATGATGACAGAAAGGATATTAAGGTAAATTAGTTTTTAATAATGACTTTTGATAATTTCATGTAATTATCATGGAAGGCTAACATAGTTCCTTTTCACTTAGTTCAATCAAAAGACACTTTTCAATAAACTCTGAAACACATGTTTATTCACCACCACTTTATTTTCTGAAAGTAATTTATCTTTTAGTTCATAAATACATGCCCAAATATTTATGATTGAACAAAATGATAATTGGGATTTCATTTAAAACAGTTTAAGAGAGTGGGAGTTTAAAGGAGGCACAATAAGATATGAGAATTTATTAGGTTGGTGCAAAAGTAATTGCAGTTTTTGCATTGTTGAAATTTGCCATTTGATACTGGAATACATTCTAAATAAAATGTGGTTAAGTTGTACATCATTTTAATGTACAATTTTCACTCTTTTTTTTTGCTAATGACATTGCTTGCTATTTATTTTATATTTGGAGTATGGAAATGATATTAGGCAAAAAGCAAAGTTAAGTGATATTCTTTAAAATGAGTCGTAAAGCATCGGAGACAACTCGCAACATCAACAACGCATTTAACCCAGGAACATAGGGTGCAGTGTTGGTTCAAGAAGTCTTGCAAAGGAGATGAGCACCTTGAAGATGAGGAGTGTAGTGGCTGGCCACTTGATTTTGATACGGCCGATGAGAGCAGTCATCAAAGCTGATCCTCATAGCTACACGAGAAGTTGCTGAAGAATTCAACAAGGACCATTCTATGATCATTTGGCAATTGAAGCAAATTGTAAAGGTGAAAAAGCTTTAAGTGGGTGCCTCATGAGCTGACGCAAATCAAAAAATTCAGCATTTTGAAACATCATCTTCTCTTATGCTATGTAACAACAATGAACCATTTCTTGAGTGATGAAAAGTGGATTGTATATGATAAATGGCAACAACCAACTCAGCGGTTAGACTGAAAAGAAGCTCCTAAACACTTTCCAAAGCCAAATTTGCACCAAAAGAAAAAAAATGAAAAAGTTCATGGTCACTATTTGGTGGTCTGCTGCCGATTTGATCCACTACAGCTTTCTGAATCTGATAAAAGCATTTCATCTGTGACGTATGCTCAGCAAACTGATGAAATGCAATGAAAACTGCAAGGCCTGAAGCCAGCATTGGTCAACAGAATGGGCCCAATTCTCCCAATGACAATGCCAGATCACACAGTGCACAACCAACACTTCAAAAGTTGAATGAATTGGGTTACAAAATTTTGCCTCATCCACCATATTCACCTGACCTCTCACTAAGCAGTCACCACTTCTTCAAGCATCTCGACAACTTTTTGAAGGGAAAACACTTCCACAACCAGCAGGATGCAGAAATGCTTTCCAAGTCTTTGCCAAATCCTGAATCACAAATTTTTATTCTATGAGAATAAGCAAGCTTAATTTCTCAGCAAAAATGTTTGATTACATATGTTGATTAATAAAAATTCATTTGAGTCTAGTTAAAATGATTTAGAATTCATGGTCCAAAACTAATTGTGTTTGCACCAACATAATTGTTGAAGATAGAACATTTGAGTATATTTATTGTTGTTGTTGTTGTTGTTTGGTTGCCAAGTCATGTCTGACTCTCTGTGACCCCATGATCTGCAGCACACCAGCACACCTGTCCCTCACTATCTCCCAGAGTTTTCCCAAGCTCATTTTCCATTGAATCAGTGATACCATCCAACCATCTTATTCTCTGTTGCCCCTTTTCCTCTGCCTTCAGTCTTTCTCAGCATCAGTGTCTTTTCAAGTGAGTCAGCTCTTCACATCAGATGGCCAAAGTATTAAAGCTTCAGCTTTAGCATCAGTCCTTCAAATGAGTATACAGGACTGATTTCCTTCAGTACTGACTTGTTTGATCTCCCTGCTGTCCAAGGGACTTTCAAGAGTCTTCTCTAACACCACAGTTCAAAAGCATCAATTCTTCAGTGCTCAGCTTTCTTTATAGTCCAACTTTCACATCCATACATGACTACTGGAAAATATATAGCTTTGACTATACAGACCTTTATTGGCAATGTAATGTCTCTGTATAGATTTGCTATGGTGTTCCTTCCAAGCAGCAAGTGTCTTTTAATTTCATGACTGCCGTTACCATCTGCAGATTTTGGAGCCCAAGAAAATCAAGTCTATCACTGTTTCCATTGTTTCCCTATCTATGTGCCAGGGAGTGATGGGACTGGATGCCACAACCTTAGTTTTTTGAATGCTGAATTTTAAGGCAGCTTTTTCACTCTCCTCTCTACCTTCATCAAGAGATTCTTTAGTTCCTCTTCATTTTCTTCCATTACAGCAATATCATCTTCATATCTGAGGTTGTTGATATGTCTCTTGGCAATCTGAATTTGAGCTTGTGATTCATCTAGCCCAACATTTCACATAATGTTCTCTGCATATAAGTTAATTAAGCAGGGTGATAATCTACAGCCTTGACATGCTCCTTTCCCAATTTGGAAACAGTCCATTGTTCCATACCCAGTTCTGTTGCTTCTTGACCTGCATACAGGTTTCTCAAGAGGCAGGTCAGGTGGTCTGGTATTCCCATCTCTTGAAGAATTTTCCACAGTTTGTTGTGTAGTCAAAGGGTTTGGCATCGTCAATGAAGCAGAGGTAAATGTCTTTCTGGTACTCTCTTGCTTTTTTGATGATCCAATGGATGTTGGCAATTTGATCTCTGCTTCCTCTGTCTTTTCTAAACCCAGTAAATTCTAAATTTTTGTCCATAGTAGTAGATACATTGGTCATCTGAATTAAATTTACCCTTTTCTGTACATTTTAGTTCACTAATTCCCAAGATGTTGATGTTCACTCTTGCCATCTCCTGTTTGACCATATCCAATTTATCTTGATTCATGGACCTAACATTCCAGGTTCCTATGCAATACTGTTCTTTACAACATTGGATTTTACTTTCATCGCATATTCACAACTATTTTTTCTGCTTTGGCCCAGCTGCTTCATTCTTTCTGAAGCTATTAGTAGTTGCCTTCTTCTCTTCTCTAGTAGCATATTGGGCACCTACCAACTGGGGTGGGGGGAGGGGGCTTGTCATTCAGTGTTATATATTTTTTCTTTTTGTACAGTTCATGGGGATCTCATGGCAAGACTACTGGAGTGGTTTACCATTCCCTCTTCCAGTGGATCATGTTTTGTCAGAACTTTCCAATATGATCTGTCTTGGTTGGCCCTGCACAGCATAGCTCATAGCTTCATTGAGTTGCACAAGCCTCTTAACCAAGACAAGGCAGTGATCCATGAAGTATGTGGGTATCCTACATTAATTTATATATATATCTATATTTAAATTTCTATAGCAAAATATTTAGACAGTACCGATACAAATAAATGTATTTTGCATCATATTAGGGCATAATGAACTGGGCTAAAATTAAAAAGAAAGAAGGAAGTCATATCATAAAAATTAATATATTAACTTGACCTTGAAAACATTAAGAATTTTATCTGTTTGCATAAGTCATAATGGATAAAATGATGAACAGCTGCATTTCATGTGAATAGAGACAATGTGGTAATAATGTAGAAATGAAGAGAGAATTGGTATTACCTTATTCTTGTAAAACAGCTTTCCTATTCATTCATTCATTCATTCAATTTATTTAAAATAAAACATAAAATTTCACCTATTTCTTCCATTAATCCCACTATCTTCCTCTGGCAATCATCGAGCTGTCTTCTGCATCAGTGAGCTTGGTTTTATATTTATTTATCTTTCGATTCCACATATAAGACATATCATACAGTATTTATCTTTCTCTACCTGACTTAGTTTACTTAATATAATGCCCTCTAGGTTCATCCATGTTGTCATAAAATGTAAGATTTCATTCTTTTCTATGGCTGAATGATATTCCTTTATATATATATACATATATATATGCCCCTACATATAGATATAGATATACTTTTTTATTAATTCACTCACGAATGGACAATTTTTTATATTCACATTGAATGTGGGAATATGTATGAGTTCTTTATATATTTTAGAGATTAGCCCCTTATCATATATAGCATTGCAAATATTTTCTCCCAGTTAGTTAGTTGACTGTCTTTTCATTTTCATTATGGTTCCTTTGCTGTTCATAAGCTTTTGGGTTTAATGAAGGACTACTTATTTATATTCACCTTTGTTGATTTTGCTTTTGGTCTCAGAATCAAGAAATCACAGTCAAGATCAATGTCAAAGAGTTTACCACCTATATTCTCTTCTAGGTGTTTCATGGTTTCAGGTCTTACATACAAGTTGTTAATCCATTTCGAATTAATTTTTCTTTATGGTATAAGATTTCCTCATTATATTCCTGGCTCATTTGTCATAAATTAATTGACCATATATGCATGGGCTTATTTCTGAGTTTTCTATTATATTCCATTGAGAAGGCAATGGCACCCCACTCCAGTACTCTTGCCTGGAAAATCCCATGGATGGAGAAGCCTGATGGGCTGCAGCCCATGGGGTCTCGAAGAGTCGGACACCACTCAGAGACTTCACTTTCACTTTTCACGTTCTTGCATAGGAGAAGGAAATGGCAGGCCACTCCATTGTTCTTGCCTCGAGAATTCCGGGGGCGGAGGAGCCTGGTTGGCTGCCGTTTATGGTGTTGCACAGAGTCGGACAAGACTGAGCAGCTTCACTTTTCTTTCACTTTCTTTTATGTCAGTAATATATTGTTTTAACTAATATATCTTTTTCATATAGTTTGAATTCAGAGAATATAATACCTCCAACATTGTTCTTTCTCAAGGCTATTTCAGCTAGTCAGGGTCTTTTTCAGTTCTATACAAATTTTAGGTTTGTGTGTTTACTTCCGTGAAAAATGCATTGGAATTTTTATAGGTTGCATTGAATCTGTATATTGCTTTGGGTACTATGGACATTTAACTATATTTATTCTTCTAATTAATGAGGAATATCTTTTCATTTATTTGTGCCTCTTCAGTTTATTTATTTAATATTCTGTAGTTTTCAATATCAATATACTGGTCTTTCAGCTCTTTGGTTAAACATATTTCTAGGTTTGTTTGTTTTTTTTTTGATGCAGTTACAAAGGGGATTGTTTTGTTAACTTTTCTCTCTAATAGTTCAGTGTTAGTGTATGGAAATGCAACTCACTTTTGCATATTCATTTTGTTTCCTATAATTTTACTGAATTGATTATTAGTTTTAACAGTTTTGATGGAGTCTCTAGTGTTTTCCCTACATAGTAGCATGTCATCAGCAAATAGTGACAGTTTTACTTCTTCCTTTCTAATTTGAAATCCTTTTATTTCTTTCTTGTGACTAATTGCTCTGGATAGGACTTTCAATACTACACTGAATAAGAGTGGTTAGAGTGGGCGTTCTTATATTCTTCCTAATCTTAAAAGGAAAGTTTTCAGGTATTCATTGTTGAGTGTGATAATAGCTGTTGGCTTATCTTAAATGGCCTTTTATATTTTGAGATGCTTTCCTTTTATACCCACTTTATTGAGAATATTTATCTCAAAATATTGATTGTCAAATGTTTTTTCTAACTTTATTTAGATGATCACATGATTGTTTTCTTTTGTTTTGTTAACGTGATATGACAAACTGATTGATTTGCAAACTTTGCTTCCCTAGAGTAAATTCCACTTGAACATGGTGTTTGATCTTAATGTATTGCTGAATTTCTTTTGTTAATAATTTTCTGAAGACTTTTGCTTCTGTATTCATCAGGGATATGTGCAATTTTCTTTTCTTGGGGCATTCTTGTCTGGCTAGTATCATTTTTTTAATGATTAAAAACCAAATATATTTCCCATATATTGGGAACAGGACAAAGCTGGCCACTCTTTCCATGTTCACCATATGTTTGGAAGGTCTAGACACTGAAATGAGGAAAGAAAAATACATTTTAACAATACAGTTTGGAAAAGAAGAAATGCAACTATATATGCAGATATAAATATTTACATAGTGTATAACAATTATCCTACCAGACCAAAAAAAAAAGGAAGCCTAGCAAAATGAAGTTAGTTCAGTTGGTGGCAGTATACAAGATCAAAACACAATTAATCAATTTCTGTATACCAACACTAACACACAAAATCTAAAATTAAAGATATAATAAACAATTGCACCAAAAAATAAAATGCCTAATCATACATTTAATAGCCCATATATAAAATCTGTATACTGATAATTGCAAAAGGCTAATGAAAGAAATCAAAGATGTAAATAAATGGAGAGACATACAGTGTTCTTGGACTGGAAGGCTGAACATAGGAAAGATGTCAAATTGGTCTACAGATTTAATAGAATTCTTATCAATATTCTAACAAAGACTGTTATAGACTTAGACAACCCTATTCTAGAATAATTGTAATAGTCTTTACCTTGCCAAAAAACAAAAGTGGGGGAGAACTTACTATACATAATCTTAAGGCTTACTATATAGCTACAGTAGAAAAACTCATGTGGTACTATTAGAGAAGCACAGAACAAGAGAACTAATAGAGAACTAGAAGCACAGATCAATGGAACATGATAGATTTAACAAACATGCTCAAATGATTTTTGAAAAGAAAAGAGGCAAAAGTAATTCAACAGAAGGAAGAGAATAGCCTTTTCAAATAACAACAAGAAAGTCAGACATTTAGATTGAAAAAACAAACAGAACCTCAGTCTGAATCTCACACCTTATACAAAAATTAATACAAAAGAGATCTGGAACTTAAATGTAAAATGCAAAAGTATAAAAATTTTAGGAAAAAAAAAATAGGAGAAAACCTTTGAGCTATGACAAGCATTCTTATTGAGATACCAAAAGCATGATCTATAAAGAAAAAACTGATGAGCTGAATTGAAATAAAATGGTTATTTGTCTACATGTAATAACATAAAGCTTATTATTGTTTTCTTCAAAGAAAAAAGCAAAGCAAAACAAAAAACCCAGCACACCAGAGAGCTGGAGATTATAGCCTCTGCTATTGTCACAGCCATAGAAGGGGCCTGTCAGCTGCCCAGGGGTCACAGCATCTGCCAGCCTCATTGACTGGTGGGCCCAGTTTAGGCCAGAGCCAACTCACCACCACTCGTCTTAATCTGTCAGGTCCCTGAGGGCAAAGAGCATTTGACCAACAGCACTGGTTTTTCTGTAAAACATTGTTTTCCTAAAGAACTGAGGCTGGCGTCTTTGAGAATCACATTGGAATCCCACAGATTAGCTGCAGAATATGTGTTTCTCTTACCTCACTGAAGCAAATTAACATGGTTTGTGAAATGAAATATGCAAATATTAGTTGCTCAGGAGTGTCCAACTGTTTGCGACCCCATGGACTGTAGCCCACCAGGCTCCTTTGTCCATGGGATTCTCCAGACAAGAACACTGTAGTGGGTAGTCACTCCCTCCTCCCTAGGATCTTCCTGATCCAGGAATCAAATCCACTTCTCCTGTGGCTCCTTCATTGCAAGCAGATTGTTTACCATCTGAGCCACCAGGGAAGCCCAACATGGTTTGTGAAAGTTGATGCAAAAAGGATTAAAAGGCTAGCTTCAACTAGGAGAAAATATGTACAAACCACATACTTAATAAAGCACTAGTACTTCAACTATATTAAAACTTAACAGTAAAGAAAAAATTCAAATTCAAAAGTAAACAATAAAACGTGAACAGTATTTCACTGAAAAGGAGATACAAGTGATAAATGAGCACGTGAAAAGATTTTCAGCATCAGTAGCTATCAGCTAAATGCAAACAAATCAACAGTGAGCCATCACTATCAGAATGGTTAAGAACGTAGGGAAATGCCAGAAAGGATGTGGAGAACATGGATAACTCAGATATTACTATTGGGAATGTAAAGTGTCATAGTCAATGTGGAAAACAGTTTGATAGTTTCTTATAAATTTAAAACTGAAATTCCCATATGATTCATAAATTGTACTCTTGAGTATTCATGCCAAAGACATGAAAATATGTTCACACAAAATCCTGAACACCAATGCACACAGCAGCTTTATTTATAATTGCAAAACTGGGAAAAAGTTCAGATGTCTTTCAATGAGTAAGTACACTGGTGTTTAGGCAAAATGTTGTGTATATATAGTAAGGAATATTACTGTAAAATGAAAAACAAAAGAAATTCACATACACAACACCTTGGGTGAATCCTGAGACAGTATGAAGGAAGGCAACACAAATTACATAATGTGGAATTCTACTTAAATAATATTTTTGCAATGACACAGTCTGATCAATGAAGAATAGAGCAGTGGATTTCAGCAGGTAGGGACAGAGAGAGGGTTAGGGTTCAGTGTGGTTATAAAAGAGTGACATAAGGGATCCTTTTGACGATGGAACTTTTTGGTATCTTGACATGACTGTGGGTATATGGAACTAGATATATGATAAATTTGTACAGGACTTACACTCATATACACAGAAAGAAAGTGAATACAGGTAGAAAGGAAAAGCTTGAATATGGTCAATAGGATGTATCAATGCCAATACCTTGTTTGTGTTTTATATATATATATATATATCTGTATCTATATCTATATCTATATATATATATATACACACACACATATATTTTGTTCAGTCACTAAGTTGTGTCCAACTCTTTCTGACCTCATGGATTGTAGCGTGCCAGGCTTCTCTGTCCTTTACTATCACTCAGAGATAGTTCCAAAAATTAATATCTATTTGTTAGATGCCAAAAATTATAAATTTCTTTACAAAATTATCCAAGGAAAAACCCAAATGAATTGTCTGGCCAACTCTATATGTGTGTGTGTGTGTGTACATATATATGTATATACTCACTTTGAAATTCAATTTAGGGAATTTCTTCTCTCATTAAAATCCTAGAACTACACAAATTTTGACCATTATGGGCTACAGAAAAGTAAACTAATGGGTGTTCTTTGTTACTACATATTTTAGTTATAGTAAAATTTCCTTAAAAAAATCCAAGCAATCATTGTTATTTAACAAGCTTCTTGTCTATGCAGTAGTTTAAAAAAACTCCTTTAGAAGAAAAGACTCATTATGCACTGAAAGGTAAGGAGAGAGACTTCTAGTTTTTTCTTCAAAGTTATATAGCCCTACAGGTTTTCCCATATGCTTTTGGACACTTTCTAAACCTCCAGGTATTTCATGTAAGTTAGATATGTGCTGACCTGGTTGCTCTAAATGTACTTCAGAATATAAAAAATAGAAAGTGATAACCTCACAGTGCAATGATCAGAAAGAGAGAATGTCTTTAAAATTTCTAGTTAAAAATTATTTTTCTCATACACACTCAGGGCCAATGTATGGACTGAAAGTTTGTTTTCCTCCTCAAATTCATATGTTAAAGCCCTAATCTTCAATATGATGGTAGTTGGAGGTGGGGCTTTTTGGAGGTGGAATGTGAAGTCAAGCGGGCCTTAGGAAGTATCACTACAAACAAAGCTAGTGGAGGTAATGGAATTTCAGTTGAGCTATTTCAAATCCTAAAAGATGATGCTGTGAAAGTGCTGCACTCAATATGCCAGCAATTTGGAAAACTCAGCAATGGCCACAGGACTGGAAAAGGTCAGTTTTCATTCCAGTCCCAAAGAAAAGTTATGCTAAAGAATGCTCAAACTACTGCACAATTGCATTCATCTTTCACTGGCAACCCACTCCAGTATTCTTGCCTGAATAATCCCAGGGACAGCCTGGTGGGTTGCCATCTATGGGATCTCACAGAGTCGGACACAACTGAAGTGACCTAACAGCAGCAACACACACTAGTAAAGCAACGCTCAAATTCTCCAAGCCAGGCTTCAGCAATATGTGAACCGTGAACTTCCAGAGGTTCAAGCTGGTTTTCGAAAAGGCAAAGCAACCAGAGATTAAACTGCCAACATCTGCTGGATCTGCTGGATCATCAAAAAAGCAAAAGAGCACCAGAAAAATATCTATTTCTGCTTTATTGACTATTCCAAAGCCTTTGACTGTGTGGATCACAATAAACTATGGTAAATTCTGAAAGAGATGGGCATACCAAACCACCTGACCTGTCTCTTGAGAAATCTGTATGCAG
Source organism: Antilocapra americana (assembly GCA_007570785.1). Taxonomy (NCBI): domain Eukaryota; kingdom Metazoa; phylum Chordata; class Mammalia; order Artiodactyla; family Antilocapridae; genus Antilocapra; species Antilocapra americana. The sequence continues at coordinate 23,340,879 of ML663006.1, forward strand.
GTAAGGAAACAACAATTAGATCTGGACATGGAACAACAGACTAGTTCCAAGTAGGAAAAGGAGTGCATCAAGGCTGTATCTTGTCACCCTGCTTATTTAACTTATATGCAGAGTATATCATGAGAAACGCTGGGCTGGAAGAAGCGCAAGCTGGAATCAAGATTGCCAGGAGAAATATCAATAGCCTCAGATATGCAGATGATACCACCCTTATGGCAGAAAGTGAAGAAGAACTAAAGAGCCTCTTGATGAAAGTGAAAGAGGGGAGTGAAAAAGCTGGCTTAAAACTCAAAATTCAGAAAACTAAGATCATGATATCTGGTCCTGTCACTTCATACAAATAGATGGGGAAACAGTGGCTGACTTTATTTTTCTGGGCTCCAAAATCACTGCAGATGGTGACTGTAGCCATGAAATTAAAAGATGCTTATTCTATGAAATTAAAGTTATGACCAACCTAGACAGCATGTTAAAAAGCAGAGACATTACTTTGTCAACAAATATCCATCTAGTCAAGGCTATGGTTTTTCCAGTAGTCATGTATGGGTGTGAGAGTTGGACTGTCAAGAAAGCTGAGCACTAAAGAATTGATGCTTTTGAACCATAGTGTTGGAGAAGACTCTTGAGAGTCCCCTGGACAACCGGGAAATCCAACCAGTCCATCCTAAAGAAGATTAGTCCTGAGTGTTCATTGGAAGGACTGATGTTGAAACTCCGATATTTTAGCCACCTGATGCAAAGAGCTGACTCATTTGAAAAGACCCTGATTCTTAGCAAGATTGAAGGCAGGAGAAGGGGACAACAGAGGAGGAGACGGTTAGATGATATCACCGACACAGTGGACATGAGTTCAGGTAAACTCTGGGAGTTGGTGATGGACAGGGTGACCTGGAGTGCTAAGGTCCATGGGGTCACAAAGAGTCAGACATGACTGAGCGACTGAACTGAACTGAACTGAACTGAAAATGCCCCAAACACGAAAAGGATCACAGGTATTTTCCACTCTATATGGGGAATAAACATGAAGGTTATAATACAGTGTGAAAGCATTAGATTGGACCATATTTGTGGGGAAAGGAGCCAATAAGAGAAAGGTGGATTCTCAAGTGGTCTGTTATTCACTTGTTTGGTTGATGAACACTTGGACTTCATGTTGGCCTATGCTAAGTACAATTTGGATGCTAAAAATTAATTGCATTATGTAATGGAAATAATCAAAGGAGATAGAAATGTTAGAGGAGCTGTATCATACAACTCTTCTTCCATCCTACCCTACCTCTTCCCAACAATATTTATTATAGGACAGTTTTTTGAAGACTGTATTAGTGAGGAGAGTAGTAATATAAAAAACTTTCTTTTAATAGTTGTACCTGTATCTAAAGATACAGGTTGGTGATTATGCCACTGAATATGGTTTCCTGATTCGAATGAAAATGATAAGATTCTCAAGTGGCAGAAAGTTAGAGCCTTTCTCTTTTCCAGATGTGAACTACCGACACTGAGGACCCTTGGAAGGAAGTGGAGTCTGCATACTCTTAAGGAAAAACCGTGGTCTCAAATCTCATGTTTATATTATGGTATATTAATAAATTGACTTGAAGTTTGAGTCTGACTCTTTGTTGGAACTATGGGACTCCAAATCCTTAGAATTGTTAACCTTCAACTTCTGAGGATGCAGTTGTAGTCGATATTTGAAGACAGTATAGAATCTACATTGGTTCTATGCTCCATTGCACAAACGTTTTGGCTTAAAGGGCCAAGAAGATGTATTACATGTTACTTACTATATCAAAATCATAAGAAAAAGCAGTGTCATACCCTGGGTCAATCACAGTGTTAGAACTACATCAAAGATGTGAAACTTTTACAGGTGATTAGCCTTTTAAGATCACTATTTAGCCTATCTGTTTGGACTCTGAAAATGTTGGATAGACTGGATGATTATAAACTTACTAAGGTTTCAAATTGCAAAATTTGTCAACCATGCTCCCTTTATTGGAGAAGAAAATATATACCTTAACACTTGCTAGGCATTCATCTATTGGAAATTACTCTGCTGTTGTAGCCACGCATTCAGGAAACAGACTCACTCAGAAGGACAATGCAAATAGTGGAGTGCAGTTTATTACACTGGCGGGCCCAAGGCAGAGTCTCCTCTTAGTCAAGGACCCCAACTAGTTTTTGTGAAAATCTTATATGCCCTAAGTGTACATGCTCAGACCCACCTCCCCCAATTCTCAGAAAGTAGTCCAAACAAAGGACAAGAAAGATACAATCAAAGTTAATCCTTAATTCGTATGCCTTAAACCCATGATTCGTATGCCTTAAGCCTTGGTAGTTAACAGTGGACAATTATCAATAGACCTGTGGTCATACCCCAGTAAGCATAATAGAATTTATGATTCTATTTGTTTACACAGATAATTAGGGTATTCTTTTAGGCGATGGAGAGTCTAGGTACAAGCCCTGGGGCTCTTCCATCCCAGGGGTCTGGTTTACCAGTTGGTATATCATTTCCATAGATACTGGGCTTACGGATCAAAGTCTACAGTCCGACCCAAGATGAAGTCCTGATTTCAAGATAGAGCCTGTTCTATCTGTTTCCTCCTTCACCACAAACAAAAGACTGATTTCTCCTGGAAAGAATAGCAATGCACATTCTTTATCCTGTCTCAAGGATATGCCAGTTCTTTATATGTGTCTCACTATTCAGTCGGAGTAGACACTGATTCTCATCCATCTACAAGATTTCCCACTGTCTCTGTAAACAGTATATACCTAAACATAGCTGGACTGCACAGTAGCAGCATTGACCATAAGGCAGAAGTATGGGGAAAAGGAGGATTTTCACACAGGCTCCAAAGTATCACATCTGTTGCATGCATTCCCAGGGTACCTGTTCCACCTCATCACTATGCTTCCTTTGTTTCATTTCTAGGGTCTTGTGATGAAATTATGTATCTGCATTGACTGAGGAGGAATAAAACAGATGACAATTGCAAGTGACTGCATAATATGTTGTCAACAAGCAGAAAGGAAGACTCAGACCTGTGCAATGGTGGTTTGAAGGGAAGTGATGTGGATAAGATATATTATTTCAGGGAATTTAGATGCATATCATTGTCTATTTTGGTTGAGAAGGTGAACACCTAAAGTATTTTTAGACACTAAACTCCATCCTTATTGGAGACTTTCCAAAATATATTGATGTGGTCATCTCATCCTCAAGAAGTATATCAGGAAATGATACTAAATATGGCCAATTTATGTATTGAGTTGATACAATAGAATGTATTAAATATTAAAGGCAAAGGATTAAAGGCAATATTATACTAGTAATGAAGATTTCGTTTTACTTACTTTTTATTATATTTACAGCAGCTTTTTAAAATTTGATAGTTACTGAAATAAGGTCATGGCATCTGGTCCAATCACTTCACAGCAAATAGAGGGGGAAAATATGGAAAGAGTGACAGATTTTATTTTCTTGGGCTCCAAAATCATTGTGGACCGTTGTTAGGGAAATTAAATAGTCTTATTCAGGCTTCAGAGACAAAGAAGGGCAGACCTCTGACCTCGCTTCTGACTTACCTGGACACTGCCTTTACTACTGCTGTGGGAGTCAGCCACACCAGCTGTCGAGTGTCTGAAGAGAAACAGGGTAAACAGATAGAAAGCAGATCTTGGAATTTAAGTTCCTGAAGAAGGTCTGGCCAACCACTCCCAGACTTCGAAACGTTCCAAAATCTGCAGAACAAAGCAAACAGCACTGTAAAAATTAACATAATACCAGAGCTGCAGTTTTGCTCACAGATTGATGATAATATCAGTTTCCTGGGATTATAAATGGGAACACTGAACTGCAGTCTTTGAAGTCTCATCCATGGAGCTGACATGCTGCCTGGGACCTTTTCCCAACTGGGACTCTAGATGGGCTGTGACAAGGGACTTCCCAGCACTATTTAAGTCTGGATGCTGGTCAAAACCCAATTTGGTGATGTAGCCTCTGCTATTTCTATTTCTCTTTTCTTTTAATGTTAGTAGATTGAAAGTAAACTAGATAATTCTCTAATAAACACTTGTATTATTTATTTGTATGTAGTGAATGGCTTATTTTGTTAACAAATTCTTTGAACCTGAGATGAAAGTGAAAATTTTCAGCAAAACAACCATGACTGCAGTCATGAAATTAAAAAATGCTCCTTAGAATGCAACCTATGATAAACCTAGACAGCATATTCAAAAGCAGAGGCATCACTTTGCAAATAAATATCCACATAGTCAAAGCTATGGTTTTTCCAGTAGCCATATATGGACGTGAGAGTTGGACCATAAAGTAGGCTGAGGGTCAAAGAATTGATGCTTTTGAGTTGTGGTGCTGGAGAAGACTCTTGAGAGTCCCTCGACTGCAAAGAGATCAAACCAGTCAATTTTAGAGGAAATAAATCCTGACTATTCATTGAAAGGACAGATGCTGAAGTTGAAACTCCAATACTTTGGCCACCTGATGTATAGAGCCAACTCACTAGAAAAGGCCCTGATGCTGGGAGAGAATAAAGACAAAATGAGAAGGAGGCAGCAGAGGATGAGATGGTTAGATAGCATTACTAAGTCAATGGACATGAATCTGAGCAACTCCAGGAAATAATGGAGCTATCGGCCAGGAGCCTGGCATGCTACAGTTCATGGAGTTGCCGAGAGTTGGACATGATTTAGAAACTGAACAACAACAACGTTTACTGAAAAAATTAAGAAGTGTTTAATTTTAGCAATTTTATTTAGCCTATATGTGAAAAGAATGCCATTTTTCTTTATCTACTTTATTGAAGAAATTGAAACATATTCAATGTTTTTAAGCCCTAACTTTTTAAATATTTGATGTTACTTACAGTGTGATACACAAGAGTAAAATAAAACTGGATAATGCAAGTTGAGGAAGTTGATGAAGTTAATTTTACCTGATTATAATACTGTGGGTTGAAAGGATTAGCAGAGAACAATTGCTTTTAAGAAGGTGATCCCATATAGGAAAAAAAAATACACTAATTCATTATTTAATATCATTCACTCGTTCAATATTGGCTACAATTTTTAGAATTTTATACCAAAACACACCTTCAGTTCTCAGTGTGACAAAGAGAATTACTTGTCCTTATTAAACCTGGGTTGTTAAGACAGAATTATTCATAGAACATTATTATAAGACACCTCAGGGGCATCTCTGACACACAGGCAACAGGATAAACAGAATTTGCTTGCTTCTGGCTTCTTTGTTATGTTCCCATAGAAGTAAATAAACTTTGAAATCACTCTGTTTTCAGGATTTATTCAGCCTATTTTCATAAATTACATATAAGGTGCCAGATATTTTTTAACTCATGAAGGAAAATCTTTTCATGGGTTTTCTGAGAGCCCAAAAGGAAGGCAATCTTTTTGTGCCCTAAGTGATACTTGTTTTATTCTTTTCATATAACCCTACCCTCACACTAATGATGAGCAAGAATTGAGGACGAAACAGATTTCAATCACTGACACTTATTCCAAAAGCATCACATTCAGGTTCTACCTTTGGTAAAATCATAACTTAAACTGAAACAAAGAACACAAATCCCTGAGAGAAGGCATGGTGAATTTCCTTCCTGAAGCCAATCTGTTCCCACCTCCATTTAGCTTCATGGCCCAGTTAAATAATTTATCCTGTCCACCTTCATCTCCTCTTTGTAAACTAGAAGAATAATAGTCCCTGCTTCAAGAAGCTGTTTCAAAGATTGAATGAGATGACATATACTAACAACGTGAGGCAGAGATCAAGAAGTATTAGAAATTAGATTTTTAATCACATTTTGTAGAATGAGGTATAAAGGAAAAAATTATCTTTGAAAGAAACAGTAAATCCACTAGCATGCTACCTAGGAATCCTGATACTGATTTAATAAATTGCCACCTTCTTAATGAAAAGATTTTCTGAAAAAGCTAATGTTATATTGTGTATAAGCATATTTGGTTAAAAATATGCTGAATTATTCATGATACACAAGACTGTTGCTATTTCATTAAAATTTAAATATATCATAGTTCTCTAATAATATGTACAGCTTTTGCTGATTATTAACTAAACTTTGTAAACTGAAAAAGTCTGGGCATTATTGTGCAAATGATTTTTAAGAAGGGAAAATTAAATAGTGGGGAATACACATTACACGGTCCTCAAGATTATGCCAAAATTAACAAAATATCACTACTTTTAATAAAGCCAGATTTAGTTAACATTTGTTTTTTATGCTTGGTCTCCATGTCTTACTTCTCTTCCCAGCTGGAATGTATGTACCAAAACTAGAAGTGAAACAGATATATTACAGCCATGAACACAGTTACATCTCCAGACAGAATTTAAAGGATGGATAATATCATGAGGTGTTCCACTAATTTATCTCTGCCTAATTCTGAATCCACTTTATATTAAGGAAAAAAGGGAATATTTAAGTGTTTAAACTACTATTATGAAGTTTTCTGATGTAAACAAATTGTATCTTGTTTTCTTTTTCTCTTTCTTCCAAATATTAATAACTATTTCTTCCCCTCTTTTCTATAAGGATCAATGTTCAGTGTATGTATTTAATATGTAATTTTTATTGCAAAATATTAGTTGTTGTTCATGCATGTGTCATTTTAATTTATACAAATGTTACTAACCTTTCTGACTTTACTAGTTTTCTCATTCTTATAGATTTTGGAGATCTAGCTATGGTGCTATACAGATTTTACTCTTTCATCTACTGCTCATATCTGTCCATAGTAGTTTCTCATTTTTATTTGTTTGCTTAGAGATAGACTCCCTGCCATGACAAGAAATTTTCCACAAATACTTTGGGAATGCATTACCCAAGAGTAAGATCACTGAATCTTAAAGTATATATAGGTTTAGTTTCCTTAAGTGCTGTCAAGGATTTCCTTTCTTTATACTCTTATCATCAGTAGATTGTATACATAGTTCTAATTTTTTTCACTCTGATGTTTTAATTTGTATTTATTCTAGTTTCTTATGAAGTTTGCATAGCCACTGGGCTATAACACTTACAAATTTCCTGTTTATGTCTTTGTCAATATTGCTGTTAAATATTTTCTTTTTTATTGTTCTGTGATTAGAGTTATTTCTTGTTTATATTATTAATCTTTTTAGCTTTTTAGAATTTAAAAGATATTTAGAAATATCTTTCACTTGTTTATCTGTGACTTTGGTTACAGAGACTGTCAGTGAAGAGAGTTTATGTGTGTATTGTCAAATCTGTTTTACATGTTCTTGTCTGTGGTTTTTAGGTCTCATTCAAAAAAGTTTTCTCATCCTTTGGCTACAAAAAAAAAAAAAAAAACCCATGAAATTAAAAAATGCTCCTTGGAAGGAAAGTCATGATCAACCTAGACAAGCATATTAAAAAGCAGAGACATTACTTTGCTAACAAAGGTCTGTCTAGTCAAAGCTATGGTTTTTGCAGTGGTCATGTATGCATGTGTGAGTTGAACTATAAAGAAAGTTGAGCATCAAAGAACTGATGCTTTTGAACTGTGATGTTGGAGAAGACTCTTGAGAGTCCCTTGGACTGCTAGGTGATCCAATCTGTCAATCCTAAAGAAAATCAGTCCTGGATAGTCATTGGAAGAAATGATGCTGAAGCTGAAACTCCAATACTTGGCCATTTGATGTGAAGAACTGACTTATTTGAAAAGACCCTGATGCTGGGAAAGATTGAAGGCGGGAGGAGAAGGGGACAACAGAGGATGAGATGGTTGGATGGCATCACTGACTCAATGGACATGAATCTGAGTAAACTGTGGAAGTTGGTGATGGACGAGGAGCCCTGGCATGCTACAGTCCATGGGGTTGCAAAGAGTTGGACACGACTAAGCGACTGAACTGAAGTGAACTGAACTGAGCTGTATTCCAAAGTGGTGTTCTATGTGCTGTACAGTAGGTCATTGTTGGTTATCCATTTTAAATAAAGCAGTGTGTACATATGCATCCTAAATTCCCTAACTATTCCTTCTCCCCATTCTTCCCCCTGCAACCATAATTTCATTTTCTAAGTCTATGAGTCTGTTTTGTAGGTAAGTTCATTTGTATCATTTATTTTTAGATTCCACATATAAGGGATATCATATGACATTTATCCTTCTCTGTCTGACTTAACGTCACTCAGTATGACAATCTCTAGGTCCATCCATCCTGATGCAAATGGCACTATTTCATTCTTTTCAATGACTGGGTTATATTCCATTGTATACATTTTTGTTATCCATTCCTCTGTTGATGGACATTCACATTGCTTATATGACTTGGCTATTGCAAACAGTTCTTTGGTTAATATTGGGGTGCATGTATCATTTCAAACCATGTTTTTCTCAAGATATATGCCTAGGAGTGGGATTGCAGGGTCATAAGGTAGTTCTATTTTTAGTTTTTTAAGGAACCTTCATAGAGTCTGTATCAACTTATTTCCCTACCAACAATGTGGGAGGTTTTCCTTCTCTCCAACTCTCTCCAACATTTGTTTGTGAATTTTTTCATGATAGCCATTTTGACTGGCTTGAACTGATATCTCATTGTAGTTTTGAACTGTATTTCTCCAATAATTAGCAATGTTAAACATCTTTTCCATGGCTCTTGATCATCTGTATGTCTTCTTTGGAGAAATGTCTATTTAGGTCTTCTCACCTAAAGATTGGATTTTTTGTTTTGATGCTATTAAGCATCATAAGCTTTCATTTCCATTTTAGAATAAGATTGTCAAATGTCTCAGAATGCTCATCTAGAAATCTTACATTGTTTGTATTGATAATATATTTCACTTTGGAAGAAAATGATATGTAAGACATATAAACTAAGCTATTTATTCTTCTACATGGTATATTTTTCATTTATCTAAATCTACTTTTATTAATTTTATTTATGCATTTCATAACCATTTTATAGATATAATTTATTTTTTATGCTAAAATATTTGCTGTTAGTGTTGGTTCCTAGGTATTTTAAATTTTGTTTCCTAGTAAGAGGAATATTTATTTAATATAACACTTACTGGTTGATTGATGCTGCTACAGAGGAGTGCCATGGATTGCCATAAACTGATCTTTACCTAGCCACCTTGATGAACTTTCTCAAAGAGCCTCTTGATGAAAGTGAAAGAGAAGAGTGAAAAAGCTGGTTTAAAACTCAACATTCAAAAAACTAACATCATGGCATCTGATCCTATTATTTCATGGGCAATAGATGGGGAAAAAAGTAGAAACAGTGACAGATTTTATTTTCTTGGGCTCCAAAATCACTGCTGAATGTGACTACAGCCATGAAATTAAAAGGCACGTGCTCCTTGGAAGAAAAGATTTGACAAACCTAGACAGCATATTAAAAACAGACATTACTTTACCTACTAAGGTCCATATAGTCAAAGCTATGGTGTAGTAGTCATGCATGGATATCAGAGGTGGACCATAAATAAGGCTGAGTGCCAAAGAACTGATGCTTTTGAACTGCAGTGTTGGAGAAGACTCTTGAGAGTCTCTTCGACTGCTAGATCAAACCAGTCAGTCCTAGAGGAAATCAATCCTGAATATTCCCTGGTGGCTCAGATGGTAAAGAATCCGCCTGCAATGTGGGAGACCTGAGCTTGATTCCTAGGTGGGAAGGCAACCTGGAGGAGGGCATGGCAACCCACTCCAGTATTCTTGCCTGGAGAATCCCCATGGACAGAAGAGCCCCAAGGGCTACAGTCCATGGGATCACAAAGAATCATACACAACTGAACGACTAACCACAGCACATTCATTGGAAGGACTGATGCTGAAGCTCCAATACTTTGGCCACCTAATACAAAGAGCTGACACATTAGAAAAGACCTAATACTGGAGAAGATTGAAAACAGGAGGAGAACGGGATGACAGAGGACAAGATGCTTGTCTGGCATCACCAACTCAATGGACATGAGTTTGAGTAAACTCCAGGAGATGGTGAAGGAGGCCTGGTGTGCTGCAGTCTATGGGGTCTCCAAGAGTCAGACCCAACTGAGTAAATGAACAACAACAAAGCACCACCAAACTAGCTTTACAACAAATGATAAAGGAGCTTCTCTAGGCAGGAAACAAAAGAGAAGGAAAAGATCTACAGAAAATAAACCCAAAGCAACTAAAAAGTGGTAATAGGATCATATATATTGATAGATATTTTAAATGTAAATGGGTTAAATGCACCAACCGAAAGACACTGACTGACTGGCTGGATGAATACATGTGTATGTACACACTTCCACTTACCTCGTCACTCTACTTAACTCTCCAAATTGTATGCAATTATTTTATATTGTTAGGTTAATCATGCTTCCATTATGACTTGCAGTTGCAATTATCTTCTATTTTTGTCTCGCTATTGATTGTGAAAACTGATGCATATCATTTAATATTGTGATTATATAACTATTATTAGCTTAATACCATTGTATTAAATATCATGATTGGTCAACAGACAATAATAGAATTCTGTATCACTAAAACTACCATTTAATCAAAAATCTATAATCACTTTTCAAACTCCAGATGCATAATTTTATTGAAGTTTTTTGAAAAATGCAAATGCCCATCTATTGCTTTTTTCTCAAAGCTCTAGATATGTTTGTAATGAGCACTATGTTTAAAAACAAGTGGGTTATATGATGGTCTTTTACTTTTATCTAGTTTATTTTACTTTTCCTATTTCATATTCACTGCTGCCATTTCATTTAGTTTATATTTTCCAGTATCTCTGTCACTTTTTTTTGTTGTTCTTTCTCAATCTTTTATCAAGAGTAGTAAAAAAGCTTTTGTATACATACATACATATAAATAAATAGTATTCATAATATAACATATGTATTTTAGAAAACTTATGAAATTTTCCTGGTAAAAAAATTATAGCGCTTTATGACATTTTGATTCCACTTCTTTGACCTACAATGAATAGAATGCTACCATTCTAATTTATATTCACTCAAAACTTTGAAATATATTCCGTGTATTTTGGCATCTGCTATCATTGCTAAAAAGTCTAAAAAACTTATTATTTTAGTGATTTAAAAAAGAATCAGGCTTGAAACTTGTAACCCAATCTTGAAAATATAAAGAAATACTACACTGTAAAAAAACAAAAACAAAAATAGGATATTAACATGTAATAAAAAGTATCATTAACTAAAGTACAGATTTGTTCAAATTACAAAAAAAAAAAACTTAAAAAAACGTGAAATAGACAAAACTGGAGTTTTCTATATTCTATATATAATTTAAATATGCATAAGTATTTAAATTCAGATATTAAATATTACAGGTATACATTTGACTTATACTGTTGTTGTTGTTCAGTCTCTAATTTGTGTCCCACTCTGCGACCCCATGGACTGCAGCACACCAGCACTCCTTGTCCTTCACTATCTCCCAAAATTTGTTCAAATTCATGCCTGTTGAGTCAGTGATGCCATCCAGCCATTTTATCTTCTCTTGCTGTCTTCACTTGCCCTCCATCTTTCCCACGATCAGGTCTTTTCCAAGGAGTCAGGTCTTCACATCAAGTTGCCAAAGTACTGAAGCTTCAGCTTCAGCATCAGTCCTTCTGAAAGGTTGTTGCTAAACCATGAAAGATGCCGGATTCTTGGCCTTAGAAGGAGAGGAATTCAATCCGGGGCCAGTGAAGAGGCTTGATGGCTCAGAACTTTTGTGTAATAAAGTTTTATTAAAGTATAAAAAGAGATAGAGAAAGTTTCTGACATAGACATCAGAAGGGGGCAGAGTGTCCCCCTGATAGTCTTTAGCCAGATGTTATATAGCTACTAGCAGTCTGCTAATTAGAGAAAGGAAATGTCTCAAAACTATCAGGCCCCTCACCCACAACATGCAATTTGAGATAACATTGGCACAAGGTGAGCTGTCCTGGGCCATATAAACTGATTGATATGAATCTTGAAGAAAGGCAGATTTCAAGCAACTACAAGTCTCATTAACTAGCTTAAGAGAACATTTGCATGGTTTGTCAAGTCAGTTCTGAGTCTTAGGCAGAACCAATTTGAAGACATTCCAAGGTAGATACATAGTTCGTTAACATAGCTTAAGACAAACATTTCCATGAGAAAAACGCATTGGTTAGCTCAGGGTTTGAGAAAAGTTAAGCTCAGGTGGAGACAGGTGTCATGGCAACACAGAATTTTTAAAGAAAGCTCTTTTTCAATTTGTATAGAGACAAGGAAAAAAATCTCACATTTGTTTGTTTCCTCCTGCAGCTTAAGAGAGAGATAAAAACGTCTGACACTTGCAGCCTATTTCCTCTGTTTGGAGACCCCTGGCCTTCCTGCCTGTTACCCTCTCACTTCCAATGAATATTCAGGGATGATTTCCTTTAGGATTGACTAATTTGATCTCCTTGTAATTCAAGAGATTCTAAAGAGTCTTTTTCAACAGCACAGTTCAAAAGCATCAGTTCTTTGGTTCTCAGCCTTCTTTAAATCCAACTCTCACATCCATACCTAACTACTAGAAAAAAATCATGGCTTTGACTAGATGGATTTTTGTAGGCAAGCGATGTCTCTGCTTTTTAATATGCTCTCTAGATTTGTCATAGCTTTCCTTCCAAGGAGCAAGCATCTTTTAATTTCAAGGCTGCAGTTACTGTCTGCCGTGATTTTGGAACCCAAGAGAGTAACATCTGTCACTGTTTCCATTTTTTCCCCATCTATTTGCCATGAAGTGATGGGACTGGATGCCACGATCTTAATTTTTTGAATGACATTTATTTCTAATAAGTAAATATCTAGCTTGGCTCAAAATAGTAACAACATCAATCATTCACTCTTCTATTTGAAAAATAGAGAATTGCCTAATATTCATGCTCACCTTATATACTATTTTATATTTTGCATTTTTTTATGTGATAAAAATTTTATTTTTTTCTGAAAAAAAAGTCTTCTCTTCCAGTCCTCATGATTCTTATGCACTTTCTCTATGGTGTTACCAATCCCTTCCAGTATGTTAACATTAAAAGTGATAGAAAGCCTTATGATAGTTCTATTTTTAGTGTTTTTAGGAACCTCCATACAGTTCTCCATAGTACCTATATCAATTAACATTCCCACCAACCATATAGAAGGGTTCCCTTTTCTCTGTACTCTTTTCAGTATTTACTATTTGTAGATTTTTTTAATGATAGCTATTCTGATGGGTGTGTGGTGGTACCTCACTGTAGTTTTGCTTTGCATTTTTCTAGTAATTAGTGATATTGAGTATATTTTCATGTGCTTGTTGGCCATCTGTATATCTTCTTTGGAGAAATGTCTATTTAGGTCTTCCACCCATTTTTGATTTTTTTTTTTTATATTGAGCTTCATGAGCTGTTTGTATATTTTGGAGATTAACTTTTGTCAGTTGCCTCATTTGCAAATATTTTCTTCCTCTACTGGCTATACACCCAGAGGAAATCATAATTCAAACAGACACATGTACCCCAATGTTCATTGCAGCACTATTTATAATAGCAAGGACATGGAAGCAGTGTAAATGTTCATCAACAGAGGCATGGATAAAGATGATGTGGTACATATATACAGTGCAATATTACTCAGTGATAAAAAGGAACAAAATTAGGTCACTTGTAGAGATGTGAAGAGACCTAGAGAGTGACATACAGAGTGAAATCATAAAAAGAAAAACAGATATTATATATTAATATATAGATGTAGAATCTAGAAAAATGGTATAGATGATCTTATTTGCAAAACATAAATAGAGACCCAGACATAGAGAACAAATAGCTGGACACCAAGTGGAGGAAGGGGGAGGTGGGATAAATTGGGAAATTGGGATTGATATATACACACTGGTAATACTATGTATAAAATAGATAACTAATGAGAACTTGCTGTATAGTCCAGGGAACCCTATCAGTGCTCTGTGATGACCTAAATACGAAGGGAATCCAAAAAAAGGGGGACACATGTATACATATAGCTGGTAACTTTGCCCTATGGTAGAAACTATCACAGCATTGTAAAGCTAGTGATAGAGAGTATCAGTGACAATGGATGGAGTTTCATTTACTAACAGGAATTTCATAGAGTATATTATTTGCTGATTCTGTCCGCGACATATCTTTTATAAAAGTAGATGAGATATCATGTAATCCTAATATTCATAAATTATGTGATCTTTTTTCCTTATACTTTGGCTAAAACTGTCAATGTAGCAGTTTTTCTAATTTCTCTTAATTTCCTAAAATTACTGAAGCTCCTTTTACACGATAATGATTATCTTTTCTTTATAAATATTATAGATTTTATCTCTAAAGTGATATACAATGAATAATACAGCTCCTTTATATTAAAGAAATGATAACATATTAAGCTGCACTTATTATTTCTCTTACAAGTTGATATATAGACAGTAAGAAATGAAATCTAATCTAACTAGCCAAGTATAAAATTCTAATAAACTATATATAAAATTACAAGCATCTGAATGGAAAATATACATTTATATTAAACCCTGATGGGAAAATTTTAAATGTTTAAGATGAAATAATCTACAAAGAGTCTTAATTTTTCCCAAAGAATGAGCAGCATACAAAATGTGCTCTTCAGCCATAATATAGTAAAATGGAAATTAGTAATTTTTAAAAATATGACAAAAGAAACACATTTTTACATTTTAATTAAAGTAAAACTTACTAAATCTTTGATTAAAAGTGGAAATTATAAGAGAAGTTGAAAATGCTCAGAGTGGAATGCCTATGAAAATATTAGAGGCCAAAATCTGCAAGGTAAAGAAAAAGACACAGAGAGAGAATATATATTTGATATATGAGATAGAAAAATTAAAGAAATAATAGTGAGCTAGCAATCCTTTCAAGATGTTGGTAAAGAAACAATAGAGAAACAGAAAAAGGATTAAAAATAAGTGTAAAAAATAATAATATAGGAAACAGAATATATAAATAAGGCTTAGAGAACAAATTATAAGATTTTGGAAAAGATCAGCAATAAGGAAAAGCTTCTAGTGGTGCTGACTAATGTGAGAGAAGGGGAAAATATGAGAATTAAAGCATTAAATAAGTACTAATAGAGTAGAGGTTTAAAATAATAATTACAGAATAATATGCATATATATGCTAATTAATTTCATAATATAAACAAATTGTGGAATTTTTTATTTAATACGCTAGAATTAGGTGAAAAAGAATTTGAGTATACAAATATACAATAAAGAATCTGAAATGAAATATATATTGTCATTTTTTTTCTTTATACAAACAGGACAAATGTGACCTATAATAGGCAGAATACTTTCCATGCAAAGATGTCCAAGACTTAATCCCTTGAACCTGTTATATATGTTAATTTACCACTCAAAAGGAAATTAAGTTGCTCATCAGATGACCTGCAAAGAAGAGTGCCCTGTCTTATCCACATGGAACCAATGAAATCAAATTGGTCCAGAAAAATAGAAGGAAGGACAGAAAAGTCAATGAAAGACGTGACCATGGAAGAAGAGGCAGGAGACTTTTTATGCTTTGTCATTGTTGGAAAATTGCTTTACAATGTTGTGTTCGTTTCTGCTGTACAAAAATGCATATCAGTCATAATTATGTATATCCCCTCCCTCTTGAGCCTCCCTTTCCTCCCTACAACCCCATTCATTCCACCCCCACTAGGTCGTAAGAGATTCTGAGGGTACAGGGACTTGGTCCATGATTGCTGCTTTGACACTGGAAAAGATAGGTCAAGAGACAAGAACTGCAGTCATACTGGATCGGACAGGCATCCAGGAAACAGGGACCACAGTCTTACTGCTGCAAGATAAGGATACAATCCTGACAGCAATCCAAATGAGTAAGGGCATGAATTCCCCCCCAAAGAAATCCACAGAGAAGCAGCAGTGCTGAATCTTGAAGTTCAGTCTCATTGTCAAACTTCTGAACTGCAGGATTATAAAATAATAAATCTGTGCTGTTTCACTATGTTTGTAATAATATTTTACAGTAGCCATAATAAGCTAATATATGATGTGAACTTATTTTAGACTTTATTTCCTGCTTCTCCTCAAAAATCCTGTGTTCCAACTAAATTAAATTTACTTCCAGTTTCACAGGTACTTCATAAATAATGAATTTTAAGCTTGGACACTTTTAAAAAGTATTTTTCTTCAGAATTCTCTTCCCAAGGAGTCCTACTTAATTATCAAACAGCATAAAAATTTCTCTTCTTTGTAAAGACTTCTCTGACTCCCTTCTCTGTATCTCAAATGACTTTCTACCCTTTGGTGAAAATAATAAGACTCTGAGTTTGATAGGACAAGGACTGTATCTTATTTAACTTTATATTTCTGGCTCAGAATCCCACAAATAAGAAGAAGAAACAAACACTTGTTTTAAAAATGAATAACATTGATAGGAAATCCCCTGACTTGATAAACCTAGGAAAGCAGTCAGCATACAAAACAGGAAATAAATTTCAGGGTACATAGGTTCTGAGAGAAACATAGAAATAAGACTTTGGAAACATTTTAGAACTACAAAACATAGGGGAAAATATCAGAAACGATAATGCTTGGATGTGCATTTCCCCTTTTGGAAATTGTCTTTTTGTTGATCCAGACTTCAGTCAATTCGCTTTGACTAATAGCCTACTACATCAATAGTGACATATCACTAAACTCACATGCACATTTTGGGCCAGAGGAAACATCTTTGAAATTATTTCCAGGATTGCCTGACTGCTCATATGTCCTCATCTTTTAAATATTTTATTTTTGGTGTCAGCACAAGTGTTGTCTATCTCTAAAAGAAAATTCTCAAGGGTAAACACCAGGTCTATATTTGATTTACTTCTCCGTACTTCTTTCTTTTATGTTTTTTTTTTAATAGCATGTAGTAGAATACTCTGTAACAGTATGTACCCAAATGACCTAAATCTTTTATTTCTAATTTCATTTTCTAAATGTGATTTCACTCCTTGCCACATTTTTTCCTTATTAGCCAAGTGAGCCTGTCCTGTACACACAAACCAAAAACTATCATTCAAAACTCGGAGCACTGCAGATGGCTTTCCAATACTGAAATCAGGCATTGATTGAGCTTATCTCTTGCTTACACTTGAATCTGGACCACTGAGATATTCAAATGACTGAGTGCCACCTGAGTATACCTCAACATGTATCATGTGCTCTATTTTTAATAATTTCATACCTTTTGTTAAAAATAATATCTTATTTGGAATAGGAAAGAATGAATATTAAGTCAAAAATTATCTTAATTTTTTTCCAGGTAATTTTTCCCCAGATCATTCATACAGATTTTTTTAAAATACCTGTTTTTGTGAGTTGGACAAATAAAAGATCTATTTTTAATGTCAAATATGAAAAAATGAATTGAAAATCAAGTACTATTGATTTCAAGTGAAACTACCCTTCTTAAGCAATTTATCACATTAAAGAAAAAACATTGTATTTCAGAACTTTTCAAAATAAGACCAGATGCAGTACAACATTGATCAATATTTGACTTTTTTTCCAAAGTGCTTCACAATCTTGAACCTGAAAAATACACTAATTTACTTAAAATGCCAATATTTATTTTGACTCTTTATGACAGTATTGTGAAAAACAGTATAATGAAAAAACAGCATTATAAAAATTATTTAAAAGCATTTTAATTTAGATGCTATTATTCATGTTTGGGGCATCCCAAACCCGCCTGCCAATTTAGGAAACATAAGAGGTGCGGGTTTTATCCCCGGGTTGGGAAGATCCTTTCAAGAAGGAAATGGCAACCCACTCCAGGATTCATGCATGGAGAATCCCATGGATGGAGGAGCTTGGCGGGCTACAATCCATAGAGCTGCAAAGAGTTGGACACAACTGAAGTGACTTAGCACATACATGCACATTCATCTTTTGGAAGCAGGAAAAATGAGACTTACAGAGGTTAATTATTTTAAAATAACCTAGTTTATCTCAGAGTCAGAATTCAAATGATCTATTTACCCCAAAACCAAATAACTTAGCCAATTCCTTGTGTTTGCCTGTATCTCAAATTGATAAAAAAAAAAAAAAATGTACCTGTCTTTTGTTTAGCACATGCAATTTTCAGAGAATAGTAAATCGTTAACACATAAAATATTCTTCATTCTCTATAGCAAGCCTACATATGATTATTCTCTACAGAAAGCATTGGGTACAGTACCTCCTGCAATCAACACTCAGTGCTAACTTCTGATGTTACTAGTATTATTGTTAGTCTTGTTATCATCTCTCTTTTAAAGATTTAAAAACATTGAATTTCAAAGCAGAGTAATTTCCCCCAAGGTCACATAGATGGTAAGTGGCTAAGTAAGAATTTGAAAGTAAATTTATTTCTTGCTCTGTTTAATATTATCTACTAAGCCAAACCTGCCAGCTATTCAGGTATGCAAGTTGAAAATAATAGCATCCTGAAACATTCTTGTTTCTTGGGTCTTTTTAGTGTTATGATAACAACATATGCAATCACCCTAATGATGTGCTTCCTTCTTAATGAAATTTCTTTGACATAATTTAAAACAAGTTCCTCCCTTAGCTAATTAGATTTCACAATTAATCTGATAACGCCATTAGCTTTGTTCTGGGACATATGATTTACTTCTATGTATTCACTATGTCACCAAAACTATATAAGATTTAAATAATAATATTGATTTTCATTTGTACAAAATATTGAGTGATTTTCAAATTATGTTGTAATTTGGATATAAATTTTCATGAACTCTAATAGCAACCATCTGAAAAACCCTGTGAGACAGGACAAAAAAATATTCTACAGCATTCACCAGTTAAATAAAATACAGAAAATGGACAATATGCAAAATCACATAGCTAAGAAGTAGCAGAGCAGAAATTGATATCTGAGTTTTTACCTGTGATTCCTCTTGTTTCATCTCACCAGGTTCTCCTGATTTCCTCACTAATCCTACTTCACTCATGTCTCTTAACAGGTAGCTTCCAGATTAAAAAACTGTAATGAAGTTTCTCATAAATAGATGATGGAGTTATACAGATATTTAACATTATCTTCTAAAATTGGTTTCTTTTAACTTTTTATTAATAAGGGAGCCCATTTATAATAGCCAAGGCATTGAAGCAACCTAAATGACCGTTGTTAGATGAATGGATAAAGGAGATGTGGTACATATATACAATGGGATATTACCCAGCCATAAAAGAGAATGAAATAATGTCATTTAGAGCAACCTGGATGAACCTAGAATTCTCATTCTAAAAAAAATATCATATGATGTCACTTATATGTGGAATCTTAAAAAATGATGTAAATGGACTTATTTACAAAACAGATTCACACTAAATAATGTCACATCATTCTTAGGTTCTTGACCTTAACTTTGTGCTTTACAGTAACTACTTCCTCTACTTTTGACATTTAAATAAATGGAAATATTTTCAATAAGTGTGAATTAATAACACAGTAACCAGTTGGCGTACACAATATTTCTTCTGCACTCCATACAGATGTAGTTTAATATGTCTCAATATAAAAGCCAAATGGCATTAAACTAAGTTTAATTCTTATGCTCTTCATTTGAAGGTAAGACTTTCAATCTATTGATACTTAAATATAAGCCTAAAAATGTCAATAATTCTGAAATTAAGACTAATATGCTACTTGGTGGTGATGCAAAAGGTTTAGCTGACCCCAAGTTAGAAATTAAAATTGGAAGTCATTTTCTTCAGCAATTTTATTTTTAATGCCACCATGAAATGAATAAAATGCTATGCTTCCCTATTTACCATTATAGGCAGAAAAAGGTTTACATCAAAAAGAAACTGTACCAGCAGTGTCTACAGTTGCTAATATTACTTCATGGCTTCTGCCATGATTTTATTTTATTTTATTTTCTGCCATGATTTTAAAACCTTTATTCTAAAATGTATACTTTAATTTCTTTAATACTTGGATGACAAATTTTTACAAAAAAACAAAAATCTTTTTTCTAACAATAAAAAATATTTTACTTAAAGTTTTCTTTTGCTCAGCCATTAAAATCAATTATCCAAGAATGTATGTGAGTTCCTGTAGACTGGTTACCTTTTCTTTTCCATGTGTAATATCTGTCCTATCCATATTATTGCTCCTCTGAGTCTGAGCACATATTTGCTTCCTGAATTTCTTAGAATCTGTGATTCAAGATTGAGAATTAAAATGCCACTGGACTCTGATTGAGTTGTACCATTTTTAAAAATATTTCTGTTGTTGTAGTTTGTTTCTTACATATTTTTTTAAAAAAATATTTGATCCATACATATAACAAGACATATAATGAAGTCTTGTGTGACTCCATTCAGGTGTACTGATTGTTAACATCGTCTACAGAGGTGGGAGGGGGTTATGGAAGGGGAACACATGTATACTCATGGCAGATTCATGTCAATGTATGGCAAAACCAACACAATAATGTAAAGAAAAAAATCTTTCCTGAATTTGTTACAATATAAAAATATAAAAATAAAATCTGAAGTGAAAAAAAAAGAAGTCCTTTTTTGTGAACACGGTCACAGCTGAAGACCTTGCAATGCAGCTGAAGACCATATTTATTCTCATCAATTTTCATTCCTTTTAACAAGTTGCCGAGTCAACTCCAAGATTCTTTCTTTCATCTTACCCCATCTGCACCCTTCAGTTCAAACTGGTAGTGTTTCTGTATCTATAATCCCATAAGCTCTTTATCAAGCAATAGTCTAGTCACACCCTTGATGTTCTCAGAACATGTTTTTTTCATTTTTTTCAATTGAATAGACTGAAAGTTTTTCCATTCATCAAGTTCTGGTTCCTTTTAACAATTTATATTTTAATTCATCTCTGTCCTCTCACATTTTTTATAAGTGGTCAGGAGGAATCAAGGTACTTCTTCAGCACTTTGCTTAGAAATGTCCTCTGCTAAATATCTAATTCCATTACTCATGCATCCTGTCTTCCACAAAATGCTACAACTTGTTCTGGCAAATTCATTGACATTTTATTACAAGTACCACCTTTCCTTTAGTTTCCAATAACATGTTCCTCGTTTCTGTTTGAGAACTCACTAGAACTGTTCATAACATGGATATTTCTGGCATTACCTTGAACCTTTCTAGCCTCCATCCATTACCCAGTTTCAAAGCAATGTCCACATTTCAGATATTTATTAATACAGCACCCCACTCTCAGTACCAAATCTATCTTAGTCAGCTTGGACTGCCATAACAAAATACCATAGATTGAGTGGCTTAAGCAACAGAAGTTTATTTATTTTTCATAATTTTGGCAACTGGAAGTTCAACAGCAAGGTACTAGCATGGTCTGTTTGTGGTGAGACTCTCTTCTTTGGTGATAGATGGCTACAATTTGGTTGTGTCATCACACGGCAGAGAGTGAACAAGCTCTGGACTCTTGTCAAGGCACTAACCCTATCATGAGGGCCCCACTCTTGAGACCTCATATAAACATAATAATTTCCCAAAGGCCCATCTCCAAATGCCATCATGCTGAGTTTAGAGCTTCCAACATGGGAATTAGGGGGAGTTCATTGTTCAGACCATAGCACTGAGTACTGGGGAATGGAAAATAAGTAGACATTTTTGAAATTGTTGTAAACTGTCTTTAATTTAAACAGATTTTTAAATACCCAAACACCACTGTGGTCCACTAGTTGGACAAGGAGCAGATTATATTTAGGTGATCTCTCTAAGTTTCATCTAAGGTTTGAGTGGACCAAGGAGCAGATTATTTTTAGGTGATCTCTCTAAGTTTCATCTAAGGTTTGAGTGGACCAAGGAGCAGATTATATTTAGGTGATCTCTCTAAGTTTCATCTAAGGTTTGTCTCTCAGTGATCTGAATGCATCCTTGGTCCTATCTCATGATAATCCAAGTTCTAAAATGCTTAATAGGAATAGATATACATATCAACAGTCAAAATCTTATATTAGTTCCTTGATGTGTATCATGAAGCTAATCTTGTAGCAAAAAGCCAACAGAAGTCAAAAGAACTTCCTCAACCTACCAAAATAATAAATCAAAGAAGACTTGAATTCCTGGGAAAATTACAGATTAGTGCCACCACTAACGTCTTGAAAGAAGCAGGGAGTAGTGGTCCTATCACTTCACATTTAGTGTGCCTATGTTAACTGTACACAAATGAGATGCATTTAAAATAGTGATGGTGAATCATAATGAATTTTAAAGGTGGTGACTTCAACTGAAGTTGCTGCTTCAGATATAGTTGCATTGCTTCAGTAAAGAACACATCCCCCTGTGCTTGTATACAGCTACTGAAGTCAACATCTTCTCTATACCTGTGAGTAAATATCATCATAAACACTTTGCTTTCAGTTGGTAAGTCCAGAAATATACCTTCTCTATTGTGCCTCAGGTTATTTCAACAGACCAGACCTATAGCATAATCTAGTCATAAGGAAATATATATCTCTTGTTCACAGATTATCAAGTTGGTTCGTTAAATTGATGATATCATGCTTATTGCACCCTGATGAGCTGAAAGTAGCAATTACAGTAGATACATTGATATGACACATGCATGTCAGAATGAGGGAAATAAATACACAAAATACAATGTCTTGTCAGTTGATGAAATTTCTCAGTGTCCAGCAGTCTTGGACAGGGTTTGACACACTATTTTTTAAAGGGGAAATAGCAAATATTTTAGGCTTGGCCATACATCTCTATCATAACTACTCAAATCTGATGCTATGACATGAAATAGCCACAGGTAATATGTGAAAAAATGAATTTGGCTGTTTCTCCAGTAGCTTTCATTACAAAATAGGCAGTAAACTTGATTTGGTGCACAGGCTGTGGTTTATTGACACTCAGAATAGGGCATGTTGTGATATTCCTTCAAAAGAAAAAAAAATATGTTGCTAAATCTTCTTCTTCTACAACTAATAATGCCATGTGGCCTCTTTGCATCTTCTAGGCAACATATAATTTGTTTAGGCACACTCCTATAATCCATTTTTGAGTAACCTGAGAAGCCAATGGTTTTGAGGTCTCCCACAACAAGACAGTAGCTGCTTCAGTTCTTTGTTGCTACTTGGACCCTTGGGCCTTATGACTCAGTAGATTCAGTGCTGCCTGAAGTTTCTATGGTAGATAGAAATGCCACGGAGCCTTAGGAAAGACACACAGGTGAATCATAGCACAGCACAGACCCTTAAGGTTTTGGAGCAAAGTGATCTATCCTCTGCAGTTAATTCTTCTTATTTTGAGATGTAATGCTAAGCCTCAGCAGAGACTAAATATTTGGTCAAGTGACAACAAGCCATAAGGCAACTTGAGTTGCCCATCATGAAAAAGTTGCATCTTACCCAACAAACCATAAATTTGGGTGTACACAGTAGATACTCATATTTAATGAGGACAGACTGCATAAGAACAGAACTAAGTATGAACTGAATAAAAAGGGTAATTTCCATGATCAAGTGACAGGAACGTAATTCATTAGGTAATAAATGGATTTCAAACAAAATTTCATGCATTTGATTCTGATATTAGCAGCAATCATTTTGATATTTTGTCATAATTTACCATGTTAGAATTAAATGACCAAGGGTACATGAAATCTCAATAAAAATCTAGTAAAAAATAAAGCTGGAATTCAAAATAGGTTCACCTTACTGAAAAGCCTCTATTATTAATGATTATGCCCAAGCTGAAAGTGAACATTGCGTAATCATGTCTAACTCTTTGCAACCCCATGGACTATACAGTTCATGGAATTCTCCAGGCCAGAATAATGGAGTGGGTATTCTTTCCCTTCTCCAGGGAATCTTCCCAACCCAGGAATCAAACCCAGGTGTCCTGGATTGCAGGCAGATTCTTTACCAGCTGAGCCACAAGAGAAGCCCTAGAACACTGGAGAGGGTAGCCTATCTCTTCTCCATTAAATCTTCCAGACCTAGGAATTGAACTGGGGTTCCCTGCATGGCAGGTGGATTCTTTACCACCTGAGCTATCAGGGAAGCCCAAGCTAAGGTTCAGAACTGAGATCATTGTTATGATACTCTCACAATTTATATCCCATCTTTTTGCTTCAAAGAATACTTTCTTATTTATATTTAGTGTAAAATATATTAAGTATTAATTGGATTATGTTGGTAATAAGCAATCGCTTTTGTACTGTCACCCCCACCTTATTTTTAAAATATAAATCTCAATCCAAGTCCCAGAGAGCTTATATGTGTGTGTATGTCTATGTATATGTATGTATGCTTATGATATGTACCTTATTTTCCTTCTTAAAACTATAAAATCCTGTAAGATAAAATTTCTGAATCATTAATTATTGGAATAAGTATTTATGTTAATTAGAAACTGCATTTTTAACACAATATTCTTTAGGTCAAATTCCTCTACCTTGAAAGTTTATAATAATATTTGATTATTTATGGAAATACCTCTAACTCATAACTACTATCATCTGTTTGTTATAATCACTGAGACTCAGTGATTATAGATTTTGTTCATTATTATTATAATTTAATTTTTTTATAGGATAGTTCTTGATTGTTTAATTCTCTATTTATTTTTGCTATATAATGTACACTCTTTTTATACTAGTCCTAGTGTTTTTTAGCACTATCAGCGTATATTTTCCTTTTACAATTTTATTGCTCATACAGATTTCCTTTTGTAACTGTTATCTTTTTACATCAGTCTATGACCTTGAGCTTTCATCTTTCTTATGACTTTCTGCCGTTTTTAAGTTGTAGTTAACTTTTTGATTTTTTTGCTTTCTATTGTAGATGGTATCCAGGGTTATGTTTTCCAATTGACACAATATCATTGTGTCTTCAAGATGAGATATTAACTCTACTTCTGCTGTATTTTTTGTATAAATCACATACTTGGAAACAGTCTACCCAGAATCAATGTTTCAACAGAAAAAAGGTGTGGGAAATCACCCATCTTTGATCTCCTGACTGATCTGCTTGAGTGATGTTTTAATTCACTTCTTAGATCTATAGCTTGATGTGTATAGGTACCATTAACCAGTCATCATTTATCAGGCATGATCTAATTTTACTGAGATAGGATCTTCGCATCTTCACAGTATCTGAATCTTTGTCAAGGAGAAATGATAGATTTTTGGTGGAACATTTAGCCCCAGAATTGTATGGCCACTGCAGCATTTTCTGTTTATAGATTTCTCACAGCACTTTGCCTGAGCACAGCGGATGTGGAGAATCAAGTGTATAGCACTGTGCCCTTGACAGCGTCTTCATTCTCTTTGTTGCACTATTGCTTTGATCTTAAAAGATTCTCAATGAAGAATAGAAAGTCATTATTGTATTTACCTCAGAATCCAAGCCTATGAATTAAGACATTTTATATATTTTCTGATTGCAACACCAAAGCCTAGAGAGAGAAATGGTGTACAGGATACAGGCAGGGGAGTGGACAGGAAATAGCTTTATATTCTTTCAGCTGTAGTGGATTTCATACATCTTATAAATATAGGACCTATCATTCAATCGTTAGAGGATTAAATCATCTCATAGAGATTTATAGACATTGACTTTTTTCTTAGACCTGACAATCAGATGCAGATTAATAAAATTGTCAGTCCCAGTCATGTCATTTGGTTTTCCAGCAGAATTTGTAGTAGGAGATCAACAACTTATTCTTGAAATCTTTTTTTCCCAAAAAGTTAGATTCCAAAATGCTTCTTTCTCAATTCTCATACTTCATTTTTTGGTCCTTTTCAGTCTGTTTTTCTCAGTAACTTTCATCTTCATGGTTGATTAACTTTGGGTGTCATCAGGGTTAGTCCTTATAGCATTTCTCTCCTCTCTGTACTCAGCTCTCCCTGTGATCTTACCCTGCCTCATGGTTCTGATGTTACTATGTGATTTAGGAGACAGAAAAAAAAATTACATATATTCCTGTTTTGTTTTATACTCTGTAGTCTTGATTTACATATTTTAAAAGTTCTATACAGCTCTACATCTAAGTGTCATTTAAGAGTCATTAATAAGATTTTATCATGGACTTTCAATTTGGATAAAGGGCAATGACATATTTTGGCTTAGATTAAGATTCTTCAGGTCATCCTTATCTTTTTCTTGGAACTCACATCCCTATTCAATATACCACCAAATATTCATAGTACTATCTCTAAGTTATGTGTGTGTGTTCAGTCACTCACTCTTGTCTGACTCTGTGACCCCATGGACTGTAGCCCACTAGGCACCTCTGTTTTTGGGTTTCTCCAGACAAGAATACTGGAGTGGATTGCCATTTCCTTCTCCAGGGAATCTTCCTGACCCAAGGATGGAATCCATATCTATTGCATCTCCTGCACTGGCAGATGGATTCTTTTACCACTGAGCCACCTGGGAAGCCCTGCTGACTTGTTAAACTGTCCAGACCACCAAATATTCATAGTACTACTTTTAAGATATCCATAATCTACCATTTCCCATCAACTTTAACACTATGACCTTGTCAAGATGCTTTTCACATAGATCACTATAATAACCTCCAAAGTGTGTGTGTGTATGTGTGTGTGTCTTATCCCCAGAGAATTAATTGCTCAGCAGCATAATTTTTGATTTAATGTGAGCCACAATACATCATTTTTCTGATAAAACTTACCAATTACTTTCAATCTCTGTATATTATAATATGCACATGTGTCACGACTGAGCAACTGAACAAAACAAGCCTTGTTCAAGCTTCAGAAGTGGGAGAGTGGGCTTCTGACTGACTTCTGACCTACATGGACTAAGTGTCTGCCTACAAGCACACCAGTTGTGACCAGCATGTTGCTCACTTCCTTAATAAAGGAAGTGGGTCTCAGTTCAGTCACTCAGTTGTGGTTGACTCTTTTTGACCCCATGAATTGCAGCATGCCAGGCCTCCCTGTCCATCACCAACTCTTGGAGTTTACCCAAACCCATGTCCATTGAGTCGATGATGCCATCCAGCCATCTCATTTTCTGTCATCCCCTTCTCCTCTTGCCTTCAATCTTTCCCAGCATCAGGGTCTTTTCCAATGAGTCAGCTCTTCACATCAGGTGGCCAAAGTATTGGAGTTTCAGCTTCAACATCAGTCCTTCCAATGAACACCCAGGATAGATCTCCTTTAGGATAGACTAGTTGGATCTCCTTGCACTCCAAGGGACTCTCAAGAGTATTCTCCAACACCACAGTTCAAAAGCATCAATTATTCAGCACTCAGCTTTCTTCACAGTCCAACTCTCACATACAGACATGACTACTGGAAAAACCATAGCCTTGACTTGATAGACCGTTATTGACAAAGTAATGTCTCTGCTTTTTAATATGCTGTCTAGGTTGGTCATAACATTCCTTCCAAGGAGTAAGCATCTTTTAATTTCATGGCTGCAGTCAACATCTGCAGTGATTTTGGAGCCCAGAAAAATAAGGTCTGACATTGTTTCCACTGTTTCCCCATCTATTTCCCATGAAGTAATGGGACCAGATGCCATGATCTTGGTTTTCTGAATGCTGAGCTTTAAGCCCACTTTTTCACTCTCCTCTTTCACTTTCATCAATATGCTTTTTAGTTCCTCTTCACTTTCTGCCATAAGGGTGCGTCATCTGCATATCTGAGGTTATTGATATTTCTCCTGGCAATCGTGATTCCAGCTTGTGCTTCTTCCAGCCCAGAATTTCTCATAATGTACTCTGCATATAAGTTAAACAAGCAGGGTGACAATATACAGCCTTGTCACACTCCTTTTCCTATTTGAAACCAGTCTGTTGTTCCATGTCCAGTTCTAACTGTTGCTTCCTGACCTGCATACAGGTTTTTCAAGAGGCAGGTCAGGTGGTCTGGTATTTCAATCTCTTTAAAAATTTTCCACAGTTTATAGTGATCCACACAGTCAAAGGCTTTGGCATAGTCAATAAAGCATAAATGGATGTTTTCCTGGAACTCTCTTGCTTTTTTGATGATCCAATGGATGTTGGCAATTTGATCTCTGGTTCCTCTGCCTTTTCTAAAACCAGCTTGAACATCTGCAAGTTCATGGTTTATGTATTGCTGAAGCCCAGGGATCTCTTAAGCCCCAAAGGGCCTGGCCACCAGCCCCATCCAGGATCTAAGAAGTCTTATGACTCACAAGGTGAAACAAATAGCATTGTAAAAGCTCAAGGAAAAATAGAGCTGCATGTACACATGCAAACTGATGATAATATTAATTTATGAGAGCCTTCAAAACTATAATTTGAAGTCTCATCCTAAGGGTGCACGCACTGCCTGGGATCCTTTTACAATTAGGACCCCAGATTGTTGTTACATGGGGCTTCCCAGGGCTATTAAAGTTTAAATGTAAGTGTCAGCCCAATGTGGTGCTGTACAGGCTATTATCTCTCTCTTTTGTTTCTCTTTCTTTCCTTTTAATGACTGTATATTAAAATTAAATCAAAGAATCTTCTATTAAATATTAAAATTATTTATCATGTGTGTAATAAGTAGTTTCTTTTGTTAACAAATCCTTCAAATCTAAAATGAAAATGTAGCTTTTAGTAAAGCAACATGTGGCAAATGATAGTCTCCTGGTACCTGTGAATCAAAGTGGAAACCTCACTTCCATTTAAGTCCTTTTACTTTCCTCAGTTTTAAATGCTGCTGTAAGAATCACATGTAATTTTATTTTAATTTAAATAATCAAATATGACATAAACCATACATTTAGATGCTCATATATAAACTTATAAGAAGTATTTTATAGAAGTACTCATATAAAAGCTCAAGAAACAGTCTATTGTGTGGACCCATGTAATACAACTAACTAGAAGAAATCCTTTAGCCAGTTTTTAAGAGTAAGACGGCTATTTACAAATTCAATTTTTCTTTATAAGAAAATGTTTATCTTTTCACTCCTGAAAAGATAATGTCAGCAAATAAAGAACTCATGGTTCACAATTATTTTATTTCAGCACATAAAATATGTCATGCCATTTCCTTCTGGCCTCCATGGTTTCAGATGAGAAATCAGATATCATCTGAACTGACTTTCCCCTACAAGTATTTTATTATTTAACTCTGACTGCTTTCAAGATTTTACTTTTGTCATTAGCTTTCAAAAGTGTAATTATGGCATGCTGTAATGTGGTTTTCTTTTAGTTTATTTGTTGCAAAAATGTTGAAAATGTAACAACTAGGAAAATACAGATTTATATAATGTTTTGATAGGAATAAGATAATGAAATTGTAACGGAGAGGTCAAAAAGGATGTCCAAGGCAGTTTAATATAAATTTTTACTAAAATCCACATGAATAGAGTAAATTGCTATAGATCAAGAGACTTTTTTTAAATCACCAGCTAAAAGAAATTTGAAAAAGAAAGGTTAAACAAAAGAAAGAAATCTCATGGTCAGATTTTCTATTGTATTATACAAAATTTGGTTGGCCTTTGTCTCAGGTTGCTGAAAGGGGGCCTCTAAATTTGGTGGATTTCCCAAGTGGTAGAATATTGTTGTTATTCATTTTCTATTTAGTAAGTAGTTCATGTTAATGAGGTGACTCACTGTGGGCTCCTAGATCGTTTATTCTGATAGATGATTCAGGATGAGGACTGGCAGAAAGATCACATGGTTAAAACGTTGGGATTTTGAGCCACTTGATGTGAGCACAACATCCAGGGAATGAAAGGGAATACAGACAGAGTTCAGTGACACAGCCAAAGATTTGATCAATTATGTCTACATAGTGAAACCTCAATAAAAATCTCTAGACATCTCTAGAAAAGACACCCCAGACATCTCTTCTTTGGGTAGATGCTGATTTGTATCCCTGTTGCTACAGTGAAACTGCATTTGTAAGTATAGTACTGTCAGCAACTTCAGTGAGTCATTTTAGTGCATTATTGAACTGAAGAGACAGCAGAAACTCCCAAATTTGAAGCCACTTGGCCAGGACTGTGGGTGTCTGGAAATCCCCAAATTTGCAGCTGCTGTCTGAGGTGAGGGCAGACTTATGGAGAAACTTTGTGTTCTTTTGTGAAATTTGGCCTAAGTCTGGGTAGTCACCTAAGTCATCATGAATTAGTTACTGATGATCTTTTTAACTTAGTTTTTAATGCTATCAGAATCAATCCTGAGGTCAGATTTTTTCATCCTATCTACAGATCAAAAAATCTCATTAATATTTTTAGTTTATTTTGAATTATAAACTGTACTTTATTTTTTCATTTTCAGGAAAATTTAGCTTGAACTATTGATAGTGAGTGCAATAATCAATGAAAATATTGTTTCTCTAACAATCTTTATAATGTATTTCATAATATATATTACATGCTATTTTTATCTTTGCAGTTGAACTAAGGTTTTCAATGGTGGTAAACAAACCACAGACACAACAGTCATCCTAATTTGATTTTGACGATCTGTTTACATGAAATAAATCATGTTATAAGATACATTAGGTTGTGATTTTAATCAATTAACTAATCTATTTACTTTTGTGTTCCACATTACATTACCTTATGTCTTTTTTTTTTAAATCAATATTGTCTTTTGGGGAGAATAAAATATTTCAAGGCAGTAATCTTATCACAATAATTTTGAGGAGAGCTCTCTAAAATGTTATTCTTTCTGCACATTGATTGTCATTGTGGTAGAGTTTGGAGATGCTCACTAAATGATTCAAAGAATTTGAAAACATACATATCATGATCTGCTTTCAAAGCTGGGAAAAGAGTACATCAAAGCTGTATGTTGTCACTCTGCTTATTTAACTTATATGCAGAGTATAGTATGTGAAATGCCGGCCTGGATAGCACAAGCTGGAATCCAGATTGCTGGGAGAAATATCAACCTCAGATATGCAGATGACACCACTTTTATAGCAGGAAGCGAAGAGGAACTAAAGAGCCTCTTGATGAAACAGGACAGTGAAAAAGCTAGCTTAAAATTCAGCGTTCAAAAACTAAGATCATGGCATCTGGTCGCATCACTTCATGGGAAATAGATGAGGAAATAAGGCTCAAAAATCACTGCACATGATGACTGCAGCCATGAAATTAAAAGATGCTTGCTCCTTGGAGCAAAAGCTATGAGAAACCTAAACAGTGTATTAAAAAGCAGAGACATTACTTTGCTGACAAATATCTGTGTAATCAAAGCTATGGTTTCTCCAGTAGTCATGCAGGGATGTGAGATTTGGACCATAAAGAACGCTGAGCGCCAAAGAATTGATGCTTCTGAACTGTGGTATTGGAGTAAACTCTTGAGAGCCCCTTGGTCTGCAAAGAGATCAAACCAGTCAATATTAAAGGAAATTGGTCCTGAATATTCATAGGAAGGACTGATGCTGAAGCTGAAACTGCAATACTTTGGCCACCTGATGTGAAGAGTTGACTCATTAGAAAAGATCTTGATGCTGGGAAAGATTGAGGGTGGAGGAGAAGGGGATGACAGAGGACGAGATGGTTGGATGGTATCACCAAATTGATGGACATGAGTCTCAGCAAGCTCTGGGAGATGGTGAAAGACAGGAAGACCTGGTATGCTGCAGTCCATGGGGTCATGAAGAGTCAGACACAACTGTGCAACTGAACAAAAACAATGTAATCTGCTACAGCCAAAAATATTTTGTATTAAGGTTGTGATCAGAGCTAGTATGCTGAGGTTTGTACCACAGCATAATCTCTAATGGATTCATGCTCAAGAATTATAGGAAAAAGCATATGATAGAGTAAATAAAACAAAATAATTAGAGGAAAGAATGTCTGCCTAAAAGTATGTAAGACAAGGTACCTGGCACAAGTTCTTCTAAATCTAATAGGATATATTATGAGAGGAAAGATGCCTTCTTCTGCACTTTGCCAGCAGTAGAGCAAATTAGCTTTAGACCCACTGCTGTCTCAAGGCATTTCACTGGGTGCATAAAGGGGGAAACAGCAGCAGTAGCAGCATAGACTGATACCATGGTACTCAGTACAGAAGTCACAGCCCCTGTTGAAGATGACTTGTCCTAAGGCAGCATCCACAGTGCCTAGCAGTACAGTGGAGATGCCCATTGAGGTGAAAACACTGTGCTCAGAATGGTCCTAACTCTGCCAAGGAGAACACTGCACTGACTCTGCAGCAGAACCAGGCAGCTGGCAGAACAGTACTTAGCGAGATAGATGCACACATAACAGGCAAATAAGAAATCTCTTGGGATCTTCCAAAAAATCCTTGTACATGAATAATGAATAAATATTTAAGGGGAAATATGCAAGTTTCTAAGGACTTCCATGACAAGTTGTAGGTAAATGTCCATGGATCTCAAGTCAATATTGCTAATGTAAACCACAGACAGTTGAGACCTGGGGAAATTAAGCTTTTGCATAGGTAACGCTTTTTAAATTATATTTTTCTACTAGACAGTAAACTTGTAATTGTGAAAGAATGGATGGCTTATTATTCAAAATATATTTAAGGATTTCAATAATTTTCTGAGTAGCTGTTATTGCTGACATAAATTCTGAAACATATTTTAAAACATTACTGGAAACATTTTAAAAGTTATATTATGGAGATGAAGGAAAAACTTAGCCATTACTTTAAAATCTCAGCTTTGCCAAGGGAAAAAATGATGAATAATTTACCTGGAGTAAATCCAACAATTTTCTATAATGTACATAAAACACTCTTATGAAAATATCTTCTCCTTCAGGGAGAAGGTATTTTTCCTTGCCTTTTCATGAAACACGAGTGTTTTTGAGACTCAGTTCATAAAAATGTAGTCCAAGAGCCTGTCTTTAATAAACAGAGTCCTCAGGTTGTAAATGGGCTGTGCACCAAGAGTTCTGATTCATTCAATTCTCTCCATTTTTTTTAAGCCTAGAAGTGCCTGCTCCCACACAAGATGAAAGGGAAGAAAAAATGAGAAGGAGAAGAGGGTGACAGAGGACAAGATGGTTGGATGGCATCACTGGTTCAATGGACATGAACTTAGGTAAACTCTGATAGATAGTGAAGGACAGGGAAGCCTGGTGTACTGCAGTCCATGGGGTTACAAAAGTTGGACACAACTTGGTGACTGAACAACAGCATTCCCTTCCTTCATTAACTCCATGGGTCACCATTGATTACCTGGACTCTGGCATACTCCCTAACTCACCAGCTTTAACATCATTATTACAGCCTCTCACACTCTCCCAACACAGGCTCACTCGGTACTTTGAAAAATCTACCTTCCCATTTTCTCATAAGTGCAGGAGAAAAAGCACAACAGGAATTTCTCACATTTGCTTTCCGAACTAGTTAGAAGTATGGCGGTAGAAGTATTTTACGCAAGGTAGAATTCTCAGGCAATCTTTTCAACAGAAGTGTATTACAGGCCAGTATGTGAAGAGTGCTAAGAATACAGTGGTGAGTGAATCCAGCCCTGACCACATGGAACTGACAGTTGAATAAGGGAAATAAACACATAATCAACCAAAAATTAAATGATGAGCTAATTAGGGCAAGTACATGATACATGGAAAAGCCCTGGTGCTAGGAAAGATTGAGGGCAAGAGGAGAAGAGGGCAACAGATGAT
The DNA here is from genome assembly GCA_007570785.1 of Antilocapra americana. Classification (NCBI taxonomy): domain Eukaryota; kingdom Metazoa; phylum Chordata; class Mammalia; order Artiodactyla; family Antilocapridae; genus Antilocapra; species Antilocapra americana. The sequence goes on from ML663006.1 coordinate 23,374,490, forward strand.
GAGATGGTTGGATGGTATCATAGACTCAGTGAAAATGAGTTTGAGCAAACTCTGGGAGATACTGAAGGACAGGGAACTCTGGCATGCTTCAGTCCATGGGGTCGCAAAGAGTCAGACACGACTGAGTGACTGAACAACAGCAACAACATGATACTATGACAGCATGTGGAGACTCATAAAAGGCATGTGTGTGTATGTGACAGCTGAACCTGTAGGATGATTAAGAGATAATCACAGGGGCAGTGTGGATGAAAAGCATTACAAATAGAGTGGGTGCCAGAAGCAAAATCTGTGCAGAGCCCCAGGGACTGAAGGCTCTAAGGACTAAGCACTGTGCTAAACCCTGGAATGACCTGAATGTGAATCACTGAGGTAGGAGGGAAAGAGAATGGACAGGTCACATTCATATTTCAAAAATAGCATCTGGCTATGAATGAGGGGATGCACGTAAGAGCTGGACAGGAACAATGGATACATAGTTGTCTATTGCAAGAGATAATGGTAGGTTGGATTAGGACAATAGTGAGTGAAACAGAGAGATGAGAGTGAATTCTAGAGGTTTTAGGAGATTTATGATTTAGTCTTAAGATGGATCCAACACAGGTAATTAAGAAGGAATGTTGTGAAAGATCCCAGCTACATTTTCATAACTGCATGGAACATTGGTGTATATACAGAAGAGAGCAGAAGAAGTTCTCTTGAAAACTTTGTCTCACATACCGTATGAACCTCATCAAAATGATACCTCTTGTCCAAGATTAAATGGAAATTTTCTGAAAGTGCAGAACCAGAGTGACAACCAATTGGTCACAAACCACAGGGTGCAGAATAACACAATCAAAATCTGGGACAATGAAAGGATGCAGATGGGATATCTGGAGATCCCCTACATCCCTGGGTGATTGGGGTCAAGAATGTAGAAGAGGCTGTTAAACTAGACTGCTATCAAGAAAGCTTAGTGTCCCCAGCTGTGACTCTGATAAAATTAACCTGAAAGCATGCATCACTCAGATTCTGTATCCTGGTGGATATTCTTTAAGTGTTATTTAACTCATATTATGCTTTTGAATATTTTAAATAGTGAACTCAATTTGTCTGTGATGGTTTTGCTGCTTCTTACAGTTTAAAAAATAAATTTGATTTACATTTTGCCCACAGATGTGCAAAATAAAGGACAGAAATGGTAGAAACCTAGTAGAAGCTAAGAGATCAAGAAGAGATGGAAGGACTACATGGAAGAACAGTGTAAAAAAAAAATCTTAATGAACCAGATTCCTATGATAGTGGGGTCAGTCATCTGGAGCCAGACATTCTAGAGTGTGAAGTCAAGTGGGCCTCAGGAAGCATGCTACTAATAAAGGTAGTAGATGTGATGAAATTCCAGTATAGCTACTCAAAACCCTAAAAGATGATGCCATCAAGGTGTTGCATTCAATATGTCAGCAAATCTGGAAGACTCAGCAGTGGCTACAGAACTGGAAAAGGTCAACCCTCATCCCAATCCCCAAGGAGAGTAGTACTAAAGAATGTCCTAGCCATCGGGCAATTGCACTCATCTCCCACGCTAGCAAGGTCATGCTTAAAATCTTGCATGCTAGGCTCCAGCATTATGGGAACCAAGAATGTCCAGAAGTCCAAGTTGGGCAGAGGAATCAGAGATCAAATTGCCAACATCTGCTGGATCATAGCGAAAGCTAGGGCATTCCATAAAAACAGCTACCTCTGTTTCATCGACTACACTAAACCCTTTGACTGTGTGGATCATAAAAAACTGTGGACTCTCTTAAAGAGATAGGAATACCAGACCATCTTACCTGTCTCCCGAGAAACCTGTATGCGGCCAAGAAGCAACAGTTAGAACTCTGTGTGGAACAACCGATTGGTTCAAGACTGAGAAAGGAGTACAACAGGGCTGTCCGCTGTCACTGTGTTTGTTTAACCTATATGCCAAGCACAACATGAGAAATGCCAGGCTGGATGAGTTACAAGCTGGAATCAAGATAGGTGGGAGAAATTTCAACAACCTCAGATGTGCAGATGATACCACTCTACTGGCAGAAAGCAAAGAGGAACTAAAGAGCTTCTTGATGAGGTTGAAGAAGGAGCATGAAAGAGCTGGCTTAAGACTAAATATTAAAAGTACAAGATCATGGCATCTGGCCCTATTACTTCATTGCAAATAGAAGAGGGAAAGGTGGAAGCTATGACAGATTTCCTCTTCTTGGGCCCCAAAATCACTGTGGATGGTGACTGTTGCCATGTAATCAGAAGACAATTGTTTCTTGGCAGGAAAGCTCAGACAAATCTAGACAGTTTGTCAAAAAGCAGAGATATTACCCTGCTGACAATGGTCCATATAGTCAAGGTTATGGACTTCCCAGTGGTCACATATGGTTGTGAAAGCTGCACTGTAAAGAAGGCAGGACACCAAAAAATGGATGCCTTTGAACTATGGTACTGGTGAAGACTCCCAAGAGTCTCTTGGACAGCAAGGAGATCAAACCAATAATCCTAAAAGGAAGCAATCCTGAATATTTGTTGGAAGGACTGATGCTAAAGCTGAAGCTCCAGTATTTTGGTCATCAGAGGTGAACAGATGACTCACTGGAAAATCCCCTGGTGCTGGGAAAGATTGAGGGCAGAAAGAGAAGAAAGCATCAGAAGATGAGATGGCTGGATGGCATCACTGATGAAATGCACATGAACTTGGGCAAACTTCAGGAGATGGTTGAGGGACTGGGAGACCTGGCATGCTACAGTCCATGGGGTCACAAAGAGTTGGACACGACTGGATGACTGAATAACACAACATCAGTTCGTAACAAAGAGAGATGACCTAGACACACACAATTATTTTTATTACTTATACCCTCTACATTTGATTAGACTCCATCAGTACCTGACTTACGAGTTTTCATGTCTGGTACCTCAAGTTCACGAGGGTCAACCCTGATTTCATAGCCACTCACTATTCCATCATCAAGTATTCATCATCTACTGGGACCTGGTAGCATGTCAAAAGCTGCTGGTTTCTGCTACACAAATGACAATGCTTCTTTAGAAACATGAGTTTTCACATTTATTCCCTTATTATTGTTTCCAGAGACACTATACAATATGCTCATTTACTTCCAGCACCTTTGGGTCTATCAGATAAAATGACTAAAATGACTGAGCAGAAGGACAGATTTACCAAAGCCCAGACCTGCTGCAGAGCCCTTTCTTGCTCTGGGTCCACTAAAAGTTGGCAACCTTTAAATTATCTGATATTTATTTATATACTTACTTATTCATGACTACACTGGGTCTTAGCTGCAGTGTACAGATTCTTCGTTGCTGCAATCTAGCTTCTCTCTAGTTGCATCACAAAGGCTTAGTTGCCCTGTGGCATGTGAGATCTTAGCTCCTCCATCAGGAATGGAACTGACAACCCCAGCATTGGGAGGTGGATCCTTAACCATTGAACCACCAGGGAAGTCCCCAAATTATCTAATAAATAGATTGAAAAGAATTCTGAAAAGAGCTATGCTCTTCTCTAAAATCCCAAAATGCCTACAGAGTACTATTCCCTTTACAGTGTTAAGAGAGGTAAAATATAATAATTTATATTTCCATTGAAGGAATGTCCTGGCATCTCCAGGCAATTAGAGCCTTTACAAGCTCACTCATGTGACAGGTCCCTGAATCATCACAGGATTTATTTTTGACTCTTAGTCACATGTGAATCTTAGCAAGAAAATGAAAGAACTTGCTTATTTCTGTTCATCAGGCCCCCTCAATAAAATTCATCAAGAGAGAATCTGATCTAGAGAATGTCAAAGTGAACAAATTTTCTTTGACTCTATTTAAAACTGTGTAGGAATGTTATCTTGAAGCTGAAACTCCAATACTTTGGCCACCTGATGCAAAGAGCTGACTCATTGGAAAAGACCCTGACGCTGGGAAAGATTGAAGGCAGGAGGAGAAGGGGACGACAGAGGATGAGATGGCTGGATGGCATCATCGACTCGATGGCCATGGGTTTGGGTGGCCTCCGGGAGTTGGTGATGGACAGGGAGGCCTGGTGTGCTGCTGTTCATGGGGTCGCAAAGAGTTGGACACGACTGAGCAACTGAACTGAACTGAACGGAACTGAAGGAATGTTATCACAGCTCTGGAGCAAAACACTGAATGTGTGCTGGCTCTGATCTTCTTTCCTCATGGAGTCTGAAAATAGCACATCATCAGATCATTAACTACATACAATTTCCAGAGCTGATTAAATCTTTTCTAATAAAGATATCCCATCTCTCACAGCAGTGGGACTACCACTTCATTATGTTTAAGCAGTCCACTGTCTTCTGTCAATATCCATCTGATTTTTGCTGTGACCATATTGGTGAATTAAATAAAATGTAATGAGGACTTGTAACACAGCATGCTTTAAAACACTGATTTCTGCAATTCTACATGGGACATGACACTGATCCTGATTTATTATCTTCTCTAGAAAGAGGGGGACGTTTCAGAGATTTCCATCTGGCTTTTCCTACCAGGATGACTCTCATTCCCTGGGCCTAGAAACCATTATGACAGTTCTGCCAGCTACTAATTATATTCATCCCAATTATACATTTAGGGACTATGGAAATAACTACAAGTTTGGCCTGCAGGACAGTAAGTTACCCAGGGGATGGACTTGTAACAGCATGCCATTTATCATCTAGCCTGCTTATATATCTAAACTAAGTGGGGATAGTCTCTTGGTGGTGTTTTGTATCAGCTGAAACCTCACAGCTTTCAAAGGATCTTGGATTTTTCTTTTCCATAAGTAGAGTAAATTTAATTTTAAAAAGTATCTTTAGGAAAGAATTGGGCTGATATTTATTTAAAGTTTTGTTATGACTTTGAAGGGCTCTTCCTCAAAGGAACCTGACTCTTATAATTAATGAGATTTGTTTGTTTGTTTTGGGCTTTATGTGGGTGTGGCTGAATTTACTTAAATTTCAGCTATTTTTTATGTTTTATATCTTTTTTATTGAGATATAGTTGTTTTACAATGTTATATTAGTTTCTGATGTGCAGCAAAGTGAACCAGCTATGTGCTTAGTCACTTAGTTGTGTCCAATTCTTTGCGACCCCTTGGACTGTAGTCTTCGAGGCTCTTGTGTCTGATCCTGGGGATCCTCCAGGCAAGAATACTGGAGTGGGTTGCCACGCCCTCCTCCAGGAGATCTTCCTAACCCAGGGATTGAACCCAGGTCTTTCACATTGCAGGCGGATTCTTTACTATATGAGCCATCAGGAGAGCCCAAATCAACTATATACATAAATATATCCCCTCTCTCTTAGAGCTCTCTCCCATCCCAAACCTATGTACCTAGGGTCACCTCTCTACCAAAGGAGGCAAGAATATGCAATGTGGAAAAGATAGTGTCTTCAATAAATATTGCTGAAAAGCTGGACAGCCATATGTAAAGGAATGAAACTAAAACAATATCTAACATCATGCACAAAAATAGACTCAAAATGCATTAAAACCTAAATGGAAGGCTGGACTGTGTAACACCCTTAGAGGAAAACATAGGCGAAACACTTTCAAATAAATTACAGCAAGATCTTATTTAACCCATCTTCTAGCATAATGAAAGTAAAAACAAAAATAAACAAATGGGACTTAATTAAATCTAAAAGCCCGGTTCAGAGCAGTGAACTATTATTAATACTGACATCTAAGGATACTAGCATAGTTGGCCTACAGGTACACTGAAAGTCATCAAATAAAATAATTTTCATAGCTCCTTCCCATGCCCCTTCCTCAATACACACAAATCTTTAGAAACAAGTCAAGTGACCAGTATAATTGTTTGCCCTTGTCCATGGAATATAATCTCACCTGAGAATAACATTCCTTATGATTTTCATAACCAACCACTCTATATCTACAGATTTCAGGGGCGAGCTTGTGCTCAACTGTAGTTTCTGATCAAAATGTGGTCTAGGTATATGCTGTAAGGAATATGATATTCATTAGAATTTTTTAAAACATTGTCATTATATTGCTTAGAATTGGAAGAAAATCCAAATGACATTTTAAAGAGTCTTGAAAGTTTTACATTCTAAAAGGTGATTGAAATTTGCATTGGAATCCTATGAATTCAGAAACTGATTATTAGTATTTGATTATTTTTCTACCAGTACACTTAACTATGAATTTAGTGTTTTGTGATCTCTATATCTCATCAGTGGGGCATACCTAATTAATTATTCCATAATTACATTGAAATAATGTATCTATGATAGCTTCAAGGTACTCTACAGAAGGAAACAAGACTCTGAATAGATAGTCCTCCTGTCTAATGAAGGGATTCCAATTGTTATTTTGGAATCATATATCACAAACACTATTTTTCAATATATACTATATTCTTCTATGCATATTATTCTTCCAGATCTCCAAATCCTGAATTAAACACAATATTATAGCAAAATCAAACACCATATCCAACATCATAATCAATCATATTGTCTCTGTTTTTTTTTTTTCCTATGAGAAAGTTGGAGGAAAGGAAGTGATATATTAAGAACAATCATTCAAGAATAATTTATGGAGAATCAAATATGTTCCAGATAAAGTTTGTGGTATGTGCTAAGTCATTTCAGCAGTGTCTGATTCTTAGTAACCTTATTGACCATAGTCCATCAGGCTCCTCTCTCCAGGAAGTTCTCCAGGCAAGAATACTCGAGTGGATTGTCATACCCTCTTTCAGGGGATCTTCCCAGCTGAGGGATCGAACCTACATCTCTTATGTGTTGCCTGTGTTGGCAGGCAGTTTCTTTAAACCATCATCACCTGGGAAGCTCAAATATCTCTACAAATTTTGTGGTACTGGATATTATTACTGAAACAAATATCTCTTCCTTCATAGTGCTAGAAGATTAGTGCCTGTATTTGTTGTTCTGTAGGTAAATATAGAATATACTTATTTAATCACATGTGTGTATATATATATATATGAATATAATCAATATACAGCTATCAATGAACTGTGTCCATAAAGTAATATAATTTAGTCTACCAGAAGAGAAAAAATGTTTTATTTATTTTTTTTAATAACTGGTCAGACATTGACATAAACACTAATTGTGAGCAGTAGATGAAGATTTGTGTTTAGTATAAAAATTGAGAGTTTTAAGACAGAGAAACTCTGTGTAAAGGCCATATGCTCTGATAATTTATATACAATATTTAAATGGAGTAAAATGACCAAAACTACTTCCAATTTCTTTTTTGAATCATGGTTGTAGTAGTATTGGTATTGTTAAATGAGAATATTGCACATGAAATGTAGAATTAAACCAGTGAATAGCTATGTGTAATTCAGATTCTGTTATATTCTCTATCCCTGAAAGTTAGACTGTCATTGTGAATAGAGGTAGAGATGTAGCTGCAGTAGAATATCTTTTCAGAACACAGGTAAGGAAACCATCAAAGTCTAATATTGCATCAAAGAATCTGAAGAGGCACGTTGAAAGTTTGAGAACAGATCACATACATTATTTCATAGATTTTCAGCTTGAATTTAAGCAATCAAGAAGTAAAATGGAAAAATCATCATAGGGGGCCAGCTTACAGGGTTGGCCACAGTCGGTTCAGAGAGATACAAAATGCAAACATGAATGGTGAGTCACAGTTTACGAACATGTTTTTCTTGCTTTATGATACAGTGTGAACAATCTAGAATATTCCCAGTCTATATCTCTATCTTCTTGTAGGACAAAGAGTGATAAAAACTTTAGTCATCAATGTAGCAGAGACTTCAAACCATCAGCAAGGAACACTGGGTGTAATATCCAAGAGGTGCCACATGTACTGCCCAGTTCAGAATCCCCCTTGTAAATTTTGTAAAATTCATTTTTATTGTAATACGTTTGTTTTACAATGTTGTATTAGTTTCTACTGGACATCAAAGTGAATCAACTATATGTACACATATATCACCTTTTCCTGTCACATTCAGGTTTGCACAGAGCACTGAGAAGAGTTCCTTGTGCTGTATCCTAGGTTCTCAGTACCGATCTATTTTACACATAGTATCAATAGTGTATACATGTCAATCTCAATCTCCTAATACATCCCACTATCCCCCTTTCCCTCCTCCATTCATTTGTTCTCGATATCTCTATTTCTGTTTTTCAAGTAAGATCATGTATGCCATTTTTCTAAATTCCACATATGTGCATTAACATATATTTGCTTTTCACATATATGTGTTAACATCCAATATTTAATTTTCTCTTTCTGACTTACTTCACTCTATATGGCAGTCTCTAGTCCATCTACACCGATAAATGATCCAATTTGTTCCTTTTTATGACTGAGTTCCTTTTATATTCCTTTGTATATACTACGCCTTCTTTATCCATCCGTCTGTTGGTGAACATCCAGGTCGTTTCCATGTCCTGGCTATTGTAAGCAGTGCTGCAATGAATATTGAGGTGCAAGTGTAGGTGTTTAAGAACACACCAGAACTAAAACTCACACCCAGAAAGGACAGTTTGAGAAGGTAACTCATTCGTATCCAGTAATATATTATATGATATAATTTTGTGGATACCTGTCATGCTCCAGACACTATGGTAACCATGTGAAATATATTACCTCTAAGCCAAAAATCACATGGCATACATAGTCTCTTATTTTCCATATGAAGGCAGAAATCAGGAGTCATAGGGTTCAAATGATTTATCTAAACCTACATAATGAAAAGTAAAACAGTCAGATATCAATTTATTTTATATACTCTAAGGGTTACTCTTTTTCTCCCCACAAATCTATGCCAAAATGTTTTTCTTAGAATAAAATCTTTTTTTAAATTTACTAAGACCTCCTTGAGATAATCCAACCCATTTCCTAATATTTTATTAAAATAACTTGCTGATCTTTTTCATTCTGGGTATTAAAATAACAATATTTTGTCACCATGCTGTGTTAAGTGGATTTTAATGTGGTAAAAAAGAAATACCATATAGCTATTAATTCCATTTTGAATCACTTAGGCTTCTCAATTACAAGCCACATAAAACCATCTCTCTCTGATTATAGAAGAAATGTTTCTAAAGTATTTCTAACTGCCAGAGTCAGTACAAAATTAAATTTGAGGCTACACAGACAGGAAAATCACATTCAAATTTGCACTGTGATTAGTTATCTAAGAACATAATTGCCAGGCTGGTAAGATGCTAAATACTGTACCTGGCGTGACCAATTATATATTTCTGGATACCAAAGCTGCCACTGATTCCCAGGAAACAACTTTTCGTAAAAGTCCCTCAGGTCAAGTGTGTGTGTGACACTAGCTTCCCACTTTAATTCTGAGGTTATTGCATTTCCTTGGCACAGCTTGGCTCATGTGCTTGCATCTTTGCTGTGAAGGATGTTGGGAAAGTGGGTCAGTCCCCCATTTTCAACTTCTCTAGCAGCTGACCAACTCTGCCTTCTGCACAATTCATGTGCTGGGGAAGACCTAAAATATCAAAAAAGATTCAGATGCTTTGCCACTGAGGGGTGACAGATTATCACCATGGCCATCTTTCCTACATTTTCAGTGATGTTGGTCTTCCTAAGGGGCTTCCCACGTGTCTCAGTGGGTAAAGAATCCACCTGCAATGCAGAGTCTCAGAAGCCGCAGGAGCCGCGGGTTCAGTCCCTGAGTTGGGAAGATTCCCTCGAGGAGGGCATGGCAAACCACTCCAGTATTGCCTGGAGAATCCCATGGTCAGAGGAACCTGGAAGGCTTCAGTCCCTGGGGTTGCAAAGAGTCCGACATGATGGAAGCAACTGATCACTCATGCAGGGTCTTCCTGATGCTGCTGCAATTTTTCCTTTAATTACTTTACAGTGGGGAACTGTACTTAAACTGTTCTAGAAACAATTTGCAAGTTAATTTCTTGTTATTTTCATGTATTCGTAGGAAGATAACTTTCTAACTGGATAAAAGAATATAACTTCCTTTGTTTTAATTAGTAGAATATTTTCTCTCAATTCAATTTTCAAGCTATGGGATAGAATTTTTAACTGCAAAGGAATACTAATCTCACAAATATACTAAGAACAGCAGAAAAGCAAAAGCCATTTCCCCTCAAAATTTTCAGGAAATTATTTTATGTATGCTGAAGGGTGCCCTTGTCTTTTCATATTTCACAAAGCAGTTTCAAGCAGAAGGACCACTGTGCTAATTAGATTATTTTGTATTTATAAGGAGTGGCAAGTGATGAGGCATAGTTACTTTAGATCAATGCACATATTCTTCAATTTATTTAAAGAAATAAAACTACTTCATATTTATCAAGCAACTTTGATCTAGAGAGATCAGAATATTTGAAGGCTTTCATCCCCAGAACTTTTATAACTTCCTTTAAGTGAGGCAGGTGGTAATTATGACTTTATTTTATAGTTGAAGAATATAGAATATAGAAAAGATAAGTATAAAAGCTTGTCTTATCATAAATATCAATTCAGAAGTAGAGGAGAAGGCAGAGGCAAGGTCTTCTCACTGTCACTAACTTTTTTTAATCAATATAATTTTGGATAATGATTTTCCTGATTTTCATTAATAAAATAAAATCCAGAGTCATGTTTTGAAGTCATACAAGAAAATATTTTTAATAGCACGATACACATGCATAATTGATATACAACAATTTTTGACTGAATATATGAATAAATATTAAGGGGAAAGCCATTTCCTAGTATTAAAGTAGATTTAAATCGTGAAAAATGTAATTGTTGAGACTTGAAATCAACTTTCTCTCCCCCAACTAAGATCTAAAGCCAGATGTGTCTGTTTATTTCCTCCTGGCACTTTAACTTGACTGTGGTTGGCAGTGAGGTACCAAACTCAAATTCCAAGAGAAGTGGGGTGTGAAACATGTCAGTTAACATGTCAGCCAGCCACAAACCATGGCATGGAAAACACCATAACAATCTGGGTATTGTTTGGTTTTATTTCTGTTTATTTAGTGTTAAGCCAATATCCACAGATAAAATATCTTCGTGTGTTAAAAGGATATTATTTTTTAGTCTCCAAGTAAGCTGGAGATTAAACACAGCGAGCTGCCACCGAACGTTCAGATGATTGTTGGAGATGATTCTTTTTAAAATACTTACTTATTTATTTGGCTACATCGGGTCTTAGCTGCAGCATGCAGGACCTTCGTCGCATTGGGTGGGATTCTTCCTCGCCGTGCATGGACTCTCTAGTTGCGGGTCATGGCCTTTGGAGTGCGCCGGCTCAGTGCTTGTGGCAAGCAGCCTCTCTGTGGTGCACGGGCTCCAGAGCTCCCTGGCTTCAGTAGTTGCAGCACATGGGCTTAGTTGCTCCATGGCATGGGCGATCGTATCTTCCTGCCCAGGGATCCATCCCACATCCCCTGCATTGCAAGGCAGATTCTTAAACACTGGGCAACCAGGGAAGCACCATTGGAGATGACTCTGTGTTCATTTCTTTTTTCTATGTTTCAGAAAGAATCCTTACGTTTTTTCATTGTATAACAAAAATAATATCTGTATTTTCCCTTTTATATAAAATAATTTCTAAAGTTATTTAGAAGTTTTTCCACAGAGACATAAAAGAATAGGTGTCCTTTTCTCACCTTTTGAATTGTGATATATGATTTTAAACAAGTAAATAGCTTGCTTTACTCATTGACTTATTGTCCCTATTTGGATGAAAATTCTTCTCATGGAACTAATTTAGATTCAGATAGAAATGTTAATTCTAGTATTATTCAGCCCTCTTAGAGAGGCATTTTGTGTTTAATCCTACATTAGATTCTTTTCCAGGTCATGACTCAGGTGTCATCTAATAGGAAAATGGCCAACAGGCAGACAGAAATAGGAAGAAGGAGGGGAAACTATGGATAAATCATTAAATGGATAATTAATCCTTGAGTTAATCCAAAATTTATAGCTGTGAACAAATGAGAAAACCATCTTAAAATAAGAGACACTAAACAATTCAAGAATTTAATATGACACAATAATGTAAAGAAAATAAATAAATACATAAATAAGAATTTAATATGCAATTTAGATTTCTTTTTTGCATTGTATTTCAGGCATAGCTATTCAAGCACACTGCAGGCAGTGTTTGATGTTAGCAAAATATTCCTATCTATTCAACTGTGACTTAATAATTGCACACACTTTAATATTGTATCTAGAAAAGAAGCAATTTAACTTCTACAGTTAAAAGACTCTAATTCTGCTACCAGACACAGAATGTATTTCTGACTTGCCCACTTTGAAGGAAGTTTTTTCCATTTGTTTATATCGGCATTCCACCCTCTAGAAAATCCAGTGAAAATTCAGAAGGAAATGTAATTTACTTTTGTCAAAATTGCACAAAACTAGAAAATGAAAAAAATAATGAATGAAAATATGTCATGCTGTTTGCACATTTTAAATACTTACAGTATAAAATTATACTCCTGCAAACATTGTGTATTCTACTATATATATTCTAGATGCATAATACAGTGGTTTATAAAGAATTTTCAATGTGGGAAATCATTTTTATTTATGTCTTTACATCAATTAAACTGAGGACATTAAGGTATGATAGCTTCTGACCTTCTTAGAATTTTTCTTCTGCTCTAATGTGAAGGAAATCTGGAAGGAAGCATCCATGCATGATTGGGTTGTTAGAGGGAGGTTGTAATATGTTCATAGAGCACCCTGCTTCTCATGTGGGACTCAGGAGCATGCAGGAGAAAAGCTGATACCATGATAAGAGGTGTATAGTAATATTTATGTTATTTTATATCATTTTCAATGTATTCTTTCATTTTCTCAACTTCTCTTACATAACTAATATAGGCCTGGGAAGCTCAGAGTAGAGAACATTGTGGTCAGTACAACTGTCAGTAAAAGTTCAATTAAATATAAGATATACTATGAGAGACATGATTATCAAAATATTTTTAAAAATATACTTCCACTGTTAATGAGTTGATCAAAGAATGGTATTATGAATTGAGATGCCTGGTTCCTGATTTCACTGGCAGTTCAAAACTCTAAGAGGCAGGGGGGAAAGCTGAGAAAGGAAGAGCTCTCCACATGTAGATTATCATATGTGAAATGAATTGCCAGCCCAAGTTTAATGCGTGATACAGGGTGCTCAGAGCTGTGCACCGGGATGACTCAGAGAGATGGAATCAGGAAGGAGGATGGAGGGGGGTTCTGGAAGGGGAACACATGTATACCCATGGCGAATTCATGTCAATGTATGGCAAAACCAACACGATAATGTAAAGAAAAATAAACAAATAAATTAATTAATTTAATTAAATAAATTAAAAAAAGAATCACTCCTAATTTCTTATTCGTGACTCCCGGTGGCAATTGCTGCCCAAGGTCTACACAGCCCACCATAGGACATCAGCAGCCGTGGGGAAATGGTGGGGTGATGTGGGGTAGGTAAGGCCTTCAGGGTGCCAGTGGTGCTGACACAAAAGCAGACGAGACATGGTTTTACTTGCTTTGACTTCAGCAGCTTTTGGATGCTCAGGTGGGACAAATGATAACCCCACGTAGTTCATTAGGAAGACAGCACAACTAAACGGACACTAATCACATGAGTTTTGTCCCCTAGCTGTGGAGCGTTCGGTGATCTTGTGGAATAAGAGAGATTCTGTAAGTCCAAGCATGTGGACTACATTGTCTAATTACTTGGAAGAAAAGGAATTTACTTGTGAAGATTAACCTCTGTTCCCTTCAGTTCCTACTCTACTACGTCTCAGCTCCCCAGAATAAGTAAGACCATGGAGCAGTGGATCATAGTGAATAAGTAATAGGCTCTGGGGTTTCAAATGAACATGGAAGATTAACCATGTATATTTATGCTTTCCCTCCCAAGACATCCACAAAATAGCAATATATAAATTTTAAAGGATATAAAACTACCAGTTCAAATAAAATGTAAGAGGTGACTTCAGTAGATGGGAGATGTTAACTATATTTTTGAGGATAGAAAGGAGACAGGGTGGTAAAAGGATAGGCAGAAAAGAGATAAAGGTTTTAAAGAAAATACTCAATGAGACGCATGAGTTGCAAAAACAAAAAAAGCAGGTATTGAGAGTTTGGGCTGAAGTGTCCCATCTCCAGGCATAAGACTAGTTTATTCTCTATAGACATTGAACAATATATTCTCTCCTTCAGGCACATCAAAAACGACAGATGGAAGGACTGAGTTATAGAGTAGAAACTAAGAGATTAATTAAAATTTTTTTTTCACACTCAACAAAGGGAACCTCAGACTTCTCTCTTCCAACTCACAGAATGTTTCTAGCTAAATATAGACTCCTGGGAGAAATGGAAAATTATCCTTAAAAAGTGCCAAGAAAGCTCCCTGAAAATTGGTAATTAAGGGAACTTTTAAAAATAGCTCTGTAACTTAGCAACTTTTACCAAAATCCATCCATTCATCATTCCTAGAAATATAGCTTTCACTGAGCGTTTTTTAATTCTTAAATCAGAGTCCATATATCACAAGACATTTATGGAATGCTTCCCATAGTATAGACCCTAATTTAAATAAAATACATAAATAGTAAAAAAGATAATGCTGGGAATAGGAGGTAAACACAAATAAAATTTATAACAATTAAATATCTTGGAAAAGATATACTATCTATAAAATAATGGGAAGCAATAAAAGAAAGTCAATTTGAGATCAGAAAGTGAAAAATTTGATAGCTAAAATGAAAACAAAAAGTAATAAAATGATCAAAGGAGAAGATCAAGAAAACTTCCTAAGTGCACAACTAAAGTAAAAAGAAATGAAAATCACCATAGAAAATCAAGCAAAAAAAAAGCCTCAATCCAAGAATACCATTGATGAAGTAACAGAGGTTCTAGAAAATGTAGGCAAAGAGAATCATAAGAAGAACCTTTTTGAGGTGATATCAAAAGAATGTGCTTCAGCCAAGTTTGTTCAGGAAAAGAGAAGCCAATCTTGATATTCCAAGTAGGAAGTTTTTAGTACAAAAAAATTAAAGACGCACATCCACTTGTAAGGACTGAAACCACAAGGGTAGAGGAACCTGAATAGAAGGAGGAGACACCCAGGACCTTGCTACACACCCACTTCAAGTCTCAGAATTCTCATGGACCTTGACCCCTTTTGGTATCTACTGTCTGAAGTGCCAAGGCGGGAGGTTTTCAGAAAATATCTGGCACCTAATTGGAAGGACTGATGCTGAAGCTGAAACTCCAATGCTTTGGCCACCTGATGTGAAGAACTGACTAATTTGAAAAGACTCTGATGGTGAGAAACAGTGAAGGCAAGAGTAGAAGGGGATGACAGAGGATGAGATGGTTGGATGGCATCACCGATTCAATGCATATGAGTTTGAGCGAGCTCTGGGAATTGGTGATGGACAGGAAAGCCTGGCACACTGCAGTCCATGGGGTCGCAAAGAGTTGGACACAACTGAGCAATTGAACTGAACTGAACTGAACAGGCTCAAGGGAAGTTACTTCTCACGGATTCAACTGCAAAGTCACTGCTTGACAGCTATTATTATGTCGGTACAAAAGTAATTGCAGTTTTGGACTGACCATGAATTTTAAATCATTATAACTAGGCTCAACCATATCTTTATTAATCAAAATATGAACCATTACTCATCACATTTTTGCCAATGAGAAATTCCTGTAGTGTAAAAATCCATGCTTTGAGATTCAACAAACTCTTGGAAAGTACTTACTGCCTCCTGCTGATGGTGGAAACATTTTCCCTGCAAAAAGTTGAGATGCTTAAAGAAGTGTTAGTTGGTGAGAGGTCAGGATAATATGGCCCATGATGCAAAACTTCGTAGCCCAATTCATTCAACTTCTGAAGCCTTGGCTGTGCAACTTCCAGTCAGGTGTTGTCATGCTGAAGACTTGGGTCTTTTCTGTTGACCAATGACAGCTGCATACATTGCAGTTCCCAGTACATCTGATCGATTTGCTGAGCATACTTCTCAGATGTAATGGTTTTGCTGGGATTCAGACAGCTTAGTGGATCAAACAAGCAGCAGACCACCAGCAAGTGACCATGACCGTTTTTGGGTTCGTGCTTGGCTTCGGGAAGTGCTTTGGAGCTCTCAGTCCAACTATTGAGCTGGTCATTGTCAACCGCCATGTAAAATCCACTTTTTGTCACAAGTCACAATCCTATTGAGAAATGTTTTTTTTGTTGTTATGTAGAATAGAGAGGACATGCTTCAAAATATGATTTTTCTGATTTTCAGTCAGCTCATGAAACACCTACTTATCAAGCTTTTTCACCTTTCCAATTTGCTTCAAATGCCAAATGACCATAGAATGGTCAACATTGAGTTTTTCAGCATCTTCTCGTGTAGTTTTAAGAGGATCAGCTTTGATGGTTGCTCTCAATTTGCCCTTGTCAACTTCTGGTGGCTGGCCACTATGCTCTTCATCTTCAAGCCTCTGGCCTCCTTTGCAAAACTTCTTGAATCACCAATGCCTGTATGTTTCATTAGCAGTTCCTGGGCCAAATTCATTGTTGGTGTTGCAGGTTACCTCTGCTGCTTTACATTTTGAACTCAAATAAGAAAATTACTCAAATTTTCTTTTTGTTTAATGTCATCTTTATAATTTAAAACAAATATAAATAACACATAATTAATCATTAGCAAAAAATAGCAAGAAATGGATATTAAAGTGATTTATAACATAACCACATTTATTTAAGAATGCATTCCAAATTCATCAATTCAAAAACTGCAATTACATTTGCACCAAACTAATGTAATTTAAGAATCTCGAGGAAGGTAGACCACTTTTGTTGATTTTAGTGCTTGCCATCCTGCATCAAAAGTCTATCATTTGTATGTGTGTACAGCAGTCCCTGGAGTACCTCTCATTGACAAAGCCTAACTCTTAATTCATTGGGAAGAGGATTTTGGTCATTCTCTTTTCCCATGAGAAGGAGATAGAAGGTGGTTATGATGATATTGCTTTGACCATAGGGAATCAAGCACATAACCATCTAAAACTGAGGAGCATCCTTTCCCAATTTGAAAATGGCCAAGTATTTCCCTAACACCTCAAATGAGAAAAAAGATAGAAAAAGCTTTAAAAGAAAAGGAAGAAAGAATTCCCAAAACAATAAGAGAGGGAATCTGAATGATAGTATGGTTCTCAGAAGCAACAAATAAGGGAAGACAAGAGAGGAAAGCCTTTAAAATTCTGAAGAAAAGCAAATCTTAACATTTGGTTCAATCCATAGGTCAATCATGACCAAGTGGGCTTTATCCCAGGAATGGGAGGATTCTTTAATATCCACAAATCAATCAATGTAATATACCACATTAACAAATTGAAAGATAAAAACCATATGATTATCTCAATAGATGCAGAAAAAGCCTTTAACAATATCCATTTATGATAAAAGCTCTCCAGAAAGCCGGAATAGAAGGAACATACCACAACATAATAAAACTATATATGACAAACCCACAGCAAACATTATCCTCAGTGGTGAAAAACTGAAAGCATTTCCCCTAAATCAGGAACAAGGCGAGGGTGCCCACTCTCACCACTACTATTCACATAGTTTTGGAAGTAAGCATTTTTTAATTTCATGACTGCAGTCACCATCTGCAGTGATTTTGGAGCCCCCCAAATTAAAGTCTGTCACTATTTCCCTATCTATTTGCCATGAAGTGACGGGACTGGATGCCATGATCTTAGTTTTCTGAATGTTGAGCTTTAAGCCAACTTTTTCACTCTCCTCTTTCACTTTCATCAAAAGGGTCTTTAGTTCTTCTTCACTTTCTGCCATAAGGGTAGTGTTATCTGCATATCTGAGGTTTTTGACATTTCTCCCTGTAATCTTGATTCCAGCTTGTGCTTCTTCCAGCCCAGCATTTCTCATGATGTCCTCTGCATATAAGTTAAATAAGCAAGGTGACAAGATACAGCCTTAATGTGCTCCTTTTTCTATTTGGAACCAGTCTGTTGTTCCATGTCCAGTTCTAACTGTTGCTTCCACACCTGCATACAGATTTCTCAAGAGGCAGGTCAGGTAATCTGGTATTCCCATCTCTTTCAGAATTTTGCAATTGTGTGGTAATTTAAGCATTTTTTAGCCTTGCCTTTCTTTGGGATTGGGATAAAAACTGACCTTTCCCAGTAATGTGGCCACTGCTGAGTTTTCCAAATTTGCTGGCATATTGAGTGCACTACTTTCACAGCATCATCTTTTAGGATTTGAAATAGCTCAACTGGAATTCCATCACCTCCACTAGCTTTGTTTATAGTGATGCTTCCTAAGGCCTACTTGACTTCACATTCCAGGATGTCTGGCTCTAGGTGAGTGATCACACCATCGTGGTTATCTGGGTCATAAATATCTTTTTGTATAGTTCTTCTGTGTATTCATACCACTTCTTCTTGATATCTTCTGCTTCTGTTAGGTCCATACCATTTCTGTCCTTTATTGAGCCCATCTTTGCAGGAAGTCTTCTCTTGATATCTCTAATTTTCTTGAAGAGATCTCTAGTCTTTCCCATTCTATTATTTTCCTCTATTTCTTTGCACTGATCACTGAGGAAGGCTTTCTTATCTCTCCTTGCTAGACTTTGGAACTTTGCATTCAAATGGGTATGTCTTTCCTTTTCTCCTTTGCTTTTCGCTTCTCTTCTTTCCCCAACTATTTGTAAGGCCTCTTTAGGCAGTCATTTTGCTTTTTTGCATTTCTTTTTTTCGTTTCCAAGACATTACCAACTCTATGGACGTGGTTTTGAGTGGACTCTGGGAGTTGATGATGGACAGGGAGGCCTGGTATGCTTCAGTTCATGAGGTCGCAAAGAGTCAGACATGACTGAGAGACTGAACTGAACTGAATAAATGGCATGTTTTGTAATTGGAGCAGTGTGTGACTGGATTTCTTCAGAGCTCTTGCTGGCAGTCTCCTCTGACTCAGGGAGGTTCAGGCCCCACTGAAAGTACCCAGTGAACACTGGTTTCCTATTGCCTCTTCCCAAGAGGTTTCTCCTCTAGAAAAACTCAAGCCTTGCCAGTTAAGTAATTTCTTGCCAGTTAAGAAAGCCTTGCTTTCCATAATCATAGCTTTCTTGTCAATGTGTTTGCTTATATCTTAATTTAAAAATAAAAATTCTGAGTGGTATAGGCCAAATTAGTTTGAGGATTTAGTCAACTAGAATGTTAGTATGTACGATTTGGTTTCAAATTGATTGAAATTTAACACCAGGAGGGATTTTTTGTTGCTTGCAAAAACCTTGGCTGTGAATATCAATCATTCAGCCATAATTGTTTTTGCTTTTCAGGGTCAAAAATAGATCTTACTTTTTAGGACCAAAATGAAGTTTCTGATTCCACCCTAAACAACTACCTCTGTCTTGGATTCTCCGGAGTCTCCTCAACATTTTGAGGTGAGGACAAACAGCAGTCTGTTGAGTCATGTGCTTTGCTTTTAAAGTAAATATGAAAGAAAAAAAGTTTGTGCATGTAATTCCATCCCTTCATCCCAAAAAGAAAAGAGGAAAGGAAGGAAAGAAGGGATAGAGGTAGAAAGGGAAAGAGGGAAGAAAGGATGTAAGGAAGAGAAGAAGGGAGGGAAGGATGAATGGAAGAAGGAAGAGAAAGGAAAGAAAGTTTAGAGTTGTGAACTGATCTGAAAACTAATCTGAAAAAACGAATCTGAAACTAAAAGAGTAAATGAAGTCAGCTTGGGACTGCAAACATGAAAATCGATCCTGACATTAATCAGATTGCTATAAAAGACACGGTTAAAGTCAGCGGCAAAGTTAACAGGAAATTGTTTCTCCAAGGTCATGCTGCAGTTTTCGAGTATCCCATCAACCCTCTTCTTTGAGGCACTGCGACTTCCTCACAGATGACTTACCGTATGATTGATCGTGACCCCTAAACACAGATCAGAGAGACTCTGTTGCTAAGCTGCCTTCATCTAGTGGCGACAGTCAGTGAGCTATCCTCCCGTAGCCCCGCCTCAGGGAAACCAGCACATCTACTTGCCATGGCCACTTCAGAATCATTCAGTCCAAGTGTGAGTTTTGCAAATAAAGAAACCTCCCTGTTGCATCCTAACCGAGAGGTATTCCACAGTTATTTTGGAGTTCACTTCCTCAGAGCAGAAACCAAATAAACTCATGTTGTTGAACTACTGCTTTAACAACTGGTTGTCATAGTTTAACATTAATGTTTAGATACTGCATTTATAATTTACTGTATTGTATTAGCTTTATAAATATTACTTCACATTTACTAATAAACCCTTTAAATTTTAAGTATTTTTGTACAAGTAATAAATTCAGTTTATAAATATGTTGACTAGTCATGCCTCCGAAATGTGTATATATACAGCTTTATTTAATTTCTAAGATTGCTATTTAAATTACCCTATAAATCATTGTTTTACAATTAAGCATCTTAAAATTAAAATGTCAGTATTAACTTATTTAAGTAAAGTGTTTCAAATATTGCACACACTTAGAATGTGAACACATTTTGTAACATAATTATTACTACTACTGATTTGCTTATCCATTTTTGAAGTTTATATTTAACTTTTCCAGTCTGAAATATTTATGCAACAGAAGAAAAACCATGGTATAATAAGAATAATTTTAAGTGAATAACTGAAGGCAGCCAGCTGATATGTTTGTGGTTATCAGCCAAAGCAATTTTCTTCTATTTTTCATTGATGTATATTATGCATAAAGACAATTGTGAAAGTCTAAATGCATGATTTAATGAATTTTCAAAAAATCTATGTGACTAAATAATCAGCACACAGAACAAAACATAGTAGAATCATCTTCCATGATGCTTTTATAGCTTTCCCCATCAATATCCCATAGAGAAAACCATTATCTTGACTTCTTTCACCAGAGATTTCTTTTTTTTCCTGTTTGGAACTTAAAATCAATGAAAACACCAGGTATAAAACTATCTTCCCAGTTAGCTCAGATGTTATATTGACCAGAGAATTTGCCCAAGATGCAGATCGAAAGATTCTTACCTCCAATACTGATTGGACAACTTGAGACCTCTTTACAGTTGTAATAACAGCAATTCTATAACTTTAAAACCTTAGTAAGCTTTGCTTTCAAAGCTTACATGAATAACTTTTATATCATATCCATTGTTACTAAGTGCTTATGTACTGTGAGGAGTCTGAACCCTGTGGTTTAGGTTATAAATAAATTTTTATATGACATCAGTTATGCTTACATTTTTTCCTTTTAATATATCTAAAGAGCTTATGATTGAATTCTCTGCTATTCTCAAAACTTTGCTAATTTTATGGCCATACTTCTAGGATTAGTCTAATGAGTTTCTTTGGCAAGTTTTCCCTAAATTTCCTTCTGTATATAAAAAAGTTAAATAATATTATTTATTTATAGAATTGTTTAAGATAGAAATAAAGTTGGTGAATAGGCCTATCCCACAATAAATGCTAAAAAAATTGTTAAATATGGTATCACACACTCTCTTTACTTATTATAACATTAAGAATTCATTATGGAATTGAAGGGCAATTGTATGTTCTCAAACATAATCTTAATTATCATACCATTTTTTTCTAACAGTTTTAATTAAACCTGCTTGAGCATTGCATATAATTTGCATAAGTTCTGATGTTTTGCTGAAATGAGGCCTATATAAACTTGTAATTTATTCAATTGTGAAGTAGAAATTGCAGTAAAAAATAGAGATAGCTTTTGTGTGTATTGCTTAATTTAATTAACATTGTGCTTTGGTAAAGTACAAAGGTAATATAGTTTTGGATACGTTTCTTTGAGTCATAAAGAAAACTAAATGCAAAGAAATGGGCAAAACGCTTACTAATGACAAGCAGAAAGTGAAAACACAGCTATTATCAGGAATAGCTGCAACACTTTTTTAAGAAAAAACAGAATTGTAAAGGATTAGTAAAAGATGATCAAAATATTCAAAACATAAATTTAATACCAAGTATACAATATGGATGAAGCTGTTCTATAATGCAGGTTTTAATAACTTATTTTATCTTAAATATTTCTCCTTTTAGTTTCATTCGATTTTAATCAGACAATTGCCCTGTAAAATGTTTCATCAAACTCATACTCTAAAATGACATCAGACAAATGAGAGTGTATAAGGAAACCTTGAATTTTAAGGTAACTTAAAAGACTTCATGAAATGTACGTAAGCAGCTCCCGCAGGAGAGGAGTAGGAGGAACCACGCAGTGAGGCCCTAGTCCAGGCCAGAAAGAAAGTCAGGTATGCTCTTTTCAGGACAGTCATCTGTGAATTTCCAGCCTCCCAGACTCCTATAAACTGTAGGAGGAGCCTAGATGAGAGGCAATAAAGGGTAATTTGCCAGATGTTCAGTTAATATAAATAGGGCTCCCTTGCTTGTGCTAAGAATATATGTCTCAGGGAGGAGAAAGACTTCCAGTTATAAAGCATTGATTGATGGTTGTCTGAATGCATCATTTTAACATTTTTTCTGCAATTCTAATTAGAAGAAGCATCATCAAACATGACAGGTTGAAATCAAATAATTATACATGTGGTATGTGTGTGTGTGTGAGAGAGAGAGAGGAATTTGAAAACACATTTTAATATTTTTTAATCAATTAAAATACAATTTCAAGGGCTAGTAATGTTGGTTTTTCCAGTGGTCATGTATGGATGTGAAAGTTGGACTATAAAGAAAGCTGAGCACCAAAGAATTGATGCTTTTGAACTGTGGTGTTGGAGAAGACTCTTGAGAGTCCCTTGGACTGCAAGGAGATACAACCAGTCCATCCTAAAGATCAGTCCTGGGTGTTCATTGGAAGGACTGATGTTGAAGCTGAAACTCCAATACTTTGGCCACCTGATGCAAAGAGCTGACTCATTGGAAAAGACCCTGATGCTGGGAAAGATTGAGGGCAGGAGGAGAACGGGACGACAGAAGATGAGATGGCTGGATGGTATCATCAACTCCATGGCCATGGGTTTGGGTGGACTTCGGGAGTTGGTGATGGACAGGGAGGCCTGGCGTGCTGTGGTTCATGGGGTTGCAAAGAGTTGGACACGACTGAGTGACTGAAATGAACTGAATGTTCTTTATTGAAGAATAGTTGATTTCCAATATTGTCTTAGTTTCAGGTGTACAATAAAGTGATGCAGTTATATATATATTCTTTTTCAAATTCTTTTCCCTTGTAAATTATTACAACACTTTGAGTGTAGCTCCCTATGCTATATAATACGTCCTCATTGGTTATCTATTTTATATATAATAGTATGCATTTATTAATCCTAAACTCTTAATTTATTCCCCCTTTCAAACATAAGTTTTCTCTGTCTGTGGATTTAGTTCTGGTTTATGTTTAAGTTCATTTTGTATCATTTTAAAAAATATTTCATATGCAAGTGATATCATAGTTCACTTAGTATGATAATCTCTAGGTCCATCCATGTTTCTGCAAATGGCATTATCTCACCCTTTTTATGGCTGAGTGATATTCCATTATATGTATATGTACCATATCTTCTTTATGCATTCATCTGTCAACGAGTACTTAGGTTGCTTCAATGTCTTGATTATTGCAAATAGTGCTGCAATAAACATCAGGGTGCATGTAACTTTTCAAACAGTATAGAGGTTCCTTAGAAAACTAAAAATAGATCTACTATATGATCCTACAATTCTACTCTTGAACATACATTATAGAAAACTATAATTAAAGTTCTGGTAACATACAAACCCTGACCAATAATAATAATAAAGTTAGAAAAGGATTGGGAAAATACCTAAATTGAGCCCTGTCTCTGCAACCAGTTTGCTGTATAACTTGCACAAGTTATAAATCCACTAGACCTGAGATTTTTTTTCCATGAAAAATAAGCCAAACTCAATTCAAACATTATTTGACAAAAATAAATCAAACATTAATCACAGTCCTAAAAGGTTAAGAAATGAAAGAACAATGAGCTAATGGAGAAAGAACCAAGTAACTGCCAGCTTATGGTGCTTTTTAGAGCAGAGATATATATATATATATATGCCTCTCACCAGAGAACACAAAAAGTGACTGACTGATAGGGTTTACTTCCGAAGTGAGGAAACACTTCCTCACTTCCGAAGTGAGGAATGTTCATTTCATTCATCTGAAAAAAAAAGAGAAAGGAAAAATGAGAGGAAGGGAAGGAGGGAGAAAAGAGTTACCTGGCAACATTTGGAACTCAGGAGATTTCATACAAAGAAAATTAGGACCTCTAAACTTTTCTGATGAATCAAGACATCTGGCAAAAATTAAATTCAGTCCATTCCGGTATTCTTGCCTGGAAAATTCCATGGACAGAGGAACCTGGCGGGCTGCAGACCATGGGTTCACAAAGAGTTGTACATGACTGAGTGACTGAGCATAGCACATTGCATGACTACTTTCTGCTGGATATATGTTCACTTAAGAAAGGAGTTAAGGAAATCCAAACAGGGGGAACAAAATGGGCATGAGATGGAGAGGTCAACTCAAGTCAATCAACTGTGTCAGGATCAGTGAGCAAAGAGATGTGGGGTGGGGGATGCCATTGGAGGAACAGGCACACAAGAGGGTGAGGATCAACCTCAAAACTGATACTCAGGAAGTGCAACTGATTCTTCAGGAAATGAAGAATCAATATCAAGAATTGTGTACAGTAATTTCTAGTATTTCACCAGACCGTGACAAATAAACAAAAGGTGATTGTGTTATTCAAAATAAGTAAGAATCAATCTAAAATTATTACACATTTCTTTTATATCAATTAACTATTTCACTGTAATTTTTGTGGTTTTCTGTTGTTGATATTTGTCTTTTCATTTAATTTTTATTTTGTATTGGAGTAGTTGATTTACAAAGTTATGTCAGTTTTAGGTATGTAACAAAGTAATTCAGTTATATATGTACATTTATCCATACACATTACAAAACAGGAAAATAATATCCAAAAGCAAACTTAAATCAGTTTAAAACTTAAATGTTTATTTAACCTTTTAGACCTATGAAAGAAATTTTTAAATGCTAAGTATACTCTAGTATTTGTTTCTGAAGCTAATAAATTTGAATTTAAATTTAACTAGCTATCTGTACCATACAAGTATCAGAAATAAATGCAATTTATATTTTTTTGGATAGTATTTTCCTGTTTATGAACACATAAGCAAGATAAATATATCCTTTTGCAACATTATGACTGTTATCTTCCATTAAGGATCACTTCTATCCCCATGGATCTTTGGCCAAAGTCTAAATCATTTACTTGTTATATCTCTACCTTATAGAAATACCCAGAATATCTCTGAGATGCCCTCTGTGGAGAGCTTATGTTTTCTTATGAAATAATAAAGGATATTCAAGAAGTCTCAAAATAGATTAATAAATCTGGTTTCTCCAGAAAAATAGAGTCAATAGAATTTATATATATATATATATATAGGTGGTTTCCTGACATAATTTTTCAAAATCAGATGGTATGAAAACAATACATATCAGTAGAAAGCACACTTCAGATGTTGAATTTTAACTTTTCCCAGGGGAACAGTATATGTGGTAAGATCTCTCTAGTGATTCTGGGCAGTGGCCAGTCCTGCAGCTTTAAGTCAGGAGGGTAAACAGACGATACATTTACAAACCATCTGTGCCTGGACAACCATTCTGCTTCCCACTTTCAGCATAGAATTCAATCCATTATAGCAGATAGTCCATACTGTATTAAAAAATAGGCTTTATGTTACATGATTTTACCCAATTTAAGATTGATATAAGTATTCTGAGTACTTTTAAGGTAGCCTGGGCTAAGCTGTGACATTTGTATTAAATGCACTTTCAATTTCATAAATTTTCAAACTTTGATGGGTTTATGGGGACATAACCCCATAGTAAATCAGGGAAGATTACTATGTATTTATTGTATACACAAAGAGATTTATTTCAAGGGATTGGCTCCCATGGTTATGGAGGTTAAAAAAAAGTCCCCAGGTTGGTAACCTGCTGGATCCAGGGAGCCTATGGTCCAATTCTAATCCCAGTCTGAAGGCCTGAGAACAGGAGAGCTGATGGTTATGAATCTGAAGGCAGAAATCCACACTTGCCTTTCCTTCTCTTCAGGCCTTCAGAGAACTGAATGAGACCTATACACATCTGGAAGGGCAATCTGCTTTACTCTACCAATTCAAATGTTAATCTAATTAAAAAAAAAACACCTCCCCACCACAAACACACACAAACACTACTGCTTACCAGATATCTACACACCCTGGGGCTCAGTCAATTAATCAATTACTATACAATTAATTATCACTCATTGTCAACTTGGCACCTCCTTACACCTCAACACATCTCCAAATGAAGATAACAACAGGGTCCTAATTCTGCCTGACAGGATACAACTACCCAGTTTACAACTGAGAGCGCAATTAACCATTTGCCTAGAAGAGTAGGTAACATCTTTGAGTGATTACTTTTTTCCCCTTGATATCCAGAACCTAAACATTATGATGCAAAATTAGTAATAGCTACACCCTATTATACAGGGGAGCCTACCTGCTATAGTCCATGGGGTTGCAGAGAGTTCGACGTGACTGAAGTGCCTTAGCACACACGCATGCACGCACATACTATTACATAAAGTTATTGCCTCTTATGTTACATGTGCTGTGCTCAGTCACTTCAGACATGTCTGACTCTGCAATTCCATGGTCTATAGCCCATCAGGCTTCTCTGTCCATGGGATTCTCCAGGAAAGAATACTGGAGTGGGTTACCATGCCCTTTTCCAGGGGATCTTCCCAACGCAGGAATCGAACCCATGTCTCAGGCATCTCCTGCATTGCAGGCAGGTTCTCTACTCACTGAGCTACCTGGAAAGCCAACCTATGTTACATAATAAGTGAAAAAAAAGAAAGGAAAAACGGTATTTGTTGAATATACACACACATGTTCATAACAAAATAAGAAGGAAATACTGATGACAATTACAATCTGCCTTTCTGTTAACTGGTCATGTGACAGTAACTGATATTTATAACTACCTTTATTCACTACCTATCCTTTATTTCCTTTACCTTTAGCAATCACTTTAGCAAAACATAGCTTTTTACACAGAGAAACGATCCAATTTTTTTCCCTTAAGACTCAAGTTTTTCATTGACTTTGATCACAGGACATGGGAATAATAAGACATGGGGATCTCCTGTATTCTAGATATTCTCTTTTGTACTTCCATTGTGGAGTAGAAGTCCAATTTCCATGACAGTATTAATCACAACAACCAGCAAGTAACTCTGCCTGTTGATTAACAATCAGGAGAGACCCAAAAAGGTGCATGGCAGTCAACTTCTTGATCAGTGGAATCATTGCTGTATTTCTTTGGGAAGTATTTCTCCCTCTGAAGCTAAAATCAATAGGCAAGCAGAGGACAAAATCATAGGAACAGAAAGCAAATATTTTTCTAGTGGATCACTAGAGGTAATGGTTGGTCATGCTACTCCCAGTTCCATGCCTTGATTCTTGGGTCTATGAGTCCTGGCTATGGAGGAAACAAAACAATATATTGGACACTGATTCAGATCACATACAACCAACATACATTCAGCTGTTCAAAGTATTGCCACCTAGTTGACACCACACTTGAGTCTTCAAAACACCATTCCACTATTGTATCAAACTAGCTGTTTTGGGATGATGAGTAACACAAGACCAGGAAGTCCACAAGCCTGGGCCCATTGCCACACTTCTTTTTCTGTGAAGTGAATTCTTCAATCAGAAGCAATGCTATGTAGAATATTATGATGGCAGAAAAGACATTCAATAAGTCTATGGATGATAGTTTTGGCAGAAGTATCGCATGCAGAGACTACAAATCCATATCCAGAGTAAGTATCAGTCAAAGGTACCTGGCTGTTCAGTCCAGGGAATGGTGTCATATGGAGGCTTGGTCTCTGCAGCTGGCAGGCTGAGCACTCAGCAATGCCTGTAGCCACGTCAGCCTGGGTGAAGTCTGTGGCTGAAGCCCATGTGCCACCTCCATCCCTGCCACCATGAACACTTTGTCCATGAGCTGTTTGGGTGATAGGGGTGAGTGAGGAAAGAGGTTGGCTGGTATCCGCAGAACAGGCCATCTTATCCTCTTGATTATTAAAATCCTCCCCAGCTGAGGCCTGGGCTTCCCGTGTGGCTCAGCTGGTAAAGAATCCGCCTACAATGCAGGAGACCTGGATTCGATCCCTGGGTTGGGAAGATCCCCTGGAGAAGGGAAAGGCTACCCAATCCAGTATTATGGCCTAGAGAATTTCATGAGCTGTATAGTCCATGGGGTCGCAAAGAGTCGGACACGACTGAGTGACTTTCACTTGACAGCCGAGGCCATCCTTCAGTGAGTATTCACCTGGGGCACAAATGTGTTTATGTTTTTTGCTTATTCAGAGAAAGTTACCCACATAGTGCTCCTCCCCAAATTTGCTGTCACCACTTCCCAGAGATATTTCTTCCAAGGCCAAACCAGTTGTCACGGTACATAAATGAGTATATTACACCCATCTGACTGTTTCTCCCTCTATATGGAGTTAATAACCAGGAGCCCTGCTCAAAGTTCTTCCCACCTAGAGGATTTCCTTTACCCCCTGTCCTTCAGGGACATCCCAGAGAGGAGCAGTAGCACCTCAGCTGGCCACTCCCAGAGGGTCCCTGCAGACCATGGAGACCCATCCGTAAGCCGGGCCCAAGTCTGCTCTTCCTATTCTAACTGACCGTGTGGAGCTCCCCATGAAGCACAGCGCAGGCTGGGGAAGAGAAGGAAGAGTAGCAGGAGAGGGGACCATGGGCATCTGGGCCACTTCTTCATGTGCCCTGCTTGTGCTTTGAGGGCTCAGTCCCCATCGTATATAAACCACTTCCATAAAATGTTGTAGCATTGATGGCCCATGGCTTGGCCGGCCAGATAATACTCACTTCATGATGGGCATCCCAGGTCCTCTGATTACTTGACTCATGCTCAGCCTTCATTCTCGGCTAAGGCCCAGTAGCTAGCCAAGGTTTGTTTTTTTTTTCCCTGTCTCCATTTTCCACCCCCTCAAAAAGAGAGTGGGTATCTGCAAAGGAAGACAGGGCTTTACTCCAAAATTCTAAGGGACTCAGCAATTCACCTGTAAGTGCCTGCCAGTGGCACCAAATAGCATCCCCGTCTGCCATCAAGCGTCAGTGGGTCTCCTGCATCGTTTGGCAGAAGGGGTGAAGCAGCTTACACAGCAGTCTGAACCTCTGGTAGAGCCTTTTCTTATTCTTGACTCCCCTCAATACCAGCTGCCTTTCAAGTCACTGCATACACTGGCCAGAGAAGCACTCATAAGTGAGTGTTTATTTGTTCTGAAATTCAAAAGCCCGCCACACATCAGCACTCTCTTTTGGCTAGAGGAGGGGCCTGGTACAGCTGGCCTCTCGGGGTACAGGAGCTACGTTGACAAGTCTTACTGGGCCCTTAGAGCCGAGAAACAGGTAGAAAGCCTCGGCATTTTTATCAGTTTTATTTCGTACCGTCACACACAAATATCTGAACAATAAATCTAAGGTAGTACTACTTCTTTGTCACTGGGTCCAGTGGTCGTGCCATCAATGTAAAGTGTCGGTGTGATATTTTACAGCCAGGAAAGCTCATGGTATAGTTTCAGTAGAGGTTCAAGGCCTGAAAGGACAGACCAATATTGTTAGTTCCAATCTGAGTTCAAGAGCATGGGAGACATACATTCCTGTTCAATGACGGTCATGCAGAGAGAGAGCAGACCCTCCCTCACGCTTCTCTTTCTATTCAGCCTTTTAGTGGATTGGATGCGACCCAATCACGGTGGCAGAGGCGATGATTCACATGCTAATTTCATCCCCAAACCACCTCAGAGACACATCTAGAATCATGTTTATCCAAATAAGTGGGCACTCTGTGGCCCAGTCAAGCTGACACATAAAAGTAACCATCACAGAAGATATGTTGTTATTTCCTCTAAAATTTCTGTCACTCAAATTTATTGTTTGCATACATAATATACAACCTAAATTCTATCTGGCACATTGTAGCAAGAAGTTTACGCTAAACAATGGCCAACATCCTTTCTGAAAAAGCCATAACAGTTTTAGTTTTCTTAGACCAAAGATATTAATTAGGTTTAATTTAATATAAAATAATACTATAACGACACTCTCTGGCTAAGCTGCAAAAACATAGTACTTCCTGCAAAGATGAAAAATTTCTGTCTCAGTGCTAGTGTGAGTTTGTATTATGATTTTGTCTCCATCCTAAATGATTAGCACTGTAATAGATAAAAAGAAATTTTCCTGTATTTTTTTTGGTTTTTCCAGATTTCATCAACTAATAATGTATACTCAGTACAATAAAGTTTTATGTTGCTAATCCTAATATTTCAGGGAACTTAAGTGTAATAGGTAAATTATTAGTTATCTTTTTAAGGAAGTATAATGATAAATTCTTTAAATACCTATTGATTATTTCCTTATAAACAAACATAAGTTTTCATTTTACAAATAAATCATTTATCCATATTGCTGATAAATCACACTTATTGACGGAGAAGGCAATGGCAACCTACTCCAGCACTCTTGCCTGGAAAATCCCGTGGACGGAGGAGGCTGGTGGGCTGCAGTCCATGGGGTCGCTAAGAGTCCCAGACACGATTGAGCGACTTCACTTTCACTTTTCACTTTCATGCATTGAAGAACGAAATGGCAACCCACTCCAGTGTTCTTGCCGGGAGAATCCCAGGAATGGGGGAACCTGGTGGGCTGCCATCTATGGGATGGCACAGAGTCAGACACGACTGAAGCGACTTAGGAGCAGCAGCAGCAGCACACTTACTGAAAATGACTATTTTTGATAAGTTTTTAGATTGTTACCTAAGTCTTTGTTTCTGTTATGCTTCAAATAAAAGAGACTTTTAGGTAGCACAATAAAGATCTATAACAGAAATGAAATGTAACATGATGAATTTGAACTTAAAGAAGAAAGGATGAACTATATCATTATTGTCCCCCTAAATAGTATCTTGAAAATATCGTTTGGAATTTTGGGGATTTTATCTTCCTCAAGTCATCTCTATCTGTCTCCCTCTCTCTGCCTGTTTGTTTGTGCTTTCTTTGGCAAGTGAAATGAGAACTTCTTGCTAATTAGGCATAAATCAGACTCCATTGGCTCAAGTCCACATGCTGCAGACCAAGTCATGATTCTCAGCCAAAGCTATTGACGTCACTGTGAATTTGTATTGAGGTCTTCAAGAGAACTACTAAATTTTCCAGAACATATAATGTCCCAATAGTGCGAGAGTCAAGAAAGACTAGAAATAGGGCATCAGGTTTTACAGATGGTGTGCTCTTTACAGGAAGTTGCCTCATAATAGGTTCAAAGCTTTTTTTAACACTTATAGCTTCAGTTATTATGATGACTACAAAATCTAGTATGCTAAATTTACATTAAGTAAAAGGTACAGTTTTATAGTTTGGAGTCTCTAACTTTTTTAATGGGGAGAGTTCTTTTCTACATATTACAGTCCGTCTAAAGAGTAATTTACAGTTACCAAGGGGTTCTACAGAAGTTTTGTTGGGTTTAATTTTTTTACATTGCTTTTATTCAAATTCTGTTATACTTCTCTCTCCATTCATTCTCCCCCACCCCAGTTTCCCAAAAGCATGTCAGATTAAGCAACTTTCATTAGAAATGATGGAGTTAAAATATTTTGCTGTTACCTTCTGACACTGAGAACACTCAGCCAAGAAAAATTTTGTAGAAAGTAAGACTTTTATATCACTTTGCTTTTTGGCCATCAATTAAAATCAAGATGACACCAGGTACTGATGATTCAAGTTGTCCAGTGTACTTGATATATAACAAAACCCACAGTTTCTGCAGTGTTAAACAATCACTGAGGAATAGAGTTACAGACTTGTAAGAAATTTGTATATTGAAGAAGAGAGAAAAGGAAGTGTCTAAGGTGGTGACAAAAATGTATAAACATCAGAAAAATATACTATGAGGAAAAATTGAGTATAGATATTGCATGGTGATGAAGAATGTGATGAAGTTTTTTTTGCACAAGCTGAAAATCATTAAAAATCATTCAAGAATCTATCATGAAATAGTAAGAAAGATTAGAATGTAAATTTTACTCACAAAACCATAGTAAAGAGTTAATTGATTCTTTTTAAAGAATATTTCATAAGCTATATTTTCTCAGTTTTATTCTAAAGTCTAAAATATGGATCAGAGTATTTAGCATTCCATGGTGATGCTGTTTCTTCCTCACTTTTAATGTCCTGATGTCTTTTCATATGGTGCTATGAGAAGGTGTAGGTAAAAGATAATATTAATTTTAAATTGTTTTAAACATTATTCATCTCTGAGAGAACTGCTTTGTATCAAATTACATGTCTTAGTTTCAAAAATCGTTTTTTCTTCTCTGTAGAATATTAGTCTGATTTTTCCCTTTTCTGGTATCTAATATGAAAGGAAGTCAGTTGGTTTTCTAAGTTCTAATGCAAATTTAAATCCTGGGGCTCAGTGTACTTCTTTCAGTCTTCATTTGTCTCTCTTCCTTGCTTTGAATTCTCTTATGCTGGATTCCTAACTCTCCATGCTGACACCTGACCTTGCTCCTTCCAGCTTCTACTCTTTCAAATATTTTCTAAATATCTGCTCAAGGATGGCCCATAGCATCCAAACTCATCATAAGCTAAATCAGACTTCTCGTGTGAAATGTAGACCTAGACATGCCGGCCAAATCCATTTCACTGCGTATTTTTTTATTACCTAAATCTGCTATTTTCATTTTCAAATGGTTGAAAAGGATTAAAAGAGAAACGGTATTTTGTGGCACTTTCAAAAAAAATTATATAAAATGTATATATTAGGGTTCATATGTAAGGGCTTTCCAGGTGGCACAGTGGTTAAGAATCTACCTGCCAGTGTGGGAGACGTGGAAGACATGTGTTTGATCCCAAGGTCAGGAGGAGAAAATGGCAATTCACTCTAGTGTTCTTGCTTGGAAAATTCCATGGACAGAGGATCCTGAAAAGGTACAGCCCATGGGCTCTCAAAGAATCAGACACAACTGAACAATTGAGCACACACACACACATCCGTACATAAAAGTCTTATTAGAAAATACATATGTTAACATATTTAATTATTACCTTTTGGCAGATTTAGTGCTACTAAAATAAAGACCTAATATTCAGCAAAGCCTAAAGGTATTCTATGTGGTCTTTTACAGAAAGTATTTGCCAACACCTGACGTAGAATATAAGGTGCATAAGGACAATTTCATTACTGCCTTTTTCATTACTATTTCCCCATATAGCAGACACAGGACTGCAGAGTACAGTGCACAGAGGGTATTGTACCTGTCTGTTCCATGGAATAGTGGCTCAAAGAACAAAGATAAATACAAAGAATCATACTTGCTGTTAAATTTCTCTATATTATTAATCTAATCTACTATTCTCCTACTTTTTATTAAATCCTACTATTCTCCTACCTTCTATTAAATCCTTCCATTAAATATTTTAAGCTTCAATGCTTGTACAGATGTTGTTAGTTTTATCCATTCCATCCCACAATTTTCCTTTCAGTTGTCCATTTCCACTGTCCAGGCCCCTGCTTTAGCCAGGCCTGTATTGCTTCACACTTATAATGTCCTCACCAAATACCACTGCATTCATTTCCTATCACCATCAAGCCACCCCTTGTACTGCTGCTCCCTAACATTCTGTTGCTAACTACTACAAAATTTACTGCACTCAGAAAGTATAAGATGGAAGAAAGAAGGAATAAGTAGCAAACGGCAAAGAAAAGGGAATGGAGATAGAGTTATCTATTCCTGCATCCCTTTCTGAGTGCTGATAATTTTCTCCGTCCTTCACAAAGATGTTACAGGGTGAATATTCTGAGACATAATTTTCCGGTAGAAAAGAAAACTGTTGATTAGAAAATTTTTCACTTGCTAAATATTGCATATCACATGAACAAATATGTTCACAATTCATAGCTATTTATTTTTACTTTTGAAACAGACAGAACCTAATAGGAAGACACCTCTTATATGTGATATATGCCAATTATTGGAAGAATCATGGACAGTGATGGGCAGGGCAATTACTGCCAGGTTTCAAAGAGTCAGCAGCAAAAATTGAGAGAGACAATGAGATGTGACCTCTAGAAAGGATATATTGGAATGTGCTTTGCTCACTCTGATGGCATTAAAATCAAAGGTCACAGCCACTGGCAGCAAAGGGCATCATTGTATATTCAAAGACAAGAGAGAGAAGAAAACATGATTATACAACCATAGGGAAACCTATGAGAAATATACAAAATAGCATAATTTGGCAAACAAACAAGAATAATAAATTAACAGAAATATCAAATGGATACATTTTAATAATTATAACAGTTCTTTCTCTTTTTTTTCCTATGTCCCATCTAATATTGTGAGCTCATACTAAGTCACTTCAGTCGTGTCTGACTCTTTGTGACCTTATGGACAATAGTCTGCCAGGCTTGTCTGTTCATGGATTCTCCAGGCAAGAATACTGGAATATGTTGCCATGCCCTTCTCCAGGGGATCTTCCAAACCCAGGGATGGAACCTGCGTCTCCTGTGGCTCTTGCATTGCAAGCAGATTCTTTACCACTGAGCCACCAGGGAAGCCCCCGCATCTAATATCACATGCTTTTAAAGCTCTAATAAATACAGTTAGTGGCCATTACATTACAGTTTGTTTGTTCATTTGGTCAATGTTCTTAATATCATTATATTACCTTTCAATATCTGTAAAATGCTGGTGCTTAAATAACTGTTCTATAAGGCAGCCCCAAGGACTTAATTCAGTAATGTTGTGGGTTTTGAAATAATGATGTTAAAAATTGTTTTTATATGGTAAAGAAAACAATTGTTATGGATAAAGTACCCTTAATATTCTGTGTGTGCTTGTGAAGGTAGCATTTAGATTGTAATGTATGTGTGTCTGTGTATATTTACTAACCATACGATTTAATTTTATCAGCTATATACACAAGTATACAGTGTAGTCTAAAAACATAATCATTCTATCAATTTCCTTCATACTCAGCTTTTCTACTGAAATTAATAACCTAATACTATCAATGAGAAGCATTATAAGTTCATTTGGTTTACATTGCAATTTGGTAGGTTGTAGTTTTACATAAGGAAATTTAATAAGTGCAATCAACAAAATTATTTTATTTCTATAACATGAGTAATTTTCTTTTTCTTAATTATTTTTGTTTCCCCAAACTAAATAGTGATAGATAGGAGTACAAACACAGAAATTTTCCCTCAATATCTTGGAGGTAATCATTTGGCTAAAATATAAGACATTTCATCTAGTTTTCTGAAATTAGAACAAAATCATTTGCCTCAGTTCAAGTCTGCTTGATTCTGTGAGATTGGAGTGATAGATTTTGTCTTATGAGATAGTTTTGGGGATAAAATCTGAAACTGATATACTAACTTTTCCTACACATACAGCAGCAAGTGATTTTAAAATCAATTCCATGTGCATATTATATGACTTGACTAGAAAAGGTATAGGAAGCAAAATATCAATAATTACCAAATATTAACATAAATAGTGTATAATATATATTAAGCTATTAATTAATATTATTAATTAATTTTTATTAATCTACAATGTAATGTCTTATACTGTGTGATCTCACTTATATATGAAATCTGAAGAAACTGAACTCAAATCAGAGAGTAAGTAAAATGGTGGTGGCCAGTGGTTGAGCAAAATCACTGCAGATGGTGACTGCAGCCATGAAATTAAAAGACACTTGCTCCTTGGAAGAAAAGGTATGACCAACCTAGACAGCATATTAAAAAGCAGAGACATTACTTTGCCAACAAAGGTCCATCTGGTCAAAGCTATGTTTTTTCCAGTAGTCATGTATGGATGTGAGAGCTGGACTATAAGGAAGGCTGAACACTGAAGAACTGATGCTTTTGAACTGTGCTGTTGGAGAAGACTCTTGAGAGTCCTTTGGACTGCAAGGAGATCCTATCTTCCACCCTGAAGGAAATCAGTCTTGAATAGTCATCAGAAGGGCTGATGCTGAAGCTGAAACGCCAATACTTTGGCGACATGATGCAAAGAACTGACTCATTTGAAAAGACCCTGATGCTGGGAAAGATTGAAGGCAGCAGAAGGGGATGACAGAGGATGAGATGGTTGGATGACATCACTGACAATGGACATGAGTTTGAGTAGGCTCCGGGAGTTGGTGATGGACAGGCAGGCCTGGTGTGCTGCAGTCCATGGGGTCACCAAGAGTCGGACACAACTGAGCGACTGAACTAAACTGAACTGAAGTGGTTGAGAGGTGGAAGAAATGAGGAAATGCTGATCAGAATTACAACCTTTCAGTTTTAAGATGAGTGAGAGCTGCGGATGTAATGTCCAGGATGGTAATCAGAGTTAATAATACTGTACTCTATACTTGAAATCTGCTAAGAGATTAGATTGTAAGTGTTCTCACCACATACCGACATAAATCACTGTGTGATGGAAGTGTTTGCAGGAGGTGATGGAAGTGTTAATTAACATGACTATGGTAATCATTTTACAGTGTCTATTAAATTATCACAGTGTGTATCTTAAAAATCACATTTTAGAACTTAAATATAGAAAATTTTGTCAATTATACCTTATTAAAGTTGGGGGAAACAACAGCTAGATTCCCTCCCCAAATAACTTTTTGTTTAAGTTTTAAAAAACACTTAGAGAATGCTATTCAGCTGTAAAATTAAAAAAAAAAAAAGGAATAATGCCACTTGCAGCAACATGAACGCAACTAGAAATTATCAGACTAACTGAAATAAGTTAGAAAGAGAAACACAAATACCATATGATATCATTAAAATGTGACACATATGAACTGTCATGAAGTTGACACAGAGGTAGAGAACAGACTTGTGGTTGCCAAGCAGAGGTGATCCGTGTGAGCGGGACAGACCAAGGGCTTGGTGTTAGCAAATGCAAAGTATCACAGAGGATGGATTAGAAGCAAGGTCCTATTATATACCACAGGGAACCGTTTTCAATGTCTTGTGATAAAACATAATGTAAAAATATTTTTTAAACGTATAGATAGATATATGTTTTCAGTTATAGATAACTGAATCACTTTGCTGTACAGCAGCAAGTAACACAACATTGTAAATAAACCATGCTTCAATTGGAAAATTTAAAAAATTAAAATCATTTAGCGTAATAACTGAAAAACATATCAAGAATCAAAAGTACACTAATGAGTTATCATACTCCTTGCATCTTACTTTTCCCCTCACCTCTTAGCCCATAAGAGGTAAGCCCTTTCACATGCAACTATAAATGTTTACCAAATTTTCACCCCTCAGAAGTAAATGTTTTCAAATAAAACATTTTGTGGCATGTTTCATCAGGACTGCTCAGTTTGTTAAATATTATACTTTCTATGCCTGTACTAGACAGTTTTAATCCAGTTTAAAAGGCAGATTTATAATTTAACAAATACAAATTCAGTGTTTTAGGTGCTAAAATAAATCCATTGCTGTGAAAGCCTGATGAGGTACATCAGAGTAAATGAAAAGTTTTTTGATATGTGTGTTGTTTGTTTGTTTTAATGTTCTGAGTTATCCTGAAATACTTAATGCTGTTGTAAGCTGGCCGGTTCAGACCAGCATTCTCACTTGGCATGCTGCCTGAGCAGGAGATGAGTGTCAGGAAAACTGGTAAGTTTTTCATAACAAGCAACTGACTTCTTTACGAATCCTAATCGTTTTCACCTTCGTACACTCCAAGAATGTGCAATTTCCCAAATGGCCTTGTATTTTTAATAAGATGGTCCCTGGCTGAACACCATCACCTTGTACTCTAAATAAAGAATAAAAGTATCTTGGACTCAAAAAACAGAAAATTATTTTCTGTTGATGCTCTAAGGCATAAGGCTAATAGTATCTATTCATTTGTCCTTCCATTTAATATACCACATACTCAAAACCCTGCTCTGGCCTCAGGTTGTACTCACTTGGAAGGGGAAATCTCCTTATTTGTCCACCTGTTTATTCGGGCCACTTTTGTTGGATTGATTTGACATTTCTCCAACATTTGTATACTTTCTGTTCAAAGGTTCCTTATTAGTATACTAGCAGGTTTAATAAAAGCTAAATGAACATCAAAGGCAAGATTCAACTGATGATTTTGAGGCACTTACCTGAGTCATCCAGGCTGCGGGGAGAGCAGTATTACAAGAGCAAAGGGGCTAGTTGACGTTAAAAAAATGGAAGTCATATAGGAATCTGCAGAATGACACTGCACCCTGTGAACACTACCTACTGTTCACACTTGGAAAGTAACCAAAATGAGCTTCAGCCTCACAGCCAGGTTCTCCAGGGGAGCATCAGAGATAACCCTAAGAGCTATGGAGACTCACAGCCCACGTAGCCACCCACCTTCAATGATTTGGTGATATTACTTTTCCCACCAAAGGAAAATCAATGCTATCACTCTCTTTTCCATCCACAGCCAAGAATTTCAACTCTTAATAATATTCTCACTGTTCCTCCTCGAAAAGGAGGGCTGGAACAGTTGTGTGTGCAGAGTTTATTTGCAGGGGGCAAAGTTTTGGCACCTTGGGATTAAAACCTTTGGTTTTACCAGGTAAAACACTTACAAAATTTTAAGGCATTTAATGAAAACTTTCCTTTCTAAGCACTAATTTAATGTCAGATGTGATCTAAGAGAAAGTGTCCCTTAGAACATGCAGGAAAGACAAGCAGTTCCTCAATTATAGGGTCCGTAGTAAACATTCTGCTAATTAGTGATATTTTCATAATATATTTATTAGATTACATGAAACTCATCCATGTAATATGTTTACTAGAAAGGTCTGTGCCTTAAGAACAAGAGAAATATATTAGATCATATTGCTAAGCAATTTTTCTTGCTGACAAGGGCAATTTTTCAGCAACAGCACTACACATAGAACAGCAACATAATGGGAGGAAGGAACAGATGCTAAAATTTAGTCAGACATAAATCTCTTTCACTTTATCTCCTTTACAATACAGAGAAGACAAGAAGAAAAACAAACAGCTCAGAGAGCAAACATAAATGATGAGTGTCTCAAGGAAATTTAACACCTTGATATTGAAATCAAATACATGTTACAGGATTGACAGCTGGAAAATAAATGGTGTTGAATAAGATTATAATAATTAAACATCTGATTTTTTTCCCAAATATCAACATGTAACAAGGACAAGAATGAAATGATACTTATCCATTTTGATTACTTCGTCAGGCATGCAATTATTCAAGTTCCTGTCTACATATTCACTCACATAATTTACAGGCTAACAAATATTTTGAATTATTATATCAATTAAAATTTACTGTTTGCCTAGCACTTGACCCAATAGTAAATCTTTCACTAATCCTAATGCCATCCTTCTGAATTCACTCTTTTCCCTAGCTTTTTAACCTAAGTTCACAAGGTGTCACAAGATGAAGGGTTCCAAACTAAAACATCACTTTCTGTATGAACCTTTGTTCCAGTACTCCAATCCAGACTGATTTTTCTCTTCTCTAAACTTTGATTACATTTATACTCATTAATCATATAACTGAGCACAATTTGAATCTCATCTGAATGTAGCTTTCACTCTCCAACAATGTTTAACTTCACATTCTGTTGCAGACAGGTAGGCATCTTCTATATGTCTATAGGTCTACATCCCCTTTGTGGATTCAAGCCTTGTGGCTTAGAAGGGATTTGCACAACTCAGTAAATGTATGAGCCATGCCATGCAAAGCCACCCAGAAAGAATGTATCATAGTGGAGAGTTCTGACAAATCATGATTCACTGGAGGAGATAATGGCAACCCACTCCAATATTCTTACCTGGAGAAACCTATGGACTGTATGAAAAGGCAAAAAGATATGACCCTGGAAGAAGTACCCTCCAGGTCAAAAGGTGTCCAATATGCTACTGGGGAAGAGTAGAGGACAATTACTAATAGCTCCAGTAAGGATGAAGTGGCTGGGCCAAAGTGGAAATGATGCTCAGTTATGGATGTGTCTGGTAGTGAAAGAACAATGCTGTAAAGAACAATATTTCATAGGAACCTGGAATCTTAGGTCCATGAGTCAAGGCAAATTGGATATGGTAAAGCAGGAGGTGGCAAGATTGAACACGGACATCTTAAGAAGAAGTGAACAAAAATGGACAGGAAGGGGAGAATTTAATTCAGATGACCATTATGTCTACTACTGTGGGCAAGAATTCTTCAGCAAAAAAGAGTAGCTTCTTGATTTACTTCCAAACAAAACCATTCAATATCACAGCAATCCACGTCTGTGCTTCAACCACTGATGCCAGAGAAGCTGAAATTGGCTCTTTCTATGAAGACCTATAACACCTTTTAGAACTAACACCCCAAAAAATTAAAATGTCCTTTTCCCTATAGGAGATTGCAATGCAAAAGTAAAAAGTCAAAAGATACCTGGGAAAACAGGCAAATTTGGCCTTGGAGAACAAAATGAAGCAAGGCAAAAGATAATAGTTTTGTCAAGAGAACACATTTGTCATAACAAGCACCCATTTCAAACAACCCAAGAGATGTCTCTACACATGGACATCAGCAGACAGTCAACACTGAAAACAGACTGAGTATGCTCTTTGTAGCCACAGATAGAGAAGCTCTATACGTGTAGTAAAAATAAGACCTGGATCTGACTGTGGCTCAGATCATGAGTTTCTTACTGCAAACTTCAGGTTTAAATTGAATAAAGTAGTTAAAACCACTAGGCCATTCAGGTATGACCTAATCAAATTCCTTATGATTATACAGTGGAGGTGACAAATAGATTAAAGGGATTAGATTTTGCAGGCAGAGTGCCCGAAGAACTATGGACAGATGTTCATAACATTGTACAGGAGGTGGTGACCAAAGCTGTCTCGAAGAAAAAGAAATACAAGAAGATGAAATGGTTATCTGAGGAGGCTTTACAAATAGTTGAGGAAAGAAGAAAAGTAAAAGGCAAAGGAGGAAGGGAAAGATATATGCAACTGAATACAGAGTTTCAGAGAAGAGCAAGTAGAGATAGGAAGGCCATCTTAAATGAACAATGCAGAGGTAGACGAGAACAATTGAATGAAAAAGACAGATCTCTTCAAGAAAACTGGAGATATCCAGGAAATATTTGATGGAAGGATCAGAATGATAAAAGACAGAAACTAAAGGAAGAGATTGAGAAGCAGTAGCAAGAATACACAGAAGAACTATACAAGAAAGGTTTTTAATACCAAGATAACCATGATGGTGGGGTCACTCACTCAGAGCTGGAAATCTTAGACTATGAAGTCAAGTGGGCCTTAGGAAGCCCACTTACTACAAACAAAACTAGCTAAGCTAGTTAAAATCCTAAAAGATGATGCTGTTATAGTGCTGCACTAAGTTTGTCAGCAAGTTTGGAAATCGTATCAGTGGCCACAGGATGGGAAAAGGTCAGGTTTTATTCCAATTCCAAAGAAAGGCAATGTCAAAGAATGTTCCAACTACTGTGCCCATTTCACGTGTTAGCAGTTATACTCAAAATCCTTTAAAGCAAGGTTTCAGAAGTATGTGAATCAAGAACTTCCAGATGTACAAGTTGGGTTTCAAAGAGGTAGAGGAATCAGAGATTAAATTGCCAACATTCATTGAATAATGGATAAAGCAAGGAAGTTTCAGAAAAACACCTACTTCTCCTTCATTGATTATGCTAAAGCCTTTGTGTGGCTTGTAACAAACTGGAAAATTCCTAAAGAAATGGGAGTACCAAACCGCCTTACATGTCTCCTGAGAAATCTGTATGTGAGTCAAGAAGCAACAGTTAGTACAAGACATGGAAAAATGGACTGGTTCAAAACTGGGAAAGGAGTATGATAAGGCTGCTTACTGTCACCCTGTTTATTTAATTTATATGCCAAGTACATCTGTTGCTTTCACTTTTCTCCCTTCTCTTTGCCATAATATGATGAGGCCAGATGCCATATTCTTAGGGTTTTTTTTTGAGTTTTAGATAGCTTTTTCACTCTCCTCTTTCACCTTTATCAAGAGGTTCTTTAGTTCCTCTTTGCTATCTGCCATAAGGGTGATGTCATCTGCACATCTGAGGTTATTGATATTTCTCTGGGCAATTTTGATTCTAGTTTGTGCTTCATCCAGCCCAGCTTTTGCATGCATATATTTAACTCTGCATATAAGTTAAATAAGCAGGGTAACAATACACAGTTCTTGGTCCACTTACTGTTGAAGCCTAGCTTGCAGAGAATTTTGAGCATGACCCTGCTAGCAAGTGAAATGAGAGCAATGTGCAGTGTTTAAACATTCTTTGTCATTGTCTTTCTTTGGGATTGAAATAAAGCTGACCTTTTCCTGTCCTGTGGTCACTGCTGAGTAGTGTGAGGCAATATCAGAACAGGAGGGTGGCCAGAATGCATAGTGTTTTCTAGGCCACTGTAAAGGCTTTGTTGAGTGAGATGGGAAACATTTAAAAGGTGTTGAATAGAGAAATAATGTGATCTATTTCATTCTTAAAGGAATCACTTCTTAAATGAACAGGTTGGAGATATACTCTAAGGCACAAATATCTGGTAGGAAAATATATATAAGTATTTTAGATGAAAAATGAAGATAGTTTGGACAAAGGTATAAACCATGACAGAAAGGAGAAAATGTTTGGTTGTGCATATTGATGACAAAATAGACAGAACTTGCTATTAGATCTGAATGTAGGATATGAGCCAAAAAGAGAAATCAAAAATAATGCCAAAGGTGGCCTGAGCAGATAAAAGATTAAATTTAATTTCAGATATGTTGTTTGTGATGACTATTACACATATGTATGATGTTAAATAGGCAGCTAATAAACACATATATGGTTCAAACAGATAATCAAAAAGAGATTTGGAAGACATGGAAATGTGGTTGCCATATAGTTTTTAGACTCAATGATAGCACCAGCTGATTGAAGAAAAAGAAAAGCCATTGAGGATCTTGTGCCCTGGGACTCTCCAACATACACAGCTCATGAAGAGGATAAGCAACAGGCATGAGAGAAACAAAAAGGGACTGAACTGAAACAACAGGGTGAAATAAAGGTACTAATAAAAAAAAAAAGATCTTTCATTCAAAATGAATAGTAAAGAATCTGCTTGCCAATGCAGGAGATGAAGGTTTGATCTCTGAGGTGGGAAGATCCTCAGGAGAAAGCAGCAACCCATTCCAGTATTCTTGCCAGGAAAACCCCATGGACAGATGAGCCTGCAGGAGCGGTGGGTACAGTCCATAGTGCCACAAAGAGTCAGACACGACTAAGCATGCACCAGTCAGATGGGTCAACTCTCAGGAGAACTGGGACCTTCTCAATGAGTAGAGCTATGTTCAGGTCATTAGAGACCTTGGTAAGACGTGCTTCAGTGCAGTGGTGGTGGCATAAACCTAACTGGAGTGGGCTTCAAAGAGAA
This sequence comes from Antilocapra americana, assembly GCA_007570785.1. Lineage (NCBI taxonomy): Eukaryota > Metazoa > Chordata > Mammalia > Artiodactyla > Antilocapridae > Antilocapra > Antilocapra americana. The sequence continues at coordinate 23,418,113 of ML663006.1, forward strand.
TTATAAGAAAAGTTGGAAATGGCAAGGATCAATAATACATATGGGGATTTTTTTGCATTAAAATATAAATAGATACGAGTCAAGATAGCAGAATATGGAATGTGGATTTCACCTCTTCTCACAAGTACTTTAAGAATACACTCACAAATGAGACAGATCTCACAAAGCACCTGCTAAACTGTAGCAGAAGACCTTGGACACCTAATATGACAAGAAAAATCTTCATGCAACTGGGTAGGATGAAAGAAAGAAAAAAAAAGAAAAGAGGAAATGGGAAGGGACCAGCATGCCTTGTGGGGAACTGAGGTGAGGAGAGGTGCCTAAGAAAAGTCCATTCACAGCAGGGCAATTAGCTGGAGCAGAAAGGAATATTCAGGGAATTACAGGGGGAGCACAACAACCAGTATGTGGAAGGCAGGACAAAGTAAGAACTGAACACACAGTCTGTGCAGTAGCCCGGTGCACCCCAGGTTGAGTTGTGTGTCTGTAGGTGAGAAGAGGGATGGGTGCTGGAAAGTGGAGTTTGGAGAGTGGATCCAGGGAGATGACAGCTGCTGGCTGTGAACAGACAGCCTGAAGAGACAGGAGCAACAGCTCCCCAGCTAGGAAGGTTTGTGGGAAAAGTCCAGAACACTATAGAAGCAAGGCACCATTCTTGAAGTGGAATGCAAGGGAGAGGGCCACCATTGAACCCCACTTCCCCACTCTCTGACCTCTACCTCTGCAGACACTGGGAGGGGCTCCCATCAGAGCAAGTGTGTTACAAAGTTCTGCTAGTCTTTGACCCACCGAAGGCATTCACACACACCCCAGTTGTGGCTGCCTTAGTGAATAAGTGCCCCCGATCAGCTACTGTGTTTACCTCCCTCTCATCTGGGCAGAGAACAGTCTCCTGAGGGTGGCTCACATCCAGAGATGAGGCCAAAACCAAGATGAGCCCCAGGGGCTGTGCAACTAAGGAAGTAAAACGAAATCTCTCTGTGAAGCTTCACAAGCCATGGGTTAAATCCCTGTGATCTGCTTTATACCCCCTGCATCTGTGGAATATGTGAATGGACAATGAGTGTTTCCGCAACTGAGAACAGTCTAGCTGTAGCACCGGTGGACTTTGGGGGCAAATACAAGCATGAATTGGCCAGATCAGGATCTGAGCTGCCTCCACGGTGAGTAGCGAGACCTATTTAAAAATACTGAAAGGCCTCTGGGGTAGGTAGTTGTTGACTTTGGCTCACTATGGGGATGAGGACACTGACAGCAGAGGTATCAAGAAAATATTACTATTACTATTATTATTATTTTGTTTTTGTTTTGTTCTGTTGCTATTTTTACTATTTTTATTTTCCTTTATTTTTAAGGAATGTTAATTTTTTTATTTTTCAATTTTTTCTTGTTTTATGTTTTTTCTTGTTTTTGTTTTGTTTTATTTGTTTTGAGAATTTTTAAAATATTTTTGTGTGTTTGTTTTTGTTTTCTGTACTTTTTTTTAGTTTGCTTTATGTTTTGCTTTTATAGTTTTTATTTTTGCTTATATATATTTTTTGTTTGTTTGTTTGGGGTTCTTTTATTTGTTTGTTTTCTTGCTTTTTTATTCCTTTCTGTTTGTTTGTTTTTGTTTTAATCATTCCTCTTGGATTTTGTTTGTTTCTTAGCTTTTTTCTTCCTTTCTTCTTTTTTGGCCATGACACAGGTTTTCAGGGGCTTGGATCCATGCCCAGCAGTCAGACCTGAGCCTCTGGTATAAGAGTGCCAAAGTCCAAATGCTGGACTGCCTGAGAATACATAGCCCCAGGGAATAATAATCAACATGAACTTTCCCTGAGGTCTCCATCTTGACACAAAAACCTGGCTTGACCCAACTGCCTCACATTAAAGAACAAGCAGTACTGGAACGCAGCCCACCCCATCAGAAGACAGGTTGCCTAAAGTGGTAGTAGGCTCACAGACATACTCCAGCACATCACTTGACATGGCCTTTCCCACTTCAGAGAAAAGACTCAGCTCCACCCACCAGAGTGGAGGCAACAATCCCTCCCACTAGGAAGCCTTCGATAAAGAGTTGGCAGACAACACACACCAGTATTCTTGCCTAGGGAATCCCAAGGACAGAGGAGCCTGGTGGGCTACAGTCCATGGGGTCACAGTTGGAAATGACTGAGTGACTAACACACACACACAAACAGGAAGCCTACGCAAATTAATGTACCAATCTCACTCAGCAGAGGATAGACATCAGAAGTAAGAGTAACTACAACCCTGTAGCCTGTGCAAAGGAAACCACAAACATAGTAAGACAAAATAAGACAATAGAGAAATATCTTGCAGATGAAGGAACAAGGTAAAAAACCCACAACACCAAATACATAAGGAGAAAATAGATAATCTATATGAAAAAGAATTGAAAGTAATGATAATAAAGATGATCCAAGATCTCAGAAAAAGAATGGAAGGATGTATCAAGAAGATACAAGAAAAGTTTAACAAGGACCTAAAAGAACTAAAGAATAAACAAACAGTGATGAATAACACAATAACTAAAATGAAAAATAGACTAGAGGAATGCATAGCAGAATAACTGAGGCAGAAGAGCTGATAAGTGAGCTGGAAGATAGAATGATGGAATTAACTACTGTAGAGTAGAATAAAAAGAAAAGTATACATTCTCATAGACCTCTGGAACAATAATAAACTGACCAACATTTAACTTCTATGCAGAGTACATCATGCGAAATGCCAGGCTGGATGAAGCACAAGCTGGAATCAAGATTGCCGGGAGAAATATCAATAACCTCAAATACACAGATAGCAGAAAGCAAAGAAGAACTAAAGAGCATCTTGAAGAAAGTGAAAGAGGAGAATGAAAATGTTGGCTTAAAACTCAACATTCAGAAAACTAAGATCATGGCATCCATCCCATCACTTCATGGCAAATAGATCGGAAAACAATGGAGACAGTGAGAGATTTTATATTTTGGGGCTCCAAAATCACTGCAGATGGTGACTGCAGCCATGAAATTAAAAGATGCTTACTCCTTGGAAGAAAAGCTATGATCAACCTAGACAGCATATTAAAAAGTAGAGACATTACTTTGCCAGCAAATGTCCATCTGGCCAAAGCTATGGTTTTTCCAGCAGTCATGTACAGATGTGAGACTTGGACTATAAAGAAAGCTGAATGCCAAAGAATTGATGCTTTTGAACTGTGGTGTTGGAGAAGACTCTTGAGAGTCCCTTGGACTGCAAGGAAGATCCAAGCAGTCCATCCTAAAGGAAATCAGTCCTGATTATTCATTGGAAGGGCTGATGTTGAAGCTGAAACTCCAATACTTTGGCCACCTGATGCGAAGAGCTGACTCATTAGAAAAGACCCTGATGCTGGGAAAGATTGAAGGTGGGAGAAGGGGATGACAGAGGATAAGATGGTTGGATGGCATCACCAACTCAGTGGACATGAGTTTGAGTAAACTCCAGAAGTTGGTGATGGACAGGGAGGCCTGGCATGCTGCAGTCCATGGGGTCATAAAGAGCTGGACATGACTGAGCAACTGAACTGAACTGATCCATAAGGTCATGTGATCATTTTCTCAAACTTTGCTTATCCCAGGTCAAGTGAACTAAGTCATTCATATTAAATACGAGAGTATATAGATGACTTCCTTTGCAAAAGATCCTACGAATCATAATTTAACACATTCAGTACAATCAACTTCCTAATTTTGTTCAATAAAAATGAATATTTTAGGAGATAAGTTTTAATACATGTGATAAGGTGCATTTCATATTGAAAGAATAAAACATAAAATGCTCAATTAATAACAAATCTAATAGGATTTGAAAAAAGTAAACAAACTGTTAAATATCTAACCTAAACAATGTAAGTTAAATTATTTTATTCATTCAGAGAGTCTTTGTGAATAAAAGGAAAGATTTTGCATATTAGATTATAAAGTGATATGTATAAATGCTATTGAGCTCCTTATTTCCCAATTGGCCTTTTGGTCTATTTGAAGCAAAATATAGCCATCACCTTTGCCACATGTTTTTAAATTCTAGGGCATAGCAAAGGGAAACACTCTAAGAGCATTTCAACTACTCTGGATACTCTCAGTCACTGACTGATCATCAGTGACTGAGTCACTGACAGAGTCATCAGTGACTCTCATCAGTCACTGACTTGACTTGCAGCTAGTAACCATGCCTACAACGTAGAATGAAATATAGTTTATTTGCAGTATGAATCAAGTAGATATAAATTGCAATGGGCTGACAATAAGATAACCAATGTTTTAAGACAATTTTTTGTAGGAAATAGGACAAGTATAAAATTCTAAACACCTGGCTTTGAATCTACATTTTGGACTTAGTAGTTTTGTGGTCTTGTCCCATGTTCTGTAAGAATTTTTTAAAGCGTGTTTCTTTAACTACAAAATGGGGATAAAAGCACCTTACAGTGTGGTGTGTGTTCGTGTGCTCAGTCATGTCTGACTCTTTGTGACCCCACAGACTGTAGCCCACCAGGCTCCTCTGCCCATGAACTTTTCCAGGCAAGAAACTAGAGTGAGTTGCCTCTTTCTTCTCCAGGGTCTCTTCCCAACCCAGGGATCAAACCCACTTCTCTTGCATTTCCTGCATTGGCAGACAGGTTCTTTACCACTAACACCACCTGGGAAGTCCTTATAGCATTGCAGCAAAAACTAAATAAGATAAAATGAAGGGTTAAGAACAGGCCTGGATGTATTGAATGATTCTTACACATTAGCCATTTGATAGGGTTCAGGTGGCTCAGATGGTAAAGCTTCTGCCTATAATGCAGGAGACCTGGGTCAATCCCTGGGTTGGGAAGATCTCCTGGAGAAGGAAATGGCAACCCACACAAGTAGTCTTGCTTGGAGAATCCCATGGATGGAGGAGCCTAGTGGGCCACAGTCCATGGGGTCACAGTACGCTGGACACAACTAAACAACTTCACTTTCACTTTCAGCTTCCTGTGAGCTATAACTCTAAGTACTTAACAATATATTGATTATTGCACTCTACATATGGTATAAAAGCTGGAACTCAGGTTTTAAGTTTTGTTCCAACTCTACAATGACATGGTCCTACTAATGTTAGCAGCTACTAGATTATAAGCACATCTTCTAAAGTTTCCAAAGGCTATCATTCTTCTACTAGACATGAAATCCTATAAGACCTTTCTTCTTCTCAATAACTCTATGAGGTAGTAGAGTGGTTCGGTTCAGTTCAGTCACTCATGTCTGACTCTTTGTGACCCCATGGACTGCAGCACACCAGGCCTCCTTGTCTATCACTAACTCCGGAGTCTATCCAAACTCATGGCCATTGAGTCGCTGATGCCATCCAACCATCTCATGCTCTGTCATCCCCTTCCCCTCCTGCCCTCAATCTTTCCCAGCATCAGGGTCTTTTCCAATGAGTCAGTTTTTCACATCAGGTGGCCAAAGTATTGGAGTTTCAGCTTCAACATCAGTCCTTCCAATGAACATCCAGGACTGATCTCCTTTAGGATGGACTGGTTGGATCTCCTTGCAGTCCAAGGGACTCTCAAGAGTCTTCTCCAACACCACAGTTCAAAAGCATCAATTCTACTCTATGAAAAGTAGAATGCTATTGTATCCATCTACTAATGAGGAAACAGAGGCAGAATGTTAAGTGAACTTCACACACTTAGAAAGTGACTGGGTCAAAACTTGAACACACATACTGTGACTATATATCATTTGCTCTTTCATGAATATTGGGTTATCTGACATGCATGAAAATACTCTATACTATCTTTTCAGTTCAGTTCAGTTCAGTTCAGTCACTCAGTCGTGTCCAACTCTTTGCAGTCCCATGAACTGCAGCACGCCAGGCCTCCCTATCCATCACCAACTCCCGGAGTCCACCCAAACCCATGTCCATCATCTTTTACCATAAGAAAAATATGTGAATATTATTTTACAAGATTTCCTAGAAACATATATATATACATATATATATATATATATCTCCAAAGACCTTTTAGTTTCTTTGGTATCCTTTTCTGCCTAGTAAAATGTTTTCTAAAATGAGTTAATTGTCTGCAGTAGCTAAATAGGGCAGCAGCTATTCTGATACAGACAGAGCAATACACAGTCTGTCTCCATTCTATGAAAGCAAAATTGCATGGGCTATGGAGTGGTAAATGTGGCAGTAAAATGAAGAAGAAAGTGACCAGAAAAAAAAGTGTCAAAATATTTTAGTAAAACATCATTTTCAGAAGAACAGCTTTGGGGAATATAGGAATTCATATATAACATATAGGAATATTTTATCAACTAAGGTGAATGTTTTTCACATAAATGAAATATTTAGTTTCTAATATTAAATAGCTATTATGTCAGTTGTACCCAAAAGGGTGCTATATGAATGAATAATGTGGACAATTGTATGTGTGGAAAGAAAGGACAAGAGAAGTTAATAATGAAGAAATATTTGTGAAATAAATATAATTTAAATGAGGATAAGTAAAATTATGCAATTTTAATTTAATTCAGTGAAAAGACAGCTACAGTTAAGCCTAATGTTGTGTTTGGTAGAAATGTTGTCTAAACAAGTGAGAAAAAAATGTACTTATATGAAATGTTAAAATCATTAATATTTTAAAATACCAATGTGCCCTTGAAACTATTTGAAAGAGTTGTAATGGAATTCAGAACGTCAGTTCTTATTGATATGAGTCAAATTGTCCAGGGTCCAAGTTACTATCAGCTTGGCCTGGGCTATGATAAAGTGAAAGTGAAAGTCTCTCAGCCATGTCAGACTCTTTGAGACCCCATTTACTATAGAGTTCACGGAATTCTCCAGGCCAGAATCCTGGAATGGATTGCCATTGCCTTCTCCAAGGGATCTTCCCAACCCAGGGATCGAACCCAGGTCTCCCGCATTGCAGGTGGATTCTTTACCAGCTGAGCCACCAGAGCAGCCCTGGGCTATGATAACAGCCTCCTCATTAGTCTCCTGGCGTCCAGCTTCTTCCTCCTGCAATCTGTACTGCAGTCAGTTATCTTTTCAAAATGCAAATACAATCACATAAATCCTTTCTAAAACCTTGCACTAGTTTCCAACTACTCTTAGGGAAACAGACAAAACTAAATCCTTAATATGATCTATCAGACGCTGTAGCATACCTGTTTCTATTTCCTTATTCTCATATTGGGCTTCTCTGGTGGCTCAGCTGGTTAAGAACTTTCCTGCAATGCGGGAGACCTGGGTTCAATCCCTGGGTTGGGAAGATCCCCTGGAGAAGAGAAAGGCTACCCACTCCAGTATTCTGGCCTGGAGAATTCCATGGACTGTATAGCACATGGGGTCTCAAAGAGGCGGACACTACTGAGCAACTTTCACTTTCACATTCTCATCCCAAACACACTCTGTCCATGCCCTAGCTAGACATGACTTCTTCAAATGTGTAAAATCTCATGTTCCCTCCCATTCCAGACTCTTTGCTTAATCATTGCTCTTTGCTGGGTATCGTGTTATATGACCTTCCCCAGCCACTTATACATAATCAACAATTCTCCATTTTCACATCTCACTAGAAATGTAATCTTCTCAGGAAGCTTTTGTTTTTCCCCTAAGGTAATCCTTTTTTTATTCTTGTTGCTGTTGTCATATCCTTATTAATTTATGCCCCTCTCCATTGAATATGTATGTATATTAGTTTGTAACTATACATTTGTTTATATACATTTGATTAATGCCTGTCTCCTGTCCCTATATTAAATTTAAAGCTTTCTAAGATCCTAAAATCTGTGACTGCTTATTTTTGTTCACCATTATATCTTCATCTCTAGGGATAATATTGAACACATCACAGGCAGTCAGTAGATATTTATTTGACAACTGACAGAAAACTTTAACAAAAGTGATATAAAACATACAACAAGTTGGACCTTTTTTTAAATTGAATTTATATTCAGATAAAAAGGTCTCATATTCAAGTAACATGGTTAATAATCAGGTAAAGTCATCTTTCTGTTCACTGTTCTTTTGTTTTAGTCTAGGAAATGTATGAGATATTATTTTTAGTACCTCTCATAAACAGATGCTACTACTAGTCTGGGCTCCCTGGACACAGAGAGTGGAGCTACAAAGGTTGCTCTCATCATAGGGAAAGTAAGTAAAAGGTTCAGTCTTGGTTTTCATATCAGGAAATTCCTCTGGCCATTGACTCCGGTGTCCACTCTCACTGAAGAAACTGCTGATACTAAACCAAATGGACCACTTACTTTCTTTTCAATAGTCAACACTCAAAATTTAGAGTCCCAGTATCCCATTTTGTAGATTTCTCTTATTCCCAAGTGGCTTTTAATGTTCTTGAGCCCAATCTATCACCTTTTCTTTTCTCCTAACTCTGTCCTACACAACGATTTTTTTTCCATCTTTTTCTGGGTCCCTTAGTAAATTTTCCTGCTATTTCCATTCATTAACTGAAGACTGTCTCCATTCTCAAAATAATGTCTTTTTGCAGGACCCTCAAATGTATTTCAGACTTGTGCACTGATGCTAATTCAAGCAATAGCTATGGTGACTATGCACATAGGTCTTCCTTCAGTTTACTGGAGTTTAAATACAAATACTTGTATTTAATCATTGGTTCATGATCATCTATGATCATCTAACTGATATCATCTGTGAACAGCTCTTTGCACAATCCCAGAAACATAATACTAGCAATCAAACAGTATAGAAAATTCTATCATTCCAGATCTTTACTACCTCACCCTTTCTATTATTAGTAAAAAATAAAAATAAAAAATAAACAATCCATTGAAACTAATAAAATCCGAAATTATACTGTGCCTTTGCACTGTGCCTTTAGCTACAGATGTTATAGTCATGACCCCATTCACTGAAATGTTGATATCTGTCTCAATCTATCGTCTACCCTTAATCCTACTATCTTTTCGAGTGATTTCAACATCCCTTTGGTAGATGCATTCAATAATTTTGCTTGTCAAAAGTGTATTCTGACTAGTATCTGTCTGTTTACAACTTCTGGAAGCAGTGTGACCTAGTGGCATTCAAACCGAGAAGGGGGCAGACATAACTATTGCCCCTAGGGCCTTTGTTCCTCTTCTGAATATGGAGTGTTTTCTTACTAAACACAAGTGGGCAGATTAAGTCATAGTCAGGACTGCAGGTAGCTTCCAGACCCTCCCAAATGGAGAGCCTGTTTGGGAAAATGAGAGTAGCCTGGAGTGACCTTTCCCCCTTATGCCCAGGCAAGGAGACTGAATCATAGTCTTAGCCATTGTGGAGAATGTCTTTTGGCTTCATCTGCACTCTTGGAAGCTATGCAGCCCAGAGGAACTTAAGCTGAGAGGTGAACAGGCAGAGTAATAATGATATTTTGTAGAGCAAACTCTTGTGGCTCTATTCAACTAGGGAACTAGAGGAGCAAGTTGGCTTGAGTTCAGACAGCAAGCAAAGAGCTTTACCAGCCTTAGAACTGCTTTCCCTACTGAGTCTGGGCATGAAATCTAATTTGAAGCTGCATTCAACATTCAACATGCCTAACCAGTGAGCCTAACCAGAGCACACAGGGAGCTGTGTAGCCCATTCAGCAGCCCTACTTACAGCGGCACTTGAGCAGAGAGCAGCCACCTGTAGATGGCTTCCCCTATCTGTAGAGAAAAGCCAAATATCTCACCTGACCAGGTGATTCAGTGACCACTCTGGTCTGATTCAGGTCTCCAAACAATAAACTGTGCAGGCCCTGGGTCCTGTCCTACAGGGAAGCTAATTTATAGACCCATTTATTACTGAATATAGTAATAAGCTTCAATCATCTAGCAAGCCTGACCAGAGAGTCCAGGTAAGGTGAAGTCTATCCTAGATACAGTCTTATTTAACTATTCTCAGCTTGTGACACAATCACCATTTCTACCCTCAGAGCTTAAACAACTGCTTCACTCCAAAACAGATCACAATAGCAAGTCCCACTTGTCCAAAGATATTATCAGCAGACACACACAAACACCCAAACTGAGTTGACTGATGAAGAACTATCTCTGACATTGCAAACCTGTAAAGTCTAGAAGAGAAACTCAATTACTCAAATTTGCAGGTACCAATCTAAAGAATCCAGGATCATGAAAAAAATCAGGTAAAAGTTACACCACCAAAATAAACTAATAAAGCCCCATTTATTACAGCTTTATTAACATAAACCATAAAGAAAAGGACATCTATGAATTGTCAGACAAAGAATTCAGAATAATCCTCTTGAGTAAGTTTAGTGAACCACAAGAAAACACAGATGGATAACTAAACAAATTTAGGAAAATAATGTAAGAACAAAATGAGAAGTTCAACAAGGAAATGGAAACCCATTTTAAAAAATAAATAAATTTATGTTATTTTAGAGCTTAAAGACATAAATCTCAGAGATGATTAACATAGTAATTGCACTGTAGAGTTAATTAGACAATTTCAAAAATAAACTCTACATGTAGAAAAAAGAAATAACAATCTGGAGGTGATACACTGAAAAATTACCCAGGTAGTTGGGCAAAAAGACAAAATAATGAAAACAAGTGAAAAACTGTAAGAATGATCAGAATAAAGAGAAGCAACACCTGCACTGTGGGAATTCCAGAAGGAGAAGAAAAAGAGAAAGAGACAGAAAATATATTTAAAGCAATAACGACTGAAAACTTCCTCAGACAAGCAGATCTATGAGGCCCAAAGATATCCCAAATATGTTGAACCCAAATAGGGCTACCCTAATACACATTATAATTAAACTGTCAGAAAAAGACAAAGAAAGAATTTTAAAAGCAGCAAGATGAAATAGAGCAGTATACAAGAGAACTTCCCATAACACTATAGGATTTCTCATCAGAAACTTTCAAGCCAAGAGAGGATGGAATGGCATATTCAAAGTACAGGCATATTGGAGAAATTATGGGTTTTGTTCCAGATTACTGCAATGAAGTAAATATTGAAAATAAATCATCACAGAGTATTTTTTGGGCTTTCCATGAATATAAAAATTTTGTTTATACTATACTGTAATCTATTAAGTGTGGAATAGCTGTGTACATATTTTATTCTAAAAATAATTTGCTGCTTACACATCCATTCCCTATGTCTACGTCTCTACTCCTGCCCTGCAATTATGTTCCTCTATAGCATTTTTCTAGATTCCACATACATATTTGAAGGATGAACTGAGACATTACTGTAGTGGTGGGAAATTTAAAAAATAAAGGTTGACATACATGCACTGTCATGTTTTGTAAAACAGATAGGTAGTGGGAACCTACTGTACTGCACAGAGCACTCAGTTTGTGCTCTGTGGTGACCTAGCAGTATGGAAGGGATTGGGGGAGGGAAGGAGACCTATGAGGGAGGGGATGTACATATACATATGGCTGATTCACATCATTGTACAGCAGAAACTAACACAACATTGTAAAACAATTATATTCTAACAATTTTTTAAATATTAATTTATTGCTAAAAATGCTAACCATTATCTGAGCCTTCAGTGATGCATAATCTTTTTCCTGGTGGAGGGTCTTGCTCTTAAAGCCAATGGCTACTAAATGATCAGGGTGGTAGTTGCTGCAGGATCAGGTGATGCTGGAAATATCTTAAATTAAGACAATAATGAAATTTGCTGCATTAATTGACTCTTCTGTTTGGGAACAATTTCTCTATAGCATACAACACTGGTTGACAGCAATTTACTCACAGTAGAACTTCTTTCAAAATTGCAGACTTTCCTCCCAAATACTGCCACTTTATCAACTAAAATTTTTAAATATTCTAATCCTATACTGTTATTTCGACAGACTTCTCTTCATTTTCACCAGAAGTAGAGGAAGTGTGCTCGGCGGCCCCGCGGATCTGTCTCTTGCTTCAACAATGCTTGGACGGAACAGACCCAGGGACGCCCTTTGCTCCAGCCTCCGACTACCCTCCAACCTTTTTTCCAGTTGCAACCTCCGGAGTCAGCCGCTCAGCGGGATCACTGGGACCAGCCACCATTTTTTAACTCCTTATTACCAACCAATCATGAGCTCCCAGATTCGTCAGAATTATTCTAGCGAGGTGGAGGCCGCCGTCAACTGCCTGGTTAACATGCAACTGCGGGCCTCCTACACCTACCTCTCTCTGGGCTTCTATTTCAACCGCGACGATGTGGCCCTGGAGGGTGTGGGTCACTTTTTTCGCGAATTGGCCAAGGAGAAGCGAGAGGGCGCAGAGTGTCTCTTGAAACTGCAAAACCAGCGTGGCGGCCGCGCCCTCTTCCTGGACGTGCAGAAACCATCTCAAGATGAGTGAGGTAAAACCCAGGACGCTATGGAAGCCGCTCTTCTCGTAGAGAAGAACCTGAATCAAGCCTTGTTGGATCTGCATGGCCTGGCCTCTGCCCGCGGAGACCCCCACATCTGTGACTTTCTGGAGAACCACTTCCTAGATGAGGAAGTGAAACTCATCAAGAAGATGGGTGACCACCTGACCAACCTCCGCAGGCTGGTCGGTCCCCAGGCTGGACTGGGAGAGTATCTCTTCGAAAGGCTCACCCTCAAGCACGACTAGGAGCTTCTGGAGACCAGCGGCCTTTGAAGAACCCACCTAACATCAGGGCTGCCCTAAGCCCCTCTGCAGCTACTAGGCAGCTTTTTAACACCCTGGAGCCCTCTCTTAAACCTTGGACCAAATGGAAACAATAAAGCTTTTTGCAGCATAAAAAAAAAAAAGAAGAAGAAGTAGAGCATATCTCAAGAAGCCACTTTTCATTGCTTACCCATAAGAAGCAGCTCTGCGTATATGCAAGCTTTATGATATGACTGTAGCAATTCACATTTTTATATTTTCAGGGTCTACTTCTAGGTTTTTTTGCTATTTCCACTACATCTACATTTACTTTCTCCACTGAAATCTTGAACCATTGAAGTTATCCTTGAGGGTTGGAATCAACATTTTTCAAACTTCTTAGAGTCCATATTTTTACCTCTTTCCATGAATCACAAACATCCTTAATGGCATCTAAAATGGTAAACCCTTCCAAGAAAGCTTTCAACTTACTTTGCCCAGCTTCATCAGAGAAATCACTAAAAGGCAGCTATAGACTTATGAAACATATTCCTTAAAAAATAAGACCTGAAGATCACAATTACTGCTTGATCCATGAGCTGCAGAAAGATTGTTAGGTTAGCAGCCCTGAAAACAATATTAATCTCATTGTCCATGTCTAAAAGAACAATTGGGTGACCAGGTGCCTTGTCAGTGAATAGCTATATTTTGAAAGGAATATTTTTTTTCTAAGCAGTAGGTCTCAAGAGTGAGTTTAAAATAGTCAATAAAACATGTTGTAAATAAATATATTGTAATCCAAGCTTTGTTATTCCCTTCACAGAGCACAAGCAGAGTAGATTTAACATAATGTTTAAGGGACTTGGGATTTTCAAAGTGCTCATTTACATTTCAAAGTAAATGAGCACTGGCTTCAACTTAAAGTCATCAGATGCATTAGTCCCTAACAAGAGAATCAGCCTGTCTTTTGAAGATGGCAAATGACTTTTCCTCTCTAGCTCTGAAGTTCTTATATGACCTCTTCTTCCAATATAAAGCTATTTTGTCTACACTGTCAATCTGCAGTTTAGTGTAGTCACCTTTATTAATTATTAGTTAGTTAGTTATTAGTTCTTCTGGATAGCTCATTATAGATTCTACATCAGCACTTACTTTCCTTTTTGATATTATGGAGAGATTATGGATATGGCTTCTTTTCTTAAACCACATGATCCAACCTCTACTAGCTTCAAACTCTTCTTCGGCAGCTTCCTCACCCCTCTTGGCATTCATAGAATTGAAGAGAGTTATAGCCTTACTCAGCGTTAGTTTTTGTCTCAAGGAAATGTGGTGCCTGGTTTCATCTTGTATCTAGACCACTAAAACTTTATCCCTATCAGTAAAGAGCCTGTTTTACTTTCTTATCAATTGTATGTTCACTAGAGTAGCAGTCTTAATTTCCTTCACATTCACAAATTAGCTGTTTAACACAAGAGACATAGCTGTCAGCCAGTGACTTTCAAAATGCCTTCCTCACCAAGCTTAACTCTTCCTTTCACTTAAATACTCAGAAGCCATTTCAAAGTTTCTATTGACCTAATCTGAACATTGTTTTGTCTCAAGAAATAGGGAGGCCTAAGGAGAGGAAGGAAGATGGGGAAATGGCCAGGGTGGAACAGTCAGAACATACATAATATGTATATGGGTGCAGTTGACTGTGTCCCTAAATAATCACAACAGTAATATCATGATTGCTGAAAAGAATCTGCCTGCAATTCAAAAGACCTGGGTTCTATTCCTGAGTTGGGAAGATCCCTAGAGAACCGAATGGCAACCCACTCCAGTAGTCTTGCCTGGAGAATTCCACAGATGGAGGAGCTTGGCAGGCTGCAGTCCATGGGGTCGCAAAGAGTCAGACATGACTGAGAGACTAACACTTTCATTTTCACTTTTCAAAAGCATGATAATAATTAAAGCATATAAAATATTGTGAAAATTACTGAATTATGACGCAGAAATGAAAGGAGTAAAAGCTGTTGGCAAAATGCTGTTGGTGCTTCATGCAGGATGGTCACAAACCTATTTGTTAAGGAAAAAATGCAATGTCTGTGATGAGCAATAAAATAAAGTACAGTAAATCAAGGTATACTGTAACAGTGAATTTTTGAAATGAAAGAAATCAATCCCATTTACAGTAACATTAACAAAATAAAATACTTATGAATAAATTTAACTAGAGAGTGAATGATCTCTACTCTGAAAACTCTAAGACACTGAAAAAAAACACTAAAGAAGATGCAAAAAAAAAATAAATAAAAGATAAGCCATGTTCATGGATTAGAAGAATTAATATTGTTAAAATGTCAAATCAATATTTTCAAAAGTCATCTATAGATTCAGTGAAATCCCAATCAAGGTCCCAATGTCATTTTTCTATAAAGTAAAAATAAAATATTTCTAAAATTTACATAAAACACAAAAGACCCTGATTTGCCAAACAAAACTTGAGAAAGAACAGAGTAGAATGCACTATCACACTTCCTAATTTCAAGTTTTACTATAAAGTTGTACTTATCAAAACAATATAGTATTGACTCAAAACAGACAAATAGGCCAATAGAAGAGAATTGAAAGACCAGAAATAAACCCAAGCGCATTATGGTCAATTAGTATTTGCCAAGGGAGCCAAGACTTCTCAATGGAAAAAAATAGTCTCTTCAATAAATGGCACTGGGTTAATTGGATCAGTATCAGTTCAGCTGCTCAGTCATGTCCGACTCTTTGTGACCCCATGAACTGCAGCACGCCAGGCCTCCCTGTCCATCACCAACTCCTGGAGTCCAGCCAAACCCATGTCCATCAAGTTGGTGATGCCATCCCGCCATCTCATCCTCTGTCTTCCCCTGCTCCTCCTGCCCCCAATCCTTCCCAGCATCAAAGTCTTTTCCAATGAGTCAGCTCTTCACATGAGGTGGCCAAAGTATCGAAGTTCAGCTTCAACATCAGTCCTTCCAATGAACACCCAGGACTGATCTCCTTTAGGATGGACTGGTTAGATCTTCTTGCAGTCCAAGGGGCTCTCGAGAGTTTTCTCCAAAAACACAGTTCAAAAGCATCAATTCTTCAGCACTCAGCCTTTTTCACTGTCCAACTCTCACATCCATACATGACCACTGGAAAAACCATAGCCTTGACTAGATGAACCTTTGTTGGTAAAGTAATGTCTCTGCTTTTCAATATTAATACCTTCTACCCCCACAGTAGTCAAGGTTCCAGGACATGACTTCTAGATTCACTACTCACGAGTCAAGAAAACAGAAGAGGACACTTAATACATCTGTGAGCCCCTGGGAGATCTCAGATATCTATTCAGAACTACAAATGAGCATCATTCCAGTTATCACACCCCAGATTAAATTTCCAGGGATAAGATTTCTCAAGACAGATCTAAAGAGCCACACAGCTTGGCAGGGGTTGTACTTCAAAACAAGACAGGAGATAGATCTCCTGATTCCTGAACAAGGAGGGACTTGAGCCATCTTGAATGAGATGTGTTGTTTCTTGATAAATACCTTCAACTAATAACTCAACTTTTAAAGAAAGTCTCACAGTCCTCAAGAAAACATTCAGATCCTACAGGATCTCCACAAACAAGCTGGAGAGTTCTTGGGGTGGCTATGATCTCTCTTTGGGGGATCCTTCTCCTGACAATGGGGAATTTGGAGTTGGCTAATGCCCCTACTAATTACCCTGTTATCACCATATTGATGCTGCTTATGATTGCTCCATGTATTGTCGATTGTCTAACCCATTTTGTCTCTGCCCAGCTTGTCTCAACAAGCTACAACATGCAGTGCCAGTTCAACAAGGATTTATAAAACTACAGCCAACCATGTAAAACATCACTCACCCTTAGATGGACACCACTATAAGGACTCTGAGGCTTGAGACTGGCAAGAGGGGAAGGCCCAATGACCCTCCCTGTCCCAGTCCAGCAGGAAGTAGCCAGAGAGACCTCGATGCCCCCATTCCCAAAGAATTGGTCCTCATATCTCTTGAGGGGGAAATATTAGGTAATTAGAATAGGAAGAAGGAGTCTAGAATGGTGGTGGCTAAAAGACAAAGAAGGGAAAAGCACAAGAAAATAGAACAAAGGAAAGTCCGAGGACCAGAATGAGGACCCCAGGTAAAACAAACAGTCCTGCTGGCTAGCCCAGTTTACATAGAGAAAGCTCTGGGAAGGAGAAAAAAAACATAAAAAGGAGTAGCCAAAATTGAGCTGGAGACTTTTCTTCTCTTAGCATCTTTTGGGTCAGCCTGCCCTCACACCTCGGGATTGTATTCTCCTTTGCTTGCCAAATAAAACTGAGCTGTTACATGTAGCTATAACACTGGTCGGTCCATCACGTCAAAGTTTTGCTGTGGCGAGATAGCACCAAGGAAATTACAAACTCCCCCGACACTCAGATGGCCAAAGCATTTTTACTAAAGTTGTTTTATTTGCACTCTGTAAGTCATTTCCATTTTTAGAAGCTTATGAATATCAATCAAGAATACTTTCCATCCACTGAGAATTTTGAGATACTCTCTTTTAAGGTTACCCTTTAATGTGGACATATCTAAACTAAGATTCTCTAGAAAGGCTATTATAATTCTAAATTATCTAAAAGTACACTCATTTTTTCCAGAAGACACAACTCCATTTTCCAAGAACTAGGTGGAATCTATCTTGCCTTTGAATTCTCTAAAGCATGTTAATTATGAGGGGCTCTGTTTTCCAAAACCTGTTCTAAAACACCAGGAATTATTCTATTTCCTCTTTTGAACAGAATGGGTGACTTACCAGGAAGCTTCATAAAAGTAGATTGAAACACAAAGACAGTGGAGCTTGCATACACAAAGAGAACAGTAAATCAACCTCAAAAATAAATAGCCAGTTATTTCACAAGCAAAATCAGTTTATACAGGAATAGCAGAGAACTGCAGTTGAGGACAAGCAAACTGTGGTGAATCACAGGCAAATCTGAAGACAAAGAGGGGAGGTAGGCTTTTATTAGATTTTAAGAGGAAATTGGGGAGAGTTGTTTGGAATAAATTTTTATTGAGGAAAAACTCTTTTGGGCTACAAGCCATGCTTAGTGCTTTGCTGTTGAGGCAGGAAGAAATCTTCCTTCCTTTTCTTAAAATCAAGAGAAGAAATGTCTTCCCCTGCACCAGAAGAAAAGTAACATTCTTATCATCAAAGATAAGAAGTTGTGACAGAATTTTATACAAAGAATTCTACACAAAGAGACCTTGTTATAATAATCCTTATCTTGCTGGTTATGATGGTGGCTGAGAGCTCTCCCTTCAGGGCTTTCTTACCCCATTTTACATGATGTTTCCTTTCTTTATTTTCACAGTATATATGTATGAGTCTATTTCTGGATACTCTATTTTGTTCTGATGAAATATTTTTTAATCATGTGTGCGTGTGTGTTAAATTGCTTCAGTCATGTCTGACTTTGCGTGACCCCTACAGACTGTAGCCAACCAGGCTCCTCTGTCCATGGGATTTTCCAGGCAAGAATACTGGAGTGGGTTGCCATGCCCTCATCCAGGAAATTGTCCCAGCCCAAGGATTGAACCCACGTCTCTTAAGTCTCCCGTGTTGTCAGGCAAGTTCTTTACTAGTGCACCAGCGTTAACTCTAGGCCAGTGAAATTCTGTCTTGATTACTGTAACTTTTTAGTAATTCTTAAAATATAGTAATGAATATCTTAACATTATTTTACTATTTCAAGGTTATTTTTTAAAGTATTTAAAGTATTTTATAGTCCTATATGTTTTAGATTCAGCTTATAAAATTCTACCAAGACAAAAGCATGTTAGACATTTAAGTTAGGGTTACATCAAATCTGTAGATCAATTTAAGGAGGATTAGCATCTTAGCAATATTGAGTTTTCTACTATGTGAATGAACAAGCTTCATATATTTCTGTCCTCTCACACACAGTCGGTGGGTCAGGAAATTGTTAGTCACTATAGGGAAAGACAATCAATGGTATCCATGAATTTAAATACATACATACCTTACAAGCTAGTTGATTTACCTAAATCAACTTGGTAATATTTTTCTTCCAAAGTTACATCCTAGAAATTTCTGTCACAGCCAGAAATTTATATTTATAATATAAATAACTTAATTTATATTAACATAAAATGTATGTTTAATGTGATATATTCTTAAAATAGAGTATTATACAACTGCAAAAATACACTACTGCTCTATCCAAGAGCATAGTTGAATTGCTTAAATACCCTATTGAGTGAAAAAGATTAATTATAAAGGTATATGTATTTACACAGTTCCATATTGTTAAGTTCAAAAATAAGTTTAAAAAAATGATCTTTGTTTTTTAAAGACAAAATAACGCTACCTGTTGGGAGAGTCAAGGACAAGTAACCTTGAAGCAACAAGGATGCTTTTGCTATGAATGATATTTTATTTGAGGGGTTGGTAGTATTTTTTTAAAAATGGGTTAACTTTGTCATAATCTATTGCTACATCCACTTAAAATCTGTAAACCTTTATTTTTGGCCTACATCAGTATAAATATCTGTTTTAAGAAAGAAAACACAATATGTATTTAAAAACCTGCCCATCGTGGACACCTATAGTGTAACTGGCCCTGCTAGTCACACCTCTGTGACGCCACGTCTGTACCTCATACACCCTTGTTTTACGCATAAAGGTTTGAAATTCAGAAAAACACACAAATTTCTGATAGTTGGGAGTTTCCTTTCTTTGTGGAAATAGGGCTGGAAATCATCTAAATAAAGAGTTCTTAGAAGATGATATAGGCTGATTATTCACAAAGAAGGGATCATTTAAGTTTTAGATCTTTGATGTTTTCCATCTCCTCTTTATGCTTCTTTTTAAAAACTCATGCATATTTCATACATTTGTGTTTTTTTCCTTTCCCTATGCATATAATTTTCTCAGTCTCAAAAGTATTTCTCTCTCTGCTTTCCACCCTCCCCTCCTTCAGGATTATCTTTCTTTGAAACTGCTGTACTATTATTTTTCTCTTTCATATACAGATTCTATATCTTCCTAAATCATTATTCATATTTTAATACATACATTAACACATCCAGTTTAATCCCTCTACTTCTCTTATCCTCCTTTGTCATTCTCAAAATTCATTTTCCCTTTATTGACTCCTACTTTATCTTCCCATTAATCTTCCATTATGCATAATTTACTTCTAACAATTTTAATTTCCTTATGCTTGTTAAGGTCTGCTACATAGAAAGGAGGCTTTTTTCCTAGAACTTCCAATTATTTATGAAATTCTCTTCTCACACAAATACACGCACAAGCAACACACTATGCTGATAATATGGTCATTTTCACACAACTTCAAAGAAATACCCCAATATTCCATCTTGAGTTACCAGAACTTATGAATTTCCTGGTAATCACTTTCTTTCTCCTGAAAGAAATATTAAATTTTATTAAATTTTCTTACTGTGAACTATATAATCCTAGCTTTTTAAGGTTCTTTTTTTATAGGTTTATTAACGTGTATATTGCTTTTTGGTTTACTTGTCACTGACTTTTGATTCTTGAAGTTTCTGTTGTTTACCTTCACACCTTAATAAAATTTTACTTTATGTACTAAATGTCAGTTGTTACACACACACATATGCATATTCCACAATGGGAACTGTTCTTTCTCTCTCTCTCTCTTTTTTTTAAATTATTGACTCTTGTGTTCAGATTGTTGTATTTTATATCTAGGGGTTAACCATTACTTTTATATTGTATGTTAATGATCACCTACCTTTTTGAATTTGTATGATAATCAGGAAATAATTCACTCTGATGTATTTGTTACCTGGCTGACTCAATTCTGATTTTTGCTTATGACTCAGATATTTTGATTGTTCTCTGCAGTTTTATGATTTCAATAATGCATTCTGGTTCCTTTCCCTTTCATTCCTATCTGATGTATTTTCAGTTCTCACTTCACATATTTCTACCTTAATGTCTCACTATTGCTGTATTCCTTCTCTTTACTGCCACTTTCTTCTTCTTCCAAATTTCAGAACAGAAACAGCTTCCAGGTGATTTTCTACTTTTTTTGCCTTCTTAAAATCCAGTAGTTCCAGGAATAAACTTGTTTATTATTGTTTTTCTCCTCCATCTGATTTCTCTCCTACTGATTAGGCTTCTTTTATTGTTTATATACAGTTATTCTGAAATACATTCTCTTTTCTTATTCATCTACTTCAATGTTATTTCCATATTTTCAGTGTCATTTAAACACATTACATGTAATACTATTGTGTAGTCAGTGAGAGCAAGACTCAAATTTTGCTCTATAAAATAAAATTGTTCAGCTTTTAATAAATTATTTGACATCCTAATTGTGCTCTTTTAAAAAGTACACTAATCATGTCACTTTCATACAATGATGACAGAATATGAGAATTAAATATTTTAACATATATTAAGGCTTCAGTACACTAACATTGTTCAGAATTTTTTAAATGCTAGGTCTTTTATTGATACTGTTTTATGCTGAAATAGAAACAGACAAGAGGTTAGAAAATTTATTCTTGAAAGGCAGAATGGATATGAAATTATCCACATAATTTTACTTCAATGCATTTTATAATTGTTATTATTTAAATAGTACATACATATGATACCTAAAAATGCAAATCTTCAAAAAGAGCACTTGACTAAAAATAAAATTAAGCCTTTATTTCTATCCTGGTTTCCTTCATGGAAGCAATAAGTTTCATCAATTTCTTTTGTATTTAATTATAGATATTCCACATATACACAAATATTTGTGTCCAGTTCTTTGTCTCCTATAACTAATTATATATATTTATGGTATACAATGTACATATACATATTATATATGTGTACTATATGTTAATATGTTTACCAAGTCTGCTCTTCAGAATGAAGTTACAGTATTTCCAAATAATCCAATAGACATTCTTTAGTGACTGTGGGGAGAGAGCGAATTAGCCAAGATGGTGTGTTCAGGCTCTCTCACCCCGCAGTTTATAAATAATGACTATGTGACAGCTGAGATCATTTATGGCACTGCATACCCATCATGAGATGTGCGCTTGGTCACAGTCTACTTTGTCCTGTAGGCATATATAAGTTCCACCCATAAGGTGGTGACTTTACTGTTGTATCACGGCTTGGTCTGTTGGGTCCAGCCATGAGAGGAGAGACTATAACATGAATACGGTTATGGCTGCTGTGTCAGCCAGGAGAGAGGTTGTGTGCAGTTATGCTGTGCTATGTTAATCTGCTGTTATGTCTGCTGTGCCAGCCAGAAAAGAATAAACGTGTCTGCAGTTCCTATGGCTCCTTGAATCTTCTCCCAGCCTCTTATTTCATGCCTTGCCTGGGTTCAGTGAACAGTGCAGACCGTGAGATGCAGTGAGACAGTTGGTGTCATGAACAATATGAAGAGCAATACAGTGGTCTACCATCAGAAGGAGGGTCAGGGCTCAGAACAGAGTCAGGTTCACATGCACATTTTTGAGAAGATTTTGAGAAGTGTAACTAAAGTTTAACTAGGCTTAGTTAAAATCAAGTTTATCTTGTATCTTGCGTCAATTAACATAGGCAAAATATCTGCTATTTTCACAAGAAATAGTACAAAAGTGTAACAAAAGAACACACCTAAGCAGACTCAGGTAAATGTCACATGAAATACTTAAAAACAACAGATTTTAGAAAATGACAATAATTCAATCTCTTTTGAATTGAATTCACCAGTGCATGCAAACTGTTCATAAAATCACTTTTATAATATTAATAGTAAATCTAGCAATTATTTGAATCTTTGGAAAGAGGGAAGGATGTAAAGCATAATATATTTGTATTATAGGTACCATAGAACCACTATAAGAATGAAATAGGTAAAATATACTGAAAAAGAAAGAACTATTTTGTAAAAGAAAATAAATTATATGATAGAAATAAATATATTGATAAGTAATGTATATTTATACATGTATCTAAATCAATGCATCAATAGAAAATCTTTTCAAAGGTACCTTTAAACTAGTAACATTTGCCATCTAGATTCAATGGGAAGTCATCTGAATGTATGGGTTGTGGGTTTGGGAGTGTGGAATGTAATTCATTTTAATTTATGTACTACTTATGATTTTTATGATTATTTTAAAGTACTATATTATGAGTATTAAGTATTAGAATTTATAACTTCTGTAAGAAGCATGATATTTCAAGCTTTCTCTCATACCATGTAATATCCTCTTCTCCTGCTTTTAGGTATCATTTTTTATAAATGATGCATCCTTAACTTTATACTTCTTCTGTACAATGACATTTTCACCTTCTTTCTCACTGTTCAAGCCTCCCTCAACCCTTATCATGATAAGGTTGTCCAATTTGAGCTGATAATTACCTCATATTTCATCATGAAAATGAAAACTGTCATAAACATTTCAATCTTCTTGAGAGTAAGCCTATGAATATACCAATGTCTGCATTTGTTTTTTTTCTTTTTTCTTTGCTAAGAAGTGCAAGAGGCATCCCTTATTTTTAATATCAGTGTGGGCTGAATTTTCTCACTCTATCAAGAGTTTACAACTTAATTATACTTTCTCAGTCTTTTGTCAAAAACCCTCATCTTCTTAAGGAAATCTGAAAGTTTTGTACTCCATGAAAAATAGGAAAGTGAAGACTCCTCTGATGGACTGTAATATTTCTAGAAATTATCTTCATTTTTAGTCTTTAGAATCAACTTTTCCAGGTAGATATCATGTCTTTTCAACATAAAACAAATTTTTTTCAGGGGAGAAATTTAACTGTCTCTAAAAATTAGCCTGGAAGAAATCTGGCTATCTTTTTACCTTTCGTCTTATCTCTCTCACAAAAACACTTTCTCTTTCCACTCTAAGTCTTTATGTGCCACTTCTTTTTCCTATTCATTTTTGAAACAATTTTCTTTTTCTAGATCAGCTTTTCACAGAAGTTTCCTGTCGAGGTAAGAATGGGCCCAGTGAACCTTCATGAGAGGTTCCGTCTTTCTATGTCAAGGGCTGTCCCTCTGTTGTTACACTGACCTGTTCTTTGGTTAATATTTGACATATGTGAAAGGTTGTATTTCTTATGCCTCTTAAGAATTTACCAGGTTTAGGAAGTGTTCTTTTGCCAGCTCCTTCGGTAACTAAGAAGGCAGTTCAGGTGAGTTCATTCACTCAGTTGTCTCCGACTCTTTGCAACCCCATGAACCACAGCACGCCAGGCCTCCCAGTCCATCACCAACTCCCGGAGCCCACTCAAACTCGTGTCCACTGAGTCGGTGATGCCATCCAACCATCTCATCCTCTGTTGTCCCCTTCTCTTGCCTTCAATCTTTCCCAACATCAGGGTCTTTTCAAATGAGTCAGCTCTTCGCATCAGGTGGCTAAAATATTGGAGTTTCAGCTTCAACATCAGTCCTCCCAATGAACACCCAAGACTGATTTCCTTTAGGATGGACTGGTTGGATATCCTTGCAAAGGACTCTCAAATGGCTGCAGTCACCATCTTCAGTGATTTTGGAGCCCCCCAAAATAAAGTCAGCCACTATTTCCATTGTTTCCCCATCTATTTGCCACGAAGTGATGGGACTGGATGCCATGATCTTAGTTTTCTGAATGTTGAGCTTTAAGCCAATTTTTTCACTCTCCTCTTTCACTTTAGTCAAGAGGCTCTTTAGTTCTTCTTCACTTTCTGCCATAGAGTGGTGTCATCTTCATGTCTGAGGTTACTGATATTTCTCCTGGCAATCTTGATTCCAGCTTGTGTGTCATCAATCCAGCATTTCTCATGATGTAGTCTGCATGTAAGTTAAACAAGCAGGGGGACAGTATACAGCCTTGACATACTCCTTTTCCCACTCAGAACCAGTCTGTTGTCCCATGTCCAGTTATAATTGTTGTTTCCTGACCTGCATATAGGTTTCTCAAGAGACAGGTCAGGTGGTCTGGTATTGCCATCTCTTTCAGAATTTTCCACAGTTTGTTGTGATCCACACAGTCAAAGGCTTTGGCATAGCCAATAAAGCAGAAATAGATGTTTTTCTGGAACCCTCTTGCTTTTTCGATGATCCAGTGGATGTTGGCAATTTGATCTCTAGTTCCTCTGCCTTTTCTAAAGCCAGCTTGAGCATCTGGAAGTCCATGGTTCACTTATTGCTGAAGCCTGGCTTGGAGAATTTTGAGCATTACTTTACTAGCGTGTGAGATGAATGCAATTGTGTGGTAGTTTGAGCATTCTTTGGCATTGCCTTTCTCTGGGATTGGAATGAAAACTGACCTTTTCTAGTCTTGCAGCCATTGCTGAGTTTTTCAAATATGCTGACATATTGAGTGCAGCACTTTCACAGCATCATGTTTTAGGATTTGAAATAGCTCAACTGGAATTCCATCACCTCTGCTAGCTTTGTTCATAGTGATATTTCCTAAGGCCCACTTGTCTTCACATTCTAGGAAGTCTGGCTCTAGGTGAATGATCACACCATTGTAATTATCTGGGTCATGAAGATCCTTTTTGTATAGTTCTTCTGTGTATTCTTGCCACCTCTTCTTAATATCTTCTGCTTCTGTTAGGTCCATACAATTTCTGTCCTTTATCGAGCCGATCTTTGCATGAAAATGTTCCCTTAGTACTTCTAATTTTCTTGAAGAGATCTCTAGTCTTTCCCATTCTGTTGTTTTCCTCTGTTTCTTTGCATTGATCACTGAGGAACGCTTTTTTATCTTTCCTTGCTATTCTTTGGAATTCTGCATTCAAATGGGTGTATCTTTCCTTTTCTCCCTTGCTTTTCACTTCCCTTCTTTTCACAGCTATTTGTAAGGCCTTCTCAGTCAGCCATTTTTCCTTTTGCATTTCTTTTTCTTGGGGATGATCTTGATCCCTGTTTCCTATACAATGTCACGAACCTCCATCCATAGCTCATCAGGCACTCTGTCTATCAGGTCTAGTCCCTTAAATCTATTTCTCACTTCCACTGTATAATCATAAGGGATTTGATTTAGATACCTGAATGGTCTAGTGGTTTTCCCCACTTCCTTCAATTTAAGTCTGAATTTGCTCTGAGCCACAGTCAGCTCCTTGTTTTTGCTGACTGTATAGAGCTTCTCCATCTTTGGCTGCAAAGAATATAATCAATCTGATTCAGTGTTGACTATATGGTGATGTCCATACCAACGGGCAAAGTCCTGGTATCCCAAGTAATGCATTTTCTTTCAGAAGGTTTATTTGATGTTTGTTTTTCCTTTTACTGTTCTTTGGGCTCCCCTAAGCACTTTTTTCTTCGCTGCTCAGTTTCCACAGTTTCTATATACTATATGGTCTTAGCCCTAATCATTGCAATTTGCATTCCAGAGTGGTTTCTTCTTTGAGAAAATATGAGATTCAAAGAACTGGCTTCATTAGATCCCTCTGTACTGGCTATGCTTTTTTGCTATTTTCTTGCAACTTGTGGGCCCTCCTAAGCACTCTGATTATCTGAATTGTTTTGGGGAAGTCTTACATATAAATTATAATTTGAGATTTCTTCAGACTCTTAATTTTTCTAAGAAGTAATATTTTTTCTTCATTGTATTGGATTGTATCCCAAAGAAAGGTGATTTAGAACTTACTGGACACTATGTTTCCAATGGTGATGCATTAGTATAGATTTGAATGCAATCCTGTATGAAGACAGGCAAGTTCTTATAAATCTTTGAAAAAGAAAAACCTTTTTTCCACCTAGAGAATGAGTCAAGGCTGACAAGTTCTATGTGAGCTTTTTGGTTGCTGTTGTTAGTTTTAAATGTTGAATTATTTCTATTCTTTTGTTACACTGTTTCCTTTTTTTTTTTTTTTTTCAAGGATTTTAGTTTCAAGATCTCTTTTCCAATAGCTCAAGGTAATGAACCCTGTCTCTACTGTTCATTAAAATCAAAATTGCCTGGATATACAGACTGCCTCTAAAATTTTAAAATAGCTAAAATGTTCACAACAGAAAATCACTCTGAGTTTCAATTTTGCCTTTATTTTTATCCTTAATGCTGAATGATGTCTCTACTTTTCTGGAAAGTTGGGTATTCCTTTTAAAATATTTTTTATTGAGGGATAATTTGCATGAAATATTATATTAGTTTCAGGTGTACAACATAATAAATCAATATTTCTATAAATTGTGAAATGATCATGATAGATGTTCATTATTCTATTTATTTATTTCACCCACATGAACAGCATATGGAGGCCTTAACTCCTCAACCAGGGATCAAACATGTGTCCCCTGCAGTAGAAGTTCAGAGTCCTTACCACTGGGCCAACAGAGATTTTCCTCTAAATATTCATTTTTTGAGATTTCTAAAGATCTTGTAGCTATTAGTTTTTAATACGAAGTTCTCCATATTATCCAAAAGAAAAAAGTGTCTGTGTCCTTTTAATCTGTATTCAATCTCAATCACTGGAAAAGTGGCATTATACTTTTCACAATCATTTATGACCTTCGTTTTATCATATCAAATACTTATAATCTCCCCCATCTTCTTAATTATAACTTTCTTTTATTATTATGTTGTGGGAACAACAAACCCTACCTATGCTTTTTCAAAACGCTATGCTTTTCCTAATACACTTCAAGGTCAATTCTCACTTTCATTTGGAAAAAAAAAATCTAGAATTTTTAGGGCTAAGAGATTACCCCTTTGTTTTTTCTCTGTACACTGTCTTGGAGATAATCACTTCATTTTCTTAAATTTAAATAAATATAAACTCTTATTTTAATGCATTTGTTATATTTTCTATACTTGGTAGAAATAATATACTTTTATATAGTAAGGAAATGGCATTTTCATAGTAATTTTTTATATTTAATAAATGTTTTTTTAAACTACATGTAACTTTGGGTCTTTAGTAAGAGAATCTGCAAAATAACTAAATTTAAATCTTCATATTTTGTTATATGTTTCCTACTGTCTGAAAACAACAAATAAGTAATCCAATACAGCTCTCTTCTTATCTTGTGAATGCATGCTAAGTCACTCCATTCACGTCTGACTCTTTGCGACCCTAGGGACCACAGCCTGCCAGGTCCTTCTGTCCATGGGATTCTCCAGGCAAGAACACTGGAGTGGATTGCCATGCCCTCCTCCAGGGCATCTTCCTGATGCAGGGATTGAACCCACTTCTCTTATATCTCCTGCATTGTCAGGTGGATTCTTTACCACTAGTGTAAAGTGGGAAGCCCCCTATTTACCTAAGGTCTCAGAAAATGAATGAGCATTTATACCTCCTCAATGTTTTCCTCTGTTCCACTTGGGTCTCTGCTGAAAGTATGTATACTTCTCCCTTCATTCTGTGTTTCATTTATGCATAGGAGTAAACTTATTCTCCTACTTTAACACAATCTTAGATACTTTCAATATAAGAAAGTATCTAACTAAATAGAGAAAACTAATATTAGCTACAGTCTTCATATGCTTATGTTATATTGCTTATTAAATGTCAAAATATTTGAAATGTATATCAGTTTTATAAACTTTAAATTCTTTAAATGTATATCAGTTTTATAAACTTTAAATTCTTTAAAGGTTATGACTGGGTGCCATGGAATAAAACCGAGTAATTTACTTACTTCTCCAGTGGCTCAGTGGAAAAGAATCCACCTGCAAAGCAGAAGATGCAGAAGACATGGGTTCAATACCTGAATCAGAAATCACCTGGAGTAAGGCATGGAAACTCACTCCAGTTTTCTTGCCAAGAAAATCCCATGGACAGAGGAGCCTGGCAGGGTCACAAAGAGTCAGAAATGACTAAGCAACCTAGTAAGTGAATTATAGTTAATACAATAAAATGTGTTTAGTTTAATTAGCTTAACTTATTGCTATGCCCTGCTGACCCTTACAAAATGCAGCAGTCATATAAACATGTAAATAGAAGAAACTCAAAAGTGTCAGGTTTTCAAGCTCTAGAAATTACCCAGCACCCTTATATTACAGTTTCTTATATGAGAAATAAGCACATAAAAACACTTGTAGGAGTTATCTACGCTCTGAAACAGTCAAGTTTCAAAGGTAGTTGTTAACTAGAACACACAAAAAAATTTCAAAATTTGTATAGAGACACAAAAGACCCCAAATAGACAAAGCAATCTTGAGAAAGAAAAATGGAGCTGGAGGAATCAGGTTCCCTGCCGGGAGCCCTCAGGATGCCCCCTCACTTGGATGACAAAGTCAGGAGACTGAGAAGGAAACTGCAAAACGGATTTTCCTTGGAGCATCCCAAGGCAAGGCCCCTCCTGGTATTTTTCTTGGGAAGTTCTGTTTATGCTCTGAACATTAGCTCATCTCAGTAGGTCAGTCCCAGTTAGAAATAATTCATCCTGAGATAATTCCTTTAGACCTTATTTCCCCCAGGCAATTGGGGAAGGCAGATTCCCTTCCCTGGGGACAAAGGAGGAATAAGGGACATTTAAATAGATTACTACACCTCCTACTCTTTACTGGGGAGTTTCTTTCTACTTAGATTGATGTACTTATCCAAAGTATGCTGGAGACAATCAAATGGTAAACATACTAATGTTAAATCTAATTATGCAGAAATCCGACTTTTGCAAGGAAAATGAGCTTAATGTTAAAGTTGTTGATGATAGGCAGAAAACAAGATTGTATAGAATTACATGTGATGTAATGGGTGTGTTTCTTGGGTATAAAAACTGTAAACCAACAACAATAGGGAGAGAGACTGCTCTATCACCACACATCGACTCAGCTCAGTTCTTCCCCTGACGCCACTCATCCCTCAAGACCCCCAGACCCGCCGAGGCTGGACCCCGGCAGCTCCCTGACTTCAGACTATACTACATAGCTACAGTCATCAAAATAGATTGATACTGGCACAAAAATAGAAATCTAGATCAATGCAACAGAATAGAAAATGCAGACATAAGTGCATGCACCTATGGACAATTAATCTATGACAAAGGAAGCTAGTCTGTATACATTCTTGTAAAGACAATCTCTCCCTGGAGAAGGAACCCATTTCAGTATTCTTACCTGCAGAATCCCATGGAGAGAGGAGCCTGGAGGGCTACATCCCATAGGGCAGCACAGAGTAAGACATGACTGAACCAACTAAGCAGTAGCAAAGTCTCTTCCACCAATGGTGTTGGGAAAACTGGACAGCTACATGTAAAAAAATTAAATTAGATCATTATTTAGCTCCATACACAAAAATAAGCTTAAAATGGATTAAAGACCTAAATGTGAGACCGAGCACTATTAAATTCCTACAGGAAAACACAGGCAGAACACTTTCTGACATAACTCACAGAAATACTTCTCTTGATCCATCTCACAGAATAATGGAAATAAAAATAAAACAAACAATTATACCTACTTAAACTCAAAAGTTTTTGCATAGGGAAGGAACCAATAAACAAATAAAAAGATGTTGTATAGATTAGGAGAAAATATTTGCAAATGATGTGACCAATAAAGATTAGTCTCCAAAATTTACAAACAGTCCATGATGCTTAACAGCATCAAAACAAATACCCACTCGAAAAATGGGCAGAAGACCTAAACAGACATTTCTCTAGAGAAGACATAAGATGGCCAATAGGCACATGAAAAGATATTAAATATCACTAATTATTAGAGAAATATAGATCAAAAGTGCAACGAGATATCACCTCACACCAGCCAGAATGGCCATCATCAAGAAATCCACAAACAATAAATGCTAAGAAGGATATGGAGAGAAGGAAACCCTCTCACACTGTTGGTGGGAATGTAAATTGGTACAACCACTATGGAGAATAGTATGGAGATTCCTTAAAAAACTGAAAATAGAACTAACATATGACCCTGCAATCCCACTCTTGGGCATAAATCCAAAGGAAAATATGATCCAAAAGGATACATACACCCCAATATTCATTGTAGCACTTTACAATAGCCAAGATATGGAAGCAACCTAAAAGCCCATCAATAGAGGAATGGTCAAAGAAGATGTGATACATACATACAATGGAATATTACTCAGCCATAAAAAAGAATGAAATGATGCCATTTGTAGCAAAATGGATGGACCTATAGAGTGTCATACTGAGTGAAGTCAGAGAAGGAAAAATATCATATGACATCCCTTATATGTGGAATCTAGAAAGAAATGATACAAATAAACTAGCTTATAAAAGAGCAACATACTCACGGACTTCAACAATGAGCTTATGGTTTCCAGGCGGAAGAATGGGTTTGGGGAAGAATGGATGTCTGTATGTGTATGGCTGAGTCCTTTCACTGTTTACCTGAAACTATCACAACATTGATTGTTATTTGGCTCTAACCAATACAAAATAAAAGGTGTTTTTTTTTTTTAAAGGGAGCTATTAAAGAGAACAAGATTATTTTAACAATGAAGGCCCAGAAGGCGGGCTGCTGCTGCTGCTGCTAAGTCACTTCAGGCGTGTCTGACTCTGTGGAACCCCATAGACGGCGGCCCACCAGGCCCCGCCATCCCTGGGATTCTCCAGGCAAGAACACTGGAGTGGGTTGCCATTTCCTTCTCCAGAAGGTGGGCAGAATCAGACTAATTCCTAGGAAAACAAGCCACTATCTTTCTGTATCCGTCATGCTTTGCTTTCTACTTAGATTTAGCAGGTGTACAGGTGTGAATCACAGCAAATTCAGACAAAGATGCACAATATTACTTTTGAAAATTAATTTTTATTGGAATATAGTTGCTTTTACAATATTGTGCTAAGTCACTTCAGTCATGTCCAAATCTTAATGACCCTATGGGTGGTAGCCCACCAGGTTCTTCTGTCCATGGGATTCTTCAGGCAAGAATACTGGAGTGGATTACCATGCCCTTCTCCAAGGATCGTCCCAATCCAGAGATTGAACCTGTGTCTCTTATGTCTCCTGCCTTTGGCAGATGAGTTCTTTACCACTAGTGCCACTTATTTTTGATAACTTGATTTCTGACTATGAGTGCACATTCTTCAAAGCTGACAAGAAAAATGAAAAGTCAACTTTTACTAAATTTAAACTTACCTGTTTCTGGGGTTTTACCACCATTATGGTATCTTTTGCAATTTCAACTCTTTAGAGATAGAAATAGATTACTGACCTCCATTTTTATTTTTATCAGTTTATCTTTCTAATGTGTTTGTTTTATAATGCTCCTATCCCACTCTTCAAACACAAAATCTTTATCTTATAATTTTTCATATGGTCTTGCACATTCAGCATAAGTCCTTGCTGCCTCTTAGGAGCTAACTGTCTGTGGACAAGTAGCCTATTTTCTTTCTTGACATCTACCACACTTCTCTTCTCTCAACTTGAGGAAAACTAGTAATTGTACAGGGAAATTGTTTTTTCCAAAATCACAATACTTATTTATGACTATGCACAATCTCCTATGAAGTCAAACACCAGAAAAGACATGTGTACTAGTTCTATTCTCTCTGTTCAATACATCACAAACTTGCTAGAAGCTAGTAAGTACAGACTCAGCACTTCTCTTCAGTTCAGCTCAGTTCAGTTCAGTCGTTCAGTCGTATCTGACTCTTTGCAACCCCATGAATCGCAGCACTCCAGGCCTCCCTGCCCATCACCAACTCCCAGAGTCTACCCAAACCCATGTCCATCGAGTCGATGATGCCATCCAGCCATCTCATCCACTATCGTCCTCTTCTCCTGCCCCCAATCCTTCCCAGCATCAGGGTCTTTTCCAGTGAGTCAGCTCTTCACATCAGGTGGCCGAAGTATTGGAGTTTCAGCTTCAACATCAGTCCTTCCAATGAACACAAGGACTGATCTCATTTAGGATGGACTGGTTGGATCTCCTTGCAGTCCAAGAGACTCTCAAGAGTCTTCTCCAACACCACAGTTCAAAAGCATCAATTATTTGGTGCTCAGCTTTTTTCACTATCCAACTCTCACTACCATACATGACTACTGGAAAATCCATAGCCTTGACTAGATGGACCTTTGTTGGCAAAGTAATGTATCTGCTTTTCAATATGCTATCTAGGTTGGTCATAATCTTCCTTCCAAGGAGTAAGCATCTTTTAGTTTCATGGCTGCAGTCACCGTGACTTGTAAGTACCAAAAGAAAAATAGCAAAATATTATCCAACCACACATATTAGTAGGTATCTTGCTCAGAATATTATGGACAACTTGGCTAAAATACTTGAAATATTTAAAAATAAATGAAAACCAAAATAAAATCCCTAGCATATATTGCCAACTCCATTGCCCTTTTTCTGGACACTCTTTTTCAGCCGCTCTTTCTGCCAAAATGGGCTCTAATTAATGGTTTCTACAATTTTCTTTACTGTTACACATTGTTTGTTGTTCATGTTACATGTTGTTGATCTGAGTTTTTTGTCTTTTTTTTAAAAAAGCAAAAATATACATACCTGTATTCTCCAAGCTAGTCTTCACAAGTACAAGAACTTTCCAGATGTTCCAGCTGAATTTCAAAAAGACAGTGGAACCAGAGATCAAATTGCCAACATCTGTTGGATCATAGAAAAAGCTACAGAATTCCCAAAAACCATCTACTTCTGCTTCATTGACTACACTAAAGCTTTTGACTGTGTGAATCATAACAAACTGTGGAAAATTCTTCAAGAGATGGGAATACCAGAGCACCTTTTCTACCTCCTGCAAAACTTGTATGCAGATCAAGAAGCAACACTTAGGACCAGACATGGAACAATGGACTGGTTCAAAATTGGGAAAGGAGTGCATCAAGGCTGTATACTGTCACCTTGTTTATTTAACTTACATGCAGAATAAATCATATGAAATGTTAGGCTGTATCAACCACAAGCTGGAGTCAAGACTGCTGGGAGAAATATCGTTAGCCTCAGATATGCAGATGACACCACCCTTATGGCAGAAAACGAAGAGGTACTAAAGAGCCTCTTGATGAAGGTGAAAGAAGAGAGTGGGAAAGATGGCTTAAAGGTCAACATTCAGAAAACTAAGATCATGGCATCCAGTCCCATCAGTTCATGGCAAACAGATGGGGAACAATGGAAACAGTGACAGACTTTATTTTATTGGGCTCCAAAATCACTACAGACAGTGACTACAGCCATGAAATGAAAAGACACTTGTTACTTGGAAGAAGAGCTTTGACCAACATAGACAGAATATTAAAAAGCAGAGAGATTACTTTGCCAACAAAGTTCCATCTAGTCAAAGCTATGGTTTTCCCAGTAGTCATGTATGGATGTGAGAGTTGGACCATAAAGATGGATGAGTGCTGAAGAACTGATACTTTTGAACTGTTGTTGGAGAAGACTCTTGAGAGTCCCTTGGACTGCAAAATCAAACCTGTCAATCATAAAGGAAATCAATCCTGAATATTTATTAGAAGGACTGATGGTGAACTTGAAGCTCCAATACTTTGATCACGTTATGCAAAGAGCCAACACATTGGAAAATATCCTGACACTAGGGAAGATTGAAGGCAGGAGGAGAAGCGGATGACAGAGGTCAAGATGCTTGGATGGCATCACTGACTCAATGGACATGAGTTTGAGCAGGCTCCAGGAGATGTTGAAGGACAGGGAAGCCTGGCGTGCTGCAGTTCATGAGGTCACAAATACTGAGTCAGTCATGTCCAACTCTTTTCAACCTCAAGATATATATATATATATATATATATATATATATATATATAAATTGAATCCCTTGCTTTTTCCTGCACTGACTGCTGGGAGCTGTCAGGATGCCCCCTCACTTGGATGACAAGGTCAGGAGACTGAGAACAAAACTGCAAAGCGGATTTTCCTTCAGGGCATCCCAAGGCAAGGCCCCTCCTGGTGTTTTTCTTGGGAAGTTCTGTTTATGCTCTGAACATTAGCTCATCTCAGTAGGTCAGTCCCAGTTAGAAACAATTCATCCTGAGATAATTCCCTCAGACCTTATTTCCCCCAGGGGATTGGGGAAGGCAGATTCCCTTCCCTGGGGACAAAGGAGGAATAAGGGACATTTAAATAGATTACTACACCTTCTACTCCTTACTGGGGAGTTTACCAAGAGTTCTCTGGGGGTCATGGCAAGGCCACCAGCAGAAGGGCTCATACTTGGGTCACCTTTCCACATCCCACTCTCCTGACCACTCCACGGAGGAGGCTCCCTTTCTTGAAGAAACCAGGCTGGAATGGGACTTAGGAATGCTCATAACTGTGGCCAGCATAGTTGGAGACATTGATTACCTTAAGATAATGTAGACATAGGAATTCATTATAGTAGTTATATAAGGTTAATAGGGTTTTATTGCTAAAGCAGTGCTGCTAGACTGTCTCTCGGTCCTCTTTCCTCTTTCCAAACTGTCTCTTTGTCCTCATTCTTCATAAGAACCAAAATAGGTTAATAGAATAAAACAGTTTCAAGCTTAAGCCCTTCCTTCTAGCTTCTACACAGCTGCACCTGATAAGAGAAATGTAACCTTTCTACTTAGATTGATGTACTTATCATGATTGAATGAAGTATGCTGAAGACAATCAAATGGTAAACATACTATTGTTAAATCTGAAATCCGACTTCTGCAAGGGAGATGAGCTTAATGTTAAAGTTGTTGATGGTAGGCAGAAAACAAGATTGTATAGAATAACATGTGAAGTAATGGGTGTGTTTCTTGGGTATAAAAACTGTAAACCAACAACAGTAAAGAGAGACTGCTCCATCACCACATCGACTCAGCTCACTTCTTCGCCAACACCACTCATCCCTCAAGACCCCCGGAACCGCCGAGGCTGGACCCCGGCAACTGACCATAAATCTCACTTTCCCAGTGCAATCTTTCTTAGTCTTGCTCTTTCTGGTGGTTGCCCCCAATCTCTCACATATTAATCAGCCCTTTAACAGATTTAGTGTTCCACACCACCCTTCCTCCTCTCCCCTTTTAGTCTTGATATATTTATACCATTCCTAACAATTATCTCAGTGGATAGAGCTTGTGCTGTTGGGGGCAGAGTGTGTTTGCTGTGTGCTCTTTGTGTTCAGGTGGAAGGGCTTGGAGGTGTCAAGGACACCCTCAATTAAGCTATCTAACTTATGTTTCATTTCACAATTCTGTCTTCCAACAACATTTAAGTATTGAGATTCTCTGTTGTTGAATAAAGATTCACTCCATTAAACACATGACCTGTACTCTACAGGCCATGGTTTTCTCAGTTTACATTTCTAGAATCTTTATATTCCCTAAACACACTTTTCCCCCAGAAATCATTGTCCTCATACATTCTCTCTCATTATTCCATTTTGTTTATTATTACCATAACAGTCAAAATAAAAATAACTAATGCAGACAAAAATAAACCAAAAATAACTTTTACAATCATCCAAACTTTAGTAAATTCTTCAGAAATAAAAAATATAAAGATTTTTAATTAATCTGCCTTTTTAATAGCCAAAGCTATTGTATTTCTTTAGCCATCTTCATTAAATTGTCCATTCCTTCCCCTCTATCATGCTTAGAAAATGCTGCTTTTTAGATGACTTTAAAATGAGATTATTAGTTTATAACTCTATCATTATAACTCTATGTGCTTTATAATGATTTAACATAGAGCTATGTGATATGACATTAATTAAAGCTACCATCAGAAACAAATATGAAAAATAACAAAGGAAATCTTTTAGAAAAAAACGTAATTTTCATTTGAAAAAATAAGAATTAAAAAAGTGTGGGTTTTGACAGCAGTTTTCTTTTTGTTTTCAAGCAGGAAGATAACACATCCATATTCATGGGTTCTGTTGGAAAATGAGACGCTCTCAAACTTATGGGCCTCTTTTTTCTCCTTCAATATTATTCACAATGAGTTGCAGTTCAATACAGATAGTCTAGGTCTGGTTGCCATAGCTCCCATATCTATTTTCAACTCAACCTTCAAAGGGTCACGCTTGCTGCATTTTCTAATTCGTTCCTATAGTCATTTTAATCATTACATTATGCAAGATCTATATGTGTGTATATTACCTGTACATATATTAAAAGAAAAGGAAACGATGTTAAATGTGTCCTTGGAAAAATTTTAATACTTTTATTTATCTTTCTGGATGAAGAATTAATGATGGCTACTAAGGAATCACACAAGTAGGACAGTCTGAAATGCCAACTTGATCCATAAACTGGAAGCACTGTTTGCTGTTCTACTGAACAATATGGATGGATTCACATCCGCACTCTGTCACAGTGTAGCCTAGTTAATATACAGAGAAGTACAAAGATGCCCTACAACTCATTAATCTCAGCTTACCTGGCTTCAGGGAGAAAATTAAAATTCAGGATAACCAGTAGAGGTGTTCTGCTTATTTGAAAACTATTCTGAAATGTCCTATTGAAATCTATTAACAAGTGGTTTTTTACCATAAAAAATTTTTAAATATAATTAGCAATAAAATGCAATTCTTAAGAATACAAGAACTTTCATTGTGTATGTAAGATGTAGATTCATGTGTTTACTGCTCAATTTTTATTGTCTATTTTTTCTTATTTTTTGTGCTTATTCTCAAAATTCTAGAAAAATCATTTCCAAATTGTGTGTCAGTACCCATGAAATAAATGCAGTGAATTTTTGAATTTGTAAATGAAATAAAGAGAATGAAGAATAGAAACTATCACAACACATCACACGGTCTCTTAGCAACATCTGTGTACATTGCAATAAATGGGCCATGATATGAAATGTATTTCCAACTGTATATTTTAAAAAGTTTGTACAGAAAAAAAGACATAAATGTAAGATTTTAGTTTAGAGATCTATGTGTATAAGACAAATACTTTAAGAAGAGAATGATCATTGCTGTCTGAGATTTTCTTCTCCTACCAAAAATGAAAATGACAATAGGTCCTCTAAATCAGCACACACATCACCTTTTTCTTTCTTTTTTAGAATATCTCACTCAAAAACTAATTTAACTGTAAAATGACTCAATATACCTATATGAATGCTATAATCTTCCTTAAAGTAAAAAAAATAATCTTAGTAGACTTTGTAAAAAAAAAAAGGCACATGTTCTATTTTAGAATTACCAGAAAATATAATAAATCAAAATATAAATGAGAATTTATTTCTTTAAATTCCTAGCTTATCTTTTTTATAGACTTAGAATCTAAATCCTTTTTTAATGAGAATTTTGCCCCCTGTAATTTCCTCTCTCCCATTTCAGTCCTTACCATCCCAATCTACTTCCAGATATGTAAACAGATTTATAGCAATTCATATAAAGCTAGGCACTCGGTGGACACTCCATTAATATTTGTTGATGATTATAACTTTGTCTTGACTTGATTGCTCAGATAATTGCTTTAAATCTCCTGTGGCAATTTAGTTACACTGTGTGGAATTTGGCAAATCAATTAGAGAAACCCTTCTTAAATTTGCATATAGGCAGATGATGCTTTCATCAAATTAATTTAAGTTCTTTCATAACAGACCATGGCAATATTTTGATATCCAAAATGAATCCAGTTCTAAGGATAAAAAATATTAAAATACATCATAACTAATCCTAACTATGCCATAAACGCTTATTATGTTACATCTGCATCTGGAATATTTTAGGTTTAAGGATATTAAATCAATAAATTCATGATTGCACCTGTCGAAAGTCTATAAAGACTAAAAATGCCAACTATGTCATTAAACCTAGACTTCCAAAGTCTGCCTATATTAACAAGGAAATAAATGAGCAGACAATATAAAGTTACACAGGATTCTCTTTTCCTTCAGTGAATTTTACCCTTTCTTTAAATATTATTGTGTTGTCGTTTAGTTGCTAAGTGGTGTCCTACTCTTTGCAACCCATGGACTGCAGCATGCCAGGCTTCCCTGTCTTTTAACATCTCCTGGACTTTGCTTACTAAAGTCCATTGAGTTGGTGATGTTATACCACCTCTCATCCTCTGTCACCCCCTTCTCCTTTTGCCTTCAATCTTTCCAGGCATCAGGGTCTTGGCCTAAGTTTCTTTAAACCTGGATATTTTCTTAACTTTAAAATTCTCTCTCCATCTTCTGGGAATTTGTGTAACTAATAACATAATCTGCAACATTATAGCTATTTTTCCCGCTGGATAAGTGCATTTACATCTCTTTTCTTCATTTTTTTTAAACCAAAGAGAGTGCTCAGATAAATAAATATAACTGCACTTCAAAGTTTTTTTTAATGTTAGAAACATAATAACATACACTAACCATATATAAGTTTATCTAGACTCCCAATTTTACTTGCTCTCCTATTGTCAAACTTCCAAATATGAGATAATTTTCTAATTCTTTTTTAATATGGGGTTATTCTATGAAGCCCATTATTTAAAATACCATTTTTAAGAACCCTCTAGATGTCTCAATTGCCTCAGTCAGAAGATTGTAAGTAGTTTAATGATTTTATTTTCCATCTCTATTGGTATTTTGTTGATAAATGAAGAACTAGAGGGAAAATCACTTCTGTGAAATGCTTTTCCCAACAGATCATACCTTCTTCAGAGGCCAAATGAATTGTGTTATCAAAGCCATCCAGACACCCCCAGGCAGGATGATCTGTATATTGAAACCTCACAGATTCCAGGAGGGCCATTACTGAAGTCTGGCACAACACTGAATCATTCCTCATTCTGTCCTGTACTCAAAGGGGGACAGACCAGATCTGCACAACTCACTAGAGTGCATTTGGAGCCTGAAAGGATGCTCTGCTTCTGAATGCACTCACTCTGACCACGGTACTGCATACATCCTTGCCTCCAAAACATCCCACAGACCACCATGGCTGACACAGAACCTCCTGAAGTAAGTGTTGATACACTGCTTGGGTGTATTTTTTCCCCATCTTCATAAATATTTCCTTCTGTTTTGCCTATGTAAAAATCTGAACATGTTGATCTGGAAACTGGAAAAAAAAATTTTTTTTTCATCTGAGATTACCTCAATTCAAAAGTGCTCTATTATTTATCTTTTTAAATTCATTCTCTTTTAACAGTTAAAACTACTTATCTTTACAGAATTGTAATCATTTTAGTTATATTTAAAACAGTTAAAAACAAAATCAAGTTGGATATATTCCAGTCTTATTTCTTTAGATGTCATTACAAACATCAGACTAATTTGACCTCTTTCTGTGTGCATATATGTTTTAAATTTCTTGTTGCTGTTCCTTTCCCAATTAAGCTTTCAAAATCTCTTTTGTTTGCTATGTATTTTATTTTAGATGCTGATTTATTTTGTTGCATCACCTTTTGGTTTCCAATTTTCTTCAACAAGAAGGTAAAATCTAAGAATGGTATAATTCTGTTTCTTTCATAATGTACTACAGTAGGGACCGATCACATTTCTACAGCCCCTCAAATGGAAATGAAGTGAAATGATACACTCACAATTTACTTTGGTTCTCTCTGAAGCATGTCTTCACTCATCAAATATTTACCACAGGTCTATTATATAGCACAGTTAAATGTGGTGGATCCTGGGTACTAACGAATTAGGAATAAATATTACTCCCAAAGTGTATAAACCTACTTCAATGATACAATGAAATTACTTAAGTCAATTTTCATGCCTCAGGAGTCAGGAGACCTGGGTTCTGCCACTATGTTCCTGGACCTAAGCCTCCTCTGAAAGATGTATTGTTAAAGGTGCTGCTCCTTCTAGTTATAGGAGCGAGAACAGATCTAATTAGTAAAGAAGATCAATGGAGTGAAAGTAATGCAGTTGGAGGGATGGTCACATCATCTTAGTTCCTTTCTCACATTTGCCTATGAAACACTGTATGCAAGGGGGAAATGTGAGAAAGAAAGTCTAATAATAGACAACAATAATTTTAGAAGCTTCGATAGTTCATTATGTGCCATCATTCTTCCCACCCTTATTTTGAAAGGATTCGGAAGCACCCTCTAATAGGTGCAACTGTTGAACTGAAGATGGGTGGCTTTGATAAGTAGTGTGCTTTTTGTCTCTGAAAGTGTGTAAATAGAGGCCCAATAACCACATGGTCTGGTTGATAGGGGAAGAATTCAGTCTGGCTTTATGCATGTGAACTGGCCAATTGCAGAGGGCCCGATGCTCAGAAGGACCCTAGCATTAGTTTAGTACTCTGCAGGCAGTGTCCTGAAATTCTTAACTTTTTGGACAAGAAATCCTATATTTTCACTTAGTACTGAAGTCTACAAATTATGTAGACACTGCTCAGTATCAGACCAATAATATGAATAATATGTTCTTAACGACTGCTTTGACACTGAAGTCCTTTGATGCAATAGGCTTATTTTGGGAATCCTGAGTGAGAAATAACCTTTGAATAATAATGTTGAATGAAATCTGATGAGGATATGAGAATTACTAGCAAGAAGTAGGCAAACATTAAATCAGTCTGTGTTTACCCAATCAATTATGATGAACTAAATGGAAGAACAGCCCAAAATGGGATAGTCCTAAATTCCTTCATTAGAATTAGAGAAATAAAATGGGACAGTTGTAGAGGAAAATGGGCAGAGTATCTAATTACTGCTGTGACATCTGTACTAATTGAAACAGCCAAACAGACAATTAATGATGTTAATGTAATGGCAATGGAAGCACATGATGGCCTGGGCAAAGCAAGCAATTATTTGTGCAAATGCCAGAGGTGAATAGCTATTAGCTGTATTCATGGGCCTCTTGAAACTGTTAATTGTAGCAGATATTATTCTTTTATCTTATCAAAATTGGATTATTTTTCATCTTACAGCTGCATGAAATCCTTTAAAATTCTCATTAATATATAATAATATATAATAAAGTTTCTTAAACACTCAATAAAAATTACAGTTTTCATGTATTTTCATCACACATCTTCAAAGCAAAATCTAAAGACATCTTTGGAAACACTAACATTAATATTGTCTGCTCCTCCTCCTTAGATGTCTCAAATAATTTCCACTGTGGGTATGAGGCATTTATTTCCCTTGACTCTTCTAAAGTCCCCATTTGTATGTAATACAGCGAAATCTGGAAAGCCCATATGGCTCAATGCAATTTTCTCATAGAAAATTCCTGCTAATAACATTTTCTCTTGAGTCCCTGGTAAGATGCAAAGCTCTTTTATCATCAGAGGTTAAAAAAAATGAAAAGGAAGGGAGCAAAGCCATTGAACTAAGGAGAACTCTACACAACAGCTCAATGTTTAGTTTCAAATTTAACCTAACTTAAATAAAGTTGCAGGTCATATTTATAACTCAAATAAAAATAGTATCTACATTTGCGTGAGACGTTACTCATCTTACTAAAAATAAGAAGATTGGAAAAGGTGACGTTAAGGAATTGTTAATGTTGTAAATCCATTTTTAAAAAAACCATAAAATTAGCAACAGTTTGTGTTATAGTTTTCCAGAGAAACAGAGTCAACGGGATGTATGTGTGTGTATATATACATGTGTGTAATACACTTAATACATATTTTGTTATGTTTAATACACATTTTATTATATATTATACATATTTATATATCTCATGCATAGTACATAATATTAACTTTATATACATATATATTTTTCCATTTCTTACTAAGACAGAGAGATTTTTAAGGAATCAGATCATTTGATAATGAAGACTTGATATATCCAAAATTTGCACTGTAGGGCAGTAGGCTAGAGATCCAAGAAAAAAATGGCAGAGTTCAGAAATTGTGTGTCTGGCAGAATTCCTTCTATCTGTGAGATGGTCAGTCTTTATTAAAGTTTTCAATGTATAGGATGAGTACTAACCTCATATGAGGACTGGTTTACTCAAGTCCATCAAGTTAAATGCTAATCTCATCCAAAAAATGCCTTCACAAGAACATCCAGAATAATGTTTGACCAACACTCTGGGCACCATTGCCCAGGAAAATTGACACATGAAATTAACCATCATGCTTCCTTTAAAGAGTTTATGTGTACTAGCAGACAATTTTTCAATGAAATAGTCAAAATAAGATACAAATATGAAAGACAGCATATATATATATCAGAGAAGGCAATGGCAAGGCACTCCAGTACTCTTGCCTGGAAAATCCCATGGACGGAGGAGCCTGGTAGGCTACATGCAGTCCATGGGGTCGCTAAGAGTCGGACACAACTGAGGGAAACTTCACTTTCACTTTTCACTTTCATGCACTGGAGAAGGAAATGGCAACCCACTCCAGTGTTCTTGCCTGGAGAATCCCAGGGACGGGGGAGCCTGGTGGGCTGCCATCTATGGGGTCACACAGAGTCGGACACGACTGAAGCACCATAGCAGCAGCAGCATATATATATAATACAGCAGTAGTTACATTTATGTATAATTAATATCTTAGAGAACTGTATGTAAAACAAATGTTAATTTATTAATTCAAAAAAGCTTTTATATTGAAAAAAAAGTCACACTGTTTTTAAATATCTTTCTTTCTATTTTCTCTAAAGGAAAATCTAAGATTATTCAGATCCTGTCTCCTGGTACTTGAAGAGATTCGATTCTCTATCTTTGGGATAAATGGGCTCACCCTATATAGAAATGAAGGGAAAACAAACAAGCATCAAATTACAGCATTAAATGAACAAATGACATATTACACCTAATAGGTCACAGCTTTATAAATATTACAATAAAGAGTATTCAGTGATATGTGCCTCATCCCTGGTGTCTCAAACAGTAAAGAAACCACCTCCAATACAGAAAATCCGGTTCCATCCCTGGATCAGGAAGATTCCCTTCAGAAGGAAATGACAACCCACTCCAGCATTCTTGCTGGAGAAGTCCATGAACAAAAAACTTGGAGGGCTACAGCTCAGTCCACGGGGTCAAAAAGAGTCGGACATGACTGTGTGTGTGTGTGGCTAAAACACACACATTATATATATTTTTTATATATTATGTGATACATAAAATAATATATTAATATTATATATAATATGTATATTATATATACAACTTTCTTGTTTTCTATTTTTCAACTATTTATGTTGTATATTATAATCTATGTTATATATTATAATTTATATAATGTCTATAATTTACTATGTATAATAGTTATTTATTATATATAATATATCTGTATATTATAATATTATAAAATTATATATTTTATATATAATATTATTATAATATATGTTATTATAAATAATATTTTTATTATAATATATATGTTATTTACTATAACTCACATAAACCAATTAGTTCTAGATTTTTACTGAAGCTTGGATTTGCTCAAAGCATATCATATGAAAAGCAAAACCTGAACCATGGAGAATTACACAAGAAAATGCTTAAATGTTCAGAGTCAGAGATGTATGTTATTGGAATGTGCTTTCTGAGCTCTGTTTTACTATGTTTAACTAGCTGTGAACTAGTGGTTTACTTCACCACTCTGGGATACTGTTTCTACTTCCTTATAAAATCAAGGTTTTGATATAAATCATCTTTAATCTACAAAGCTTTTTAATCTTTAAAACTAAGAATGAAAAATTGTAAAATCCAAGAGCTTCTAAATTCATTTTTATTCTAGAAAAGTATTGTGTCATGAAATTAAAATCATTCATGCTTATCCTGGATTTATTTTTACACAGA
Source organism: Antilocapra americana (assembly GCA_007570785.1). NCBI lineage: Eukaryota > Metazoa > Chordata > Mammalia > Artiodactyla > Antilocapridae > Antilocapra > Antilocapra americana. The sequence goes on from ML663006.1 coordinate 23,462,304, forward strand.
TTTGTGTCAAAATAAAAGTAAATGCACACCATTGTACTTTCACCAAAACATTGTAATGCTTTTGCACTTGTGAGACAGATGGGATGATTAAACACTTTTTCATCATTTATAGTCATTTTGCATTAAAACCAAAATTATCAAAAATAGCCTACATATAGATTAGACATTTGACATGAAACTGCAAAGTTGAACAGACTAATTCTATTATGTGACATACTTACTGAATTTCTCTTTAGACATAAAACCCAGTATTTCTGTTACATAAAGCAAGCCCTAAAGTTCATCAGTCATAGGTAAAATGGAAAATCAAAAATGTCTGGTTTATTCTGAAGGGCCTTTACTTGAATCTGAACAACCATCCTGCTGCTGCTTTTATAAAGAGAGAATTCAGTGTTTTTTTCCTCTCCTTTTTAAACTGGAGGATTTTAACCATCGAGTGGTCTCCTTTGAAAATAACATACTTATATCTCTGTATATTCCATGTATGTGTCAGGTTAGAATAGGTTTGGTTTCTACTATTGTAATCTATGAGGTGGAGCCTGAAGAATGAGAAATGAGGTAGAGAATAGAAAGTGATTTATTGTGAATTTGATGCTGACTAGTTCAGTGATTAGGAAGGCAGCAGGAATGAGCATCACTGAGTTACTGATCCATAATATATTTATTGCCACAACTTCATGCTTCTTACACTCAAACCAAAGGGTGAAGATGGTGATGATGCTCTAAATTTGAAGACATATTAAAGGAAAGAAATGCTAAGTTGGGATTTTGAATTATTGGAGAACTGTGTACACTTAGTATATCATAAGGAAAAAAATCCAAAGAAATCTTGGCTACTATTGCATGAATTATTATAATTTAAATTATTTTTCTAATCTATGAGCAATAGTTATGCAAAATTATGTCCACGTATTATTTACAAACCAAGAAAATTGATCCCTTAATTTATTAATTTATTCATAGTTTGAATACATTTAATTCATAGATTTTTAACTGTAATGCTTGATGAACTTTGACAATGAATATACCCACATTAATAACATCCAAATTAACAACAACCAAAAAAAGCCACCTTCATTATGATATCAAGTTCCTATATCCATTTCCAGTTAATGATCCCCCTCATCCAGGAATCCAGAGTTCTAATTTCTACTAGGCTGTGCTCAGTCATGGCCAACTCTTTGCCCTGCCTTGGACTGTAGCCCACCAGACCCCTCTGTCTATGGACTCTTCCAGGCAAATATACTGGAGTGGGTTGCCATTTCCTTCCCCAGGGGACCTTCCCAACCCAAGGATCAAACCTGAGTTTCCGGTGTCTCCTGAATTGCAGGCAGATTCTTTACCACTCTGCTACCTGGGAAAGCCAAGGAGAGATGTGAGTCACCCTCCCTATGGCTGTCCACCAACTCCTATCACAGAGGAAAAGAGGGGCTGACTTGCCAAGTCAGAGCAGAGCAGGCAGTTCCAGTGATTACAAGAAATTCAATATTACCTGCTACATCGAAGGTGACCCAAGACTCAACTGGGGTAATGAGAATGAGTCAAATGGGATGGATAGCCAGGCAGGCACTCGGGCCCCATTAGTTGGTGTGGGACCAACTTATTCACAAAGAAGTAGGGCTGTATTAACTTCTTATGGAACTTACTATGAATACAAATGGAGACATTGTGGTGGATGCATTATGCTTTCTGTGATCTTCTTCAAGGAGTAGTGAATTTCATTCTAGAAAATAACTAAATTTTAATGAGTAAACTTGAACTTCTGGATGTTGTTTAATGGGCCTACTTCATTTGTGTCATTAATTCCAGGGTGAACTCCTTAGTTTCTGACTCTCTGAGCATGGCCCTTTTGGGTGTTCTTAGACAGGCTGGGACCTGAGACTTGAGACCCTTTGCTGGAGTACTTACACCTGAACAAAGATCTCCTAGAACAACAAATACAAAGGGACTAAAAATGTGTCCAAGTGCAGTTGGGAAAAACCATGGACAACAAGATACAAAAAGATCAAAAACCCAATTTCCACTTCAGAAGAACCAAGAGCATAAAGCAGGAGAGTGGGGGTAAAAACAAGGGGCTGTGCATGTCTCCTGTGCTCAGCACCACCAAAGGGGTGGACAGACCACTGTCATCCCTCCTGCCTGTCCCTTGGACCTATCCCTTCCCTCACCCCATATGAGGAACCAGTATGTCACACTTGGGAACAAAATAAGGAATCTGTTACTTGTTTTCATTCCCCTGATGCAGTGGGAGACCCAATAAAGTCTTGCCAGAATTTCCTGAATATCAGGCCTCTGATCAATTTCTGTTGATTACAGAAGGCCAAGAACCATGATCGGTAACACTTTGAAGACAGAATCCATCTTCTGCACCAATGTCTTTGATGTGAGTAGGTTTCAGATCAGAACAGGGTCTCCTTTGCATTGTGCAACAGCTAAAAGATGGACCCTTTCCTTCAAGTGTTCCATCTGTGGTTCCCCCTATACTCCCTGAAGTCTCCCACTGCTCAACTCACACTTGAAGTGAATTTATACATAGCTGTTTGGTTACTATACTGTTTCTCTCCCTTTTTTTAAATACCTCTCTAAAACTCCATGTACAGTCTCAGTCCCAAAGGTCTTCTGACTCCACTTCCAGTGTGGCTGAGGCTTTGGACTTGAACTTTATTCATGGTGGACACTTGCATAATTACTGCAGTGTGCACACCTTCATCAGAGTGTGGCCCCCTTCACCCAAGCTTCTGAATGCTTTTGTTCACCCTCCATTGTCTTCAAATAGTTCTTGTTAGGATTTTGTACATAGTTTGTAATTATTTAATTTATAAAAAGTAATGTGCTCTGTCAGAACTGATTTGTCCTCTGCCTACCATGCAGTTATCCTAAATCCCTAACAATATCAATGCCTGTATAGACATATGGATACTGTCGCCTTAATGTTTCTTTCCCTCTCATTCCAAATTAATATGTCAAAAACCTAAAGCCCAGGATGATAATATTGGGATGTGGTGGGCATTTTGGTGATGCTTAGACTATGAGAGTGGGACCCTCATGCATGGAATTCAGTTCAGTTCAGTTGCTCAGTTATGTCTGACTCTTTGCGACCCCATGAATAACTGCACGCCAGGCCTCCCTGTCCATCACCAACTCCCAAAGTCTACCCAAACCCATGTCCATCAAGTCGGTGATGGCATCCAGCCATCTCATCTTCTGTTATCCCCTTCTCCTCCTGCCCCCAATCCTTCCCAGCATTAGGGTCTTTTCCAATGAGTCAACTCTTTGCATGAAGTGGCCAAAGTATTGGAGTTTCAGCTTCAACATCAGTCCTTCCAATGAACACCCAGGACTGACCTCCTTTAGGATGGATTGGCTGGATCTTCTTGCAGTCCAAGAGACTCTCAAGAGTCTTCTCCAACACCACAGTTCAAAAGCATTAATTCTTCGGCACTCAGCTTTCTTCACCATCCAACTCTCACATCCATACATGACTACTTGAAAAACCACAGCCTTGACTAGATGGACCTTTGTTGGCAAAGTAATGTCTCTGCTTTTCAATATGCTATCTAGGTTGGTCATAACTTTCCTTCCAAGGAGTAAGCGTCTTTGAATTTCATGGCTGCAATCACCATCTGCAGTGATTTTGGAGCCCCCCCAAAAAATGAAGTCTGACAGTTTCCACTATTTCCCCATCTATTTGCCATGAAGTGATGGGACCAGATTCCATGATCTTAGCTTTCTGAATGTTTAGCTTTAAGTCAACTTTTTCACTCTCCTCTTTCACTTTCTTCAAGAGGCTTTTTAGTTCTTCTTCACTTTCTGCCATAAGGGTGGTGTCATCTGCATATCTGAGATTATTGATACTTCTCCCGACAATCTTGATTCCAGTGTGCTTCTTCCAGCCCAGTGTTTCTCATGATGTAGTCTGCATATAAGTTAAATAAGCAGAGTGACAATATACAGCCCTGACATACTCCTTTTCCTATTTGGAACCAGTCTGTTGTTCCATGTCCAGTTCTAACTGTTGCTTCCTACCTGCATACAGATTTCTCAAGAGACAGGTCAGATGGTCTGGTATTCCATTCTCTTTCAGAATTTTTCACAGTTTATTGTGATCCACACAGTCAAAGGCTTCGGCATAGTCAATAGAGCAGAAATATATTTCTGAAATTCTCTTGCTTTTTCGATGATCCAGCAGATGTTGGCAATTTGATCTCTGGTTCCTCTGCCTTTTCTAAAACCAGCTTAAACATCTGGAAGTTCATGGTTCACATATTGCTGGATGTGATACACCATATTAACAAACTGAAAGATAAAAACCATACAATTATCTCAATAGATGCAGAAAAAGCCTTTGACAAAATTCAGCATCTATGTATGATTAAAAACTCTTCAAAAAATGGGCATAGAGGGAACCTACCTCAACATAGTAAAGGCCATATGTGATAAGCCTACAGCAAACGTTAATCTCAATGGTGAAAAACTGAAAGCATTCCGCCTAAGATCAGGAACAAGACAAGGCTGTCCACTTTCACCACTATTATTCAACATAGTTCTGGAAGTCCTAGCTACAGCAATCAAAGAAGAAAAATAAATAAAAGGAACCCAGTCTGGATAAGAAGAAGTAAAGCTCTCACTGTTTGCAGATGACATGATACTGTACATAGAAAGCCCTAAAGATAGTATCAGAAAATTACTAGAGCTAATCAGTGAATTTAGCAAAGTTCCAGGATACAAAATCAATACACAGAAATCACTTGCATTTCTATATACTAACAATGAAAAATCAGAAAGAGCAATTAAGGAATCAATCCCATTCACCATTGCAACAAAAGAAAATTCAATATCTAGGAATAAACTTACCTGAGGAGCTGAAAGAACTGTACACAGAAAATTATAAGACACTAATGAAAGAAATCAAAGAGGACATAAACAGATGGAGAGATATTCCATGTTCCTGGGTAGGAAAAACCAATATTGTGAAAATGACTATACTACCAAATGCAACCTACAGATTCAATGCAATCCCTGTCAAATTACCAATGACATTTTTCACAGAACTATAACAAAAAATTTCACAATTCATATGGAAATATGAAAGACCCCAAATAACCAAAGCAGATTTGAGAAAGAAGACTGGAGCTGGAGGAATCATCCTTCCTGACTTCAGGTCATACTACAAAGCTACAGTCATCAAGACAGTATTGTACTGGCACAGAAACAGAAATATAGACCAATGGAACAAGATAGAAAGCCCAGAAATAAACCCATCACATATGGGTACCTTATTTTTGACAAAGGAGGCAAAAATATGCAATGGTGCAAAGACAGCCTCTTCAGTAAATGGTGCTGTGAACACTGGGTAGCTACATGCAAAAGAATGAAATTAGAATACTTCTTAACACCATACACAAAGATAAAGTCAAAATGGATTAAAGACCTAAATGTAAGACCAGAAACTATAAAACCCTTAGAGGAAAACATAGGCAGAACACTCAATGACATAAATCAAATCAAGATCCTCTATGACCCACCTTCTAGAGTAACAAAAGTAAAAGCAAAAGTAAACAAGGGGGACCTAATTAAACTTAAAAGCTTTTGCACAGCAAAGGAAACAATAAGCAAGATGAAAAGAAAACCCTCAGAATGGGAGAAAATAACAGCAAATGAAACAACTGACAAAGGATTAATTTCCAAAATATACAAGCAGCTCATATAACTCAGTATCAAAAGAACAAACAACCCAATCAAAAAGTGGAAAAAAGACCTAAACAGACATTTCTCCAAAAGAGACATACAGATGGCTAACAAACACATGAAAAGATGCTTAACATCGCTCATTATTAGAGAAATGTAAATCAAAAGTACAATGAGACATCACTTCATATCAGTCAGAATGGCCCTCATCAAAAAGTCTACAAACAATAAATGCTGCAGAGGGTGTGGAGAAAAGGGAACACTCTAGCACTGTTGGTGGGAATGTAAATTGATACAGCCACTATCGAAGACAGTATGGAGATTCCTTAAAAAAAACTAGGAATAAAACCACCATATGACCCAGCAATTCCTCTCCTAGGCATATACCCTGAGGAAACCAACATTGAAAGAGACACATGTATCCCATTGTTCATTGCAGCACTATTTACAACAGCTATAACATGGAAGCAACCTAGATGTCCATTGACAGATGAATGGATAAAGCAGTTATGGTATATATATATATAATGGAATATTACTCAGCCATAAAAAGGAACACATTTGAGTCAGTTCTAATGAGGTGGATGAAACTAGAAATTATTACACAGAGTGAAGTGAGTCAGAAAGAGAAAGATAAACACCATATTCTAACAAATATACAGAATCTAGAAAAATTATACTGAAGAATTTATTTACAAGGCATCAGTGGAGAAACAGACATAGAGAATAGACTTATGGGGAGAAGGGAGGAGAGGGTGAGATGTATGGAAAGAGTCACATGGAAGCATATTACCATATGTAAAATAGAAAGCCAATGGGAATTTGCTGTATGGCTTAGGAAACTCAAGCAGGGGCTCTGTATCAACCTAGAGGGCTGGGACAGGAGGGAGATGGGAGGGAGTTTCAAAAAGGAGGGAATATATGTATACCTATGACTGATTCATGTTGAGGTTGACAGAAAACAACAAAATTCTGTAAAGCAATTATCCTTCAATAAAAAATAGCTAAATTAAAAAAAAAAGTACTATGCCAGCATTTGTTATACCAAAGTCCCTACCATATGAACTACATGTATATATACATATGTAAAATTTTTAAATGCAAAATCTTTCTAAAAGAAAAACAGATTTGAAGTAAATAATTTAAACTGGATTTCAGAAGTTCCTCTTTGGGACTTTTGAAGGATAAAGATTTGACAGATGATGAGGGGTAGAGTGGTTTTTGAAGATAGAGGAGATTGCGTAAGAGAAAAGAGGTTTTTTCACATAGGAAACTGAAAGTAGGCCACAGCGACTGAGAGTGCAAAAGATAAATGAGAGAAGATACACAGGGACATACCATATACCACAGGGACGTACATAGGGTCTTGTACAAATGCTTATAAAATATTTATTTGTATACCTAAGACAATGGGAGGCAATCAACATTTTTCCATCAAGGTAGTGGCATGACTGACTAAAGTACAGAGTCATATACTGTAGTTAAAATATGGAAGTTGATTCGATTATGTCAAGTTCAATTGATAAATTGTGAGAACCTGGTAGGAATAGCAAAGAAGAAGTTAGAAGAATCAAGATGTGTTTTATGGAAGAACAGTGGAAAATTTGAAAACACTGTCTAATTTTTAAAATGTTATTTCATTTTTTATAGAAATTATTACATTTTTCTGATCTTCACAAATTTATTTTATTAAAATATATATGGCACATTATTTCCTAAAAACTTATAGCTATAAAAATAATCCTCAAGGCCATCTAGTCTAATGCCGACAACTTAAAAAAAAAGATAGATCTAGCTTATTACTTTTTGGTGCCGTGCTTAGTCGCTCAATTGTGACCACCTCTTTATACTCCCATGGACTGCAGCCCACCAGGCTCCTCTGTCCATAAGGATTCTCCAGACAAGAATACTGGAGTGAGTGGCCATGCCCTCTTCCAGGAGATCTTTCTGACTGAGGGATCAAACCCGGTCTCCCACATTGCGGGGAGATTCTTTACCACCTGAGCCACCTTATTTAAATCTGGAAAGCTATTGAACCTGAATATTCTGACTTCTAATGAAATAAAATCTGCCTCTTAATTTTTATTAATCATAAAGCAATTTAATGATTAAGATGAGTAATGTTCACTTGAACTTTCTTAAATGTCAAATCTTTGGGCACATGTTTTAAAATGTTTGGTCTTCTTTGTTGTTGTTAATGTGACAACCTAGAATGATATTCTAAAATCATTTCCTGTCCTCACTTAGTTTTCTTCAATTTTGACACTTTTAATGGTAAAAGTTTATAAAAATCCATCACTGACTCATCTACTTCTTATAAATTTAAATATTAGATTATCTACAAGCGATCTACTACTATTTATATCCTACCTCTGAAACAATTTAATGGGCAATAGTAAAATCATTGGACAACACTGTGTTTCTTTTAGTGTCTATTATATTTAAATACCAGCATTTCTGGTGTTCTCTTTCAGTTTCTTTTTTATTATTTCAATTTTAACCCAAATGTTTTCCACCAGTCTTCCTTTCTTGTTCTTTAGTCACTGTGCTCAACTCTTTTACAAACACATGGACTGGAGCTCACCAGACTCCTCTGTCCATGGGATTTCCCAGGCAAGAATACTGAAGAGGGTTGCCATTTCCTTCTCCAGGGGATCTTCCCACCCAGAGACTGAACTGGCAGGAAAATTCTTTACCACTGAGACACCAGGGATGATAGATACACACTGAGCATAGCATATCACCTTATTCAGCATGTTTATTCATTGCTAATTACAACCTGTTCTTCAGTGGTATATTCCATTCTTTTGCCATATTCTGTCAGTATTTTTGCCTTAGGATATATTTAAATCCACCAGATGGTCAATATCAAAATCAGATTGATTATGTTCTTTACATCCAAAGATACAGAAGATCTATACAGTCAGGGGGGAGAAAAAGAATTGGAGCTGACTGTGGTTCAGATCATGAACTCCTTATTACAAAATGTGTGTGTTTGTGTGATTATACAAAAGAGATGACAAATAGATTCAAGGGATTAGATCTGGTAAACAGAATGCCTGTTGGAGGTTTGCAACATTTGTACAGGAGGCAGTCACCAAAATCAACCCAAAGAAATGCAAGAAGGCATAGTGGTTGTCTGAGAGGGTTTTACAAATAGTTGAGAAAAGAAGAGAAGTGAAAGGCAAGGGACAAGGGGAAAGATACACCCAACTGCATGCAGAGTTTCAGAGAAGAGCAAAGAGAGATAAGAAGGCCGTCTGAAATGAAAAATGCAAGGAAATAGAGGAAAAAATTGAATGGGAAAGACAAGAGGTCAAGAAAATTGGAAATATCAAGGGAATATTTCATGCAATAATGGGCATGATACAGTATAGAAACAGTAAGGACCTAACAGACACAGAATAGATTAAGAAGAGGTGGCAAGTATGCACAGAAGAACTGTATAAGAAAGGTCTTAATACCCAAATAACTTACAGCAGGACATCCTAGAGTGTGAAATCAAATGGGCCTTAGGAAGCACTACTATGAACAAAGCTAGTGAAGGTGACAGAATTCTAGCAGAGGTAACTAAAATCCTAAGATATGATGCTGTTTAAAGTTCTGCACTCAATATGTCAGCAAATTTGGAAAATTTAGCTGTGGCCACAGGAGTGGAAAAGGTCAGTTTTCATCCCAATTCCAAAGAATGGCAATGCCAAAGAATGTTCAAACTAGCATACAGTTGCACTCATTTCACGTGGTAGCAAGGTCTTGCTCAAAATCCTGCAAGCTGTATTTCAACAGTACATAAACTGAGAACTTCCAGATGTACAAGCCGGGTTTTGAAGAGGCAGAGGAACCAGAGATCAAGTTGTCTACCTTCACTGGATCACAGAGATAGCAAGGAAATTCCAGAAAAATGTTTATTTATGATTCATTCACTACACTAATGCCTTTGTGTGATTCACAACAAACCATGGAAAATTCTTAAAGAGATGGGAATGCCAGATACCTCATATTTCTCCTGAGAAAATTGTATGTGGGTCAGGAAGCAACAGTTATAACCGGTTCAGATTCAATGTTAAATGTTCATTGCAAGGACTGATGCTGAAGCTAAAGCTCCACTACTCTGGCCACTAGATGTGAAGAGCCAACTCATTGGAAAAGGCCTCAGTGCTGGAAAAGACTGAAGGCAGAAGAAGGGGACAGCAGAGGATGAGATGATTAAATAGCATCACTGCTGACTCAATGAACACTAATCTGAGCAAACTCCAGAAGATAGTAGAGGACAGAGAAAGCTGGCATGCTGCAATCCATGGGGTTTCCAAGAATCAGACATGGCTTAACTACTGAACAACAATAACGACAAAGACTTAAATGATGAATAGAAAGTCATGATGTAAACTTTTAGATTATTTCACTGAGGATTTGCTATTCCTGTTCAGATGTGATCTGGAATTTTCTTTTTTTGTCATTGTTAAACTTTGTCCCCTCTGCCACTATATATATATATATATCTATATATATATCTATATATATATATATATATATATATTTTTTTATTTTTCTTATATTATATATATTTATATATATATATATATATATATTTTTAAGTTCTCTTCTATCTGACTAGAGTGATACTAATTCTGAACTAACAACCATGCTTTGGGGTCATCACAATACTAGAAGAGCTTTAAAGGCAATACTATGAGCCTTCTAAAAAAAAAAAATCCCTTTTTCCTTATTATAAGAAAATTGATTTTTATAGAGCAGAAAAATAACCAGTTAAAATGTTCAGTTTTTCAAGGTTCTAGAAAGCTAACTACTTAACATTTTAGGACAATCATTTCTGCTATTATTTGACTGAAAATCTTCTATCCTAAACTAACACTCTTCTATTCTTAGGGAACAATAAACTCCCTCATTGTTTCCTCACGGATCATGATTTCCCATGTAGTGTGTGACCGTGACATGCAGTCCTGCGCTGGGTAGGGTTTCACTGAGACCTTAAGAGAGGCCAGTTGGCTGACTTCTGTCTGTATACTCTGATCTTTCTCATTTGCCCTCTTCCTGGCTACCTGCCTGGAGGACAGATGGATTGACCAGAAGGGAAGCAGCCAGATTACAACTGTGAGGGGAAACAATCATATGCTAAAAATGGCAGAGAAGGATGGATATGTCATTTCTGAACTATTTTCTTTCATAGTTACTATTTCACTAGGAAAATAAACCCTCATGTAGGTAAATGAATTAACTTGTATATTTGTTAGAGTGCAGCCAAAAGCATTGACCAACTTGCTCACTATTCTCCACATAGCCTGGCAGATGATAAACAAAGTTTTAAATCTGTCAAATTAGCAATATATCTTAAAGTCCAGGGGTTAAGTATCTACCTGTCAATATAGGGGACACGAGTTCAATTCCCAGTCCAGGAAGCAACTAAGCCTATGAGCTGAAACTACTGAGCCTGTGCTCTACAGCCCATGAGCTGCAACTTCTGGACCCACATGCTGTAGCTACTGAAGCCTGGGTGCCTAGAGCCTGTGCTCCACAATGAGAGAAGCCACTGCAATGAGAAGCCTGAGCACCGCAACTAGAGTGGAGATCCTACTCACTACAACTAGGGAAAGCCCGTGTGCAGTACTGAAGACCCAGCACAGCCAAAAATAGATAAATACATATTTTTAAAGTATTAAAAATAATAATATATCTTAATATTGCTCTGATTAAAAATAAATAATATCCTGTGCTCTTCAGCCCTCCATCTTCCCACTCCGTTTTTCATTTATCACTGCTTGCAGCAAGGAAAGTTTAATCACAGCAGGTAGTGTCAGTATAAAACAAAGTTCTAGATTCTGTAAGAAACGCAAACTATATTTAATACATATTAAAGGATTTAAATGCTTCCCTGATAGCTCAGTTGGTAATGAATCCACCTACAATGCCAGAGACCCCAGCTCAGTTCCTGGGTCAGGAAGATCCGCTGGAGAAGGGATAGGCTACCCACCCTACTCCAGTATTCTTGGGCTTCTCTTGTGGCTCAGCTGGTAAAGAAACCATCTGCAATGTGGGAGACCTGGGTTCGATCCTTGGTTGGGAAGATCCCCTGGAGAAGAGAAAGGCTACCCACTCCAGTATTCTGGCCTGGAGAATTCCATGGACTGTATAGCCTATGGGGTCACAAAGAGTCAGACAAGACTGAGAGACTTTCACTTTCACTTTCAAGGAATTTAAAGATATCAACTTTTGATAAAATGTTTAGGTAGAAAACACTGTTGATGACCATTTTATGCACAGAAATGAAAACTGGACTGTGATAGTGTATATTATGCTTGGTTGGTGCATATTCTTAGGCAAGCTTTTTAAAGTTTCTATCTTTCTGTATCCTCATCTGTAAAATGGTAATAATATTTATATTACCATAATTTCATAATTAAAGCTCAGTAAAAAGTATATATCAATTTTTTAATATGTTTTCAGACATAGGTATTATTAAACACAGAGTATTTGCTAGAGAGCCCAGCTTTGTCCTGGGAATGGAGGATTAATTTTTTTTACAATTAATCTATTTTACAAGCTGATAAGTCTCCAAGGTGGGAGATCTTTTTCTATAGATGATAATAAAATCTGTCTTTATTGAGTGCACTACTATGAAAAAGAGGTAAGCAAAATATGGGGTATATTTTACCTAACTCTAAATCATGAAGAAGAAAGATAGAGGCTATAGAGAGAAGATCACTTGCTTGAAACTGTAGGATGTTTCATGCTTCCTAAGTTGATCGCCATTTTGCATCCATGCTTGACAGCTTCTAGAGTCTGTAAAGCGCAGAAAATAAACACTGCATTTCTCTTAAGCTCTTATAGACAGGGTTCTTGATGTGTATGTACTTAGTTGCTCAGTCTGTCTGACTCTTTGTGACCCCGTGGACTGTAGTCAACCAGGCTCCTGTGTCCATGGGGATTCTCCAGGCAAGAATAATACTGGAGTGGTTTGCCATGCCCTCCTCCAGGGGATCTTCCATTCTCAGGGATTGAACCCAGGTCTCCCACATTGCAGGCAGATTCTTTTCTGTCTAAGCCACAGGGAACCCCAAGAAGATTGGAGTGGGTAGCCTATCGCTTCTCCAAGGGACCTTCCTGATCCAAGGATTGAACTGGGGTCTCCTGCATTGCGGGCAGATTCTTTACCAGCTGAGCTACCAGGGAAGGCCCGATGTGTGTTAGTTTATCTGCTCTTTGAATGCACTAACTTGAAATGTAAAATATAGAAATAAAACCGGAATTCTTTTTTCATTTATTTTTGGGTACTTTTTTTTTTTGCAATACTGTATGGATATGGGGATTATCTACAAGAAAGCACTCATCTCACACGCTAGTAAAGTAATGCTCAAAATTCTCCAAGCCATGCTTTAACCGTACATGAACCGTGAACTTCCAGATGTTCAAGCTGGTTTTAGAAAAGGCAGAGGAACCAGAGATCAAATTGCCAACATTCACTGGATCATCAAAAAAGCAAGAGAGTTCCAGAAAAACATCTATTTCTGCTTTATTGACTATGCCAAAGCCTTTGACTATGTGGATCACAACAAACTGTGGAAAATTCTTAAAGAGATGGGAATACCAGACCATCTGACCTGTTTCTTGAGAAATCGGTATGCAGGTCAGGAAGCAATAGTTAGAACTGGACATGGAACAACAGACTGGTTCCAAATAGGAAAAGGAGTATGTCAAGGCTGTATATTGTCACCCTGCTTATTTAACTTCTATGCAGAGTACATCATGAGAAACGCTGAGCTGGAAGAAGATATTTTGCCGGGAGAAGTATCAATAACTTCAGATATGCAGTTGACACCACCCTTATGGCAGAAAGTGAAGAAGAACTAAGGAGACTCTTGATGAGAGTGAAAGAGGAGAGTGAAAAAGTTAACTTAAAGCTCAACTATTCATGAAACTAAGATCATGGAATCTGGTCCCATCACTTCATGGCAAATAGATGGGGAAACAGTGGAAACAATGTCAGATTATTAGTTTTTTTTCTGGACTCCAAAATCACTGCAGCTGGTGACTGCAGCCATGAAACTCAAAGACGCTTACTCCTTGGAAGGAAAGTTATGACCAACCTAGACAGCATATTAAAAAGCAGAGACATTACTTTGTGAACAAAGGTCCATCTAGTCAAGGCTATGGTTTTTCCAGTGGTCATGTATGGATGTGAGAGTTGGACTATAAAGAAAGCTGAGCACCCAAGAATTCATGCTTTTGAAGTGTGGTGTGGGAGAAGACTTGAGAGTCCTTTGGACTGTAAGGACATCCAACCAGTCCATCCTAAAGGAAATCAATCCTGAGTATTCATTGGAAGGACTGATGTTGAAGCTGAAACTCCAATACTTTGGCCACCTGATGCAAAGAGCTGACTCATTGGAAAAGACCGTGATGCTGGGAAAGATTGAGGGCAGGAGGAGAAGGAGATGACAGAGGATAAGATGGTTGGATGGCATCACCGACTCAATGCACAGGAGTTTGGGTGGACTTCGGGAGTTGGTGATGGACAGGGAGGCCTGGCATGCTGCAGTCCATGGAGTCACAAAGAGTCAGACACTACTGAGCAACTGAACTGAACTGAATGCTGTTTTTATATAGAGGGGTCCCAAACCTCTGTATTTAATGCCTGATTATCTGAGGTGGAACTGATGTAATAGTTATGGAAATAAAGTGCACAGTAAGTGTTTGAATCACCCCAAAATGATCCCCCACCCATGGTCAATACATAAATCATCTTCCCTGAGACTAGTCCCTAGTGACAAAAAGGTTAGGGACTGCTGCTTATTAAATGGACACTACTTTAAAAATTTTATATCTCTGCTCCTCCACTACTTAACCTGGCATGCTCACTTTATCTAGAACAACTGCTTTTTCTCTAATAAACAAGCACATTTTGATTCTAAAGAGATGTTTCTTTGGTGAATGAAAGCTGCCGTGGATTAACTAAAGGTAAATCAGAAATCCAGAAGGGCTTTTCCTCTACACATCTCTCTGTGATGAAAATGAGAAGACATTAACCCCTAAAAGGCATCTCTCTGTTCCTACTGTTGTTCTTACCAGCCTTATATAGTCTTCCCCCAAATTCTGCGAGGATAGGTCTACGTGACCAGGAGTCTAATGGCAGTGCTAGACAGCCCGGTTATGAGGACTGTAGGGAGCTGTCTTGTGGACTCCTTGGCTGCTCCTGCTCTTATTCTCTTTCTTTCCTCACTCACTCTGGGGAGACAAGCACCCCCGTTGTGTAAGCAACCCATGGAGAGGCCCATACAGCAAGGAATCCAAGCTCCTTGTGCTCAGACCTCTGAATGAATTTGGAGAAGATTGGTGCCTTCAGGAGTGTATTGTCCCACAGACAAATTAAGTGAAACACGGGAGAGACATTGAGTCAGAACCACCCACTAAGTTATGTTGGGATTCTTGAGCCTCAGAGAGTGGGAAATGATACACAATTTTGCTAACTGTTAAGGTGCTTTGTTATGCAATAGATATCAAATACAACATATAGATATGAAAATAGATGCATGTTTAGGCATACGCATGTGTGTGTGTACATATATATATGCATATATATTTACATTTGACTTTGACAAATGATACTGATTAATTTTTTTTAAGTTTTTAAAATTAACATTGATTTCAGCAAAAACGGTGGAATAATGATCAAATGCCTTAAAGTAACTTAAAATATAAACACTTACTGCCATCTATTGGTGTTTTTAATACCTTCCATGCCTGTTTAGTGATGACTGCTTTTTTTAGTATGAGCTGTATTTGAAATGGCGCTTTCCAGGCGATTCAGTGGTAAAGAATCTGCCTACCGATGTAGGAGATGCGAGTTTAATCCTGGGCAAGCAAGATCCCTTGAAGGGAGGAAATGGCAACCCATTCCAGTATTCTTGCCTGAAAAATCCCATGGCCAGAGGAGCCTGGAGGGCTATAGTAGGTGGGGTCACAAAGAGTCAGACACGACTGAGCAGGCACATAGATGAAATACACAAATATATTTAAACTCTTGAATATCAGCTGTTCTATATTGTAGAATATTTTGTTATTCATATTATCTAGTTAGATAAAAACTTATCTTAAGGAAAATATAAGTAAGTGTTAGTTGCTCACTGGTGTTCAACTTTTGCGACCCCATGGACTATAGCCCGTCAGGCTCCTCTGTCCATGGGATTCTCTAGGCAAGAATGCCAGAATAGCCATTCCCTTCTCCAGGGAATCCTTCTGACCCAGGGGTTGAACCAGATCTCCTGCATTGCAGATAGACTCTTTACCATCTGAGCCACCAGGGAAGCCCCTAAGGAAAATATACTTTTGTTATAACGCCACAACTTCTTTAAAAGTCTTTTTTGCTACACATATTTATATTTTAAGTTCAAAGTCTCCTTAAAGTGTTTAATTTTATGACTTAATAACTTATTTTATGTTGATAACAAATGCAAATTTATTTTCAACATGGTTTTGGTGTAAAGTGCATTGCATTTTCCCCTTAAAGTTTTATAAGCTGACAATGGTTGTGAGTAATGAAGAGCTGGTTCATTAACTAAATGGCATTATTCTAAGCAACTTTTAATTAATGGGTTTTTTCTATTGGATAAATTGAAATATAATTTATGACTTGTGGTATTTATAAATTGCTAATGAGAACACTTAAGCACGAAAATATAAAACTCATATTAACCACTGAAAAAATATTAGATAACTCTCAAAGCTGAAGATAATGAAACAGAAAAACATGAGAACTCCCAGTACATTCCATGCCTCAAGTGTCTTAAGTAATAGAAATCAATTTTCACTCAAAATTTCATGCTAAACTCATCTTTTTTTTTTTACTTTTTATTCATTTTTTAAAATTAATTAATTATTTTTTTTCTTTACATTATCGTGTTGGTTTTGCAATACATTGACATGAATCTGCCATGGGTATACCTGTGTTCCCCTTCCAGAACCCCCCTCCCACCTCCCTCCCAATTCTATCCCTAAACTCTTATCTTTTAGAATAACTGCTCTGATGACAACCACTAAGTGTTTATATTTCGTAGTCTCAAGTTTCTCTCAGCTGCTGTTTTTCTCCACACAATTTATCTTCTATATTTTTAATTCTGTATTGTTTATCTCATTTTGAATAGTTGCTAAGTGTTTAATAATCATGATAATGAATTCTCAGAAAGAACAAAGCAAGATATAATGAATACAATAGATAGATACCTATTCCTCATGCTTTATTGGGTTTCCCTTGTGGTTCAGCTGGTAAAGAATCCGCCTGCAATGTGGAAGGCCTGGGTTCGAACCCTGGGTTGGGAAGATCCCCTGGAGAAGAGAAGGGCTACCCATTCCAATATTCTGGCCTGGATCGCAAAGTCAGACACGGCTGAATGACTTTCACTTCACTTTCACTTTTCACTTTCCTCTGGCAATGATTAGAATAAAAACTCTAAAAACAGTACTAAGTCCACCTCAAGCAGATTGAATTTTTTCTCTTGCTAGGCTGATGTCTACCTATAAATTTTTCTGTCCCAGTAGGCTAGTCACTGTAGATAATTGGTTAGGGTGCTATTTCCAGGCTGAGTAGAAGAGTTATATTACTACAGGCATTTTTTATAGGCAGTGCATTGACATTTGCATAATTTAAGAAAAAAATGAATCTTCATTAGTACTTTTTATCTATGTATTTCCTATTCAATATTTTGATCACTCACTCCCTTCTGTGTAGATGACAGGAAAAAATCTCTTTCATAAGAAAGAATTTATGTCTGTATGAGCTGCACATACAGTGCGCTGCAGCACATTTATTTTCTTAAAGTTCCTTTTTAGTGCATAAGATGAGGTAGAGTTAGTGAGGAGAAGGAAATGGCACCCCACTCCAGTATTCTTGCCTGGAGAACCCCATGGACGGAGGAGCCTGGTGGGCTGCAGTCCACGGGGTCACACAGAGTCGGATAGGACTGAAACGACTTAGTAGCAGAAGCAGCAGATTTAGGGAAGGATAAGAAAATGTTGATTGAGAAGAAATTTATGAGGATCCAGTTGACATTATCTTGATTTTTACTTACACTTTTTGCCAACTAATGGCAATTGTGGCTAAATCAGTTAGAAAGAAATGAGCAAAAACTAGAATTTCATAATGTACAATAATGAGCGATGTTCTTTGATGGCTCTTTTATAAGCGTGGTATAATACAGAAATTTACCCACAAAGGACACTTCATTCTCTTGTTTATAATTAATTTTGACTTTGTTAACAAATATTTTCTTGCAACCATACTGACCTTATAAACTTGTGTTCGAAAAGCGGGAAGAAGTATTTTAACAATGGTTTATTTTGTACTTATCAATTGCCAAAGAGCACAAATATAGCTATTCTTGAAGTGATACTGGTTTTCTAAAATGTCTTATGTTCAAATAAAATGTGAAAATAATTATAATACATATTTTATTACAAATTATACAAAAGAGTACAAACTTTTATAAAGAGAAATCAATAGAAATATATATATACAGTCTACATATTGTATCAGTCTTCATACTTAGTAACTCAAATTGATCAACCACTTTGATTCCAGTAATACTTCTAATCTTTTAGTTTATTCTAACTATTGTTACTATGTACTGTCAACTATTATGTATTTAGAATAAAAAGTAATAAAAATTGATGTTGACTATGGAAATTGCAATTCTAATTTAATTTGCATTAATTATTTAATTACTAATAGGTCAACTTGTGCCACATACAAATATCTACACAGTGAATGCCTTCATGCGAACACATCAACCACTAATTGCCTAGAACATGATGAGCCTGCTGAATATATTCCAGCAGAAATGGAATCTGGTATTCTGGGGAAACAGACTAACTATGAAGATGGAGTTACAAGAATCTTTGGCAGGCAGCAAGGTTCTTGTGATCATGAAAGCAAAAGCAAAAAAAAGCTAAATGAGATGAAGGAAAAAAGAAGACAAGTATAAAATAAACACATTTAGAAAGTGGAAATGAAAGAGAGGTGTTTCCTAAATATATTGTTATATATCTCTATCTGTGAATCCTATGGGGTAAAGACTTGTTAGGTGAGTGAAAGGACTAGAATGTCACTGGAACCAGTTTACGGGCTGAGTTCTTTGGAAGTGAACTGGTTTCTTGGCACTTACTTGTTCATTCGGTTATCCATTAATTAATTCAATGAGTATATATTTAGCACTTTCCATATTCTAGACACAGTTCTGGAGTACACAGTACTGAGTATTCCACAGTGAACAAAATATATATCTGCCCTTCTTGAGCTTGAGGTTTGGTTAGGTATTGCTTCTTGCTGCAAGAGTTTCATTGTCAGGTGTGATTTAATACTTACCTTACAAAGGTAATGAAGGAAGAGTCACCGATGGGGGAGGGCTTAGGTGCAGCATCCTTACAACAATCCACTTCTGACTGACACTTGAAGACTGGTCTTTAGACTCAGTTAGTTAAATTAATTACAATATTAATTTTTTTCTTTGAGATTCCTGATAGTATAGCACCTTAGTGTTCTGCTCGTCAATTTAGTTTGGGGTCTCTTTTTGTAACAAGTCACCTTCAGGCAGACTGTTACCCAAATCCATAAGATTGACATTTTCCCTTTATTAATGTCTCTGTGTTACTGTAGCTTGCCCTCATTTTTCTCCTGACTTTGATCTCAGAACAGATGGTAGCTACGAGAGGGTCAGAAGAATGACGATCTTCAATATTCTCATAGTCGCCCTGATGGCCCTTGTTACATGAAAACCCCACCTTCATAGGGAAAGAATTTTCACCTTGAGGAAATGAGGCGAGAGATCCAGTATAAAGTCTTAGAAAGACCTGGGTGTACAGCTTCCCCAGTTATAGGATTATTTTTCCTCTGTTTCTGATTTCCTTGACCTAATGACATGATGGGTACTATAGAAAGTCTAAAGATAAAACTTCCAGAATCATCTGGGTAAATGGGCCCTTGCCTCTATCTCATAGCCCTAAATTTAGTAATACTGACAATATTGAACTCTACCACAAAACAGGTTAGTTATGAAACACACCCAGCCTTCTGCTTTTCAACTCCCTCCAACACTACCATTCCGTGTTCTGGGACATGGCTTGCTACAAAGCACCAACCACTTTTCCCCGTATGATGTGGGCAAGATGCACTGTCTACTCTTTCTCAGGACTTCCATAAGACTCATGTGACACCTTGTTTGCCTGTGACAAGTCCAAACACAGACCTTTGCCCTTCCGCCTGAGCATGCTGACAAGGTCAGACACAGATTGCCAAACCCCCTGTATTTTGAACAATTAACTGATATTAGAACTTTTACCCCTGAAACAAAAGAGACCCAGAGATAAACATTTCCTCTAAAGCCAACTGACCATGACTTCCTCTTTTTGCAAAGCAATTCCAGCTGTAAACCACAGCACGTATAATATCTCTACTCTTCCCATAAACAGTAAGCTGAAACCATCTGCTGATACACTGTCAATCTCAGATATGGGGTGCTCTCTCTATTGCAATAGCCAGAATGAGATCAAAGTCTTTACCTGTTTGATTTTCATCTTTGACATGTATTTAGACCAAGCACTATTGTCCTGTATAAGCTGTGGATGTTAAAGATAATTTTTAGTGTATATCAATAATCATGTCCAACTCCAATAATGATAAGATGTGACAAATCCAATGAGATAATCTGTAACTGCATTTAGGCAGTGCTGCATGCTTATGGCTAGACCCAGTGGCTGCAGAAGGACAAATATACTTCCATCATTTAAACATTATCATCCACACCCATGCTCCTTTTAGAATATTACTTATCTCTATTGGTTATCTCAATGGTGCTGTTTTTCTTCTACATCCCTCAAATAACCCTTTCTTATTTAAAAATGAAATCTTGTTTATGCCTGAATTTCACTTCAAATACAGCTACCACAGGGGTTTATCCACCCCCACCCATAGGCAATATTTAGTGGAAAAACTGACAATAGAGAACTCTCGCCTCATTTTTGCAAATTGCGTGAGAAATTGGTTTATCTGGTCTTTAGCAACCTAAGACTAAATACAGAAGTGATTCAAGCAACAGGGATACAAAACTGTGAGATTTTTTTTCCCCCTAATAGCACTGAGGCTGTGGACCTGAACCTTAATTTCTCTGTTGTATTGTTGAGGCAAAAAGAAGTGAGAAACACACTCTAACATATTTACACTCAGCTGTCATCAAGTTTCCACAGAGCACCCTCTCTCCTCTGTGTTAAAGTGTTCTAGGTTCTGAGAGACTACAGGGAAGATTTTGGGTGCCCCATCTCCACAAAGGACTAACAGTTTCCCATCCCACACACTGCCTACACAATTAAGCTTACATAATCATTAAGGTTATAAAATCATTTTTATAACCACTCTTTCTAAAGAGATGGTTTTGAAAGTAAAATGATAAAATATAAGTGCATTCTATATACAAATAGTGCTTCCCAGCAAATGTTAGCTCTACAGATGCTGCACACACAGACACACACACACACACACACACATACACACACACACACATTTTACTTTTAAAATCAAAATAATAGCTTTGCTGTCATTAGCTTTATTTTATCTATGCTTTTAAACATTCCAGGTAGCATGTATTTTCCTCCACTTTAATGTTCTCCCAAAAAGGTCATTTAATAGTAATAAATTATATCCATAGGGCAAAGGGAGAGATATTTCCACTGAATTATTAGCCCATGTTTATCCAAGTCACATTCAGATGCAGTCCTTTCTACAAGTCATTGACATTTCAGGATAAATGAGATAACACATTTCAGTGAATATGGGGAAAGTCAATTCACCAGAGGCTAGAGTGAGGGATTATGGGGAAATTCATTTTCCTTGCCTGTTGCCCTTCATTAACAAAAATGAGAAACTGAGATCATTAAGAGCTGGTTGAGAATTAAAAAGGAAAATAACACTTACCAATAAAGCAACTCTCAAGGAATAATAATAGGATAAATAATGTAATACTCTATAGGCCTATTTCTTCTAATTCCCATTAAAGCACAAATCTTAGCACTGAGAATTCTAGCAAGATATTTGGAAGGACAACTACTGATTGATATTTTAGCTAACATGTCTTTTGAATTCAGGCATATTTGCCTTTTATTTTAAAGAACATGCTGAGAAAATATGGTAAAATATATACTGTTTCTCAGGAAGTAAACTCAAGAGAAAGGGCTTTTCAGAATACGATACTACCACTCAACTTTTATCTTATAATCCTGTAATATCAACATACAGGGAGAGAGAACTAGTGAATAAAATATGCTTTGTGCCTTCATGTCACAAGAGAATAACCTGTTTTTCGTCATTTGGTTGAGATCTTGCCCACTAAATTGCAAATCCTCATCCTTTCTTATATTCTTGCAAAGTCTAAAAACAGGATAAAACAACTGAAAGCTTCAGTATTGTTCTAAACCATAAAGCCTAGTGAATTCCTCCTAGTAGCACAGATCACAGTAATAAGATTTGAGTGACAGGGTTTAGAAAACTCTATAAATTAAGTTAATAGACATACTTTAGCATACTTTTAATGCATGATATTTAAGGACAACACTTTATAAGATTAACATTAATCAGTAAATAATAGTCATATTCTGCACATCTTGTGTTTTCTGACATTCATGTTTCAGTATGACAATAAATGATGTTGCTACTCAAATTCCTCAGCATTAATAAATGTACCTACATTTATTATTTTTATTTTTTACTTAAAATAAGTAACTAGAGTTCTGTATCTGTTAAGAGCAGAGCAAGTTAATTCATATTTGACTGACTCTCTCAAAAGTGGAAACTATAAATGTTCAATAAATGAAGAAGAATTATCTGAAAGAAATAAAAAGTGAATAAACGAAGCCATTCTATAAAGGAAAAGTGACTATTGCCAGACAAGAATGGTAAGTTTGCTTTTCTAAGTGTTTTGGCCTTTAGTCTGAGAATGGGTTACATTTGGCACTTTGACTAGAGACAGCCATATTACTTCTCATGTGAAGGAAAGAAGGCATATTTACAGATAACCTCAACACTGAACAATAAGAGGGTACTTCTGTAAAGGAATGAGCTAAGATAAACTGTCCCAAATTCTATTAATAAATTATGTCAAAATTTCCCTTTAGGGGAAAAAAGAAAACTGCTATATTGGTGTCATTTCCAAAATGTCAGCAATATTCACAATGTTCAGAATAAAAATCAGCCCTTCTTGACAAACAAATATTCAGAAAAATATAACACATTGTGAAAAGAAAAGATATTCAAGGGAGAACACATCTGAGGTGAGGCAAATTAAGCAGTTATTATAGCACTGCTTAATTAGAAAAAGGAAAAACTGCTAATAATAAATGAAAATATAAGAATAAGCATAGAAACATAAACTATAGAAGAAACCAAATGGCAATTACAATATTAAAGAAAAAATATATTTTAAGAATAATGGGGGAGTCGGCGGCTGCCGAGGGTTGGTCGAGTCTCGTCTCTCCGACTGAAGAGCGTGGCGTGGGACCCTGGTGTGGGATTCACACACATACCTCAGAATGCCAGGGCTAAGTTGTAGATTTTATCAACACAAATTTCCTGAGGTGGAAGATGTAGTGATGGTGAATGTAAGGTCCATTGCTGAAATGGGCGCTTATGTCAGCTCGCTGGAATACAACAACATTGAAGGCATGATTCTTCTGAGTGAGTTGTCAAGAAGGCGTATCCGTTCTATAAACAAACTCATCCGAATTGGCAGAAATGAATGTGTGGTTGTTATTAGAGTGGACAAAGAAAAAGGATATATTGATTTGTCAAAAAGAAGAGTTTCACCAGAGGAAGCAATCAAATGTGAAGATAAATTTACCAAATCCAAAACTGTTTACAGCATTCTTCGTCATGTTGCCGAGGTCTTAGAATACACCAAGGATGAGCAGCTGGAAAGCCTGTTCCAGAGGACTGCCTGGGTCTTCGATGATAAGTACAAGAGACCCGGATATGGTGCCTATGATGCATTTAAGCACGCAGTCTCAGACCCATCTATTTTGGATAGCTTAGATTTGAATGAAGATGAACGAGAAGTACTCATTAACAATATTAATAGGCGTTTGACCCCACAGGCTGTCAAAATTCGAGCAGATATTGAAGTGGCTTGTTATGGTTATGAAGGCATCGATGCCGTAAAAGAAGCTCTGAGAGCAGGTTTGAATTGTTCTACAGAAACCATGCCCATCAAGATTAATCTAATAGCTCCTCCTCGGTATGTAATGACTACAACCACCCTGGAGAGAACAGAAGGGCTCTCTGTCCTCAATCAAGCCATGGCTGTTATAAAAGAAAAAATTGAGGAAAAGAGGGGCGTCTTCAATGTTCAAATGGAGCCCAAAGTGGTCACAGATACAGATGAGACCGAACTTGCAAGGCAGCTGGAGAGGCTTGAGAGAGAAAATGCAGAAGTAGATGGAGATGATGATGCAGAAGAAATGGAAGCCAAAGCTGAAGATTAACTTTGTGGGAAATAGAGTCCAGTTTAAGGAACACAAAGCAGCCTTCCGAGCTGTAAACCCTAGACTTAAAAGTTTTCCAGTATTGAAAACTTCAAAGCTGAATATTTTTTATTTCTAAGTATTTAAATGTTCCGACAGACCAAAACATGAAATGTTAGCTGTTTTCACACAGTAGCTCCAACACCTTGAGCATTTTTTAAGGGAGTGGCCTGATTTCACTAGAGACAGATCTTCAAGACGAGACATAAATTGGGCTTATGGTTTCCATTTCTGATACCTCCAGATTGGCACCCCTTTGTAGTTTAGTGCCTCCATGAGATTTACTGGAGGCACTCAAAGCAAATAGTTCCAACCTTTCTATATAAAATGTATCAAGCAAACATTAAATAAATTTCTGGGATATTTAAAAAAAAAGAATAATGGGATTACTTAACAGCCTAATTGTGATAAAAAGAGGAAAATCAGTAAGCTTGGAGGGATATATCAATAGATAATATACAATATAAACAGTGAAAAATGCTTTAAAAGAAATAAAAATTAGGAACTGGTGGGAAAATCTTGGAACATTTAGTATAAACATGATGAGGGTCACAAGAGTGAATTCAGAAAAAAATATTTGAAAAAATAATGGCATATAATTTTTCAAATTTGTTGACAGGTATGAAAGTACTGATTCAAGAAGTACTTGCTGAATGAACAGCAAGAAAGACTATGAAGAAAACCATGCTGAAGCACATAAGTGTCAAATAATTGAAAGTCAATGTATAAATATAAGAAACTACTGAAAAAGCATATTTTGCATACAGTCGAAAACTATTCAAATGATCACTTACCATCCTAATGGGAATTATGAAACTCAGAAATGCAGTGGAAGAACATCTGTAAATGTTGGAAACAAATAGAAAGGCAAGTGAGAATTCTAAATTGAACAAAAATGTCCTTCAAAATTAAAGGCAAAACACATTTTCAGATAATAAAATCTAAGATAATTTGGTGGCAGAAATGCTGAAGAAAGTTATGATCATTTTACTTGTAGTTAGACTGCTATGATTTTATTTTCACACAGTTTTCTGTGAAAAATTATTTATATTTTATTATTTATTATAATCTTTATCTGTTATTTACCTTTTATTATTTTAAGATATTTTTCTTGGTTAAAACATTCTATGACTAGTGGAACTCTTAGCAATCTCTCAGCAATATGAATGCTATGGCATGCAAGGCACTTTGCATACTACATCTAATACCAATGGTGAAGTTCTCGGTCCCACTCAGTCAGTGAGTGTCAACTCAATAATCTCACCTCAGAGTATGCATCCCTGAACCACACTTGGTAATAAAATAGGATTAGATTTCTTATAAGCAGTACATTTATTTTGTGAGTGCTCTCAGGAGAGCCGTGAGGGAAATAAAGTTAAGGCGAGAGGAGAAAAGCAAGGCAAAAAATGGGATCTCAGTTGGAGACTTTGTTTCTACTTCAAAACTCTGGAGCACAAGATGCACCCCTGATTTAGTCTCACTCCGGGGCAAGGGAGTTGGCTTACTACACCAGGTCAGCTATTCATTGACTGAGGTTAAAGATGTGGTGTTGTGTCTGGTGTGAATGTGATGGGAAAGAGCCTCCAGGGAGGATTAGTCAACTATGGATGAAGCATCCAGCACTTGTATAAAAATACAAGCATGATTTTTCAAGCCTGACTATAAGAAATTATACAGGCTTTCCCTTACAGGCCTCATGGGAGAAACCTGCCCTCCAACACCACTTTCATATCATCGTGGTAAATGATTAAGTTGACTGTCATTCCATTCTGGTTTATCAATTTAATGGCCTATTTTGACGACTGTCAGCTCAGTGATTTCTCCAGTTCAGCTGAGTTTCCACCGGTGAGTACATTCACCAGCATCTAAATGGAATCTGGGTGAGATGTCTAGGAGTGTCTACATAGCCATTCTGTTGTGTTTACTCACTCTGGTTAATGCATCACTTTTGAAATGACTGTTTCTTTTGTCTTAAGCTCTACCATCTCAACTTTTACCTGTTGAATAAAGCTAATGTATGTGATTCTCTTTTCTGAAATCTTATTATTTCTGTGCTACTCTAGGTGAATTCTGCTCTTCACTCTTTCTACCGGGCAGAAGTTTCACCCAGGAAAAGACCTTCGATGGTTTGTTACAAGAGGTCATGTGATGAAAGGGCTTCCCAGGTGGATCAAGCAGATGTGGTTGAACCCTTGGGTTGGGAAGATCCTCTGGAGCAGGAAATGGCAACCCATTCCAGTATTCTTGTCTGGGAAATCCCAGGGACAGAGGGGACTGGCAGGCTACAGTCCAAGGAGTCACCAAGAGTCGGACATGACTTAGCATGTGGTGAAAGCTTCTCAACACTATTCAGAACATTATCAGAACCACCTACCAACCTGTGAATTCATGTGTGCAAACTCCTCCCATTTTTAGAGTCTACAGACGGATTGTCTTCCCACAATTCCAGTGAGAACTTGTTGGCTATTTTTTAGCTTTACTGTTTTCAGATTCCCTGGTCCTTATCTCAGCTTTCTTCCAAATGGATTTTTATATTATACAAATCTTGTAGCTCTCAGTAATTTGTCTTCACTTTGGAGGTTCTGTGAAACCATATTATTTATCTTTACTGTGCATCAATCCTGAGGTTTTAAAATATATATTTTTTATTATTTAGGAGGCCAATGTTCATGATTGAATTATTTGAAATTAAAAATAAGTATTTACCACTGACATAATCCTGGGACTGTATGAATATAATAAGTGCAAATACTCCTAAATAAAATTAACACATGGACCTGAGGTATCTGTACCTATTCAGTGGAATATATTCTTTATGAAAATGCAATTATTCTCTAGTTTTAATCCCAATTCTAGTCCTTATCCATAGACCTAATTTTTAAGAACTAATAATTTTCTTTCTATTCTCCAAATGTTGCCCCAATATCTCTTATCTTCAGACCTTAGCTAAAGGAGAATTAGATTCTCCCCCTGTCTGAAAAATCCTATCCTAGTCTCCCTTTTCCTAAGATTTCCAGATCTTAGTAGGACCTCAGTTACATTTTAATTTCAAACAAATATATTTTAGTATAAAAATGTTCCATGCAATATTTCATGTAAATACATTCTAAAATTTTACTTGTATTTTTTCTGAAATTCTAATTTAACAGGGCATCTTGTATTGTTACTTGCTGAATCTGGCAGCTTTCCCTTTTTTTTTTAACCATTGAAAATGCATTAAAGACTAAGCTTAGAAGTCATCCACTCAAAAAGACCTGCTCTGAATTTCAAAGTTGAGTTATAGGTCTCTTTTGTGTGTAAGTCTAAATATATATATATGCAAACATTAAGAGTGTGTACTGAATGAATTACCAATACGTGTTTACACACAATTTTTTAAAGCTTAAGATTCTGAATATATGACCATAAATTTAATAAAAAGATAGTACAGTGAAGTCACATATAATATTTTATAAACATGGGATTTAATCTAAATTCAGTTTTAAAAATAACCATATTTATTCTTTTATTAAATTAGAAGCATAATATTTTCTTGTCCCACACATGAACATGCTCAAAAATAAAGGCAATTCTCCTCAGTAAGAAAACCAGAATTTTCCAGCCACTGACACATTTAAATATATCCAATACTGATATCACCCTTACTGTGTTTTCACAAGTATAAATTCTCATTCACAAGCAGAAAATAGTCATAAGCTTCATAACAAGTGGTCTAGAAGCTAAAGCAATGAGAACAGAGAAGTACCACAAATAATTGATATTGTCAATCTAATTCAATTCCATATTTCTTTTAGTCATCACTGATTTAAGTTTGTTTTCATTTGAATTGGACAACATTTTTCTATCACAGAAGAAAATTTTCAAGGTTTAATGATTCCTTAAAAAGCAAAACATAGCCTATTTCCCCTGAAACCTGATTTTCCACAAGCATACTTTCATTTGTGCACCTTTTATTGTCAATACATTTATACACAGATGAAGACAATGAAGTCATATTAAAAAAAAATCAAGCTCCTTCATATATTGAGAAGAAAAACAATGATAACTGCAATGTCACTTTTAAATTTTGTTTTCCAATCACCTTTTCTGAGGGAATAAAGCCCTACGCTGAGTAGCATTATAAGTTGTTATATTATATTGTCTGTGGGATTGCCATTGTTCAGTCCCTCAGTCATCTCAGACACTTTGCGACTCTATGGATTGAAGCACGCCAAGCTTCCCTGTCCTTCACCATCTCCTGGAGCTTGCTCAAACTCATGTCCATTGAGTCGGTGATGCTCTCCAACCAGCTCATCCTCTGTCGTCCCCTTCTCCTCCTGCCTTCAATCTTTCCCAGCATCAGGGTCTTTTCCAATGAGTCAGTTCTTCTCATCAGGTGGTGAAAGTATTGGAGCTTCAGCTTCAGCATCAGTCCTTCCAGTGAATATTCAGGGTTGATTTCCTTTAATTGTGTTGAAGCTACAATGATATGCTTGGGGAAAAAAAGTAATATAAATTCTACCAAAGTATTTCTGAGTTTGATTTCCACTTAATCTTGAATACTGAAAAAGTATTTCTTGGGTTAAGGGGAAGGCCGATCTAAAAGGAATTCCAGAATTAGGTATGTTACCACCCATTCTGCCATGGGAAAAATGATACTGTCAATGCTGAGGAAACCACACAAAGAGACAAGTATGATGAACAGGCACATCCTCTTTCAGAGAACAAGCTGCTGCCTTTAGGTAGGAATTTTTGGAAGCATGGGCGGTCAAAGATCGATGGCCTTTCAAAAACTTGAGTGTCAAATTCTGATAAGATTGCCGCTGGGCTGGAACTTGGAAGGTGTGTTATGGGAGTGGGCCCATTTCTAATTATTCGACTGTTTGAAGTAAAAGGCTGTCACTGATTGGTTTGCTTGTAAAAAAAAAAAATCTTGTCATCAACTGGATTCAAATCCAACATGGGTGACTACTTGATAAATAGCTACAGAATAATTTGTCTTTCCTTAGGGTTGTGGTAATATTTTATTCTCAGTTTCTTTGTTCAGTTTTGCACAGCCAAAGTCAAAGGAGAGACCATCAAGGATGGCCCATGACTTCACTACTATTGTTAAAAGGAGGCTTCAACAACTGACAAATATTTTTCAGTTTAAGCATTAGTCAGCATTTCATTCCAATTTTTTCTTTAAATCACTTTTTAAATTTTATTTTTATTTTGGAGTATAATTGATTTACAATGTTGTGTTAGTTTTAGGTATACAACAAAGTGTTTCAGTTATATATAAATATATATGTGTGTGTGTATATATATATATTCAGATTCTGTTCCCATATGGGTTACTTTATGAATTATCTATTGAGAAAATGCCCAGAAGCATTTAAGATTTTGGACAACAAATTTCAAAGAGCTCTAAGGCAACCATAATATAATTATAAGAAAATAATAAAAGATTCTGGGACTATGACCCAAGACTTTGCTTGCCTGACAGAAAGCAAGACCCAAAGGCATCCTGTCTAATATAACTGGGTTTCCATTTCTCTAAACTGACATATAGACTATTTTACATTACTGGTTCATTACCAGTAGTACAGACTCTCCTTTGAACAAAAGAATGAAAATCCAAGGAGTATCTATTATTCACAGCAACTTTAATGAATAAACTCAAATGGTTTGTGCTGCCCTAAAACTTGGGCTGTGCTGTTCACTATGTCAGCCAAGAGATGGACACATTCTAAATGACCACTCTCACTAACAAAATTAATATCATTAAATGTTTGTTCCACCAGTGGTAACTTGCATCCCTAGAAAGAATGATATTAATTTAGATTCTTAATGAAGCATCATCTTCTTAGGGTACTGGAAAGACATTCACTTGAAACAGTCTACTTGCCAGACCAGTCTACAATCAGTCATGGGTCTAAGTTTGTCATTGAAAAGTCTGATTTTGTATAGAGAAGAGAACCCAAAAGGTGGAATGGTTATCTTTTCAGCCATAGTGATCTTATTCCTAGTTGCTGACATGACAAGCATTATTATACCTTTCTTCATTAGTGTATCAACTACCACAAATATTATTGTCACTAATGTTAGTATAACTATCTGACAATTTATAGAAACACCCACAGATTTGAAAAGGCTCAGTCTTTGGGGATAATTCACCTACTTCAACAAAGACATCATAGACAACTTTAATAAAGGCATCTATTTATTCCTCATTAGTATATTTATTATTTAAAGTTGCTGGGTTTTACATTATTGAATAAAATCTTGTAAACTCCGTTTTCTAAAGAAAAAATGGGAGTTATAAATCTGGATTCAACCAGGTTTTACAGCCACTTTGTAGTTTAAACAGAGAAAGTTTAATATAAATAATTATTCATCTGTAGAATAGGAGAGTAACTGAAAAGACAGACAGATGTTGCAAAATATGGTAGGACTAAAGGAGATTATCAGAATACTGTAACACAGGTCTGTATTACAAGGCATCTGAACTGGAAGTAGTCATTATAACTGACAAGTATTGTAACTGGCAGTGTTGTTGGAAACATGGTCATTGTAATTAGGCAAAAATTTAACACTACCAAGTGTCTGCACACACACCACCACTGTGTCCCACAGGTTGGCAGCAGGATCAAGGGAAAACAAAACAGGAACTGAAACCAGAAACATTTTCACCTGTAATGTCCTTTCAGCGCCCTCTACTGGAAACAGCCTAACATCAGGCTCAATGTATGGAGGAAATGCCTAGTCAAGTCCACTTTCATAGAGCAGATGATGAAGGGAGAATCGGAGCTGAGGGACAATAAATAGATAGCTACCAGAGAGAAACACATAAAATCTATTCATGCAAGTTATAATTAAAGGCATTGTAAGCTAACATAGAGAAAATTATTTTAGAAACCACGTTTCTAGTGAAATATAATAACTAGTTGATCAAAAAGTTGTAAGAATTTCAAATACATAAAAGAAAAATAAACAAATTTTAAAAATAGAAAAACTACACATGATTTTTATAGTTATAAAAATGTAAAATGCAAGCAACTTATTACAATTAGAGACAGTACAGCAAGGTTTCTAAATTTAAGATCAATATACACAAAATCTATTGTCTTTCAAAATGTCAGCAGAAAGAGCATGTAGAATTTTACAAAATACAATTTTAAAAAGCAACCAAAAATGTCCCATGTAAACATCCCTCTGAAAAAGCTGTGAAATACTTAGATAACAAAAATCATACAACATAAGGAAGTGTAATTAAATGGAAACCTATATCACAGTCATACAGAAACATTCTATATCACTGAAAAGCAGTAGTCCTTTCAAATATTTCATAATTTAAATTATCACTGGTTGAGCCTTTTACTGACAATTTATATTTTCCTTTGCTCTGACCACTTGACAGCACTGTAACTTTGATTCTTTTTCCCACTCCAGTTTTTCTGTTGCCCCTTTTTGGGACCTTTAGTAGATAATCATTAAACTTTCCTTTAGTTGAAGATTAGTCTTTCATTTTTTGATATGTCTTCTTTCTTGTTCTTTTATTTATGTTTTGTAGTCCCCTTATAATGTCATATACATCCTTTCCACTGATGGTCTCTTTAAAATTATCTCAATTTTTTCCTTGTTCTCTAGATATTCAATTCTCTATCATTTTGGGCTGAATAATCATTTAAATTTCTTTGATAAAAATATGGAATTTAATTTCCTATTCTACTGTCTTTATTTATTCATTAAGCAAATATCTATATAGTGACTGCAATTGTCCAGACATTTTTCCGGGACCTCAGGATATGTCAGTACAATATGACATGGTCATTCTCTTCATGAAAGTTAAAAATCTGAACTCCTGAATAATACTGCTACCTCTGGGTTTAATTCCTCAACTTTTGAACTTTGTTTTTCTCTTCTATTCTTTTTGGTTTATTCAGTTTTAAACTTGTTACCAAACCAAACTTGAGTCACTTGCCAGATGCAAAGCCAATCTGCTGTCGCCAGCCTGCTGGGAAGGGAAGAGCAGCATCTGCTGCAGCGTTTATTGACAAGCAAGGGGACATAGGCAGCGCGTGCTCTAAAGACCCAGACTGCAAGATGGCTTTCGGGGAAAGGGTTTTAGTGTGAGGGAGAGTGTGGTGGGGTGCATGATCAGCTACTGCTCGGTTCTCTGGTTGATGTTGTGGGTGATGTTTCAGAAATCAATCATCAATTGTGGGTGATGTTTCAGAAATCAATCATCAGCCTTCTGATTCTAACTAGCCTAGGGTCTACACGCTGATGGAAAGCATGCTGTTAGCTTCTTCCATCTTGTGGGAGTTGTGGCATTTTCAAATAACTCAAAGATATGGCTCAGGACATCATCTATAGCCCTGAAAGAGGGACTGAAGGTTCTGCACTGTTTTATGGTTTAACTCTTATTATTTTGTCTTGCTCAACTGTTGTCCATTGTTTCTGCAGTTTCTCACTTTTCTGATTAAATTTTTTCTTTGAAACTTAGGGAAGGTCTAGGAGGCTAAAACTTTTCTATTAATACAAACGGGGTGCAGAGGGAGGGCACAAGAGGAGGTTCTGGCTTTGGGAATATCATTCAGGGTCCTGCTCAGTTTCAAACTAAACATTGGATTTTCGTCATACTTAAATGAAAGAAATTAACTAATTTCCTAGGTGTTAAGTAGATCCATTTCCTGAATCTGACTCATTTTTAAGAAGGAATACAAAATAACACTCCATGTATGCAGGCAGTGCACATCACTTAGTGGGCTTAAATTTAGGATTCAAGAAAGAAAATTAAAAAGTAGACTATGTAGAGTTTGTAATATCAAGTATGGAGGTCTTATTCTGGGTCACCAAAACCAGCACTAAAATCTATAATTTCCCTCCGAATAAGTGGGTTCCATGTTTTAGATAGGACATGCAGGAAGACTATGCAACTATAAAATGAAATATTAAATAAATAAATAAATAAAATGAAATATTGCCATTTGCATCAATATAGATGGACATAGAGACTATCATACTAAGTGACATAAGTAAGACAGAGAATGACAAATATGATATTACTTATATGTAAATCTAACTAATAATGTAAATGAATTTATTTACAAAACAGAAACATACTCTCAGGTATAGAAAACATAGCTGTGAGTTTATCATGAATGATTATTATGTTGAGGTATATTTCCTCTATCACCTCTTTGTTGAGAATTACTATGATGAGTGTATGCTCATCCGATGCTTCTTCTGCATCTATTAAGATGATCCTATGATTTTTATCCCTCATTTTGTGAATGTGGAGTATCACATTGATTGATTTTCTGATGTTAATCCTTGCATTCCTGGAAAAAAATTCTATTGACCAGGGAATATAATCCTTCTAATGCATTATTAAGTTCTGTTTGCTAAAATTTTGTTGATAATTTTTGCATCCATGTTCATCAGGAATATTAACCAGCAATTTCCTTTTGTGTAGTATCTTTCTCTAGTTTTTGTATCAGGGTAATGGTGGTCTCATAGAATGAGTCTGACGTGCTCCCTCTTCATTTTTTTTTGGAATCCTTTAGGAAGTTAAAATATTAGCACTTCTTTAAATGTTTTGCCTACTTCATCCATGAAGCCATCTGATTGGGAACTTTGATGCTGGTCATAGCAAATCCCCATTTCCAACAAACAGAGATGACTCTACAGGACATCAACAGGTAGTCATGACAAAAATTAATAATTATTATTATTTTCTTTGCAACCAGAGCAGGAGAAGCACTATACAGCCAGTAAAAACAAGACCTGGAGTTGCCTATGGCTCAGATCATGAGCTCCTTATTGTAAAATTTAGGCTTAAATTGAAGAAAGTAGGAAAAACCACTGGGCCATTCAGGTATGACCTAAAAAAGAAATCCTTTATGATAATACAGTGGAGGTGATGAATACATTCAAGGGATTAGATCTGACAGAGAGATTGCCTGAAGAACTATGGATGGATGTTCATAACAAGGTACAGGAAGCAGTGACCAAAACTGTCTCAAAGAAAAAGAAATACCAGAAGGGGGAGTGGTTATCTGAGGAGGCTTTGCAAATAGCTGAGGAAAGAAGACAAGTGAAAGGCAAGGGAGAAAGGGAATGATATACCCAATTGAACCCAGGGTTCCAGAGAACATCAAAAACATATAAGAAGCCCTTCTTAAACAATGTAAAGAAATGGAGGAAAACAATAGAATGAGAAAGACTAAGGATCTCTTTGAGAAAATTAGAGATGTCAAAGCAAACACTTCATGCAAGAATAAACATCATCAAGGACAGAAAGGATAAGAACTAACAGAAGCAGAAAGGATTAAGAAGTGGTGGCAAGAATATTCAGAAGAACTATATAATAACGATCTTAACAACCAAGATAATCAGAATGGTCACTCACCAAGAGCTGGACATCCTGGAGGGTGAAGTCAAGCCAATCATAGGAAGCATTACTACCAACAGAGGTAGTTAAGGTGACAGAATTCTAGCTGAGCTACTTAAAATCCTAAAAGATGATGCTTTTAAAGTGCTGCACTCAATATGCCAGCAAATTTAAGAAACTCAGTAGTGGCCATAAGACTGGAGAAGGTCAGCTTTCATTTCAATCCCAAAGAAGAGCAATGCCAAAGGATGTACAAACTACTGTACAATTGCACTCATTTCACATGTTAGCAAGATTATGCTCAAAATCCTTCAAGTTAAGCTTCAGTAGTACCTGAACCAAGAAATTCCAGAAGTACAAGCTGGGTTTCAAAGAGCTAGAGGAATCAGAGTTTAATTGCCAACATCCGTTGCATCGTGGAGAAAGCACGGGAATTCCAGGAAAACATCTACTTCTACTTCACTGACTATGCTAAAGCCTTTGACTGTGTGGATCACAACAAACTGTGGAAAATTTTTAAAGGTACCAGACACCTTACCTGTCTCCTGAGAAACCTGTACACAGGTCAAGAAGCAACATTTAGGACCAGACATGGAACAATTGACTGGTTCAAAATTGAGAAAGGAGTACAACAAGGCTGTATATAGTCACCCTGCTTATTTAACTTATATGCAGAGTAGTACATCATGCAAAATGCTGGGCTGGATGGATCATAAGCTGGAAACAAGATTGCTGGGAGAAATATCAACAACCTCAGATATGCAGATGATACCACTCTAACGGCAGAAAGTGAAGCGGAACCAAAGAGCATCTTGATGAAGGAGAAAGAGGAGAGTGAAAAACTGGCTTGAAACTCAACATTAAAAAAAAAAAAGAAACTGAGATTTTGGTGTCCGGTCCCATCACTTCATGGTAAATAGAAAGGGAAAAAGTGGAAACAGTGACAGATTTATTTTCTGAAATCACTGTGGGTGATGACTGCAGCCATGAAATTAAAAGACGCTTGCTCCTTGGAAAGAAAGCCATGACCAACCTAGGCAGCATATTAAAAAGCAGAGATATCACTTTGCCAACAAAGGTCTGTATAGTCAAAACTCTGGTTTTTCCCTTTAGTCATGTACTGACGTGCGAGTCCATCCATAAAGAAGGCTGAATGCAAAGAATCAATGCCTCCAATCTCTTGTGCTGGAGAAGTCTCTTGAGAGTCCCTGGGACTGCAAGGAGATCAAATCAGTCAACCCTAAAGCAAATAAACTCAGAATATTCACTGGAAGGACTGTTGCTGAAGCTGAAGCTTTAATATTTTGGCCTCCTGATGCAAAGAGCTGATTCATTGGAAAAGATTCTGATCCTGGGAAATACTGAAGGCAAAAGGAAAAGTGGGTGGCAGATGATGGGATGTCTAGATAGCACCACTGAATCAATGGGCATGAATGTGAGCAAATTCCAAGAGATAGTGGTGGACAAAGGAGCCTTGTGTTCTACAGTTCATGGGTCACAAATAGTTGGACATAACTTAGCAATGAAACAACAAACATTTCAGCTATGAAGCCATCTGGGTTTGAATTTTTATTTTGTGGGGAGTTTGTTTTATATTTTTCTGATTCTATTTGATTCCTAGTAATTGGTTTGTCAAGATTTTCTATTTCTCAGTCATGGAAGATTGTATGTTTCTAGGAATTCATCCATTTCTTCTGCATTTTCCAATTTGTTGTTTTATAATTCTTTATAGCAGTTTTTTTTATTATACTTATGTGGTTTCAGCTGTAACTTCTATTTTATTTCTAATTTTATTTATTTGAGTCCTGTCTTTTCCTTATGAGTCTTGTCAAAGGTTAACCAATTTTGTTTCCTTTTTGAAAAAAAAAAAAGCTCTTAGAGTTGTTGATCTCTTCGATTGTGTTTTTAGTCTCTATATCACAAAATCTATGGCACACATAAAAAGCTATTCTAAAAGAAGCTATTCTAAAGGAAGCTATTCTGTTCTAATTAAGTTTATAGAAAGACAGGATTACACCAAGAAATGAGGAGCATCTCAAGTAAACAGCCTAACTTTCCATCTAAAGGAGTTAGAAAATAAGAGCAAACTAAGTGGCTTACAGAACAGAAACTTATTTTCCTATAAGATCTCACAGGCTAGGAGTACAAAATCAAGGTTTCAGCAGGGAGCCAAACCAGTCCTTGGAGGCATGTCTCCTTGGTGCAGTACACTGGGGTCTTCCCCACGTCATCACATGGTCTTCCCTCTGTGTTCCTCTGGTTCTAATCTCCTCCTCTAATAAGGACATCAGTCATGAAGGATAAAGACTCCACCTCGTGACCTAATTTTAACTTAATTATCTCTTTAAAGGTCCTTTCTCCAAAAACAGTCACATTCTGAGGTACTAGGGGTTAGGACTTCAACAGGCAGATTTGGAGATAAGGAGGGGGCCAGGGGCAGGGGGACACAATTCAGCCCATAACAGAAAGAAATCTGTCTCATCTTAAAAGGAACAGAATGCCCCCCAGCCCGCAGGGGGGGGTTGGTCTGTGGGAGTTCAATGGCTGCCTCTCAGAGGACATGCGGGAGAAGGGGGTAGGAGGGGCAAGCAGGGGCTCTGGTGGTGGGAGGGCAACCACTAGATGTCAAAGAAAAAAAAATTTATAACAACAACAACAAAAGGAATAGAAGAAGCCACAAAGGAGAAAGCAGATATGAAAAATAAAATTTTAAAATATAAAAAAAATGGGATAAATGTGTGAAGTTAGTATCCTTAATAAACAATTCATACAAATATTTTAAAAAGAAATACAATATTTGCAATAAGAAAAACATGGACAGACAATTCACAAAGAAGGTGGCAGCTGAACAACCATGTAAAAATGTGTTACTTTCACTTGTAATCAATAATACTAAAGTAAGATACTTTTTTTTTGCCTTTCAAATGAGAAAAACATTTAAATGATACCACTATATCTGCAGAGAGAGTATGAGCT
The DNA here is from genome assembly GCA_007570785.1 of Antilocapra americana. Classification (NCBI taxonomy): domain Eukaryota; kingdom Metazoa; phylum Chordata; class Mammalia; order Artiodactyla; family Antilocapridae; genus Antilocapra; species Antilocapra americana. The sequence continues at coordinate 23,499,898 of ML663006.1, forward strand.
CAACTATGATGCTTTAAACTAGTTATAAAACTATTTTCAAAAGCAACTTAGTGTATGTGTCCAAATCCATAAATTATGTGGCTGTTTTTTTAACTCTTAATCCCAATTTTGGATATTTAGTCTATGAAAACCACAAAAAAATAGGTTAGAAGCCATACTCAAGGCATTATTTAAAACAGAGACTTAACTATCCACTAATAGGGAAATAGTGCATCTGCTTTGTAGGCCATTATGCAGCCATTGAAAGTGATAACAGGGAAGAAGCAGGATAGAAAATGGTAACAGGGAAGAAGGTAAACAAAGAGTTGGTCTCAGCTGGAGTCTGTGAGGTGCTGAGTGCTGTTCTCTTTGTGACCTCATGGACTGGAGCCCTCCAGACCCCTCTGTCCTTGGGGATTTTCCAGGCAAGAAAACTGGAGTGGGTGGCCATGCACTCCTCCAGAGGATCTTCCCAACCCAGGGATCAATCCCAGGTCTCCTGCATTGCAGGTGGATTCTTTACCATCTTAGCCACCAGGGAAGGAATCTAGCTAGAATCTAGCTGTAGCCTAATGCTTTCCAGAGTTCTGAAGCATAACTCACACCAAAAGAGTTGGCCCCAACTTAACACAAGAAAACAGCTTTTCATGCTTTCACAGAAGTTGGTTAGTTACTATCAGACCAGAATGAGGCTGTTTTCTTTCAGCTGATAGCAATTCCCTGGGGAAGAGGATAGTTGGGCACTATTAAGGAGCCAACACTCAGGATCTCAGAGACACATGCACAGGTCCATTAAAAGGGATCTGGGCAGGGCATCCATAGTACTAATAGCCTCTACCATGCCTTGGCATCACACCCTTCTCTTGACTCTCACCAAGAAAGTATAAAGAGAGGAAAAATATGAAATATCAATAACATACTAATTTTACACATGACGCTGGACCGGAGCCCCTAGAAAGATGACCCAAGAAGAGACCCAAAGGTAACAGACCACCAAGATGGAAACTTTTGCTTCTGTGTGACACAAATGTTTGTTACATATTATTTTCATGTTAGACTGTGATTAATCTATAATATAAGCTCCAGGAGGATGGGGATTTTTGTCTGCTATTTACACTTGTTTTCCCCCTTAAACATTATTAAACACCTATTAACATGCAATAAATACTGATTGAATAAATTAATTCCTAAACACTGAAAAAAATGCTAGTTTTACACAAACATGGTAAATAAAGGCAAACAACCTATGCTGAGCGTTCTACAATCGCAAAGGCATGTACTAAAATATCAGATGTATGGACTCACATGGCATAGATGATATGAGTTTTATCTTCACTCAAGACTCTAAGAATCCTAAACTAGCTGAATTTGACACTTTTACATTCAACATCTTTCCACTCTTAGTAAAAAACATTACTTAATATTCTACTCTATAAGTGTAGTCAAAAATAGTCACACTTGGAATTCTAAACAATTCTATATGTAAGACTGAAAGGGTTGTCTACAGTGGAAACTTGATATCTTTAATGTTTTCATATAAAGTATAGTAACATATAGCAATGAAAAAATTCAGTATTTTATTCAGTTCTGAAGCATAACATAAAATACATAAAGTTTTATAAATGTTTAAGATAAAGTACTATTAGCATAGCACAAAAGTTAATGAAATATCCTACATTGGTAGCAAAAATGTATAAAGTTCTTTTCTTACTTTAGTCTCCAAAAGTAGAAATTAAGAAATAATCTTTAAAGAGCTTTATGTAGTTCTATTTAATGTTCATTTTTGTCTTCACATTTAGAAAGTCTTCCTGTGTGATGTAGTGACTGTAAAAATATTATATATTTATTTGGCTTTTAGAACCTATAAAATGATCTTTGAGCTACGACCATAATTTGTATTCTGGTATGATTTGATAGGAACAGATGGAAGAGAATCAGGACAGTGATGAGAGATTAAACTTAGCTGGTTAAAAAAAATAAATACTTTGAGTATTTTATTGTCTATGAAGAGATGAGGGAGCTAACCAGCCTGTATCCCCTTTCCTAGTAGTCAAGAGGCCTCAATATTACCAGTGTTCAGCCCACTTATATAGTAAGTTAGATACAGATATATCACAATCTATTCAGTGTAGCAAGTGTAATTGAAAGGGCTTGATTGAAAAAAAAAAGATGTCAATCAGCGTAAGCGATAATGGCAAGAGTGCCTCAAAGGGAAATGAAACACACCTCGTGATTCTTGGCCATGCCTTTTCAGGTACATGGATGTTGCTCCGTTTCTTCCCATAGCATATCCTCCAAAACTCAGAGTGGAGCTAACAGGCAAGATATGAAGTCAGCTGTTGATAACTTATTTAGCATTAAATCATCAGAGCCAGGAATTAGGAGGTTATAACTAACAGCCCTGTATAACCCCCAACTTTAAAAAAAAACCTCACCCCTCTGCTGACTAAATTCACATTACTGAAAAACAACAAATGAAAATCTAAGACAGTAAGCAAACAATATAGTATATACTTTAAAAAAAAAACCTTTAATGTGTTGCTTTGAACAATTCTATGAAACAAATATGTAACGCAAGTATATTTTCTATTAACCCATTCATTTCATTTATGAAATTCTTCATTCAGGGTTCAAAGGTTCTAGGAGTATCAGTGATGCCAAAAATCTAAGAAAATCTGACCAAGTCATAGCTATTTGTAAAATTTTTTCAGTTTCTTTTTTTTTCCCAAAAAAAAAAAAAAACCTCTTCAGCATTTGGACAAGGGAAGGTATGCTACATAGTAATGGCCTTTTAATTTTTATTTGTAGTTTGTTGGCAGTTCAGTTGGTTTTGACAACATTTATTGAGCACCTACTATGTACCAGGCACTGTACTAGATGCTGGAGACACGAAGAGGAATAAGACATGGTCCCTGTCCCCAAGGAGCTTACAGTCTCTTGGAGGCAAACAGGTAGTGAAAAGACAGAGTTTATTCTAAAACGGACAAAAAATGTCAGTAATGTAGTTAATTGGGGGCCTTTAAATACAAGGGCATAACATTGTTTGTAATGTCAAGGCAAACAATTAAAATGAAGACCATTTTCATGTGATAAAACAGTAAAATCATTAAGACCTAACTTTTAAAGTTTCACATGATAAAATAAAGGTAGTTAATACTAAAAATTTACACCATAGTTTTTCAAGTATTTCATACTAAGAAATATTATTGCCCACAGTTGTGCTATAGTCAAAGCCGTAATTCCAGGTTACTGACTCATTCACATCTCAGCATGCTGGGGCTCAGTTTCTCACTGAGCTTATGAATTAGAACGGCTAATTCCTCAGTTGCTTGGCTTTTGTCCTCCAAAAGTTCATAACGAAGGCTGGAGATATCTTGCTTGATTTCCTTTAATTCACCTATAGCGTTTGTATTTAAAAAAAAAAAAAAACACATACGATTGGTCATTTGCTCTTTGGATTTAGAAAAAAAAAAATGAAGAGTGAAATTCATCCGACATGAATACATTCATCTCATAACGTCTCCGACAGTTATTTTGGATTTTTTTCTTTGAAATGTTTAAGAAATGCTTTGCCTTTAAAAATGTACTGACTTTGGAAAAAGCTATAACAGTAGTCCAACTGTGTTTTAAAAGTAAAAGTCACCTAAAGTATTGTCCTGGCTCAACCAGTTTTTAACACAGGGTGATTTATCTGTTGGGGCTTCCCAGGTAGCAGATTTATCTGTTAACTAGTAATCTATAATCAGGGTGTAATCTATAATCAAGGTATCTCCTTTCTGTCTTCAGGGAGGTCCTCTGGTTCCCTGAGCCATAAGGCTTGACACTTTTATAGATCATCTCCCATTGCGAGGCTAGAATGGAATCCTATTCAAGTGAAACATTACTAAAAATGAATCAGTCTATTTAATAGGCAGATACTTATATGGAAGCAGTATAGTTGAGGTTAAGTTTGAAGTAAGGGAAAGGAAGGAAAAAGAGTAAGGGTATTTCTTAGAGAAGCCAATGGTAATGACTATGGAGCCAAGGACACAAACAAATCAGTTTGTGTGGCACAGGCAATGATGTATTTATACAAGGACAGAACAAGCAATGGTGAAATTAAGAAGCTTAGATGTGATACCACTGGCAAGGTTTACATACACAGAAGACTACAGGAAACTTCTGGCTATTAAAACACAACTATTCCCATAATGTAGCTTGGCAATATTTTGAGAATGTGTAGATTACAATTAAAAACTGGATTCTCTTGCAAAGAACTGAAATGTAGATAAGTCATTGACCTTGAAAGGTAACCTTTGGGCCATGAACTTATCTTGAACCTAAGAAATGATTCTTCAAATCACTGGCACTTTAACAGCATCTAATAATAGAATCACATGTAAAATATATCTTTCATGGTATTTCCTGGTATCTTTATGATGTTTTAAAGTATAATCCATGTTCTTTGATTGTATTTAAAAGACAGAACCTTTTATTTTAAGGAATCCTAACTCTTCTTCAAGAATACACACAAAAGAGTTATTGATTCTTTTCATGGCAAAAAAAAGTGGAGGTGCTTTTCCTTTCACATATGGCAACAGAGAGGAAATAAACTGATCAAATTTGAAAGCAAAAGGCTTCCGTGGAAGAAATGGATTCTCACACCATTTACTATCATATTTGGACCATAGGCCAGTGAGCTTCCTCTTGCCTCCCTACTACCATATCCTTCTTCCTTGTTTTTGAGTTATGTGAAGCCTACATACCAAGTGCTCTATTTACCAATACAGGAAACATATTTATTAAATGAGGAGGCTACATTATATGATATACTCTTTTAGTTAGAACTTTGTGCAAAACTCTGAATTCTCTTTAATTCATTGACTCTCATTAATTCAGTTTCCTCTTTTGTGTAAAAGAACTTCGAAGATGGCTCCTGTTTTCTGAGGTTGTCACGGTGGCCCAATTCCCCACTTCACTTAACTTTTTTGTATTCAGGGAGGTTATGGCGCAACTGATAAGGTTTCTGCTTTTTAAACTAAAACTCAGTTTCAATTCTGTCTCTGAGACTGTCTCTGATGACCATGATTTGATTTTTCGCTGGTTCCCAAACACACATTCTTAGATTTCTGTGCTACAAACACATATGGTATTGACTCAGATTTTCAAGGGATTTCTTGCATTAATCAAGCAATGGCTTCAGAGCTCACCAACAGTTTAGTTTAGCCTTTTTTTTTTTTTCACAGAACTCTCTTTAATATACAGCATTTACATGCATATATATTTCAAGCATTCCGTTTTTCCTCTTGCTATTTCTTTTTTTTTTTTATTGTTTTTGCCATACAATGTCATGATATCACCATGGGTTTACATATGCTTCCCCTCCAGAACCCCCCTCCCTCCTCCCTCCCCCCGGGAAATCTCGTTGCACCAGCCCAGAGCATCAATCCTGGGCTGGCGATTGATTAGACATATGATAATTAACTTGTTTCAATGCCCTTCTCCCATATCATCCCACCCTTACCCTCATCCACAAAGTCCACGAGTCTATTCTATACATCTGGTTCCTTTTGCTGTCTCGCATGTTAGCCCTTTCTTAAAAGTGTAGATAGATCTAATAGCATCTCAATGGTGTTGAAAGCTGCAGTTTTCATTAATTTTTTTTTTTTTTTAATTTTTGGCTGTGCTTCAAGGCATGCAGGATCTTAGTTCCTCAACTAGGACTGGAACACTCGGACCCTGCAGTGGAAGCAAGAAGTCCCAACCACGGAACCACCAGGGAACTCCCTGTAGTTGCCATTTTTAGGGCAACTTATTTTTCCCTGACTGATATCTTTCCAACCATGGACCTGTGCTTTGGCTTACATCCCAGCACTTGATGAAAGGTTTTATAATCCAGACAGATGTGCTTTCTAGGATATGCCTGGAAAATAGGTATGTTTAGGTAAGGTGCCAAAAAGAAAAGTGAAAACCAAAAGAGAAACACCAGATGACAAAAATGGGTTACAGATTTCTTTCTGGACAACAAGTAAAGATTTTTCTGCAAAAACATTTGAGCTAATTCTTACTTTACCTGCATCACTGGAAAAATGTTAACACTCAGCTCACTGAAACAGAACTGAAACTACAGACTACTTATGTTACAGGGATTAAAAATTCCCAGAAAGATGACACACTTTACACTCTGAGAATCAGTTAGAGCACTCTATAGTGATAAATTGTCTCTGACTGACATTTTAAATAACTGTTTATTTTAAAAGATAGAGCTTTAGAAATGTAACGTAAGATTTTCCTGTCAATCCTGGAAGAACTCAGTTAACCAAGACTGGATTTTTAAAAGTATCCTTCAATATGAAATTTTCCACCGTTCATTAAATTAGTTGTAAGAGGATGTTTTTTAAGTTGAAGATGCTTACCTTCATTAACTTCATCATTTTCTTTGTCTACTTGCGCTTTCAAAACATATCGCTTTATAAGTCTTTTCATTATTTGCTGTTGGGCAAAAAAAATATTATATCACCAATGATACATATAAGTAATCTGAATCTTATTTCCAAAGAGCTTTACATACCAGTAAAGAACTCAGGGAAGAGAAATTGTACTAATGGAAAACTCATCCAGATTTCAGACCTTTTCACCTGTACTGAGTTTTTCTGCATAATCCACAACACTCCCTTGCCCTAACCTTCACCTCCACCCCCTCACCACCAGCCACCCTACTCCAGGAATGCAAGAAGCTTTACAACAAAAGTTGAGTTGAAAGACTTCAATTCATGATTTCCTTTTATCTAATGACTTCTCTATACTATATTATCATCGATAGACACTACTATATTTTTAAAAAAATCTATAAACATATGCTCAATACAGAGAATTTAGAGAGTAAAGAGAACAAAAAATAAAACTCATCAATTATTCCACCATCCAAAGATAATCATTATTGTTATTTTAGTGCATGTTTTTCCAACATCTTTTTTTTAAATTTTGTATATACTAATTACTATATGTATTATGTTTTCTAAATACCACATACTGTTACATTATGTTTTCCTTTCACAGCAATATATACTGTGTATATATTTCAAATTAAATAAATGCTCTTACAAGATAATTGTTTATCCATACAGAAAAAATTAAATTGGAGCCCTACTTCACAGAAGCACACAAAAGCTAATCCCATGTGCATCTTAACTATGAAAGGCAAAGCTTTTACATCATTTAAAAGAAAGCATAGAAGAACATATTTATAAATTCAGTGCACAACTGGATGTTTTCCAAACAATATTAAAAATTCTAATATAGTAGAAAAGATTGATAAACTCAACTTCATTACAATTAAAACTTCTGTTTATAAAGAAACCAGAAAGAAAGCAAGCTACACACTGGGAGCAAATATTGATGATACTTAAAACCTGTAAAGAATTTGGATCCAAGATATATGAAGAACTTTAATAAGAAAAACTCAAATAATCCAACAGGAAAATGGGCAAAAAACAAACAGGCACTTCACTGAAATGGAATTGTGAATGGTCAGCAAGCACGTGAAACAATGTCAAAATGTTTTCTTTCAGGAAATACAAAGTACAATTAAAAGAGATACAGGGCGTGGGGGAAAGGAGCATTGGATGAAGGCAGTCACATGGTACAAACTTCCAGTTATAAGATAAGTAAGTACTAGGTATGTGATGCACATCATAATAAATCCAATTAATGCTGCAGTATGTTATACATGAAAGTTGGTAAGGGAATAAATATGAAGAGTTCTCATCCCCAAAATACAATTTTTTCTATTTCTTTAATTTTGTATCTATATGAGATCATGGATGTTCACTGAACTTACTATGATAATCATTTGATTATGTACATAAGTCAAATCATTATGCTGTACACCTTAACCTTATACAGTGTTGTATGTCAATTATATCTCAATAAAGCTGGAAAAAGGAAAAACGTGATACAATTTTATATCTAAAAAGGGAAAAATTAATAAATCTTACAATGCCAAGTGTTGGAAAGGATGTGGATCAGTGGAACTTTTGTACTTTACTGGTATGAGGATGTGTGTATGTTAGTTGCTCAGTCGTGTCTGACTCTTTGAAACCCCATAGACAGTAGCCCACCAGGCCCTTCAGTCCATGGGATTCTCCAGGCAAGAGTACTGGAGTGGGTTGCCATTTCCTTCTCCAAAAGAAACTATAGAAAGAAAGAAAGGTATAAGTAGATCATTTTGAAAAACAATTCAGCATTATCTTTTTCTTTTTTTAAATATGGCTGATGTATAATATTCTACTAGCTTCAGGTATACAATAAAGTGATTTAATATTGGTTATTAAAAATGGCTCTCTTTCCCTGTGCCATATATCTTTGAAGCTTATTTTATACATAGTAGTTTGTACCTCGTAATCCCCTATAGATTCATTATTATCTTTTAAAACTGAACACTTTTTGTGTATGGTGTTAGAAAGTGTTCTAGTTTCATTCTTTTACAAGTGGCTGTCCAGTTTTCCCAGCACTACTTGTTAAAGAGATTGTCTTTTCTCCATTGTATATTCTTGCCTCTTTTGTCAAAGATAAGGTGTCCATAGATGCGTGGATTTATCTCTGGGCTTTCTATTCTGTTCCATTGATCTATATTTCTGTCTTTGTGCCAGTACCATACTGTCTTAATGACTGTGGATTTGTAGTATAGCCTAAAGTCAGGTAGGTTGATTCCTCCAGTTCCATTCTTCTTTCTCAAGATTGCTTTGGCTATACGAGGTTTTTTGTATTTTCATACAAATTGTGAAATCATTTGTTCTAATTCTCTGAAAAAGACCTCTGGTAGCTTGATAGGAATTGCATTGAATCTATAGATTGCTTTGGGTAGTATACTCATTTTCACTATATTGATTCTTCCAATCCACGAACACGGTATATTTCTCCATCTATTTGTGTCCTCTTTGATTTCTTTCATCAGTGTTTTATAATTTTCTGTATACAAAAATAAACTCAAAATGGATCAAAGATCTAATCATAAGACCAGAAACTATAAAACTCCTAGAGGATAACATAGGCAAAACACTGTCTGACATAAACCAAAGCAGGATCCTCTATGACCCACCTCCCAGAATATTGGAAATAAAAGCACGAATAAACAAACGGGACCTAATTAAAATTAAAAGCTCCTGCACAACAAAGGAAACTATAAGCAAGGTGAAAAGACAGCCTTCAGAATGGGAGAAAATAATAGCCAATGAAGCAACGGACAAACAATTAATCTCAAAAATATACAAGCAACTCCTGCAGCTCCATTCGAGAAAAATAAACAACCCAATCAAAAAATGGGCCAAAGAACTTAACAGACATTTCTCCAAAGAAGACATAAAAATAGCTAACAAACACATGAAAAGATGCTCAGCATCACTCATTATCAGAGAAATGCAAATCAAAACCACAGTGAGGTACCACTTTACACCAGTCAGAATGGCTGCCATCCAAAAATCTACAAGCAATAAATGCTGGAGAGGATGTGGAGAAAAGGGAACCCTCTTACACTGTGGGTGGGAATGCAAACTAGTACAGCCACTATGGAAAACAGTGTGGAGATTCCTTAAAAAACTGCAAATAGACCTGCTATATGACCCAGCAATCCCACCGAGGAAACCAGAATTGAAAGAGACACATGTACCCCAATGTTCATCGCTGCATTGTTTACAATAGCCAGGACATGGAAGCAACCTAGATGCCCATCAACGGATAAATGGATAAGAAAGCTGTGGTACATATACACAATGGAATATTACTCAGCATTAAAAAAAATTTTATCTGAATCAGTTCTACTCAGGTGGATGGAACTGGAGCCTATTATCCAGAGTGAAGTAAGCCAGAAGGAAAAACAACAATACAGTATACTAACGCATATATATGGAATTTAGAAAGATGGTAATGAGAACCCTGCATGCGAGACAGCAAAAGAAACGCAGATGTATAGAACAGTCTCGTGGACTCTGTGGAAGAGGGCAAGGGTGGGATGATATGGGAGAATGACATCGAAACATGTTAATTATCATATGTGAAATCAATCACCAGCCCAGGGTTGATGCTCAGGGCTGGTTCACCGAGATGTCCCAGGGGGAGGGAATCGGGAGGGAAGAGGGAGGGGGCTTCTAGAAGGGGAGCATATGTAAACCCATGGCGGTTTCATGTCATTGTATGGCAAAACCAACACAATAAAGTAAAGAAAATTAAAAAAAAAAAAACTGATCACTTGCATATCTTTTTACCCAGATAGTCCACTCCTTGGTACAAGGCCTAGAGAAACTGTACATGTGGACCAACGTTTATAGAAACCTTGTCTGAGATGCAAAAAACCTGGAAACAATCCAAACAAATACCAAATAGACAAATCATGGTATATTACACAATGTAATGTCATTGTGCTCACCAATGAAATTAATTAGTGAAATTAATGAACCAGAACCTTAGAAACATAAGTGTTGAATAAAAAAATTCAAGTTGCAGACTTCATTAAGTATGAAATTATTCTCATAAAGTTTACGGAACAACAAATCTAATAATAATGCATTTTTCAGATTTTCTATATATGTAATTGGGTTTCCCTGGTGGCTCAGTAGCAAAGAGGTAAAGAATCCACCTGCTAATGCAGAGACTCGAGTTTGATCACTGGGTCACGAAGATCTCCTGGAGAAGGAAATGGCAACCCACTCCAGTATTCTTGCCTGGAAAATCCCATGGACAGGGGAGCCTGGCGGGCTATAGTCCATGGGGTCGCAAAGAATCAGACACAACTTAGCAACTAAACAACATATATGCAATAAGCCTATATATGCAACATATACGCAATATTTGAAAAGAAAACCAAAGCAAGAGGGTGTGAAATCCAAATTTCAGGATACTGATTACCCCGTAGGTAGAGGCAAGGGTGTGGCCTCGGGAGGAGAAGCCAAGCAGAGGCAATGAACAGACTTGGTTATCTCTCTCTGGGAGGTGGTGGCTTCCTAGGTACGTGTATAGTTATACATCGTAATTGGTTGTGTGTTGCACACATTCTTGTACATATATCACACATCACATTAAAAAGATAATAGAGGGAAAAAGCCTGAACTGAAACGCAGATATAGTAAGGGTGGAAAATATACCTCAGTTTTAAGACAGTAAAAATTATGAACTGAAGTGACCCATTAGATGCCAAGGTCATATATAAAGGAGAAATGCTGCATAATTCAAAATGTCTGCCTCAGAGAATAATGATGAATTGAGGAGGAATCCACACTATCAAGAAGGAAGAGCCCATTTTTTCAGTCATAAAATATATATATAACATATATATATATATTTATATATAAAATGTGTTGAGTTGTGTGGAATCAGAAGCTCAGGACAGACTCACAGCTGGGTGGATCTTAGCCAGGACTCATTCATTCATTCACCAAATATTTAGCTCTGTGCCAGGTACCAGGTGGCAAGAAAACACAGAAAAACTATACAAAAAAGATCATCATGACCCACATAACTACAACGGTATGATCACACTCACCTAGAGCCATACATCCCATCTTGGAGTGTGAAGTCAGTTGGGACTTTGTTCATTACTACAAACAAAGCTAGTGGAGGTGATGGAATTCCGGTTGAGCTATTTCAAATCCTAAAATATGATGCTGTGAAAGTGCTGCACTCAGTATGCCAGCAGATTTGGAAAACTCAGCAGTGGCCAAAGGACTGGAAAAGGTGAGTTTTCATTCCAATCCCAAGGAAAGGCAATGCCAAAGAATGCTCAGACTACCACACAATTGCACTCATCTCACATGCTAGCAAAGTAATGCTCAAAATTCTCCAAGTAGGCTTCAACAGTACGTGAAACATGAACTTCCAGATTTCAAGTAGGATTTAGAAAGGGCAGAGGAACCAGAGATTAAATTGCCAACATCCGTTGAATCATCAAAAAAGCAAGAGAGTTCCAGAAAAACATCTACTTCTGCTTTACTGACTATGCCAAAGCCTTTCACTGTGTGTATCACAACCAACTGTGGAAAATTCTTAAAGAAATGGGAATACTAGACCACCTGACCTGCCTCCTGAGAAATCTGTATGCAGGTCAAGAAGCAACAATGAGGACTGGACATGGAACAACAGACTGGTTCCAAATAGGGAAAGGAGTATGTCAAGGCTGTATGTTGTCACCATGCTTATTTAACTTATATGCAGAGTACATCATGAGAAATGCCAGGCTGGATGAAGCACAAGTTGAAATCAAGATGGATGGGAAAACTATCAATAACCTCAAGTATGCAGATGACACCATCCTTATGGCAGAAAGTGAAAAAGAACTAAAGAGTCTCTTGGTGAAAGTGAAAGAGGAGAGTGAAAATAGTTGGCTTAAAACTCAACATTCAGAAAACCAAGTCATGGCATCCAGTCCCATCACTTCATGGCAAATGGATAGGGAAACAATGGAAACATTGACAGACTTTATTTTGAGGGGCTCCAAAACCACTGTGGATGCTGACTATAGCCATGAAATTCAAAGACGCTTCCTCCTTGGAAGAAAAGCTATGACCAACCTAGACAGTATATTAAAAAGCAGAGACATTATTTTGACAACAAAGGTCCATCTAATCAAAGCTATAGTTTTTCCCATAGTCATGTATGGATGTGAGAGTTGGACTATAAAGAAAGCTGAGCGCTGAAGAATTGATGCTTCTGAAATGTGGTGTTGGAGAAGACTCTTGAGATTTCCTTGGACTGTAAGGAGATCCAACCAGTCCATCCTAAAGGAGATCAGTCCTGAATATTCATTGGAAGGACTAATGTTGAAGCTAAAACTCCAATACTTCGGCCACCTGATGCAAACAACTGACTCATTGGAAAGACACTGATGCTGGGAAAGATTGAAGGCAGGAGAAGGGGACGACAGAGGATGAGATGGTTGGATGGCATCACTGACTCGATCAAGGTGAGTTTGAGTAAGCTCCAGGAGTTGGTGATGGCCAGGGAAGCCTGGCGTGCTGCATTCCATAGTGTCACAGTCGGACACGACTGAGCAACTGAACTGAACTGTGTCAGGCACCATACTAGACTCGGCAGATGCAACAGGGAATACAATCACTGCTCCAATGAAACTTCACCAGAAGAATTCACTATGACACATCAACATATCAAGGAAGTAATTAAGTTTTGGGGACAATGTAGGCATATTCATATAAAAAGAAAAAACAAATGTTTATCAGTTTAAAGCAGCTTCAAAGGCAGTAATACAAATCAGTGACAAAGAAAAGACTACTCAACAAATAGTTCTGGGACAACAGATCATCCTTACAGGGAAGTTAAAAGGATAAGCCATAAGGAAAAGGTTGATAAATCTAACTATATCAAGACAGTTTATAACTTTCATACAAGGGAGGATACCAGATAACATGTAATCTTGGGTCAAATGGGATTTTTCCTGTTGTCCTAGAATTGATGATAAACCCAAAACTGATTACAAAGAATGATAAGTACCCCCATGGTCTAAGACCATTTTGCCACCTGCAGTTGGAGCCAGCTACCTCCCCTCAGAGCTTACTGAGAATCTCTAGACCAGTTCTGAACCTACCACCTTGCCTGGATTTGAATGTGTTTGAATTATGTACAAGCTACGGAATCTTGGTGACAATCTGTGTAGTGGAAATGTTAGAATATATCTTGTAAAGCTGGCAATAAAAGTAAATTACATAGAAGGTGCTCAATTAATATTACTATTATTCCTTATTAGCATTTATGCTTCTTTTACAAAGCAAAGTCTTTATTAACCAATAAATAATGCTAGGACTGCAGGCAAGGATCATGAAACTTCTGAGTAATAAGTAAAAGTATCATTTAAAATCTTATCTCTACTAAATTTCCAATGGAGTCTTTAATCAAAGCCAGTATCAAAAATTAAATTGGTCATTAGCAGAATCATCTTCTTTCCCTTTTGGTTAAATTGCTAACTAATGCAAGGGAAGTCTATAAATTAACTTCCACATTCCACAGGCCTCCTGGAATTACACATATATCTCTGTATGAGCACCGTGAGTCACTCTTTAAGGGAGACATTGTAACTTTATTCAGTGGACTATGGATTTTCTCTGTCCAGGGTATGGAAAGCTTGGTGGTAGTTACCTGAAACACTGTCTCTTGCAAACAAATTCAAGTTCATTTCTCGTACTCCATTAAGACTGGAAGAAGGAATGAGATTTGGGTGGCTGGACATTTGCTATTCCTTGCCTTTCCAAAAGGCATCAAAGCTTTTCTATTTGCTTATTTTTTAGTAATTCAAGTTCAATTAACAATTGGTGGGACTTCCCTGGTGGTCCAGTGGTTAAGAATTCACCTTGCAATACTGGGACACGGGTCTGGTTCCTGTTTGGGGAACTAAGCCTGCGTGCCTCAACTAGAGAGCTCGCATGCCGCCACAAAAGATCCCGTATGCTAAAATGAAGACCTGATGCAGCCACGTAAATAAATATTAAAAAATTCAACTAACAACTGTTAAGTACTCATTCAGACATTTTTACATTCATCTTCTCCTTTACTCCGAGAGAGAAGCCAAAATTGATTGACATCAGCCAAAACTGACTGATGTATGTATAGATTCATACATCTATAAAGCATGAATATAAAGTAACAAGATAGGCTTGGACAAACACAAAGAACTTGGAAGTAGAGAGCAGCATTTAGGGGACAGAAGGGACCTTGTAACTCATGTGTTTTTCATTTTTCATACCACTTATTGTGACATACTCTGACATACCATTCTGCAGCCTCTGAATAAATCACAGGGTCTGTGATTCAGACCCTGCTACTTTTTCCAGACAGCTGGTTTAGTCTATTTTGGGACAACTGTAGCTGTTAAAAAATTCCTTTGTATTGAGCCAAAAGTCTGCTTCACTGTACTTTCTTAACTACTGGTCAAAGTTTTGTTCTTTGGAGAAACAGAGAATAGATCTGCTTCTTCTACTTGATCAGCTTTCACCTCCTCTGCGTTCCCCTAGGTCCCTGTGCCATTTTATTTACATCTCACCTATACCACATAGCCATATCCAGGGCTGTGTGAAGGTCCATCTCCTTTTTTCTTTCCTTCCCTTCCTCTCCGTCTCTGAGCTGCCCTTCCATTCCAGTGGAGAGATCCTTGAAGCCATGGACCATATATCTCTGTAGGCTTACAACTTAGGAGCATGCAAAATGGAGGATATCTTGAATGCACCATGAGGCTTAGAGTGAGTGCCTCTTTGTGCCACGTGCTTCCAGTAAAATCAAGCCTTCATGGATGGGACCGGAGACCAGCATGGGGACTAAAAACAGTCTAACACTCTCTGGGCCAAGGCTGTTCCCAAGCCAAAGAAGGCTGGGAAAGCAGAACTGCCACAGAAGAGAGTAGAGAGAGAAGTCACAAGAGCCTACAGCCCAGCTTTTGTGGAGAAGTCTTAAAATATGTTCCCATTTCTCAAAGTCAAATTAGAATATCTAAGTACTTTTAACTTGAATAGCACAGGTATTCATGAGAAGAATTTAATCACAGCTGTCCCTCTAAGTCTTTATGTTCTGGAGCTGAAGCTGAAGCTCCAATATTTGGGACACCTGATGTGAAGAGCCAACTCATTGGAAAAGACCCTAATGCTGGGAAAGATTGAGGGCAGGAGGAGAAGGGGGCAACCGAGGATGAGATGGTTGGATGGCATCACTGACTCAATGGACATGAGTTTGAGCAAACTCCGGAGATGGTGAAGCACCGAGGAGCCTGGCATGCTGCAGTCCATGGGGGTTGCAAGGAGTTGGACATGACTGAGTGACTGAACAACAACAAGCCCTCCAAGTCTATGTTCTCCAGAAAAATCATTCCCTGTTTCACAAAAAACTCTTTATATACACAAAAAATTCCAGCATGCTATTAGTAATTAATGTTAATATAAATAATACTGCCCTTGATCATGGCATTTTTAAACATTTCCTTTGCTGCCCTTTGAGACACATCTGAATGTGAAGGAGTTTTTGAAATAATTGCCATGGAGAAGAAACATTCATTTGAATGTCAAACATGTAAGGTGATGGACTGGTGAGGGTCACTTTGTTTTGAGGGCAGCTGTGACTATTTTTATTTAGTTTTGGTTACACTCAGTCTTTGCTGCTGCCTGCAGGCTTTCTCCACCTCTGGTGAGGGGGCGCTAGTCTTCACTGTGGTGTGTGGGCTTCTCATTGCAGTGGCTTCCCCTTATGAAGCGCGGCCCTAGGGGTGTGGGTCTCAGAAGTGGCGGCACACAGGCTAAGTTGCTCCGTGACATGTGGAACCTTCCCAGACCAGGGATTGAACCCATGTCCCCTTCACTGGCAGGCGGATTCTTATCTGGCTGTGACTATTTTTGAAAAAATGTGAAGTCAGATGGCACGGAGCCTTGTTAACACGGTGAATGGTTAGCTGAGTTCAGTAATGAGAAAATAACAGCATTTTTGTGTGTCTTATAAACTAATTATAAAAGTAAGTTTTAGAAGTATTTCAAAAATCTTGGGATCTGTGATAGAATGACTAGAATTGGTGTATTCCAAAAGACACCCCTTTGAAGGAAAACTCCCCATTTAGCAGATTAAGATCTGGAATTTCCTGAAGGTAAGTCATATAATCACACTACGAGAAACAAAAATTCCTAACAAATACCCCAATTTTTATTGCTCAAGGAGTTCTTAACAGGTAGACTTTATTCTAAACAAAATCAAGACATTTATATGAAGTTTGGTGTGTATATAGCTGAGTGAGATCTCTTCCCTCACTTTCTCTTGTTTCTACTATCACTTCTGGGGAGCTACAGAAGATTATATCACAGGCAGAGGGAATTCATCTCCTTAGAAAATACAAAAGGTACAGGATTCTGGAGTCTCTAGGCATTTAGCAAGGATCATTTCCTGTAAAAGCACAGCAATTTTCAATGTGACAATAAACTCAGACGTTTCTCCACTTCTAAATCACTCAAAAGCTATAAGGAGAACAGGAAACAGAAACAATGACTCCTTCATTAACGAGACTTACAGGAACCCATTTTTTTTTTTTTTTTAGAAAGGTTATGAAAAGGTCAAATGGGGATGTGGAGACATGCCGAGAGCAGACATTCGTGGCTGAGGACTTCCCTTGACCTTTGATGCCAAGTCTTCAGAAGCTTAGAATATAGGGCTAAAAGGAAAACTGTAAAGCAAAGCTGTATTTGCTAGAAGTATTTTGTCGTGAGGTGGAAAGGGAGAGTCTGCCACGTGAACAACCATTCAGTGCTATTCTCGACAAGGGAAAATAAAGAATAAATTGAACTCACATATACAACCCTGTGTGTCCATGTGTGCTAAGTCACATCTGACTCTTTGCAACCACATGAACTGTAACCACCAGGCTCCTCTGTCCACGGGATTCTCCAGGCAAGAATAATGGAGTGGGTTGCCAAGCTCTCCTCCAGGGGATCCTCCTGACCCAGGGATCAAACCAGCATCTCTTATGTCTGCCTGCATAGGCAGGTGAGTTCTTTACCACCAGCACCACCTGGGAATCCCCAAAGGATCCTGTACCTAAAGGCAAATTCCTATTAGCCTGGGAAGGGGACCTGGAATTCTCTGACCCTACTCCAATTTCCTGAAAGCAGATGGTCTGGGAGGAATTTACTTCATTCAAGACTAATAGTCAGTAAGAAATCTACAGAACATTTGTACTAAGATAGTCCAAGAAAAAGGATAAAACAAATAGCAAATAAAGAACACGGATTAGAAAATGCGAAAGAAGAGATGAAAGCACATAATGTCATTACTGATACATAATCTTTTAAAAATAGGAGCTGATCCTGTCTTGAACCAAGAGCACAAGGAAAATATGGTAAGTCAAAGGAGGAAATGATATTTAAGTTTGAAAATCTCAGGAAGAAGAGGAAGAAAACATTAAAATCACCACAGAAATAAAAGATATATTTGAAGCAGTGCATATGTAGATAGACAGGAATAAAAGACAGGATGAGAAAAGAGGAGTCAAAGGGAGAAATGGATAAAAAAATTTCAAAAGGCATAGAGGAAAAAAAGATACCACAGACTTCTGATTGGTCTCTCTGAACAGACTCCAAATAATGGAATGGAAAAAATATTTCAAAATAAAATTCCAGGAAATTATTCAGAAATAAAAGGCATGTACTTGAATGTACAGACTGAGAAGACATACTCCATGCCAGAAAAGAAATGCATACAGATTCAATCTACAGAGCAATCAAGTTGTTGGATTTAAAAGGTAAAGAAAATGTGGGCATTCATATCAAAATCTCAGGTCAAAGGAAGAAGCATATGAGAAAAAACATCAGGTTGGCTTCAAACTTTTCCTCACCAACATTCCATTCTCGGAGCAGCAAAGCAATGTTGATAAATACATCAAGAACATAAAGTCATTATCGAAGAACTTCACAGCTGGTCAGTATGAATATACAGAAAGTAGAAAATAGTCTAGGACATGAAATAACTCAGAGAACATAGTTCCCATGAGCTCTTTTTGAAGAAACTGGTGGAAGACAAATGACCTAACAGAGAGATAAATGGAAGATTAAGGCAAAAGGCTAGTGAGACCGCTGACTCTGTTTAACTAAAAGATGAAAACTAAAGCAAATGTGGATTATAATCCTACAAGGTAGTGAAAAGGATCAGAAAACATCGCCCCCAGGCATACCATTGGGACATAGAACCTTTTTGAGCAGAAGGCAATTAAGAAGCAGAAAGCACAGAAAGACCTCTCTGGCTTCCTCTCATTTGCCCAAGAGCAGGACATAAGTTTTGCTTCGTGCAGGTCTCCAGCTCACCCCCCGCCTCTGTCCCATACCAAGAGGAAGAGAACAACCATCCTCTCTAGAAGCAGGAAGGTGGCTCAGAGATGGGTCTGCACAAACACAAACCTCCCAACAGTAACCCTAATCTTCCATTAATCTCCCCTCATATCTACCTTCCCACAATTTACCACCCCTGGGAGCACAAATCTCTCATTTTGTCACTTCACAAATTCACTGCCCCTTTGGGGATGGCATATAAGTCCCAAATTCTAACTACCCCTTTGAGTTATCCATCACTGAGTTCTACCATGTGTTTGCTCTTTGAATGGATAAACAAACTCTATTTTTTTTTTCTCCTGTAAACCTGCCTTTTGTCAATTTAATTCACAGGCTCCTGCTACTGAACCTAATGGGGAGAGGAAAGGTTTTATGCCCTACCCCTGCAATTCTAATATTTAACTAGCAAAGGCTGGGAGGAGGAAGAGGGAAATGGTGAAAGATAAATACACTGATTATTTTCGTACCTTAGCTTGAAACTTATAAATAAAGTAACAGATACAAGTATGTGCACAGCACCAAGACGAATAATATAATCCACTGCAGCAGAGACTGCCAAGTGTCTTCCCTTGATTTTTAGCTCAGTACATGGAGACGAGGAGTTAAGAGTCAGTGCCCAGCTTCTCCTGCAGATATGTTGTTTGTGTAACTTTACAGAAGCTCCTCAGAGGAAGGAGGCATCTCTCTTCTCTATCATTGTCTGACTATATTTTGAAATGCAGGAATGATACCCATAGCTCTGGTAGCTTTCATTGACCATGAGATCATGTTCAAATGCAAGCCAGTCACGACAGGGTAACATGACAGAAACAGCCTGGGTGACAGTGGCAGATACGTAACAGCCCGGGAAGGGCCACCCCAGAGTTCTTGAGGAGAAGAGAGAAACACATTTCTATGCTCTTTTAGCTTATGCAGTGGTTGGTATTTGGTGGTTTTGTGTGATTTGCACCAGTTAATCCTAACTAATATAACACTCTGCGGAGTACTTAAAGATGATACTGGGCGCAGGAATGAAAGTCTGAACAAAGGGAAAAGTAAAAGTATTCTTAAAAAGTAAGACACACATTATAAAGAGGTCAATTCTTCTTTAAGTGAACACCATCCCAATAAAAATATCGACAGAATATTTAGCACACTAGACGAGCTGACTCTAAAGTTTAAATAGAAAAATAAACAAGAAAGAATAATCAGGAAAATGATGCAAAATGAGAATCTTAAAGTAAGGACATATGTATGTGTTTCTCTATATTCTGTTTGATTCTGTTTTAAACTACAATAATTAAAACAATGTGGTCCTATAGAATATTGAAACCTGAGAAATAAATTTAAGTAGATAAGGGAATTTAGTAAACGATTAAAGTGATATTTCAAATCAATTGTGTGATCATCTGGAAAAAAAATATATCAGGGTCCTTACCCACACATTGAATAAAAATTTATTCTGTACAGGTTAAATGTTATCATTTAAAGATTGAAACATGAGAGTACCAAGGAAAACATAGGTAAAAATATTATTAAATATCCTCATATAGGAGAGGAGTATTTGAAACAGGCCACAAAATCTGAAGCTGTAAAAATTTTGTAAAGTTGACCACACATAATTTTCAAAAGCTGAGGGAAAAAAATATATATATATACATAAATGTACTAAAAAGACACACACACACACAAATGGGGAGGTTACTTACTATAGTATTGCTTGTAATAGCTTCTAATGGTTACATTATATTTCATTAAATGGATGTATTTAATTTATCAATCTTCTACCGATAGAATTAGAGCAGATACAAGCAATTTGATAGAAACAGAGCAAACATTACTATCAATAGAAGGCTGATAAATTAAATACATCCATATAATGGAATATATTGTAACCATTACAAAGGGCTTCCCTCATAGCTCAGTCAGTAAAATCTGCCTGCGATGCAGGAGACCCAGGTTCAGTTCCTGGGTGGGGAAGATCTCCTGGAGAAGGAAATGGCAACCCACTCCAGTATCCTTGCCTGGAGAATCCCACAGACAGAGGAACCTGGAGGGCTAGTCCATAGCGTCGCCAGAGTCAGAGACAACTTAGCGACTAAACCACCACCATATAGCCAAGTAAGGCTTTGACAATCAATGTGTTAAGCAATTCTGTAGAATATGCTGCTTCCAAGAAAATCTTATGAAGAGGACCATACCCATTAACCGATATTATCATTATAAATTCTTCAACCCTCATTCTTGTGATCTTGTACTCAGCAGCAATCTAAAGCTTTGGTGGTCAAACTGTCAACCAGATGATAAGGACTATACCCTCTTCTGAATTAGAAAACAGTGCTGAAATGAATGCACATTCAATATCACAGTGCAACTGATACTTTATTAAGTAGTACTGATGCAACAGTGTAGCTTAAGATTCCATTTGAAAAACAGATTATGTGTAGAAATGTATCAGGCTTTTGTACTATGAGAACATTATTTTCCTAATATGCCAAATCTCCCACTGCTTTCTCCAGCTCAAGGTACATGAAAGTGACCTTTGGAAAACTGTGGCAACACTTTGCTTTCAATATCACAAAGGAACTCTTCTAAAGAAAAAAAAGAAGAAGAACTTGGATTCTGATTTCTGAAGTGCTCTCGAAATAACATACCATTTTTCTCTGTTCCATTTTGACCTCATAGTACATAGGAAGTGTACATAATTCTACTCACTATTCACACACACACACACACACACACACAGACACCAGCACAGAAACACATGTGGGACTATATTCAGATAAAGATAAATGTCTGTGAATGCTTACCTGATAACGTGTTGGCTGATTGAGAATGCTGTTAAAACTGTGTGATTCAAAAACTCTTGAGTTAGACTGAGTGAAGAGGTTTAACTAGGAAAAAATACAGTTAACCTAGTAAATTAGAATACATTTATTTGGAAATCATAAATACAATCTACTTTATTCTCCTTGATAATATTTCTGGAGTCAACATTTCCGAGGGACGTTTTGTGGAAGCTGAGTTTTACAAGTGACTTGATGTATTTCCAAAGGCAAAAATTAATGCGAGAAACATGCTCACATTTATCAAAATGTTGGCAGAATGGACTGTAATAAAACTATTGAAAAAAATATATTTCTAAATATTTTTTCTTGAAAAAAATTTTTTTTTAAGTTGGTTGGTGTTAAACAATTGTTCCTGGGGTCCTTGTATAACTTTGTCAAAATGCCTTCATGGATTTGGGGAGAAGTTACACGAACCGACTCCATCTGCTTGAGTCTGGTTCCTCTCCAACACTCGAACAGAAACACTCTACATGTTCAGATGGCATCATTTGGCATCTTGTAATCCAAAAACAGGACCAAAACAACATGTCTTGCTAGGTGTCCTGGTCTTAGACTGTGTCAGGTTCACCACTTTGAACAGAATTGGCCTCAAGTATTTGGTTTTCCTTTCTATTTTTCTTTTGAAGGTTTAACTTTTGAGTGAGTAGGAACAGAAAGCAAGAGGAGAAGCTCCTTACTGTCTACCCTTCATGTACGTGAACGGGGCCTGCCTTCTATTTGCAGATAGGCTACTCCTATCAGGTGTGATTGTAAGGCAGGTTCCTTTATCCAAAAATACGTACTCACTCCACCACCTGCCTTTCCACCATCATAACTCAGGAAGAGGCGGGATACTAGGGGGTAGGAAATGGCACTGAGAGGCAATGATTCTCTTGATTTTGCCCTCTTTTCAATTGTGCCAGGAAAAAACTTCGGGGAACAAAGTTAATTCTCCCATTTTGCCGCTAGAGGTCAGTCTCTGTTGACTAGTAGGGCTTCCCTGGTGTTAATTCTCCAATTTTGCCGCTAGAGGGCAGTCTCTGTTGACAGATAGGGCTTCCCTGGTGTTAATTCTATTTTGCCACTAGAGGTCAGTCTCTGACTGTTGACTGGGGTTAGCTGTAAAAGATTGATTTCTGAGTCTCATCCCTGTCTTCTAAAAAAGAAAAACAAACATACAATTTCTCCAATTTTTTTAAACTAAACTCAGGACACAGATTATCTATGATGATTAATAATATTAAAGAGATAAAAGCAGCTCCATGCACAACTTTAAAAATAAAATCAAAATGGCAGTTTTTAACCTGCTATGGGAAGATGGGGAGGCTAAGCAGCATGGCTCCTGAGAAATCTGTGCCCAACCTTCCTTCTGTCTCCAGAAACTGCCCTGAGGAAAGCTATTCTTCCTGCCAGTGGTACCATGCAGGCAGGAGAGGACACCCTGAACAGAGAATATCATCTGCTCTCCTCACATTCCTGCAAGCAAGCTGCTTTAAAGCAAACAAACAAATGGGTCTACGTGGCCACATGCCATCTGAATGTGCTCTCTTCAGCCTCTTCGTGTTTCTCCCCTTCTGCATTATGACAATATTAGGAATGTAGTCAGAAGTCAATGAAATCAATTGCCTACAGAAAGAAAACTTGAAGGTGTGACATGCTAGAGCTGAGTGTCCATGCTCAAACAACCTCCTTTTCAAATAATAAAGCCTCAGAGAATAATAATCAAATCCCCAGAGTAACAAAGTCCATCTCAACAGTAGCAGGATTCACCCTGGATGGCAATTAGAGCCCGACTCCTTTAAGAGACCAGCTAGGCTGCAGCCAAAGGCATGGTCGGTGGGGAGAAAGAGGGGCAGAAACCCAGCCAGAGCCTCAGCTTCTGAGCAGGAGGTAGCCAGGTCCAGAAGAAAGAGCTAGACTCTGATGCTGGAACACATAAACTGCACAGCTGCCCCTCACTGGCTAGCCCCTGTGACCTTGCATGAGTGAGTTATTGTAATGACTTCAGTTGTCTTATCTATAAAATGGGAGTAATAATAATACCTACCTTACAGCGATGCGTGAGGTTCAAATGTACGGCAAAGCACTTTGTAAACTGTGAATGAGGAAGGGCACTAATATTTGTTGAGGCTGGAATTCTGTACATCTCACAGCATCCTCACAGTGATGCTACGAAGTTTTCTCTCTTTCAGTGAGACCATTACAGTTCAGAGTGATGAAATGAGCTGTCCGTGTTACTTTCTAATAAGCCAGAATTCAAACCCAGGTCTAATGCCAAGGTTCTCTTCCTTATGTTATGTTACTTTTCACTGTATGTAATGAGGTATTATTTGAAGTCACAGCCAATCACTGTCATGCAACTTTATATCCTTAAGAGCCCATATTCAGGTCAAACAAAGAAGGTTTAAAAGGTTACCTTCTTAAAGAGTAAGATGCAGGGTATTACAAATCTCGGAAATGCACATCGCTTTTAAAGTAAGAAATTAAATTGTGCTAATCCCATCTTTACCCTCAGCATCAATTGAGAAAAAATAGGCACTTTATGGAGGTAACACTGCTATCTCATGGGCTCCCAGGCTATTACAGCTACAGACCATTTTCACAACTTTGAGGCAAAATTGTTCTTTACCCCATACATTTGTTCCTATCTGTTTCACAACCTATTATTTGAGGTTCTGCTCATATCCTTCTGTTTCCTATGCCAATTCTCTCAGAAAATAAAGTTCATGATAATAAAGTGTTAGTGTGAAACTCATCTTTGTTAAAATTAAAGTATGACTCAACCAGGACAACTCACATATAAGCCGTTCTTGATTATTTATAAAAGGGAGTTTTAATGGTTAATATTTGGGAGTGTTCTTAAGCCTGTATCAATTTTATGATATTAAAGGAAAAAAAGATTATTTAGCTCAATAATGGATTTCTACAAATAAGAATATGTTGGTGGTGAACTATATACAACCAACAGAAAAATTTAAGATTAGAAATATGTAACTTAGAATAACAATTGAGAAGCATGGAAAACACAGAAATAAAGTATTTTCTGACAGTAACTTTTAACAAGTTAAAGAAGTTTTTTGTTTGTTTTTATTTTGGTAGTTTACATGAAATTCTGACTGAAAACAAAGCATAGACTAAGTGACTTCTTGAAACATTATGAATATTTTAAGTATTAGTCTATGAAGGACTATGGAATGGACAGTTATTTTCAACATCTAAGTTCACACATTGAACAAACATCGAAAGACAAGAAGAAAGACAAAGCATTTATCTTCAGGTCTCAGTAACCTTTTGATACCTACCCTGGACTTTGAGTTACCAATTCCCATTTCTATATCCTTCTGTAGTCTTCTCCTTCTGCATTTGGAAAAGTTAATGATCCTCATGATGAAATAAACAAATGACTTTGGACTAGGAACTAGACTGAAGGGTGGAGGTAATGTTTTTCCATCATCAAAGTAAGATAACCAAAGTTTCGAGCGAGCGAACTTCCATTCTACATCACTGTCATCCTGTGTCACAAAAATAGAAAAAAATACGACAACTGATTTTAAAAGCTAAAGATTCTAGTAATTTACTCCAGTAGGGTCTTACAATGAACCTACATTATGCTTTGAAATATAAAAAGTGGTATATGTACATTTATCTGCATATAATCTCTTTTGGGCTATATAATGTTCCAAGCATTGCTCTCATAATACTCTTTTTTTTTTTTTAAATTTTTCTCTTCCATATTCCTCTATCTGTACCCACTGAAATTTAACCAGAATTTCCTGTCTTCCATCCATCTAAAAAAAATAAAACAAAGCAAAAAGTACAAGAAAAATTCAGGGTCAAGGAAGGATGAAAAGCTTAATTTTTTCTCCCCTGCCAATTCTGCATATTCAACAACATTTCCCCTTTCCTTCCTCATCCACACCCATCCAAGCCAGACTGTAGATATAGCATACTACACTCCAAGGGGGGGGGGGGGGAAATGGCAGTATTCAAATGAATTGCACTTCGGAGCTGATGTGTCTTCAAAGGTCACATAAGGCCCTCATCGGCCTATTCCTGTCTTGTAGCGTCTTTCATTCTCAGTGCTGCCCCCTGGTGGTGGGCATAACCATTCTAACTGATCGACAGATGGAGAGAAATGAACAGCTAGCTGGTCCACGGGTGGAAGAAGTTGGCTCAGTCATTTCATCCTGCAGGGTCTACCATTACCACACTGAAGCAGGTGTTCAGGGCACCACGGTTTTCATCTCTGGAGGATCTAACTTCTTCTTTGAGGAAACTAACTTACAGATTTCTGAAACACAGAGACTCAGTGGACTTAACAAACAGCAAAGTACTGAAAGGATACAGTACGCCAAACGGGAGGAGATAAGAAAATATACACAGTGATGAAGAAAGGTACCAAATCAAGCTCAATCCAAAGCAAAACTAGATTTCTAAAATACTAAAAGTCTGGCTGGATAAAGAACATCATTAATGTTTGACAGACGCCTAGTAAGTCCTCTACCAGGATCTTTCAGATGGTTCTGAGAGAAGACAGCATGATGGTAAATTCATGGGAACTCTGCTGTGCTCCTAGAAGACACTGGAAGGTACATTACCACCCATCCAGATGGAAAGCGCAGAGAAAGGTCCTGCTTGGTGTTAAGCCTCTTTGTAGACAGGGGCAGGATGTCCACCACAGGACACAAAATATGTGCTAGCAGAATGAAATGGTAAGGACAGACACTGTGAGTAGAAAGCAGGCTTACCTCAATCTCTTGATATGAGCTATTAATCATAGCAATGAGCATGTTGAGTAAAACAACGACCATAGTTACATTATATATTCCATATAGAACATATCCTATATTCTCTATGAATTTGTGATCATACTTGAGCACAACAGAAGTGACTTCAGACAATCCAAATATTGACCAAAACAAAGTCTTGAAACTTTCTTCTACACTGTTGAAAGAACAAAGTACACAGTAAATCAATGAACAGTTTTCAGTGTGAAAAAGTCAAAAGTAAAAACAAGTTATGGTCTGAATATTGCACAGATATAAAACGCTATTGTAAAATATCAACATAATACCCCAAGTATAATTATTTTGGGATTCCCTGGTGGCTCAGTGGTAAAGAATCTGCCTGCCAATGCTGAAGGCATGAGTTTGATCCCTGGGTCAGGAAGATCCTCTGGAGGCAGAAATGGCAACCCACTCCAGTATTCTTGCCTGGAAAATCCCATAGACAGAGGAGCTTGGTGGGCTACAGTCCATGGGGTCACAAAAGAGTCGAACATGACTTAATGACTGAACAACAACACAATTATTTTATTATGATACTTAATAGAAAATTTTCTCTCAGCTTTTTAGAAACTGGTGATTAAATGGTGCTGATGCCTAGTTATCATTAAGCGAAAATTTTCTGAGCTTGGCACATGAAAACTGAAGTAATGCCCTGATACTTGTTCCTGTCTCCTAAAAGGATGGAAGTTTGGGGTTTGATTTTGAAGGCAGTTTAGAATTTTAAATCAGGTTTTCTGGAACAGAACAAAATAGGGATTAAAATTATATATCCAATTCAAAAAATATATATACAAACTTATTCCTTGCAGCATGGCAGTGGGGAAGAATGAAAACTACCAAAACATCCATCAACAGGAAAGTGGATAAATAATTCTGGTATATCTATAAACAGCTATGCAGCCACTGGGGAATAAATGCACAAATCAAGCTTCATGTGTATATATAATATGATATCCAAGATATATTATTAGTGAAAAAATGAGATGCAGCAAGTCTGAAATAGTCCACCATTTAAATAAAAAGAGGGGTATACAAATACTTAGATTCTTGCTTATGTAAAAAATACCTCTGAAAGCATTTGAAAGAAACCATTGTCTCTGGACCTAACGTGAAATTGTTAGTTGCTCAGTTGTGTCCGATTCTTTGCAACCCCATGTACTGTACCTACCAGGCTCCTCTGTCCATGGGTTTCTCCAGGCAAGAATATTGGAGTGGATTGCCATTTCCTTATCCAGTGGATCTTCCTGACCCAGGGATCAAACCTGAGTCTCCCTCATTGCAGGTAGATTCTTTATCATCTGAGCCACCAATGACCCCTCTGGACCTTAGGAGAACTAAAAAACTGGGATCCAAGGCTGAGGAAGGGAACAGGCTGTAGACACTGCTCTACATAGCTTTTTCACCACAAGAATATTTCATCTACCTAAAAACTATACTTCAGTACAAGTGAAAAGAAGGCAACAAAATTAAGGGTTCTGATTCTTTTCTCTTAATTTATATAATCTTCCTGATTCTTCCAACACAGCAATTAGCAATTAAGCCCTCACAGACTAATTACCTGTTTGGATCCCTTAAATGAACCTTGCCTGAATTTGGCTGGTTTTGTCATATAACCAAGCAGTAATCACTGATCTGTGAACTATAAGAATCATCCTTAAACAAGTATACAAGTCGAATTCCATTAAAAAGGAGAGTTCAAAAGTAAGTCCCCCTTTTTTCCGAAGAAACACATATGGAAGTGGTACTTTTAAAATTTGTTCGAGTCTAAACAACAATTTTATAGTTTTGTGGCTTTTAATGCTAGCTTGTTGACTCATTCATTCAACAAACATTGATGGAGCACCTGGTATGTTTTAATAATTGTATTAGACCCTGGGGGCAGAGGGTTGAGTAGAAAGGCTCCTATTCCTGTAGAGTTACCCTCGATTATGAAACATTTGATGGTGAAAATTAAGAAAAACTATAGTCTCTTTCCCTGCCATGAATTTAACAGCATCACAAAATGCCCCCACCCTTTCCTCTTGGTCCTTTGCAAAGCTTCTCGCCTCTGATGCTGGGAATATAGATTCCCAGGAATCCATACATGTGGGGAGAGGGGGAGAGTGAAAAGGGAGGGGGCACAGGCAGCTCCTGGCTCTTACTGTGGGCAAGAGACTTTATATAAATTATCTTCCATGTCCTCCCAACAGACTGATTCAAATCTTCTTGTGCTTAAAAACCAGGAAACTAGCACTGGGAAATACGAAGATAATTAATCAAAAGACCGTGGCTGGAAAAGAGCAGACGTTGCAGTCACACCCAGGTCTGCCTGATTTCCAGCCCGTGTTCTTTCCACTCTGCGTGCTGCCAGGTCCTCACACAGCGCAGCGACGCCAGTGCACGGTACAGAATGAGCCCTCCCCCAGGCCCAAGGGGCGCCATCGGTGCGGGACTTCGCTGGTCCTCTCCCCTCTGGGTTCAAACAGAACTTGTTTTTCATGACAATAAAGTGAGTTTCCGTTCTCGTTCATCCCTAGTATCGGCTCTATAATAACAACTTAGAAAAATTAATTTCAAAACAATGAGATGCCAACAGCTGTGGCATTCCAGGGGACGGAGGGTACAAGGGCAGGCAGGGAAGATTTCTGCTCTCCTCACCCGGAAGGACCACAGTAGAGACAGACGGCCTGCCTGCCTGACCACCGACCAGCCACCGGCGAGGCAGGGTCTGGCAATGCGGACGTGTCCATGCTGAGGGAACTGACAGGGGCGATACCCAAGAAAAGGCAGTGCAGGAGGACTTCAGGGGAAGGTGAGCCTGCAGCGCAGACGCCAGGCGCGCCGACGGACGGAAGGAGGCGGTGCTGCTGAGCTGGGGGCTACACAGCCTCAGCTACCATTTCCTCTTCTTCCTCAACTCCCTGCGCTGATTAATGATGCATGAAAATGCAAGCCAGCACTCCTCTTTTTTGAAATAACAGTAATGGGTACAAAATGATGAAACTAAATTTCATGTCATAAATAATGTAAGAAATATCCAGCATTAAACATTTGCTACCCAATTCTATTAAAATAGCTAGTTTCATCTAGAATTTTACCAAATTTTGATCCATTCTGTGATCAAACATTCTCTAAACTCAAAGAAATGTAATCTCACACAAGTACTGTTTCTGATTTTTTTTTTTGTTTTTTTTGGTTTTCTCCATCCCTTTACTTTTGGTTTTTTTTTTTTTTGAGGTAGAGTTGATGTACAATATTACATATGTTTTAGGTGTACAGCACAGTGATTCATAATTTTTAAAGGATATGTCCCATCTACAGTTATGATGGAATATTGGCTGTGTTGTGTGTGTTGTTCAGTACATCCTTAAGCCTATCTTACTCCCAGTAGTTAGGACTTCCTACTCCCTCACCCCTACATTGCCCCCCAACTGGTAGACACTACTTTGTTTTCTATATTTCTGAGTGACCTTGTTTTCTGTGTTGTTGTTATATTCACTAGTTTGCTCTATTTTTTAGATTCCACATATAAGTGATATCATACACTTTGTCTTTCTCGGTCTGACTTATTTTACGTAGCGACTGAAAGTCCACCCATATTGTTGCAAATGACAAAATTTCATTCTTTCTTATGCCTGAGTAGTATTTTATTTTATACACACACACAGACACAGACACAGACACACACACACACAGACACACACACACACACACACACACACACACACACCCCACAGCTTCTCTATCCATTCATCTGTGGATGGAGACTTAAGTTGCTTCTATGTCTTGGAAATTGTAAGTAATCATTCTATGAACATTGGGGTGCATGTATCTTTCTGAATTAGTGTTTTTGTTTTTTTCAGATGTATACCCAGGAGTGGCACTGCTGAATCATACGGTAATTCCACTTTTTTGAAGAGACCTCTATATTGTTTTCCACAGTGGCTGCAGCAATTTACATTCCCACCAACAGTGCGAGAGGGTTCCCTTTATTCCATATACTGGCCAGCATTTGCTATTTGAGGCATTAACTGTTCTTAATGGACTTTTCCAGCTCTTAAAAGCATCTTTATTACAATTACTGAAAACATTTTTTTTTTACTTCATCTAAACTTGTTAGCATCTCTGTTAATCATACTATTTTTTTAGTAAAATGTTTTACTTACGTGGTAAAAGCAGCATTGACTTTAGCCCCAAGGTAGTAAGAATACAGTATGAACATGCCAATCATAAAGGCAAGAAACACCATAATAAAGAGAACCATGAACTTGAATATGTCCTTCACAGTCCTTCCCAGAGAGATCTGCAAGGGGCCGAAGCTCTCATTCGCAGGGAGGATGTAGGCGATTCGAGAAAAGCTGAGCACAACAGCTATAGCATAGAGGCCTTCCGATATGATCTGAGGGTCAGAAGGGAGCCATTTATCTCTGGCTACAAGAAGAGAAAGGGAGATTAAAAATGGAACTTTCTATTCACGGCTAACTACACAAAATACCTTAAATAGGATCTGACTTGTAGGTAAGTGGTTATTATCTCAGTTGAAACTACTCTATATTTAATTAACTGTCCAGACACTCTTTTTCATATTAAACTAGAAACACATGAATTCTACATTCATGCGGTTTCTTTTAATGGAGGAAACACTATTAGAAAGATACAAAACAGACTTCACATTGAGCAGAAGTAGAATGAAGTACAAAAGATGAAAAAAAAAAAAGAGCTGAAAATGCTTCATTAAGTTCAGACTGTGTCCATGACGACCAAACAAGTGATTTGACTGGTGTGTCCCCTCAGTTACCAGGTTTATCGACCAGCCGTTTTTATCATGCGATAGGCTCAGTTGGCACACATGTCCTTTTCCATATTTCATGGGGAAACTAGTTCATCTAACAGCTTATGCAAGGAAAATGTCATATTACAAAAAGTGAGAAATGTCACTGAATCACAACAGTGCTGTCAGCATGATGTCTGAGCAACATAGCTGGTCCCTGGAAAGTATAAAATGCTACTGAAGTGCAAAAATCCTGGAGACAGATTCTAAATGAGGACCCCCAACACTCCTTTCAAGGTCACTTCCGTAAGTTCACAGCGGACAACTAGATACTCATTTCTCTGAAAGATCACCTAAACATCGTGTGGTTAATTCTGTGCAAACTGGTCACTCCCAGAAGGATGGTGCATTGCACACATTTCCGACAACAACAAAAATGAACATTTATTGGATGTTTAATACGTAGCAGACACTATGCTTTCAATGATCGTATGGATTTGAGGTAGTCACTCTCTTCTTAAAGATGCAGAAATCAAGACTTAGGTTAAAAACCTGATTGAAATCATAATAAGGAGTGAAGCCTAATTCACAAATTCCCCTTCACAGTCATAAACACACATGCTGCTGCTAAGTTGCTTCAGTCGTGTCCGAGTCTGTGTGACCCCCTAGACGGCAGCCCACCAGGGGGTAAATTTAAATAAAGAGGTACTGAAATAATCATGATATATGTTACATACAAATACAATCCAAGCTAATTCCTTAATTACAAATGGTATTCATTTATTCATTTGATCTGGCCTCACTGGTAGATAAAAACCTTTACTTGGTGACAATAAGAGATAATGTGTTTAAATTTCACAATCTGTACAACATTAATATCTTCATTTTATCTATTTATATATTTAAAAACTTTTAATTTAATCAACAGTGCTGTGATAGGTTTCAGGAGGTCAGCAAAGGGAAGCAGCCACACCTCTACGTGAATCCATTCTCCCCCAAACTCCCCTCCCCTCTCGGCTGCCACAGAACATTGAACAGAGTTCCCTGTGCTATATGGTGTCCTTGTTGGTCATGCATACACCTTCATTTCAGAGCAGGAACCTAGTCTTCAACGATGTTAACATGCTGCTGGGATGCATCATGGTGCACTTACAGAGTAATTCCTCACAGTCGGCATGCATTTAAATTCTGTGCCTAAATTTCCTTATCTGTAAAACGAGGCTTACATAACAACTGCTAAAGTCTTTTCCAGGTTTAAGATTTTGCAGCTCTATGAAAATTAGCTCATCGCGGCTCCCCAGTCAGGCCTTACAGGAAAGGAGGCTAACACACTGCTTCACATCGGGGTGCAGTGGGCATCAGGCTGTGCACACCTAAGGTCCCAGGGTATCTCCCTGCTCTCACGACCTAGAGGAGACTGGCAGGAACTCCACCCCATGGTGTACTGAGAAGCACAACATCCTCCCCAGCATTTCTGCCCATTCTGGGAAGCTTTACATGCTCACCATCGATTAAGCTCCCATTTCCTGCCTCTGCTGAATTTTTGCTCACTTCCGTTACAGCAGTTTTTAGCACTTGTTATTATTTTATCTCCTCTAATCCAAGCTCTCAGGGACTCATCTTTCACATTAAACAGTTTATCAAGCTATTTTCCCCCCTCACTATGACAATTTCATGTCCTAAGAATATTTAAGAGTAACTATGTTCTTTGGCTTAAAGGTGATTTTCTCCCACCTTGAAATACCTCCTTTTACTAGATGTGAAAACTGAGGCACAGAGAAGTACATTAACTTGAACAAGGTCACACAGCCAGGGAGGGTCAGTGTCTTGATATGAATCCAGTGTTATACAGCTCTAAAGTTCAGGCTGTCTCCACTCTCTCTGCACTTTCAACATGCATTTCATATTAAACATACCCTTCAGGGGCACTTCCTTCCAAAATGTGGGTCCAATACCTTCTGCTGAGACATAAGAGGACTCTGCGCCTGATACTTACCGTAAGTGAAATACTGTATCTCTGGTGGTAGTGTAACTTCACTGAGGTCGCTCTCTTGAACGTAACTGTCTACATACTGTTGTGCTTTTGTTGCCTGAAGGAAGGCCAGGAATCTGGCCGTGAAAGCAGCGATGAAGATGGAGAGCATGCCAAAGTCTAGGACATTCCACAACTGCAAAATGTACTCCCTGGGTCCTTCCAGCCAGAGCTCCTTGCACTCAGACCACATCATCCCTGTCATAAGACACACACGTCACAGACAAGAGTTCATATCTTGGATTGAGAAGCTATGATTTCGTTCACCATCAGTCCCCACATCTAAAATGCCCCGTGTGTAAAGCATGCCACTAGGTACCATAAAGCACTGACTTGACTATAGCCCATAGACGCGCTGGGCAGAGTTTCATGAAAGAAGCTTTGACTAAGGGAATGATTCACTCCACCAAGTTAGATTTTGGTGAAATATAGTTCTAAATGTGGCACCAGAAATGGTGCTACTCTTACGGGGGTAGGGAAGGAGGGAGGGAGGGAAATAAGGGAGGCTCTTCAAGTCAAATGATTTTGCCCCATGAAACACACAGAGGAAAGGAGAAAATTCATCTTTATAAAATGACAATGGTTAATTATCAAGTAATGGTGATTACTGGAGAAATAAGCCCTTGATTGAGAAACCTACTACACTTTTAACAAGAACCGTTTTCCAGTCATCCAGGAACACTTCCCTCATTCCCCTACCCGTCTCGTCTCATCTCAGCTTCATGATGAAAAGGTGAGGAATTATTGGAAAATTAAGCAGGAGGCCCTAGGGCATTGTGAAGAAACTGAAAGCAGAAAATGTTCTGGGGGAAGAGGACAAAATATTTCAGTTTAACAACTATTTCCAGGTGGTGCCAGGGGCAAAGAACCTGCCTACCAATGCAGGAGGTGTAAGAGATAAGGGTTTGATACGTGGGTCAGGAAGATCCCCTGGAGAAAGGTATGGCAACCCACTCCAGTATTCTTGCCTGGAGAATCCCATGGACAGAGCCTGGTGGGCTACAGTCCATAGGGTCGCACAGAGTCAGACACGACTGAGGCAACTTAGTACATATGCATGCCTGACTACATAAGGGGAAAATACTGTAGAGTTTTTAAAAAAAATGTAGTGGCTCAAAATAAAATTCCTGAAACAATTACTTGACCCAGGTTAAGACCATAGGAGTTAATGAGAGGAGAAGCAATCCATTAATTCAGGAATTGAGATGATACCAAGAAACATGCTGGGTGAAATAATACACAAAATTGACTTTGGATTAGTGATCACTCAATAATATAGTTTCAGTCTCCATTTTTTTTATCATATTGCTTAAAATGTTTACTTTAACACAGCTGCTGTTCAAAACAGGCTACTGTGGGACTTCTCCGGAGGTACAGTGGTTAAGATTCTGTTCTTCCAACACTGGGGACACAGCTTTGATCTCTGATCGGGGAAGATCCCACATGCCTCACAGCTCAACCAACAAAAAAAAAGAAAAGAAAAAAAAAATCCCCAAATGGGCTATTGCGAGGTGAAGTAACAAACATTCCTAAAATGGAAACTCTCCTTTTAAAAAACCTCTGAAACTAAAGTAATAAATGTTCTTTAATCATCTGTTAATGGCCACTAGGTTATTGCAGAACTATTTCAATTAAATGCTTGGTCATCACAGTGAGTCACATTTTTTAAAAATTGCATTTTATTCAAAAATTGAAGTTGGATTTCTGAAACATGATATTAATATTAATGCATTTATAATTAAGCTCATGTTACTCATAAAATTTTTATTTAGTGGTAAGGTATATCTGTCAGCATTATCAAGCTGCCAAATTATTCCATTACTTGCTATTCTGTTTATCTTACAATGATGTTGTCACCATATAACATACCACAGAATTTTAAATAGAAAATGGCGATCATGATATAGATGCTATTTTTGGTAGAAATTAGAACACTCAAAATAAAAGGCTTACCAAGAACCCAGACCATAATGAGCATTTCAGTCCAAGTGAACTGTGTGGTTTTCACCCTGAAGATCTGTTTGGGATAGTCGATAACAGTGATGTTTGGCAATGTGGTGATTCCTTCAAATCTGTCTGAGGCATTGAAAACAAGCAGGCCCAGGAAGATGATGAAAGAAGCAGCGTGTGCTACAAACTTCATGAAAGGACTTCGCAGAATTTTCCCCAGCTGTAATGAGGCAAAAAACAAAACAATCCAAACCTTTAACTTTAGAAAGTCTGGCTTCCACTTATGAAAACTACTATATACATAGGATAAAAAAAAAGTGAAGTGAGAACACTCTCAAAATTCTGCTTTTGTTCTGAAGAGCTACACATTGTGAAAATTACTCCTTTTAGGGGGTGTTTACTTTAAGAATAATTTAAGAAGTCTTCAAACTTCATTGTTTCTAAATATCCAATTTGTCTTAGGATGTACTTCATTCACAGATGCATTTCTGGAAATTACAAGGCATATACTTGTTATTCTTATTTTTATATGAAAGACTATGCAGTGTCAAGGTTTTTAGAATCTAGGAAAAGAAACTCCAAATTTGTAATGTGTATTTTTTTATAACTGAAATGTTATGATGAGTTTGTAGACTCATTCATTTATAATTGAAATGTTATGATGTGTTTGTAGCACATTACAAGCCTTTGAAGATGAAAAAATACTTACTACCACAGAGGTAAATTTTTGTTCTCACTTCTAAATATTCCAAAATCAATTTGTACTCTGTACAATATAAAAAGGCAAAAAGTATTATAACCAACATAAATACTTGATCTGTTACTATCCAATAAAACAGAGAGATACCCAGTAATTAAAATCTCTAAGTAGGTTAACTTAATTAAAAGTCATCCCTGGTTTTGGAAAATCATATAACCAGTGAAAAAGCATTTTTAAAGCTCAGTTTATAATGTTTTTAAGGTAACTCTTTTAAAATCCCCTGTGATATAATGTCCTTAAGAGCTCTGTGTTCTAGTGGAAGTGAAAAATAATTCCTTTGTTCCAAGGGTTTCTGCAGTCTAAGAATTAGGTATATTTGGTAGATTCATCAAATAAGTTCTCTATTCTCAGACCCTACTTTCCAACTCAGTGTGTGACCTTAAAAAGCACCAAGGTTCACATCTAAAAGACTGTAACTTCAAACAAATGTTTTTGTATATCCAGAACCTTAATTTGATGTCAACAAATAACCAAAGAATGTCAAGCATTTCTGGGGTTGGATATGAATGCACACAGACAAAAGTCACATTTTCCAGATTAGACATAGAAAAATAAACCGCACATTTACATATCACTGTGTTGCTCCACAGCTGCAGAGAGGGCACGCCGGGTCGTTTATCCACAGCACAAAGTGATTTGCAGGGAGCTGCCAAGTCTCTTTCTTCTAAAGGATGATCTTTGAAAATGTTAAGTAACATGAAAAAAAAAAAAAGTGGTCTGCCTATCTTAAAAATGGGATACATGAGGAGAATTCTTACTATACCATCCTTTCACCACAGGATAAGTGGTATATGTCAGGTATAAATGCGGGCTCCAGGAACAACTCAATTCCCTCCTTTCCCTTCTCTATTGGGCAGAGTCCACCACATCCTCAGCTGCGCTAAGAGAAAAAGGAATGGACTTCAAGATGTCTACTTCAAACCCAATATGTTTTAACTGAGTGAGCTGCCCTAAGAGACACATACATATAAACCCGACCTTTCCAATTCATTTCCCCCAGAAAGGGGACGTTATTTGAGTGGGATACAATTTTTGCTTTAAATGCATACTCTCTCCTTATAGTTTTCAGTCTTTCATGTTTTTGTATTATCAGAATCGTGATTCAAAACAAAGGAACTTAGTCGAATCATCAAAACTGATCAAAATGACAACCTTTCTGCCTTCAACTACACGGGCAGCTCAACAATGAAGTGAGATGGATGAATGTTCTCACATATATGGGCCTGAAGTAGGACTCTGTGAGGGGGAGACAGAGAGATGACAGATTTCCAGGGTCACTTTTCAGTGGCCTTGATTCATTTGGCCTGAAACTGCCTCCATTTAAACAAAACCAGATTTGGGAATATAAAAACAGGATTAAAGGATCTCAGAACTGCGGCCTCTCCCTGGCAGTGCCCTTCATTAACCGAACAAGGATTCTATTAGTGTGACTCTTATTCCTGTCCACATCTTATTTAAGGGCTCTCTTAGGCACAATTAAATGGACTGTATACTGGCTAAGTTGAGCGGGGGATAAAGGTCGTGAACAAAAGTGATTCAAACAAAACAAAGAAGACAAAGAATCTAAAAAAACCCAAAAGCCCCCAGACCCCAATTCTACATGTTTTTGAATCTCCTAGAGGAACAAAGGGCTTGGTAAACCTACTATGCACTCTCTTGAAGACTTTGGATGATACCACTGTTCACAACCACGTTTCACACACTCAGTCTCAGATCCTTTTCACAGGTTCAACCAAGTTGCCCTTTCAGTTTTCAAGTTAACTGTCCCTTGGAACCACCACAGTAGGGCTGTTCCTCTTCCACAGGCCAGCCTGGTGGACTATTTATTAAGCCGGCAATAGGATCCTATTGCTCCTTCACCAAAGCAGCTTTTCCTCCTCCCTATCATTGTGGGGGGAGATTTTATCTTACAAGCCTAAGTATTACATGCCTGTGAATAAGACCTATCCCACCAGGACCAAATCCTTTTTCATCCCTTATTAGAACTAATCCAGTCATTAAAAAGCAGAATTGATGCT
Organism: Antilocapra americana; assembly: GCA_007570785.1. NCBI lineage: Eukaryota > Metazoa > Chordata > Mammalia > Artiodactyla > Antilocapridae > Antilocapra > Antilocapra americana. The sequence goes on from ML663006.1 coordinate 23,537,808, forward strand.
CTTGAATCAATTAACATTCAGCTGTAAAACTGATAAGAGCCTTAAGCAGGAAGCGTTTTCCTTTTTCATCCTCAAAGGACACGGTACACCAACCACAGAGGAAACAGGGGTGGAAAAGCCGGTACCCTGCTGCAAGGTGCGATCCAGTAGCCGATGGCAAGAAACGGAAGGCCCAAGGCCACGACCAGCACCACCAGACACTTGATAGCTACCGTCTGTTCCCGCAGGCCTGAGAGGTTCTCGTACCAGATTGTCAAGAGCTGCTGCTGGCAGTTGGGGTGAGCCACGAACTGTTGGTCAGGACAGGGAGAGAGGGAGAGAGAGAGGTAGGTTACCACGCCATTGTCGACAGTCCAGCTACTCTAGAGCAGGTGCATCCTAGAGATATTAATGCGTATCTTTCCAGAATATAGGCATTGGAAGGTTCTGGCAATATTCTTTACCTTCCCTCTATTTTTTAAACTTGCTTCAGAACTATTACATGAACTAAAGTGGAAACACAAATGATGTTGTTCCCTATCATAATTCTTTCTGACCGAACCTCTCCATATTCACAGACTTCTCTCTGGAATATGGGTGACATATGCTTTTCTTCGTGGAAACATGTCCCATCTTGCTGTCTGCCAGCTTACTTGTATTCAGTTCAAAATGGAGAAGAAAATAGTTATTCGGTTTATCGGACCCTCTGGCTAAACGAGAAATGTGTTTTTGTTTTGTGTGTGCACAAGTGCATGCCCAGTCCTGTCTGACTCTTTGCGACCCCATGGACTGTAGCCTGCCCGGCTCCTCTGTCCATGTGATTTTCTAGGCAAGAATACTGAAGTGGGTTGCCATTTCCTCCTCCAGGGGGTCTTCCCACCCAGAGATGGAACTTTTGTCTCCTGCGTCTCCTGCATTGGCAGGTAGGTCCTTTACCACTGTGCCACCTGGGAAGCTGGATTTATTGTTTCATGAGTAACTCCTAAAATGCTACATCTTTGAAAAGTATATACATGATGTGTCCTATGTGTATGTATGTTCTACCATAGCAAATATGCAAAAGATCTGCAAAAACTCAATGAATTTCCAAATATTACACTTAATCCACATTTGCTATGCTTCCAGGAACTGGCATCAAATATCACTTCTTCCTATTTTAGTAATCTGTACTCTTTCTGTGGCCTCCTCTATCAGAGGTCAAAAAAACCCACACAAACATTTATCTCCATCAGTTCTTTTGGAACTACAGCTTTAATCAGGAAAAAAAAAAATGAGCAAATTAAAGCCCTGCTATTTTATTATTTTGTTTTATTTTATTATTTTATTTTTGCTATCTGATTTCACTAAGTCATCTGTCTGCATCTATTTAGAAGGACTGGGATTTCATTAAGGCCTTGTCTTTATCCAGGGAGCAGAATATATCTGTAAAAAGGTCCCTATGTCAAAAGGTGCCCATTTGTAGTAGGTGGATATGCCCTTCTTTGAAAGGCCAGGTGCACTTTGCCCAAGCTTGGGAATCATTCAGAGTCACTCACAATTCAGCTATGAGTGTTGATATATTTTTTAAAAAGAGTGCTTAGCAACACAAAAAGCAAGGATCACTACCTTCTATATAAATGCAATAAACAACAAAGAACCTGTTAGGAAGTACTCGTGAAATGTGAAATGTTTTTGCAAATTCTGAGATGCAAAGAAAGCAGCTGCTGTTCCTCCTAGGCATAGCATTCAACTCTAATCAAGTTTCAGGGAATGATCTGAATGCTTTTTAGTAACTCTAGGCGATTCTTCTAGTTACTTGGGTATTTATCAAGAGCATACCTACAAAGAAATAAACAGGTCTTCACTTAGTGGTGTATAGTTTCCAATCAGCTGTTCTAATTTTAAAACAAGAAGAGAAAACATAAATAAATAAAACCTCTTCCCTAAGGTGGGTGGTAAATGTAGAGTTTTCCCCACATCCCCACTCTTTCTCCCAGTGGCACCCGCCCTCTGGGAGATCCACCGACTTTGCTGCGACAGTGCCAACACTGTGCAGAGGCAAACGTCACAGTCCATTGACAGGGGTGGCTGAGGATGAATTTACAAATACCAGGTTTGACATGCTTAACTGAATGTTTTCCCCAATAACACAAACTAGTAGGATTGAGGAGATTAAAGTACTAAGAATAAGGTGCAATTTTTTTTTTATTGCTTGATGAGTTCAATGCAAAGGGGCATATTTTATCTTGTAAGTTCCTTTCAATTCAGTTATAGAAATCCCCTGTCCAGAGGCTCACAGGTCATTGCCAGCTTCTAAGCATATATTAGATCTTCTTCCCAAATTCAAGATTCCGTCACTCTTCCAAAGTTCTAATTATGGAAAACAGTATTTCAAGATCAATGCAGCAGTTATTTAAACTTGTGATGAAATATAATCAAAGCTGAAGGCTTCCTGGGGGTCTGTGTAACCATTTCCTAGGATTCTTGCCGAGAATTTCTCCAAATTTCCACTTCTGCTCTGTACTCTACTGGATCCTTATGCTCCAACTTCACCCCTCCTTCTGTGTTAAAAATCCTCATCTCCTCCATTGTTCTCAAATGCCTGTCTCATTCATTAATTCATTTCATTCTTCACCACGTCATAAACCTTCATAGATATCAGGCAGGTGTTCAGTATTTGGTATAAGAAGATGAAAAGGGAGCATCAGTGTTTCAGTAAGTCATAAATAGTCCCTGCTCTGGGGTACACAGTAAACTCTACATAAATGTGAAAAAGTTATTAGAACAGAGACTTGGATTCCATGTACTTGCCAAGATAAACAATCAGCATTTAAAACAGTCTTAATTTTGAATGATGGTCCAAATGTCTTGGGGTCTGGATGATCCCAAGTGGGATAGATGTAAATAAAAGGCAGTCCTGTGACTCCAGCCAGGCTCAGCTTAGGAATGAGATGGTGCATTCAGAGAAATCTACAGGTGGAGAATACAATGTCATCAAACCAGATTAACAATTGGGAAGTCAACATGCACTTTTTTTAAAAAAAATAGGTCAAGGGTTTCTGTAACACAGAAAATTCACATGAAGTTAAAAGACACTTGGACATGTGTTCGTATAAAACTGATGGACACACTTCCCTTTTGTGAGCGTCCAGGTTTTCCTTCTTAGGTTTCAAACTCCTGAGTACAGAAATATTCATATTGTAGCATGGCTCCCTCTTCTTGCTCTCCATCCTTGAGCTAATCTTTACATTTAAATCTATAAATGCTTTATGGCATTAATTATACTGTATAAGATTTACAAAGCTCTAAAGTCTTGAAGGAAATCAATCCTTTACACATGGCCTTATGTAAAGATCAATCTTTGACCTGGTGTGACTTGTACAATACAATGCAAACAACTTAATATACATTAAATACTAGCAAAAATCATGTATTTGTGCTTCATTTGTTATACTTGAAAATTCAGCTTTATTTTAAGCTTAAAATTTTAGGCTTAAAATTAAGCTTTAAAATTCAGCTTAATTCAGGTGTATCTCATAGTACTAATTCTACCTTTTTATTTCTCTTTAAAAAATTTTATTGGAGTATAGTTGACTTACAATGGCGTATACATTTCAGGTGTACAGCAAAGTTAATCAGTTATACACATGCTCATTTTTTCTTTTAGATTCTTTTTCAAAATAATTTTATTTATTTATTTATTTCTTGGCTGTGCTGGGTCTTTGTTGCTATGTGGGCTTTTCACTAGTTGTGAGTCAGGGTACCCTTTAGCTGCAATGCATGGGTTTCTCATTGCATGTGGCTTCTCTTGTGGAGCACAGGCTCCAGGACTTCAGGCTCATTAGTTGTGGCTCCTGGGCTCCAGAACACAGGCAGTTGTGGGACACAGACCTAGTTGCTCTGCATCACGTGGGATCATCCAGACCAGGAATCGAACCCATGTCTCCTGCATAGGCAGGCAGATTCTTTACCACTGAGCCACCAGGGAAGCCCTTTCTTAGGTTCGTTTCCCATATAGGCCATTACAGAGTACGGAGTAGAGTTCCCTGTGCAGCAGTTTCTTATTAGTTATTAATGTCTGTGTAATATATAGTAGTGTGTATATATGTCAGTCCCAATCTCCCAATTTATCCCTTCCCCCTCTTATTCTTGGTAACCATAATCTTGTTTTCTGCACTGGTGAATGAGATCATAATACAGCACCATAGAGCATAATCCACGGAAAGAAAACACAGTTTTCTCTGATGATTTAAAATCCTAATACAAGCACACAGGAACAGTTTTTAAAAGAAAATAAAACCAATATAATAGTAGTAAGTGAGGGCAAAGAAGCTAATCCCCTTAGGAGATTTTTGCTGTTATCAATGACTTCAAAATAGGGCAGTAACCTTTATCTCTTAAAACCATTTTACCTCCTAAAAAGTCTCTTTGTGCTGCCACACCAGTCATAGCAAGCTGAATAAAATTTGTATGCAGTTTCCTAACTTCAGTGGACCAATAAATTGAAACCATTACAGAAATAATACCCTTATTTTAGGTTTTCTGATGTAAAGGGAAAATACTTGACATACAAGAAAAATCTCAGCCTTTCAGTGGAATAAAACTACCAGAGCATAGAGAACAAACTTTATTCCCTGCCAAATAACTGACAGATTATAAAGTGAGCCACCAATAGGGGCAGCTGATAAATGTCAACTTATATAAAATTCACATTATATTGTTTTCTTTATCAAATTAGCTTTTCCAAGAACTATATTCATGGGAATACTGTTGTACAGGAACATGGTGGGAACACTGCTTTTGTTTTTATTGCTGGAGCCACAGTTTATAATATTTAAAAGCAAATATTCTTGTGAACAGAAACTAGGTCATTCATCTTTTTAAAGTTCTTTGAATTGTGAAGAACTCTGCTGTAGAGATTGGCACAACATTGTAAATCAACCATGCTTCAAAAATATAAAAATTTTAAAAATCCTGAAAACTTATACTGGACCTGTTTTCTGGATTTCAAACCTACTGCGTGCAAAATGCTGCTACCAGGAGCTAACTTGCTGTGACCTCTCAGTGCCCGGGCACACACCTGGCAGAGGTCTTACTTGCAGAACCCACTGCCACTCTGGCTGGCACATTCAGCCCAATGTCTCTGCAGTGGATTCACCACTCTTTCATCACATTGCTCAATTTCTGGACTTTCTTTGCACATTTTCTGCAAATACAGTGGATAATTTTAGGTGTCTATATTGCTACATATCTCTTTTCTAGATGATCTTTCTATAGTTAAACCTAATCTCACTGTTGGAGGAAACAGAGAGATGGAGGAAGAATTCAGGAAAGTTCTCCTCTTTCTCAAGAGCTTGGTTTTCCAGATTCAATGGTCCATCAAGTTCTGGTATCTTTTGTCTTTGTCACAGGCTTCCTTAAAATAGACAAGGCTCACTTGAGGTAGGCAGGACTCCTGTTATTTCTATGGGTGGGTATGGATTGATATTAATCCACAAGTCAGAGGACAGAGGTATAGTCATAATTAGAGCTCGGGACTTTTGGGGGGGGCAAAAAATCCATTACTCTAATTGGAAAACAACAAATGGTTTTGCCTAAAAGTTACTTTTCTTGTACTTATTTTCAAAAAACCAAATTTCACCCTCCACTCTGTTCAATTCTCTTTTATAGAATAATGTGTGTAACTACAAACAGTAACAACATTTACTATCTTTTAGTTGTATGATTTATCTTAGAGACCCCTCAGAAATAACTCAGAGATGAATAATCTTCAACATCCACTCCCTCATAGAGAACACCTTATTGTTCGTCCCCCACCAGTACTGTATGATTGCTTATTTCACTAAAAGCACTGAGAACTGCAATTTTTTATTTTTTAATAATTTGAGTGAGGGCAGATGGTATTTATATGATAATATGCATCTCATATTATTAGAGGGTCTGAAATTTTTAAATACATTTGTTAGCCATTTGAATTTTCTTTTCTGTGCATTACCTACCTATACAAGCTTTTTGCTTAGTTTTCTATAGACCTCTGGAAATTTTCCCTATAAATTTGTTTGTGTACTTTGGTTACTAAGAGTATCATTCCTGGGACTTCTCTGGTGGTCCACTGGTTAAGAATCTGCCTGCAGATGCAGGGGACATGAGTTCAGTCCCTGGTCTGGGAAGATCCCCCATGCCTCAAAGGAACTAAGCCTACATACCACAACTACTGAAATCGCACATCCCAGAGCTGGTGCTCTGCAAAAAGAGAGGCCCGAGCATCTCAACTAGAGAGAGAGTAGCCCCTGCTTGTCGCAAGGAGAGAAAGCCCATGTGCAGCAATGAAGACCAGTGTGGCCAAAAATAAATACATAATTTTCTTAAAGGGAAAGGAATGACCTGTTAAAAAAAAGAAAAAGAATATCAATCCTCTGTCTCTCTAAGTTATAGTATAGAAAACAATTTTCCTAGTTTGCCCTTCACCTTTTTTATGATCTTTTTGATGTACAGAGGTTTTAAGTTACATATAGTCAATAACTTATATTTTTGTTTTCTATTTTTTCTACTGCCTTTATACTGAAAAAATCTTTTCCCACATAAATGTTAAACTCAGGTTCAGACTTCAATTCAGATATTTTGTATTTTCACTTTCTTGATTAACTGTCATTGAGTCTCTAAGGCCTGGGGTGAACTCATAATGATTCCTAGGGAAGACCTAAGCCCTGGGAACTCTGAGCTTAGAAAGAACTCCATAGACCCAGGATCGCAATTGTAAGCAGATATTGGAAAGATGGCAGAAGAGAAATCTTGAGCTTCTTAGGGAACCTAAATAATTTAACATTATCCAAAAACGGGTTTCCTTGATGGAATTATGGACTGATTTGAATAAATATGTTTATTCAATTACAAGGGGAAAAATTTCACAACAAAGTATTTTGAAATCACAATGCCATGCGTGTTCCTATGCTCAATTTCAGTGCCATAGTCTGTAGGGCTCCTGAATATTACAACCCAAGAGGTTATTTTACTTGGGGACTAGAAAGGAGATGATGGGAAAAGTAAGCAGCAGAAGTGGGTGGAAGTATTTTGGCTCCTTGCTAGATGCAGATGGGTGAGTGTTGAGTGAAGAATGAAGGAAGCTTTGGAGGGAAAGAAAGAAAGAGGATTTGGGGCTTTGGGGGGCATGCCAGAATAAAGTTCTGAAAGTCCAGTTATTATATACATTTGTTGGGTGAAGATTCCAAATCAAAGATTTTAACTAATACTTATTTTACAGCCTAAAATAGACAAAACCAGAAGTACATGCAAAGTCCTAAATCTCCTTTCAGTTCCAGAAACATTTTGCTGTTGTTTTCTGGTGGTTGACTGACAGGAAATTTATTATTAACTGACACCTCATACAATGTAACCCTACACATCAATTCATTTAAAATTAACATGCAAGAAGACATTCACTCTGGAAGACAGTTTGGTTAACAGAAGCACATCTGTAGACGAGCTGTCTCTGCTAATATGACACTTTGAAAGCAATGACAAAGAACCAGTGACAACTGAAATCAATTCTCTCCTCTCAGGAGCTAAAGGCAAGAGATGCCTGTTGCAAGGTCTGTGAATAAATGTCTAGTTTTCTAAAAACAGTTTAATATCAATCTTATTCAAGGCTATCTTTTTCTTCCAGTACAGCAAAATATCAACTAGCATGCTTGCTCTGAGAGGGGCCAGTTGAGTCAATTCAATTATCTTGTTACTGACAATTTCTTGAAAAGTTATTTTACACCAACATTTAATGAGAATCTTCACATTTCACTTCTGATTAAGTAGAGGGGAGATCTGTCATTAATTGCTGACTATAATGTTGTGAACACCACAATGTGGAAATTCTCTACATTGTGGTAGAACTGTGTGTACACACACACACACACACACACAGATTCTCCCTTGCTCACCTGCTGCTAGGGTGCAAACACTACCCTAGGTTTCCCTGGTCAAAGGCATGTGTGCATACCTCTGATTTGGAAGGAGCCTTTTACAACAGGCAGGACTCAGGAAGCCCTTTCTGTTGGTAGGGAGCAGACCCTCTGCAGCAGAGGCAGAATTGTTCTGTTTGGGTCACAGAAACCTTACCAGGTCAGTTCTGGGCCTGGCTGTGGGCAAGGTTTCTGTAAGCACAGCTTAGATAATCTTGCTCTTTCCCCTCCCAAAGATTTTGTGAGCCTGCTAATATTTCTTACTCAATTCTTCTCTGTTTAAATTGGCTATAAGCTACCACTAAGGACCAAACCAGCACAATAAACATGAAATGTCTTTGATGACTAAGAGCTGAACTTAAGCATCATCATTCTTATTTATTTATTTTGACTGTGACAGGTTTTAGTTGTGGATCTAGTTCCACAACCAGGGATTGAACTCGGGGCCCCTGAATTGGGAGCACAAAGTTTTAGCCACTGCACCATCAGGGAAGTCTCAAGAGTCATCATTCTGAGAATGAATTTTCAAATGCAGAAATGCGATTAGCTAATAACTACCGAGCAATCACCAGGTACTAACACTATGCCTGTGCGAATTACTTTACTTGCTTTAGCTCATATAATCCTTAAAACAGCTGAAATAGTAGTCGTCTCCACTACCAATAAGCAGAACGAGGTTTAGATTGATCAAGAGGTTTGCGTCACACAGAGAAGACAAGTCAGGACTTGAACTCTTGCAAGTTAGCTCCAGGGTCTACCCTCTTAAACACAACACCACACTGTAGGAACAAGAGAGGATTCCACTATACACATATTGACCAGCTCATGAAACCAGATCTACTCCTGACAATAGCTTAATTTTTCATGATTTAAAGTATAAAAATTTAAGTTATGTACAATATGCATAAATGATTAGATTCTGAATAGCTGAGATTTTTATTATAAGTGGAACAACATAACTACAATTGATATGAATTATTTAAAGCCCCACACAAGTAGCAAATACATACACATAACAGTTCTATCTGTAATACCCAGAGTAAAAGAGTAATCATAATTTTAGTTTTTTTGGCAACTGCATAAAATTTCATAGCTGTATGATCTTAGACATGTCATTTAAGTTTGGTGAACCCCTTGGTGTACCCTTACAGAATAGAACTCTCATCAAACACCTATTTTATAGATGAGATAGATAATAACAAAGGCTTGTCACAGATTAACATGAGAACATATGCAACAGTGCCTTATAAAAATGTATACAAGTAACAGATTTTATTATCATTAACCACATTGCTATGAGCAGTTTACAAAGGTCTTTTGCATATTAATCCACTGAAATCCTACCAAAACCCTGATATAGGTAAGAGGTATTATTCTCCTTTTATATGAGGAAAATGAAATTTAAAGAAGTTTTATGAGTTATCCAAGATCCAACAATGGATAAAAAGTGGAAAAGATTGGAGCTAGGTACTTGACTCACAACTTCACCATGATACCATTTAATCTATTTCATAGAGGAAAAAATCTTTTTGTCAATAACATCTATTTTTATTATTTAAAAACCTCTCCTGGGATTATGGCATAGTTGATATTGCATGTTTATTCCAATATGGAGCTGGATGAAAGTAAGCCACTCACCTTTTTGACTTCATACTTAATGGCAAGTTTGACCCGACTCAGTGAAGCTTTATGCCTATGGATCTCCAGAGGATCTGCCGATTCCAGGTCTCCATTCAGAATGGCTTCTACCTCTTCAGAGTCTCTGCAAAGATCCAGCACACCCACCACAAAGTCTTTGCACTGCATGGAGAGCTTCCGATAGTCATTCTAAGAACAAGATGGTTAGAGTTTAATGCAGAGAATGTGCTTTAGTCCAATGGAAAGTGTTCAAGGGTTTTGTAAATTAGAAAAAGTCTACCTAATGCTGGGCAGGAAGTTTTAGCCCCCAGGTAGATGCAAGGTTTGTTGAGTTAGATACCAGCTGGATTTGCTTCCACCTCCCACCTTGGCCAGGACCTAATACATATAAGACAGTTCTGAAAATAGTGTGCAAGAAAGTGGTTTTCATTAAGAAATACTGGATAAATGCTTAATGCTGAAAGGCCAAAGTATCAAACAGAGTTGCATCTCTCCTGAACAGATAAACAAAGCCACTTCTATGATGAAAATTCCTTAAGTGGCGATCTGACATAGAAACCTGACTATACATGAAAATAACCTGCCTGGTTTACTACCGTTGCCTTATTGGAGACAGCACTTTTCAAACTGTAGTCCTTAGGCCAGCAGCCTCAGTAGCCCCTTGGACATGTGTTAAAAACATAAATTCTCAGACCCCACCCAAGATGTCCTGGTTAGAAACTGGCGATGAGGGGTAGCAACTTGTTAACACACTCTCCGAGTGTTTCTGACACACATTTGTGTTTGAGAATGATGGTTTATAGTGAAAGCAAAGAGGAGGACAGGTACCAATACAGACGGTATTTTTTTCTTGTTTGTCTGAAGGGCACATTATCATGTCCTGTAGAACTAGGAGAGAAATGTCTGATTATATATAATTGAATTCTCAAGGGTTGCAGAATATCAATACCTGAGAGAAAATTTTTTAGGCCACTGGAACTAACACCTTGCTAAAAATAATCTGTGACTCTTTAATTTCATTAGCATATTTATATGGTGCCATGGACTGGTAGAAGGCATTTGTCAGCATTCCCTGCTACCTTCTGAATGGAGCTCTATTTCCAGCCCATTGGTTCCAATCCAGGTGTTAGTGACCATCTCTCAGGAAAATGCCTTATTTCTGCAACCCCCAGCTCCACTTCTATAACTTTCACTAAAATCAGGAAAATGAATCAGAGGATAATCTAGTTTGGTATACTTGGGGAAAATAGAATTCCTCATTTTAACATGTCCTGAGATATTGTACATGCCTAGCAACTGGGTAACATTTAGGATGGCAGAATTTCTAGGTTTCCAAATATCATACTTTAAATATTTAAGTCATCTTCAGACAAAATGAAAAATTTCCATTTTTCCCTTTAAATAATTAACTCAATTTGATGCGCAAAAATCACTACACCAACTAAAATAAACAAGAAGAGGAAAGACTGTTTAAAGGCTACACAGACTAGAATAGTTTCCATTTCAGATATCAGAAATTCAGATAAAGAAGAGTTGCAGTTAATCCTTTTCCCCTCATAAGGGAACAAATAATGAATAAAAACCTCAGTCTTTGGTTTCCATTCAAGTTTGGTACCATGCAACTGATAAAATTAATAAAATGTTCAATCTCTGGTTTCTACGCAGAGTGTCAGTTAAATATCCATCTGCCTTCCATTCCTGGAAGACTAATGAAATATTTTATTATAGCATCCAGAAGAAGTATTAAATCCATGTCTGTTTCCATATAAAGCTCCCCGTTTAGTACATTTTTTAAATGAAATTTCCTCCTGTTACTCGTCAGTTCAGACTGTTCTATAAGATTTGATACGACATAGGATGGCCGATTCTCCATTGATCATAAGTAAAAAAAGACTTTTCTTTCCTCGAATAAAACATAGAAACCACTTCTGCAGTGATACCCCAATAATACCTCATTATCTTTAAAATTATAACCTGTAAATTATCTAATATTAAAGAAAGCTTTGTGCTTTCCACTAAAAGATCAGTCAGGAAGTAAAACACAAGTAACCAAGTTGCAAGGACAACACTTTGTTTCCGTGACAATTTAATCATTTCCTCCTGGAAGAAGTGGAGAAGGACATGGCAACCCACTCCAGTGCTCTTGCCTGGAAAATCCCATGGATGGAGGAGCCTTATAGGCTGCAGTCCATGGGGTCGCTAGGAGTTGGACACCCTGAGCAACTTCACTTTCCCTTTTCACTTTCATGTATTGGAGAAGGAAATGGCAACCCACTCCAGTGTTCTTGCCTGGAGAATCCCAGGGACAGAGGAGCCTGGTGGGCTGCCGTCTCTGAGGTCAGACAGAGTCAGACACAACTGAAGCGACTTAGCAGCAGCAGCAGCCTGGAATAAGTCTGCTATCCAAGTACAGAAAATAATCAGAGCTGGAGGTGATGGCGATTTCTTCCACTGGGCTTACAGAATACCATTTCGCTAACATATGCAGAGCTCCCAGGGAACGCTGGCAGCTGACTCCATCAGTTCTACCATGAGGTTCTGCTCTCACTGCTTCACAACTCAGACCTTTCGTCTGGTCCAAATTTTCTAATGATTTTCTCTAAATTTAGTTTTGCTTGATTATCTTTATGGTGTAACTTTTCCATTACCATGGTCCTCCACAAATTTACCAGATGGGTCTGCAGCCCACTTTACAGAACAGAAATTCAAACCCTGGAAGGCCTGCTCAAGCCACAGGAAGAACAATGAAGCCTGGGCCTCGTCACAACCTGTCTACAGGTTTCAGGTTTTTAATGTTCATGGTTTAATACCTTTTTATTCTTAATAGGAAAACTGAAATTCAACTCTAAGCAGGTGTGCTCCTGTCAGATCCTTTCTCTAATCATAAATGAGGCAGGACAGTGTAGTGGTTAAAAGGATAAATCTGGAACCAGACTTCCTGGATTTGAATACTGGTTCTACCACTTCCTAGCTGTGTGACCTTATAGAAGGTGAGAACTCTCTGATGAGAATAAGCCTATATTGCTGTTGGGCTTCCCTAGTAGGTCAGGTAAAGACTCTGCCTGCAGTGTAGGAGACCTGGGTTCAATCCCTGGGTTGGGAAGATCTTCTAGAGCAGGGCATGGCAACCCACTCCAGTATTCTTGCTCAGGAAATCCCAAGGACAGAGGAGCCTGGCGGGCTACAGTCCATGAGGTTGCAAAGAGTCAAACATGACTGAGCAATTTAGCACAGCACAGCAAATTATTGCTGCTATGAGGATTAAATGCTTTGAGTGTGCTTGGTCCACATCAACTACAGAATTGCTTCTATGTTACCAGGTATAGCATGTTACATAGAAGAGCTAGAACTGGGACTCAAGGCACCCAAATCTAGGTTTAGCATCTGGTACGTTGGCTACAGTCTTTATTTTCTCACTTGTAAAATAAGAGGTCTATACAGGCAGATGATTCCTAGAGTATTTTCCTGCTATCAAATGCTACCTTGCTTTTGGACTACATTCATTTTCCTCTTCCTTACTGTCCTACGGTTATATAACTCAAAATTGTTTTTCTACTTTACAAAGGGAAAATCTGAGGCACAAGGAAAGCACAATGCCTTTTTTTTTTTTAAGTGCATCATTGATTCAGAATTAGGAAATTTCAGCTTAATAAATGGCTAGCTTCCTTGCCACTGACATTTGGAAGATGAGACATGGAGCTCAGCCTCTCCAATACTCTGCTTCTCAGAATAGCTTCAGACAGCATTTGCACATTGAAAATACTTCTTTAATAACCTGTCACCAAGCTGTCCTTCATTCATCTATCTAAATCTATATCCTAGAATGTCCAACTCTTGGGATAATGACCTTCATATGTTTTTGGCACCATGCTGCCTGTACTCTTCAAGGACTTTGAAGACTGCATGATGGCTGAGAACCTTCTCTGAAGCACCTAAGGGATGGCAGTCTGAGGGATGAGATAATGCATCTTACAGGCCACTGATAAGAGGAATATTCATATGCATTTGAAATGGAAAAAAAAATCATGTCTTTTTCACTACGGAATGTGGGGGGGGTTATTATTATTTCAAGGCTAGTACTTTAAGCCCAAAGTCTTTATGGAAAGAATATAATGAACACCATGGAATAGGGCAGATTAAGTGACCCTGACTCAGAAATAAGCTTCACTGCCTGCCCTTTCAAGGGAGGCAGTCTCTGGGTCAGTGCAGTGAAAGCACTAGTTTTTCTGTCTAAAGTCCTGACAGATGGACATGAGTGTGGGATGAGAAGGCAAAGCGATGAAAAGCAGACAGATGAGCAAGGTAAAGGATAAAAAATAAGAAAAGGATAACAAGGATTAGTGAATATGGGAACAGAAAGGAACATTTAGTCAGAAGAGAGAAACGTGAAGTCCTTCAAGATCATAACTTACAAAGACCTGTCTGTATTTTGCCTCTGAAATGGTTACACCACACAAACACCTTCCATATCATTCAGAAAAAAGGAACCATGAGATTTCGATGAGTTTTGCATATCCTTAGATAGCTGGCAGCTTTATGGATGTTTTCTTAAACAATTGTGCTTTCTCCTCCTTTTGCCTCTTCATTTGTAATTGTTTCCCACCTTTGAAAGGTTATCAATGGCCAGCCCAGGATTGATGCTCAGGGCTGGTGCACCGAGATGTCCCAGGGGGAGGGAATCGGGAGGGAGGAGGGAGGAGGGTTCTGGAGGGGGAGCATATGTAAACCCATGGCGATTTCATGTCATTGTATGGCAAAACCAATAGAAAAAAAAAGGAAGGTTATCAGAGGTGACTCTTCACATTAGGGTAAAGGAGAGTCCATGGATTATCAATATGGGTTTAGGTGGCATCAAGGGGAGAACTATGAATAACAAATTTTCTTAACATTACTTCACTGAGACTACTTCTCTGGGCAGAATTACATATGTCACCATCTTCTGTTAATTATTAAAACATAATCTAGGAAAATATTTGCAGAATTTCTTATACAGACTTTCAGTACATACCAAGCAAAAGGCATAAAAACAAGGTTTGAGTGACCCTTGGAAGAGTAAAATAATACATTTAGAATTATACTTTTTATCATAAGTGAAAGTGTTATTCACTTAGTCCTATCTGTCTGTTTGCAACCCCATGGGCTGCAGCCCACCAGCCTCCTCTAACCACGGGATTCTCGAGGCAAGAACACTGGAGTGGGTAGCCATTCCCTTCTCCAGGGGATCTTCCCTACCCAGGGATCAAAGCTGGGTTTCCTGTATTTCAAGCGAATTCTTTACCATCTAAGCCACCAGGGAAGCCCATACTTTTTATTACTATGATAAAATAAAGTGACATTTAGACTTTTAACTGAATGCGCTTCTATTCTTTTCAAACAGAATTTGAAGTTAGGAATTTGCTCTACCTGAGTTCTGTAAAAAAAATAATAATTCATTTTAGGTACAAGGAAATAAATCTTTTCAAATACCACATAAGGAATCTTTTCAAAGGGAGTAGATAGATAGAGGTGATACTTATTTTCTTCATTGAATTTTCCCACATTTTCCAAATTTTTATAATAAATATGCACAGCCTTCATATTAGAAAGAATTTAATGGAATAACAAGTAAAATTATACTAAAGCCAGATCTCCACCAGCACAGACGAGTGTTGATGGATGTCGAGGAAATCTAGTATATATGGAAGGGAAAAACCCCACAAAACTTTCCTACCATTTTCTTTCAGCTAGTTAACTTGAATTATATTGCTAGTTGCATTTGTGTGACTCTCAATAAGTATGAAAAACTGCAGTAAAACCTAAAAAACAGAATAATCACATTTTCTGTGATCTGACACCACAACACTAAAAAAAAAAGATTAACTCAGCATCCAAAAAATAATTCAAGGAAGTGATGCCTAGAATCATCCTCTTTGGTGGATAACGGGAATCAAGAGCCTGCTAGAAAACAGCCTGACTTTCACCAGACCTACGAAGTCTCCTCCTGCCCATGAGTTAATAGGCAGAACCATCTGAAATGCATAGGAAAATGCAACAATTAAAAAATGTTCCACTATTAATGTATAGTTTTTAATAAAAATACACAATACTGTTGACTGGAGATGATGTCCAGGAAAAAGTTCACTCATAAAAAAATCTACTAAAGCCAACCACTTTTCTGTCTTTACATTTCTGGGTTGACCTAATGTCCACAGCTCACCATTCTGAATATTGCGGATTTCATTTGTGGATTTCAGTTGCAGCCACTTCTGTCATAAATAAAATGACTTTAGTCATTCATTTAAAATTTTATATTAGTCTTTTGACTTTTAACTAAAGGGATATACAAATGTTTGGGCCAATAAGCAGTGCATACAAAACTATTTCTATATTGGGTGTCACCATACAACTAACTAAAAAAGAGGAAAAACTGGGAAGGAAAATCATAACCAAATCCCTCCTTCAACAAAAGAGAAGTCTCGTCTACTATTTAACACCTATCCAGAACACAGAGGAGCACGATCATTACAGCTCCCTGATCCCAGTATATACCCACCCCTAAAACAAATTTATCACAGCACCGGGCTCAGAAGAGAAAAAATCATCAGATCATTTCTGAACGACGCTCCCAATCCCTTGAGATTTTAGATCCACTGGACAAAACCGATTTGGGAGCAGACTGCAGATGGTGCCTCGCCGGGAAGTGGAACAGCGTGCAGAGCAGCCGCGGTGGAGCGCACAGCTTACCTTGAACTCCTTCTCTATGTTGGCCAGCTTGGCCAGCTCGTTGCTGAGCTCCAGGGCAGTGAGCACAGGGTCCTCGCTAGACAAGGACAGATAAGCTGGACTGGCCAGCCCCTTGTAGGCATTGATCCTTGAGCGCGAGTGGCTGAAAGAGTCGTGCCTCTGCTTCTCCGTGCAGTCCCCGCACTTGCAGAAATAGTCGTGCGGCCGTTCGATCCTGGCGCCCTTCATCAGCAGCATATGCACCACCTCGTACTTCTGGCAGTGCGCCGCCAGGATGATGGGGGTGATGTCTGGGGAGAAGCGTGTGCCGTCCTCGTCGTAGGCGTAAAAGTCGTCGTCCTGCAGCTCCTGCTCGCAGGGGCTCAGGGTTAGGCGCTTGCTGGCCGCGAACCCGGGGTGATTGAGGATGGCCTCCACGATGCGCACGTAGCCCTTGCTGATGGCGAGCAGCAGGGCGTCGCCGATGCGTGCCAAGTTCTCCTTCTTGAGCAGCAGCTCGGTCACCTCCAGGTGCTCATTGCCCACCGCCAGCTGCAGCGCGTTCTGGCCCATGTAGTCCACGCAGTTGACGTTCAGCGTCTTGGACTCCTCCAGCATCTTGCGCACCACCGGGATGTTGCCATACTCGGCGGCGTCGAGGAAGCGCTCCTCCTCTGCAGTGAGGCTGGTACCCCGGTCGTTGAACATGAAGGCCGGTCCCCGGACAGCTTGGCGCCGACCCTTCTCTCGCATCACCGTCTTGCGCCTCAGGGATGGGCTTTCCTCCATTGACCTAATCAGCAGCAGCAACAACAACAAAACCCCAGCTGTTGAATATTAGGGCACATTGCTTCTTCCCAGGTCACACACACACGGCAGATCTGTGGCCTGAGGACAGCCAGGTCAGATGCTAAGACTCGCCTGACGTTTACACCTGACCTAGTAGGGCTGCTAGAACCCAGAAAGCAGAAACCCTTCAGAACAAGAGTTCTTGTTCCGCAGAGCAGCCATCACCAACCTTTCTGGCACCAGGGACCGGTTTTGTGGGAGGCAGTTTTTCCACCAGGGTGGAACGGATGGTTTCTGGATGATTCAAACACATCACATCTATCGTGCACTTTATTGCTCATCTAATGCCCTGGCTGATCTGACCCGAGGTTGGGAACCCCTGCCATTGAGAATGACATTCATAAGGAATGATAACATTAATGATTTACAGGTCTCCCTTTGTGACCCTGGTAAAGACAGGACTCATCATACCTCTGGGAATAAACTTACTGCTGCTTTAAAAAGTCTTGAAAATAGGGGCAAACAGGTACTTGGCACCAAAGCACTAGGCTTGAAGGCTAAAGATATTAAATTTTTCAAGAATTAGGCCAGAACAATCCTCTCAAGTCATTGCATATTTTTAACTAAATAAGATCATTGACGCACACACACACAAAATCCAGTATTTAGGCCAAGTACTATCTTTCAGGATCTTAGATTTTCGATCTTTTCTATTACAGGTATCCCAACCTACTTCCCCACCTTCCAAAAAACTTACAAAATTCTTTTTTTTTCCAATGACACAGACAAGATCTAGCAATTATAAAATGAGATTCAATCTAGATTTATTTTTTGAAAATAATTGTGCCTTTGTAATAGGAATTGTTTAATGACCTATATTATGTAGGTCTCTTTGAACTAAAAGGATATATAGTATGATTTATGGTTTAAAAATTCACAAGTAGTACTTTATGAATAAGGCAGTGTTAGTAACTCAGTTGTATCCAACTCTTTGCAACCCCATGGATGTAGCCCACCAGGCTCATCTGTCCATGAAATTCTCCAGGCAAGAATACTGGAGTGGGTAGCTATTCCTTTCTCCAGGGGATCTTCCCCAACCCAGGCATTGAACCCGGGTCTCCTGCATTGCAGGCAGATCCTTTACCATCTGAGACAGCAGGAATAAAGCAACAGGGCACTAATTGTGTATCCAGAACAACGTGCACTGAGATCCCAACACCTACCATGTTAGTTAAAATTTAGCTGCATTATAAAAGTCATGTCATTAATTGATGTGTATAGCAATTTGAGTTCATTTTTTAATTTCTGTGATGCTGGGTAAATAATTTCGTTTCTTTGGGCTCCCTTACCCCAGATGTAAAATGGAAATTTAAAAAAGGCTCCTGATTTTCCTCAAGAGCTCATGAATAAAAAGCATTTTTGGAAGTTCTGAGTCTTTAAAAATGAGGCTAAACAAACAATATAATTTTTAACATTGTGGTTATTTTTAATATTTCAGTGGCTATTGTTATAACTACACATCTGCACCTTAACCCAGTTCTAACATTCTTACTGATTGAAATGATTAAGGTAACTTCATTTTAAAAAAAACCTGTGACTTTTGTCTTTTGTATGAATTAAAGGTACCAGTTAAACTCTTTCACATTACTGACCTTTGAATAAGAACAAATAAGTCACAAGTTAAAAGTGAACAGTTGGGGAAAAAATGCTTTCCTTCTGTAATATATATTTCAGAAATACCTTCTACCCATTAGCATTCACACACTCATGGGTTGAAAACTAACTTGAGAAGACATTGGCCTCTCTCGGGGTCTGGAAATGGACATTAAGGAGCATCTCTAGCTGGTGAATTCAGAGGTGGGGGCCAGAATTCACTCAGTTCTTAGCTCTTTGGGCCTCAAACTAAGAAAGGAGCACTGAAGCTACTGGCAGAGATTTCCCAGATAGAGACCAAGGAAATGTGGCCAGGCAAACCTACAGAAGTAAGGAAACCAAAGATGTTCCTGGATAAGCTTGTAAACTTGTCCAAGGGCAGGGAGTGCTGTAATTGACCCCTCGTTCTAACTGCTCAACTAGTGTCAGGTGGCTAACTTTAGAAAACTAAACACATAGACAGTCATATATATAAATATACACACACACACACATAGCTACCCAAACACATACCTGTTTGTGGGAGTGTTTAGAAAGCAATACAAGAAGACTTTCACTGTATTTATACCTGGGGCTCTGGGGAGTAGAACTAAGGAGCCACAGGGGAAGGGAGAGTTTACTTTTAACTTATACCCTTTTACACATTTTGAATAGTTTTGACCATAGTTGAATATTTTTAATAAAAATAAAATTTATGCTTAAATTAAAAAAAATCTTCATTCCTTAATTGACAAAATTTTTAAAAATGTAAGTACATACTGGCAATCATTATGTTATAATGCTTCTGAAGCTAAATAAATGCCAGATGTTGTTCAGTCCCTAAGTCGACAGTGTCTGACTCATTGCGACCCCATGGGCTGCAGCACACCAGGCTCCTCTGTCCATGGGATTTCCCAGGCAAGAATGCTGGAGTGGGTTAACATTTCCTTCTCCAGGAGACGTTCCTGACCTAGGGATCGAAGCCACCTCTCCTGCATTGGCAGTTGGGCTCTTTACCAGTGAGCCACGAGGGTAGCCCAAATGCCATATGTTTGACCATTATTAGCAGGTGTGATGTGTAAGAATAGTGGAGTGAGGTGTGTAAACTATGTGGTGTGTGTGGGAAACCAGGAGGTTCAAGGCTGGGTTGAGGAGACCTGTGTTTGTGTGTGGTGTTTGTGCTGTGTGTATGTGCCTTTGTATAATGATAATTTTCAGGCGAACAAGAACTGGGAAATAGCATTCACTGAACTGCATAGAAGAGACATTTGTTTCAAGGCCAAATTCTATGACAAGGGTTTTTTTAAAAAATCTTAAAAGCACTGTCATTGTAAAAAGCTGACATACTCACTTATTCCAGTAGTGGTACTGAGTTCATTAGATCAATATTTTACTAGTAAACTGGCACTCTTCAAATGGCTAGAATTTCCATCTTGTATAAATGATGAATTTTGTGCTTAGCGTTGATAATATCTTGACATTATTCATGAGTACAGAACAAAGGTCTGTCTAGTCAAGGCTATGGTTTTTCCAGGAGTCATGTATGGATGTGAGAGCTGGACAGTGAAAAAGGCTGAGCACCAAAGAATTGATGCTTTTGAACTGTGGTGTTGGAGAAGACTCTTGAGAGTCCCTTAGACTGCAAGGAGATCCAACAAGCCCATCCTAAAGGAGATCAGTCCTGGGTGTTCATTGGAAGGACTGATGTTGAAGCTGAAACTCCAATACTTTGGCCACCTCATACGAAGAGTTGACTCACTGGAAAAGACTCTGATGCTGGGAAAGATTGGGGGCAGGAGGAGTAGGGGACAACAGAGGATGAGATGGCTGGATGGCATCACTGACTCGATGGACATGGGTTTGGGTAGACTCCGGGAGTTGGTGATGGACAGGGAGGCCTGGCGTACTCCAGTTCATGGGGTGGAAAAGAGTCAGACACGACTGAGCGACTGAACTGAACTGAACTGAACAGAATATATATGCAGAATATGTTAAGTCTGGATAGAATTCCAATCTATCCAAGATGGGTTATCTTTGGGGAAATAAACTCATTATTAAAGTGTCACATCTGACTAGAATGGGTTTCTTTACCTAGTGATTGCTACCAACAAAGAGAATCACTCATAAAACCCTACCTTTTCTCCCCAAAGACAGTGATCTGAAAATACCAGAAAATGACTCAAATTTTTTTTCTTTGCATTTCTTAGTAAAGCTTTTTTTCTTAGTATCTCTTCTTCTTTTGTAACCTATACCTCCATTTTGTGCAATTAAGCCAAAGTATGGGGGTTAATACTATACAACACAAGTCACATGAGTCATTTTGATTTTGTCTTTAAAAGATTCTAACACTGAGTTAAGTGTGAAGTAAGATTTTTCAGCTGGAACAAATTATACTGCTATTTCAAAATAAAAGTACTGACAATGCTACTTGTTTTCATTTGTGACTCCACATAAGAAGTGTCTTTTTTTAAAACCTTTCCTTACAGTATTAAAATATGCTTCATTAATCCGGACTGATAAAATGGTATGAGTCACAATCAATACCTCCACAATGTATAAATGTGGCCCAAATCTCAGATGGTCTTGACAAAGCATCTCCTCCAGGATGAGAAGTAAAGAAGGGGTAAGGGTGAATGGGAGAGGATGTCTAACTTTAGTAATGCTAACAATAAAATCATTTTGCCAGACATGTTTTTACCTTTAAATCCCCATGCAATAGATCGACTCATCTAGCACCGCAAGGGTACATCAGATAGGGCCTTCCTTCTGGTAAGAGCTTTGGAGAACCACTGACCTAAATCCATTGTGCTACAAGGACCAGGTGCAATGTCCTTCATAGCTGATACAGATGGCTGGTAACATTAGACTGCTATGGACTGAGCTGTGTGCCCCCGCACATCCGCACATCTGTACGTTGAAGCTGTAACCCCCAGTGCAGGCTTCCCTGGTGGCTCAGTGTCTGAACCTCCCTGCCAATGCAGGAGATGCAGATTCGATTCCTGAGTCGAGAAGATCCCCTGGAGAAGGAAATGTCAACCCAGCCCAGTATTCTTGCCTGGGAAATCCCATGGATAGAGGAGCCTGGCAGGTTACAGTCCACGGGGTTGCAAAGAGTTAGACACAACTTAGCGACTAAACAACAACAAAACCCCCAATATGGTATCTGGAGATTAAGTCTTTGGGAGGTGATTAGGGTTAGATAAGGCTATGAGCATAGAACCCTCATGGTGGAATCAGTGAATCTGAGGAAATAGAGCTTGCTTCCGGCTTCACCCTCTCCTTGTGAGGACACAGTGAGATGGCAGCCATCTGCAAGAACCTGACCATACTGGTACCATGATCTCAGACTTCTGGCTTCCAGAACTGTGAGAAAATATATTTGTGTTCTTTAAGGCACCCAGTCTGTGGTACTTATGACACAGCCTAAGCTGAGTAAGACACTGACCATGCATCTTAAGACAAAAAGATTTTTTTTCA
The DNA here is from genome assembly GCA_007570785.1 of Antilocapra americana. NCBI lineage: Eukaryota > Metazoa > Chordata > Mammalia > Artiodactyla > Antilocapridae > Antilocapra > Antilocapra americana. Next base: position 23,559,956 of record ML663006.1, read on the forward strand.
TGGTTTATGAAACAAACTTTGGGTTCTTAATAATTGTCCAAACACTCAAGCAGATAAAAACTTCTTCCTAAGAAATATTTTTCCACACCCAAAGGTGATCTTTTACTCCATTCTATTCAGTGGCAAAAATACAAGCAACACTCAGTTTTCATAACTTTGTCATCCACTCCTTTGACTTACAACTGTGGGACATGAAACCTACCTGCCTAAGATTACTTGGAGTATCTGTTAAAATTCAGATTTCTGGATCCCATTCAAGATGAACCAAATCAGAATCCCTCAAGGGTGGGACCCTGCAATATGGGAGGAGGTTGGAATATGTATATTAAATGAGCATCCTTTGCAATTCCTATACACACTGAAAGTTGGAAACTTCCAGTATAAAAACAGAGCTATCCTGGATCAGTGACCCCAGACGAGGAGGCCTGTAAACACTTTTCATACTAGTTCTGACAAAAGCCAAGTTGGAATAACACGTTTGAGCAGTGCCAGGTAAGGGACAATAGCCTTACGTTCATTTAGATCCTGTACCAGATCCTTCCTTGCAGTTCTCATTGCCAACACTAGCCTCTAGATCTTAAATGCATCATAGCTGGATAATTACAACAGCTTTCCAGCAGAGATGGCATGAGAGAAGGCTACAAAACTTTACTGAGTACCTGGTATATGTGCATGTTTTTCATGTACTATCATCTTTACTTCTCCTAACATCGCTATGAGCCAGGTATTATTTCTGCCTGTTTCATAAATAAGAAAACTTATTAAAGAGTTCAAAAGAAATTGGCCAAGGTAATATAGAAAGTAAAATCCAAGACTGGGATCCAACCTAGAGCCTGTCTTACTCCTGTTCTCTCTCTCCTGCTGCTTCTGATTGATTTCCTCTTTGTACCCCAGAGCCACCCTCAGCAGCTTGTGCTGCTTCAATTCTGCTTTTACCATCACACTTCTCTTAAAAACAAAACATAAAAACAAACGAGGTCCTCCACCTGGTTTTCCAGGATGTTCACAGCCTGCCCCACTCTCCCTTCTTTTCCTTGCTCCTCAGATTCATTCTTCACTTTCCTACAAACATATTATATTGCTTATTTCTGTACTATCAAGGGTAGTAAGCATATTATTCTGCTTATTTTGGTTCTATCAATGGTATTTCTATACCATCAAGGACATTTCTTGAAAAATTAGCAAGGTGCTTTTCTCTTTTGCAAGATCTTTTTACAAGATCTTGGCCCTGGTTAGCTTGGGACATCTTGCCTCAGCCTTGGAGGTAAAAGGTGGAGTATAGAGTTGGGTGGGCTTAGGGGGAAATAAGATAAACTTTAGAGGAGGAGTGCACACAGAGAGCATAAGGTAATGTTTAAGGTTTTCTGTGTGGTTTTTTTTTTGCAAGAAAAATGGGATTTTGTGAGCAGAATCTGGGAAAAGGGAAATTGTCTTGAGGAAGGATTTGCTTAGTTCCTTTATGTCTAATTAATTATGACAGAACCTGATCCCTGACTGCTTTCATCATGTAGACAGGATAGTTCTCCCACTTTTAACAGTAAAGCCACGATGCTTACTGTCCTGGGAGAAGAAAGAAATAACAGAAAGGAAGTCAGAGCCAAGATGTGGATCCAATAAGGTGAGGAACCACTGACAGTGGGAGGATTCTTGACCCGCTTGCTTGATCTGGAGATCAGAACAGTCCTGCCTCGTTATGTAGGGCATGGTTTGGGCTTTCTGAAGCCACCCTCAGCTCCCATGTAGTGCTGACCCTCCACTGAGAGGCAGGGAGCCTCTACCAAGACTAGAGATGACCTCTGGTGCTGTAAAACGATGTTGCAGCTGTTATGGGAGCTCTGTAGCCCCAGGAGCTGAGCTGAAACTACATACACCAAAGAGCACATCCGAGTGGCAAAGGCAAGTCAGCCAAGATCAAGTCACTGCTGCTGGTAAAGCAGCACCCACACAGATAATGAACACTGCCTAGAGACCAAAAGAGTCAGAGAATCCCACCCTTTCGCCCCTCCAAGGGACACATAGACTCCCCTCCCCAGATGCTACTGAGAAGAGCAGGGGAAGGAGCAACTTTCCAAGAACATGAGCAATCTTACCCAAGTAAACAAACTTACTTTATAGAATCAAACTAAGATGAATGAAATTGGCCTCACAGCATCTCTCCTGAGTGCCCTGAACCAGGGATGGTCACGCGGACCAGAAAGAGACCGCAAGGAGACTGCAGGGAGGAATCCATACGCAAAGCTCCCTTAGACACCAGCTCACGGCCCAGGAAGACACTGTCCTAGTTGACTACATCCCTGTGATAATGTAGGGCAAGCCCTCCCTTCTTATTAACCTACATAATTGCTTAATTAACTGCTTAATTTATTGATTGCTTAATTCACTTTTTGAATGAGAATATGTGTCTGTTTAGCAAGCAAAAACCAAAACAGAATTTGAAAAACTAATTTAACCCATAGGTCACCTTCTTTCTCCCCTTGTCAGCAGGTGGGATGCTCAGGGGAAAGGCCTGTTCTGCGAGCTACATGTCACTGCCCATCCAAGTTGTTCTGCTGTCTTGTTCCTGCTACACTTGCCTCTGGGATGTTCCTTTTGTTTTCACACTGGGCATACTCTTATTTTGGCCCTTTACCAATTCAAATCCCTCCTATCTTCTGTGGCCCAGCTTGCATCACACCTCTGAAAACAGAGGGTAAAACTTCACAGAATAACTAGAAGACCTGCAAGGTTCTGTTCACTTTGGAATCCTCCTGAAACTATTCTGGACCATTTCAGCCTGACTTTTGTACTACTGTTAATCTGCCCATAAATCTATACATTTTTTTCCCCTCTCTTTGATTGTCTCCTGTGATATATATTCATGTCCCCTAAGTTTGATTGAGAATAAATGACCTATACTTCCTACCTAATTTTTCACACTTCTTAGCCACCTCTGTAGTGCCTGATATAGCACATTATATGTTCAAAAACACTTGTCAGCTGATGCTAATTCTACAGATAAAGTGACTCACTCAGAATGTTTGCTTTCGTAAGGTCACTGAAAGAAAGAGAATTAGAAATGAGAGTTTAGAGGTTCTCTCAGTAATGTCTCTCTACTTTACCATGCTGTCTCTAGGGAACAAGAAAAATGAATAACAAGTTGCAAATCAAAATAGCACTATCAAAATGCATGCTTAGGAACTTCCCTGGAGATCTAGTAGTTAAGACTTGGCCTTCCAAAGCAAGGGGTGTGGGTTTGATCCTTGATTATAGAGTTAAGATCCCATGTGCCTTGTGGCCTAACCCTCTGCATCCTGCAAACCCATAAAAACCAGAAGCAATATTGTAACAAATTCAATAAAGATTTTAAAAATGGTCAACATCGTTTAAAGAAAAAATTCTTAGAAAAATAGGTGATCAGCTTATGTGTTGGAAAACTTTGGTTCTATGAAAACAGTTTCTAAAATGGCTCTTCAGATTGAATCACAAATTCTTTAGCACTCAGCAACAAATGAACACTAGTAAAGAAGTCACCTCAAATCTTTTATTTAAACGATGTTAAGAACTATCCAGCTACTCAATCCATCTAGCAAAGTAACACCATCACCAATGTGAGCTAAAGCAGTAAGAGTAACAGTCAAATTGCTTTAACTATTTAGTCCACCACACTGAAGAAGCAGAATGTGCCCACCGGCTAGGTTCCAGTCTGTCCTCTGCGAAGGGCAAAAAACAAAAATGCAGAAGGAGCCTTGGAAGACAAGTTGTGAGAAAAGCATAGAGGAGGGGGAACGAGTGTTGGAGAGCAACCACCATGTTAGTTCTCGTATTGGCGATGGTGATAATTGGAAGTAGTAATGAAGGTGGGAAGCAGCAGGCACTGACAAAGGACAAGACAGTCAGAGATGAAAAGTCAAAAAATAGACAAACCCCACAGTCCCCCTGGCACATGGCATCTGTCAGTCAACGCAGCTGCCCCTGGAGACACCTAACAGCTACACTCTATGCCTACATGTGAGTGTGTCTGGAAAAAAGGAAAGGGCATCTGACAGCCTCGATAATGTCATCAAAAACGAAATCTTTTGAAAATCTCTTACTCTGTGTATTGTGAAGGCGAAGAAGTAGAGTGGGGGATGCTCTGAACTTGAGAAGCCCCAGGAGCACCAGCGTGCAAGGCTGGAGGAAAGGGGCCCGATCAGCTCGATGTCTCGTGTAGGGGGACAGCGTTGTGGGTACTGCCACGTCCCACACCACCTCCTGCTCAGCCTGCAGCTCAACAGCATATTGTCCCGGAAGTAAGATGAGGCACTCCATCTCAGAAACCGGAAAGCATCACTTCCATGTCTAAGGGTTCCCACCCCAGAAAACAGTTAACATGTAGAGATTCCAGCACTTACAAGTCGGGAGAGATACTTGAGTCTCCACAGTAATTAATCCCTGAGAGTTTCTGTTGGCCAGTATTATCTTCAGAATTCTCCATGTCTCATTTTAATAAATCTATTAGACATCTGCTAATTTTGGTACATGTCCTAGGGACTAAGTCAGAGACAAGACGCTTTGTTGGAGGGAAGCTCCCATCTCTGCTCTTCATCACTTTCCCTGTCCTTTCAGGAAAGCTCCCTGTCCTCTCAAGGGTCTCTGACCCTTGAGCAGCCGAGACCAGAAAAGCGAAAAACCATTTAAGAGTGTGCTGCTCCCTCTAATGGTCCACTGGGAGCAGAGGTAAGGACCCCTAACCACTGCCTGCAAGAGTTCTTGGTGATTCTTCTTAAACACATGTGCCCCCCAAAACAGTCAAGTAAATGCCTTCTAGAACTTAGATCTTTCTGTTTCCAGGAGCTACATTTTGTGAGTAACTCCAATGAACTGACTACTGAGTTGCTTTACGATTGTCTGCTTTCGTGCCAGTCTCCTCACAATAACTGTAACATACTAATGCTTCAGGAGAAAAACCATCTCTGTATTTCTGTAGGCCTGGCTGTCAGTACAGGAAGGATGAATATCTATCTGTTGGAGACATGGATACATGTGTGCTTAAATCAGTAGTTAGACTGAAGGCCTTGAAAGCAGACACTCTCCAGATTAAAGAATACCCTTGGTCACATAAAATACTGTGTGGAAGCAGTGGTGAAGGGGAATTTGGAGTAATTCTTCTATAAAAAAGAATGCTGCAAAAACTTTAACATAAATTAATTATCAGGAATTAAAGTAATATAAACAATCATTCTTCATTAAAAGCATATTTCTACTTAATCACACTTAATTCTTAATTACACTGCAAAAAGTAACTGATGAATCTTATAGCTCTTTATTTCAGTCTTGTATAAAGTTATGTTTTGTCAGGATAATCTGAGGGCAAACAGAGGATACAACTTAGAATTAAGGAGCTCTTATAGTTAGTAATTAAGCTTATCTTCAAAACCAAACTCATTCATTAAACTCAATATTTTCTAAGACAAATTGTTATTATTTCAGGAAGATTAGTGACAATGAAATTAGATATGAAATACAAATTCAGTCTATAACTGAACAAGAATTGAGACAATAATGAACTCAATAATAAAATAAAAAACCTCTACTGACCCAAGAGAAGTTCATTTGTCTATTTATATTAGTCACTATCAATTATATATATATATATATAAACCTCTAATGTTATTAAAAGCAAAAAGATCTTGTTTTCTACCATTATCATCCATATCCGAAATCAAAAGTCTGAGGTTTTTAGATTTTTGTTCCCATCTCATCACCCTGACATCTAGTTTTCAACAGAGAATCCATATACATCAGTCCTATTTGACAAAATGTATACAGAAATGCAAAACTGGTGTAAAATATTTAGTACTGTCATGCTCTTTCTTTAACAGGTCATGTACCAGTGGACATTTAATTCTCATTTTTTAAAAAAGGTCTATTCTAGGACTAAATTCATACTGTCACCTATTATTTGAATAGTGCAAAGAAAAGGCAGTTTTCTTTTGAACAGGAACATTTTTTTGACTAGGTAAGTGTAGACAAATATTCCCAACCTAGATGCTAAATTAAAATAAAAATGCTGTAACAATCCTAATTAATCTCATAAAGCCACTCCTGAGCCCCTTATGCATAAGTGTGAAGTTGGCAGTCATAGCGCCCAACTCCGGACCTTCTGTCTGGGGCCAGATTCCTCTGTGTACACCCTCCACGGGCCATTCACCTGATTCCCCTGCCAGACTGACTCTGCAGTGTTGACTGCCTGATGAAGGCAATCTCAACCCTGAGCCAGGAATTTGAAAGCATTCCTTCCTATCGAGAGCAGAGAGCTCTGCAAAAACAAATGTTTTCCTCCATTACATTTCCTGTGAAGTTTTATAAGGAGAAAACATGTACAGACAGACATGTGCTACCCTTGCACAGTAATGAAAAATTCCTAAAGTTCTAACCTAGTTTTCAGATGATGTCCATGGTCTTTCACCTCCTTGATATTAAGAAAAGAGAATACTATCAATGATATTTGGCAGGGAGTCAACTGCTCCTTGAGATATTCTAATCTCCTCTCTCCCTGCCCCTGCCCCATTCTAAATTCTCCTACTTAGCTTACAAACTTTCTCCAGTTGATCTGCCATAAGTAGTCAAACTGAAATGATGAATTAACTGAATCTTATAGATGAGTTAATTTCCTGTGTTGCTCCTCCTAGAAATAAATGTATCTCAAATTTCTCTGAGGAAGAGAGAAATGCTTAACCCAAACAAGCCCACAGTGTAAACAACACAGTAAAGGGAACTGGAGATTTCAAAAGGCCTGGGACTGCTGTGAATTCAATGTTAACCTTCAGTTTCAGTTCTTCAATTTGTTTAAGAAGATACTGGAGTAGATGGAATCCTTTTTGACTCAGACATTCTTTTCTTCTTCAAAACTGTATTTCAGTTAAGTTTGGGAAGTGTTGTTCTGAGATGACTTCAGGTGGAGCACTTCAGATGACTGACAAATCATACTATAAAGATTACTGTCTACTCCATTTGACAAGATCAGTCTTAATTAGTCTTAATAATTAATTAATCTTCCTTCTTCCATCTTGGTCCTATTAATAATCCTGTCTTCACTTAGGCTTAAATGAACACCTAAAACACAATTGTAGGGATATTTGCTTTCAAGATGATCGAATAAAGGCCTTTCTCACCCCTTTACCTCTTGAAAATTATGCCACTAAACAACACAAATAACAAAAAACACAAATTTCATCTTCCATGAAATCAGAAGTACTACAATATATGAAAAAGAGATAAGTCGGAAAAATGATGAATGATTTGACAGAGAGAAGGAAGGTCCAATCAGAGTGCTTGTAACAAAAAGCAAGCTGGTCCACCCGATACCAGGAGATACTTGGAAATTAAAGGCAAAAGAAATCCCACAAGAGACAAGGTAGGAGCCTAAAATGGAGGAATGAGCTAAAATTTTGTATAAGCGGTACGTAGTAACCCTCCCCCTAGGTCACTGACCTCCAACTGATATGATCAAGTGACAGTCCTCCCACATCCCGATAAGAAATATAAGATATCAAATCTCTGGAGAAATAATAACAGAGATTCTCTAAATGTGGAGATACCAGGCCCAGGGGAGGCTAGGACCTAAGCACAGGGGGATCCCCGGGCAGTTCTAGAATATTAACAGCCAGGTTTATTATCTTCCAATCCTTTTTCCCTTGAGAAATTTAAAAAAAAAAAGAAATATTTCATCTGTGAAATAAGACAGAAAACGGTAACAAAGAAATACTTATTAGACAAAAAGAGCTCTTAGAGATTAAAAATATAATAGATAAAATGGAAAAAAAATCAGTGAAAGTTGGGAAATACAGTCAAGGAAATATCTCAGAAAGAAGAGAAAAGATAATCACTGGAAAACATGGTAGAAGAGATACAAAAACTAGGGGATCAGTCCAGGAGATCCAAATTCCAAATAGCAGAAATTCCAGAAAGTAAGAAGAAATATGAAAATAGTGCATAAGAATAATATGAGGACTAATACAGGAAAACCTCTCCAAACCAAAAAGCATAATATCCAAATACTGAAAGGGTTCATCAATGAAGGGTTCACTGAATTAAAAAAGACTCATATCAAGGCATCATTTAGACATTTCAGAACAACACTAATGAAAAGCTCAATCTAAAAGCTTCCTGAAGAAAAAAAAAATAATTAAGAACGACAAACTAACCAAGTCAGAGGGTTTTAGAAGGGATATCTCCAGAAAAACACACAGAGACTAAAGGATTTAGCTGAATAGGAAAGAACAAGATAGAAAAACAATATGCCAAGAAAAACAACTAATTAGAAAAGAAAAGAAATGTAATTATACTATATTACTTGACTTTGCAGTGAATAATAATTACATGATCATAATAATGAATTATTAACGACAGACTGAGATAAATCATGTGATGGAGGATAGGGGAAAACAAAAGTTATAAGTGAGTGAAGTTTTCACTTGAGAATACTGATGCTATCTAAACACACGAATAACAAGAATGCGATACTTGAAGGAGCTGTAAGTGTAATGAAATGGAGGGGAAAGGAAGGAAAAAGGAGAAAAACCAGGGAACTTTCATGGGCTTGCTGTTGATCTTATAAGCCAGTTTTTTTTTTTTTTTTAGCATTAAAACTGTATTCATGCATTACTTTGATAGTATACAAAAATAATTTTGGACTTCCCAGGTGATGCTAGTGGAGACACAAGAGAGGGGAGTTTGATCGCTGGGTCAGGAAGATACCCTGGAGAAGCAAATGGCAACCACTCCAGTTTTTTTACCTGCAGAATCCCATGGACGGAGGAGACTGGCTGTCAACCCATAGGGTCGCAAAGAGTCTGACACGTCTGAATCGAAGTAAGCAAGCAAAATAATTTACAACAAAGCAGCAAAATGACTCTATAGTGTACATAGTGAAATTACTACTCTATGGCATAAACTAAAAATATAATTCAAAATTTCAGATTATTAAAGGTCTTAAGTCTAATATTCATTGGAAGGACTGATGCTTGAAGCTGAAGCTCCAATACTTTGGCTACCTGATGCGAAGAGCCAACTCACTGGAAAAGACGCTGATGCTGGGAAAGATTAAAGGCAGGAGATGGGGACCAAAGAGAATCTGAGATGGTTGGATGGCATCACTGACACAATGGACATGAGTTTGAGCAAATTCCAGGAGATGGTGAAGGACAGGGAAGCATGGCATGCTGCAGCTCATGGGGTCACAAAGAGTCGGACATGACTGAGAGACTGAACAACAATAAATCTGATGTCGTGCTGTGCTATTCTTGAAAATTATAACTAAAGAGAAACCTGCCTCTTCCTTAACAATGCTAGTCTGACTCTGGTCCTTAAAGTCCAAATTCCTCTCTCTGGAGATTCTCCAGTGACAGCCAAGCTAAGCCTAGGTTGAAAGATTGTCACAGGCCAGCACCACAGAAACTAACATTCAAGTAGATAATCTGAGTTACAAGGCATTGTGTGATCATCTTCAGATCTCCTATCAAAGCTGAGCATCAGACACTCTGGTATTTTTTAAATCTTCTAATCACTCTGTGGCTTTATTTCATATAATTTTCAAAATAAAAATTGCATATATTTATGGTGTATAATAATAGGATTTGATATAGCCCTTGAACAACATGGGTTTGAACTGTGCAGGTCTATTTGTACATATATATATATATTTTAAGTATATTGGAAAATGATTTAGAGATTTGTGACAATTTGAAAAAAAAAAACTGCTGAACTCTGTAGCATGGAAATACTGAAAAAACAAAGAATAGGTTAGGTATGTCATGAAAGCATAAGATGTATATAAATACTAGTCTATCCCTTAAGTAGGCATAAGGTGAGTGACATTTAATTATGATATGCTTAAGTAATTAAATAATATACTTTAAATATATTTAATAAAAATGTTAGCTTTGTTACTGCTTTATAACTTGCTTTCAAAGAAGTTGTATGCAATTTATCATACAGTATGCCCCTGTCTCTCTCCCTTCCTCTCTTCCAACTGGAGAAACTGCAGCAGCCTATCATCACAGATAAGCGGTTTTAAAAAAACAAACCATGTTTCCAATACTGTATTATGAAGATGGCACAGTAATATTGTATGCCATAAAAATTTTGCAATGGTTCATTCTTTAGCCAATAGGCTGGGCTACTGTGAAGCAGCTGTATCAATTATATTAGGCTACCCTAAAAGCAATCACATTGCTGCTTCTTTTTTATAAATGAAGGAATCATTACACCTGCAAATAAATATGAATTTTTTTCACATTTTTTCATTTTTGATATCCAGTGTTAGTAATACATAGAACATCTATAGTATTTTGTATCATATAAGACAACACTGTTGTAGGTACTAATAGATGATTAATTTTGTAAACAGATGACATAAGCATGGTGTTAATACATACACAAATACAAATTTTCCTTATGATTTTTTAAAAAAATTAATTTATTTTTAATTGAAGTATAATTGCTTTATAATTTTGTGTTTGTTTCTGCCACATAACAACATGAATCAGCCACAGATATACATACGTCCCCTTCCTCTTGAACCTCCTCCCACCTCCAACCCCATCTCAACTCTCTAGGATACCACAATGCAGCAGATTTGAGCTCCCTGGATCATACCGTAAATTTCCACTGGCCATCTAATTTTACATATAGTAATGTATAGGGTTCAATGCTACTCTCTCAATTCGCCCCACCCTTTCCTTCCCCACCTGTGTCCACAAGTCTGTTCTCTCTATCTCTGTCTCCATTGCTGCCCAGCAAGTAGGTTTATCGGTCCATCTTTCCATTAATAGATTCCATATATTTGCATTAATATACAATATAAGTCTTTCTCTGACTTATTTCACTCTGTATAATAGGCTCTTTCTTGATAACATCTTCTTGCTCTAACTCACTCTATTGAAGAATGCGTGCATGTGTGTGCTCAGCGACTCAGTCATGTCCAACTTTGGCGACTTCATGGACTGTAGCCCTCCAGACTCCTCTGTCCATGGAATTTTTTAGGCAAGAAATCTAGAATGGGTTAGCCATTTCCTTCTCCAGAGGATCTTCCTGATGCAGGCATCGAACTCGAATCTCCTGCATTGTTAGGCAGATTCTTTACCACTGTGGCACCTATTGAAGAATACACTATATAATACAAAAACATATAAAATGTGTGTATTTTGTACACATAAACAATGTCTATGTTATCTGCAAGGTTCTGGTCAACAGTAGACTATACTAAGTTTCAGGAGGAGTCAAAAGTTATAGGTGGATTTTAGACCACGTTGGGAGTTGGTGCTCCTAACCTCTGCATTATTCAAGAGTCAACCATACAATAGAGAAATGATTACTAGCGGCAAGGTAATTAACATATCTAGCTCCTCACAGAGTTATCTTTGGGGTGTGTCTTAATGAGAAACCTTGAAATCTACCCTCTTAGCAAATAGCCAAAATACAGAAACAAAGTGTCATAGATTATGAATGGAAAAAGAAACTGTGGTATGCATGTATGCAATGCAGTATTATTTCACCTGAACAATGGAGATACTGCAATTTGTGACATGGAAAAACCTGGAAGACATTAGGCTAAGTGAAATACTCCAGGCACAGGGTAAAAAAAACAACTACATGATCTCACTTACATGTGTAATCTTAAAAAAGTCAAATACATAGAAGCAGAGAGTAGAACCATAGTTACTAAGGGCTGGAAGGTGGGAAAATTGGGGAGATGTTGGTCAAAGAGTACAAAGTTGCAGTTATGTAGGATGAATAAGCCTATCTAACATAGAGTGTGGGGACTATAGTTAATAACACTCTATAGAATACAGAAGCTCTGTTATTGATCTATAATTAATCTTTAGAAACTCTTTGTGACCCCATGGACTGCAACCCAACAGGTTCCTCCATCCACGGAATTTTCTAGGCAAGAGTACTGGAGTGGGTTGCCATTTCCTTCTCCAGGGGATCTTCCCAACCCAGGAATCGAATCTGGGTCTCCTGCATTGCAAGCAGAGGCTTGCTTTACCTTCTGAGCCACCAGGGAATCCCTTTTCACTTTCACTTTAGAAACTGACTTGACTTCACTATGTATCAATTTCCTCATTTGCCAAATGATAAAACCTGCTTTAAAGAGGTGTGATTCAAGTTAATTCATATAAATGACAGCATGAGGTATTACATAAATACACATTACGGCTTTTAGTATGACACATTTTTGGCAGCATGTCTTCAAGAAAACTAAACCGAATCTTCTTTTTTTTTAAGCATGTTCACTGCACATTTTTTTTTTTTTTTTTGGCCTAGCTGCTTGCAAGATCTTAGTTCTCAGACCAGGAATTTAAGTAGGGCCACAGCAGTGAAAGCACTGAGTCCTAACCACTAGACCACTGGGGAATTCCCCAGAATTCTCTCTTGCAGAAGTCTTCTCTTAAAGATAACATTGCTGAGAAAGCTAATGGTACATTAAAGTGTCCTTCTTTTTTTTTTAGCTGAGTATGGCCATGCTATTCAGCTTGTTCCCCAAACCAGGTACCAAACTCTCGCTCTTGACAGTAAATCCTAACCACTGGACAGCTAGGTAATTCCCAGTTTCTCTCTTGATTTACCAGGTGTTTGCCAACTGTGGGTCAATTCTTCCCTTTTCATTTTTTTTTAAACTTTTCATTTTATATTGGAGTATAGCTGATTAACAATAGCTGTGATAGTTTCAGGTGGGCAACAAAGCGACATAGCTTTACTATTCTTCCCTTTTCTTGAAACTCTTCTCTCTAGGCTGCCTTGCTTTTGTACCACCTGCTGCTTCATCTTTTTCTGTGTCTTTTGCTTGCTACTCTTTCTTTTTGCCCCTCTAAACAAAGAAATTTCCCTCAGAAAAGTAACTCAGGCTTCCTTTGTTTCTCTCTTTGCACTCCTTCCTTGGGCAATATCATGAATTTACACAATTTGAAAACAATTCCCATCAGAAAGTAGACTCAAATTCTCTCAAGCTTTAAAGTTGCATTCCTTTCTTCATGTTTGACATGTATTTGAAAATTATCTGAAAAGTCAGATCATTTAGTTTCTTTTTTTTCAACAATGACATTACGATCTTAGTCATTTACATGAAAATCATGAAGTCACCTCTGACCCTGCTTTCTCTTTAAACCCCTCATGGATAGGCAAATTCCCATAAATTCTTTCTGTGTATCCCCCCTTCCTATCTCTCCCCATTCCATCCCACCAGTCCTACACTACTATCACATATCCTAATCTCAGCCTGGAAAGCTACAGTAGTTTTCTAAGGTATTCACTCACATTCTGCCAATTGCCACTTCAATCCATCCCCTTCTCAGAGTGACTTGGATCAAACCTTTGCTGCTCTGAAACAATCAATGACTCCCTATTGCCTCTCCTTGATATATAAGATCCTATATATTAACGCCCCAAAGTAACACATCCAGCTAAATCTCACTGCTCTCTTCCACATACTCTATGTTCCAATAAAACTTAATATTCTCTTAAAATATTTCCTGGACATGCTGGGCACTTTGGATTAGGGGGTGGAGTAGAGTGGGGTGCTTGAATTAAATGCCCACTCTGTTTCCGCCTCCGATCTTATTTACCTTTTCAGGCTCATAAAAGGTTTTCTTGATTTCTTCACAATCTTACGTTGTCCATTTCCTCTTGGCACTTGACTCTGCAGAGCTCTCTCCTTGTATGTATGTATTTATGCACTCATTCTACTCTAATAGGATAATTATTTATGCCCAGCTTCATTTCCACCTCTCCCTTACAAGATTTTAAACTCCTTGAGTGCAGTAAAGTTGTCATACTCATCTTTGTGGCTTGCTGTACCTAGTCTGAACTTTGCACATGTAAACGTTTAAGAACGTCTTCAAATTAAAACTCACAAGAACTGACTTCAAATGCTTTTGGAGTTCATTAAACATTTTTAAAAACTTTGCGACTGAATTAATCATGCAAACAGTATACTATTTGGTCCTAGGTTTGAAAACAATTGGGAAAAGGGAAGTCTTGGCTTGAATCAATGGCTACATCAAGAATTTTATCAAAGGATAACTTAAAAAAAAAAAAACTCTTGCTAGTGATGTAGCAGATGACACTATTCCCCGAGTCAGTCTATTTAAAATTCCCAAATGGACTACTGGAGCATGGAGCAGTGAAATGAGCAAAAGGGTTATGTCAAGGAATCTTATTGGTAAAAGTGGGATTCTACCCTCAGCATCCCTCTGACTGTTAAATTCGTCTGTTCCATTCTGCCTACCGAAAATGACTCTGGGGCTTTGATAGACTGGGTACTGGGTATCCTTCTACAATTTCGTCCTGGGGCTGTGTTCACTGTCTGAGCTATTAAACTGTGGCCATATTCCACTCAAAGTTGGAATAAACAGCTAATCTCTGCTACAAAAGCAAGTTAGTCTCTGCTATTACCAAGTGACAGGCCTGGAAAAAAACATGAAGAGCTTGCGGCTCTACCTTCAGAAGGAATGTTTATTAATACGTATCTCCTTCACATGACAGTCTTTCAGCCGCTTTACAAAGTAAATATACGACAACATTTACCTGTTGAGGTACGTAAAGTCATCAGATAGCCAGGAAAGATGTTCTATTACCAGTTAGACAGCAAGTCTACATTTTTGGCAGACTTTGTCCCAGCGCTTTGTGTGATTGACCTCAAGCTTCAAAAAGCAAAGTGTGTAATCTTTGCTTCACCCTACTTTCTCAGATTAAGCGCACTCTGATGTCCCACTTAGTGTGGATTTAAGACAAAAGAAAAAACATTAAAGAATCAAGAAATTGAGTTGGGTTCTGAAAACCAGACTGTCAAAAGGGTATATGGACAATGTCTTAAAAGCTTAGGGAGGAGGGGAAGCGAGCTGGTAGGGGCTTTAATCTCAAAGGACCTACCTCCCCTCCATTTCCTGGGCCATTTCCCCTCCAGGCTAATCTTCAGCAATACCTGAACCACGTTGGGATGCGTTGCTCATTTAAGATCAGAAACCCTTCCCAGCCACTGAGTTCTCCTTTTAATTAGGCCGGTCCAGCCGAGTTAGGAGCGGACTCGCCTTGCGCTAGCCTGCCTGGCCGAGGTCGCCCCAGAGGCTTCACGCGCTAGCTGTGTGCAGCTCGCGGGCAGCAGGGGGCGCTGCGGAACCTCCGTCCCTTCCCGGGAGAACCCTTTCCCCGGGCCGAGCGGCTAGTGCCGCCCGCCAAGACTGCCAAGGTCTCTACCTATCTGCGCGCTCTTCCTAAAAAGACAGTAAACCCCGCGACACGTCCAAGGTACGTGACAAAAGAAAACAGAGAGCATACACCCTCTAAAACTAACCACTCTCTTCTTCATCCTCTCTGCGTCTCACGGAGGCTGTTTCCAAGATTTGGAAATGAAGAAAAAGTTCTTCCCACTCGTTAAAGCGCGGACCTCTACCTTCCTTTACAAAAGGAACAGCTACTGACCCTGAGCCGCCTGGGAACTCCCCCCAAGTCGCTCCAAGGTGGTTCCCGCGGCGCCCCGAGCCCCCTCTCCCCCGGGAGAGCCGCTGGGCTCCGGCCCCAGGTTACCCCAACTGTGAATGGACGGTGGGGAAAAGAGGCGCCCCACACACTCTATACCACCCCCGTCCGCTCCCTCCTCCCCACTCTCGACGGCCGGGAGCGTCCGAGGGGACGCAGGTGCCCGCGGTGGCTCCGCGCTGAACGCCGGGGCCTAAGCACACTGCCTCCTCTCGGGGACCCCGGGGAACACGTTCCGCGAGGCCCCCAGACCACCGGCGGCGGTGGGCGCATCCTCGGCTGCAGGAGAGCCGGCCTCCGCTTCCTGGGCGGCGTGTCCGGCGTCCGCCGTTCCCGTCCGCGGGGCTGGTCCGTGCGCTCGAGCCGGGACGGAGAGCCCGGCCACGCCTTCGGGCGTCCCCGGAGTCCCTCCACAGAGCAGGACCCAGAGGGGCGAGACCCCGACCTAGGTCTCCCGCCCACCCGAGCTGCCCCGCAGAGGACTGCCACGGAGGGTGGACTTCGGGGGTCGGGGCAGGGCGCGGGCCGCGGGCCGGCCGGGTACTCACATGTCGGGCCCCGGGGAGAAGGGCGGCGGGCAGGAGGCGCGCGGTCCCCGCTGCGGGGGCGCCGAGCGCGGCTCGAGCCCCCCGTTGACGCCCCTCCAGCCCCGCCGGCGGCGCTGCGGCTCCGCGCCTTCGTCCTCGCCCTCCTCCTCCTCCTCCGGCGCGGGGAAGGTCACCCGCGCTTGCTCCTTGCACTTCCTGACCTTGCTGGACATCGCGCCGGCCGCGGTCCGAGCGCGGGGAAGCCGGCCGCCGGCCTCGGTCTCCACCGCCGCCGAGGCTCCTTCTCCCCGCGGCGCCCTTTCCCCACCTCCAGCGGCCCCCGGGCGGCCCCGGGCGGGGAGGCAGGAAGAGAGACCCGCGCAGCCAGCCGGAGAACGAGCAGCTAGAGGCGGGGACCAGGGCCGGGTCGCCGGCGCCCACCTTCAAACCGCGGGGGCAGCAGCCGCCCCCGTGGCCGCGGGGAGGAAGCTCTGGGCCGAGCGGAGCGCGGGTGCTGGGAAACGCTCTCCTGCCCCGCGGCGGCGGCGGCGGCGGCGCCTCCTCCGTGCCCGTCTCCCGTCTCCGACAGCATCACTTGCTAGGACAGTACCGTGACTGAGGGCGAAGGAGAGGGAGGGAGAGAGGGAGGGAGAGGAGGGGAAGAATCAATTCCTTATCAAACAGCGAGAACTGGAGAGGAAAGCAGACAGATCAGCAGGCAGGACGTAAAGAAATCAGAGACACGTCCCTCCCCAATCTCTCCTTTCTCTTCCAAAAGAGCCCTTTTCCCTTTAGAGATACAGGTTTCCCAAGGAAGGGGAAAAGGAAATCCTCTGGCTTGTTAATTTTCCTGCAGTGTATTTACCCTGTTCAGCTTTATATCTCTTTCAAGAAGCACATTTGTTCGTTGTGTTACTCACTCTAAAACTTAGTTGAACCTACTGAGGTTTAAGTACGTTCCCCTGAGTGCCAAGAATGGTAATGTTTTAATCGCGCAAAATGCTTCACGTAGGTTTTTTTTTTTTAAATGAATCTCAGAACATCTAACAAGATTTGTATACTTTCCAAGAAATATTTTCTGGCAAAATTTAAGTACGCTTTTTAAAACGTAAAAATTGCCTTTAAAGATCCAATAGCAGTATTTCTTCTGGGAGAAAAAGCCTCCTGGGATTTTAGGCAGAAGGAATTTTGAGGATCAAGAAATTTATCCCTTTAGAAATAAGAAATGTTATTTTAGAATATTATTAGAATTATATAGGTTTAATATTATTATATAATTATTATTATATAGAATTAATATTATTAGAATAATACAGAAGAGTATTATTTTAGGAATAAGAAAACTGAGCCCTAGTAAGACTGAGTAAACTACTCAAGATAGGTAATAGAAAACTCAGAGCTAGGCAAGTGTATTTTCTAAAGCTTTCTACTGCCTCAAATAAACACTTGCCAGCAAGTCCAACTTAGAAGAATCACAAATGTACCAGATATGCTATAATGAAATAAGATACTCATTTTTACCTGTATCCAATTACACTATATTTTTTAAAGAGCTATTATTCTCAAATTTAAACAAAACTCAAGGAAATTTACCTCTTTTGAATGATAGTCTTAAAAAGTAAATAATATATTGTGTGTTTTACTAAGATGATAACATCTGTATGTTTAAGGAAACAATGATATTTATATTTCTTTATACATCTGGTGCAGAAAAAATAAATACTGTCTAGTGTCTTACAGTTGGAAGTGCCTTTCCAATACTAGCACATATAGAAGTAGAAGTATTAAAATCCTCATGGTGCAAGCTTCCAGACCCCTGCAGTATTTCTAAAGCAGGACTGCTTTCTTCATCCCCAAACCACTGCTTCAGTTAAGGCTTCATCATCCTCCCTGCCATCCAGTCTTTCTGCAGCCCACCTTTCCCCCAAACCATTTCATTCTCCAGGCTAGAAAGATCATGCTCAGAGCAAGTCTGATCATGAATTTTCACTGTAAAAATCTCTGGTGGCTTCCAACTGCTTTGAGGTTAAAATCCAAATTTGGCATACCCAACTCTGTGGTCTGACCCTAATCTTGCAGTCTCTCCTCCCAGCCTCCCTCATATCATCCTAACTCCAATTATCCTGACCTCATTCATCACCTGACATTCTAGCCACTTTCCTATTTCCTACCTTTGTCTGTGGTATGCCTGTCATTGCAACGTCTCTCTCCCCTCATCTGCTTGGCACACTTTTACTTTTTACTAAAGACTTAGACTAGGTGTGGCATCCTATTTGATACCCCTCCTGCCTTCCAGTGAAGTTCCCATAGCCCTTGGTCCTCGCCTGTGGCACGTTGTGCATGCTGCAATCTTACCAACAGTGACAGCGCATTGAAATTGACTCCTTATGTGCCTATCTACTTTTAAGACTGTGAATTCTGGAGGATGGTTTGGGGTCTTATTTACCCTTGAGCTTCTTGAGTATTCCTCTTTTTTTCCTTGCATTTAGCTCAATACCTGATGCACAGAGCAAGCTCAATAAATGTTTGTTGAATGAATTCAGGAAGTCTCTAGGTTCTTTATAATTATGTTAGCAAGTGTCTGAACTGCTTTTAAGAGGCTCTGGCTCGAAACACTGGGAATGCTGGAGTCACAAGGGTTTACTCTTATATGTGGTATTAGTTTGCCAAGGCTGCCATAAGAAAGTGTCACAGACTGTAAGGTGGCTTAAACAACAGAAATGTGTTTTCTGACGGTTCTGTAACCTGGAAGTCTGAGATCAAAATGTTGACAGCGTTGGTTTCTTCCGAGACCTCTCTCTTTGACTGTCTTCTCCCTGAGTCTTCACTTGGACTTACTCTGTCCTGACCTCCTCTTCTTAAAAGGACACAAGTCAGACTGGATTAGGGCCCGTTGTAGTGACCTCATTTTTAGCTTAGTTACATCTTTAAAAACTTGTAATCAATTATTGTCACACTCTGAGGTATGGTAGTTAGGATTTCAACATATAAATGAGGGACGGGGACATAATTCAGCATATAAGACAAACCATCTCTCCTGGGCTGAGGGAATTTTTCCATCCAGAGTCTGCCGACATTTTTATTCTTAAGAAGTACATTCATGAGGTTAATGAAAACCCAGGGGAGAGGAAATCTAGAAGAAAGTAGGTTCTTAGAAGAGAGAGAAAATGTGGACCTCCTTGACATAAACCAGTTTTGTCTTTTTCATTGTCTTCTATAAAAGAGGATCTGCCACTGTATATAAGTTGTTGGCTGGCTGTGTACTCATGAAATCAGTGTTTACCAAATATATATTCAAAGTCCGTTACTCCTTTGGAAAACAGCAATGACAAAATCTGTATTCAATATTCAGGAAATCAACTGTTGAGGCAGGTTATTTTCAAGTAGAGTTGGTCACTAAGGCAGAGAAGAAGCTAAGGAATGCTATACCTTCTATAAAACCTGTTTCACATTCTGTGGAAGGCTTTGTTCTCTGTCTCTCTGTCTTCTCTCTCTCCCTCGGTCTTCTTCCAGGGTTGTCTGTAACACACCTAATAAGAAGGCACTGTTGAGCAGTAATTCTTGCATTTTGGGATCAAGGTTAGACAGCAATTTTCTCAAGGGAGGAAGAGCATGGACATAGTTATAATATTCCAAACAGTGCAGGTTTTTTCCCTCCTTAAGAATAGATGTTCTAAGTGGACTTTGCTTTGCTTTAAAGAAAAATAGACCTTAGTTTTTTAGAGAGACATTTTAGATTCACAGCAAAAAGGAGTGCAAAGTATAAAATGTTCTCTTATACCTCCCACCCTGACACTTGCATTTTTCTGTGTTAGTTGTTCAGTCGTGTCTGACTCTGCAACCCCATGGACTGTAGCCCACCAGTCTCCTCTGTCCATGGAATTTTTCAGGCAAGAATACTGGAGCAGGTAGCCATTTCCTCCTCCAGGGGCTCTTCCTGACCCAGGGATTGAACCCAGGACACCTGCGTTGCAGGCAGATTCTTAACCATCTGGGCCACCAGGGAAGCCGTGACACTTGCATAGCCTCCCCCAATATTAACATTCTTCACCAGAGTATTACATTTGCTACAACTGATAAACCTACAGTCACACATTTTTATCATCCAGAGTCCATAGTTTGCATTAGAGTTTACTTTTTGTATTGTACATTCTATAGATTTGGACAAATTTATGATGACATATTGATTTATCGATCACACAGAGTACTTTCACTGCCCTAAAAATCCTCTGTGCTTTACCTATTCATCCCACCCTTGCACCTAACCCTTGACAACCATTGATTGTTTTACTGTCTCTATAGTTTTGCCTTTTCCAAAATATCATATAATTGGAATTATACCTTTGCATATGTATGTAGCCTTTTCAGATTGGCTTTTTTTCACTTAGATTAAAATTCTACTGTGTCATTTCATGGCTTGATAGTTCATTTCTTTTTAGCACTGAGTAATATTTCATTATCTGAATGCACCACAGTTTCTTTATCCATTCACCTATTGAAAGACATCTTGGTTGCTTCAAAATTTTTGCACTGATGAACAAAGCTGCTATAAACAAATGTGTGCAGGTTTGTGTATAGACATAAGTTTTCAACTCCTTTGGGTAAATATCAAGCAGGACAGTTATTGGAAATGGTAAAAGTATGTTTGGTTTTGTGAGAAACCTCCAAACTGTCTTTCAAAATGACCACATCATTTTGCATTTTCACCAGCAGTGAATGAAAGTTCCTGTTGCTCCACATCCTTGCCAGCATTTGGTGTGTCAATGTTCTCGATTTTGGCCATTCTAATAAGTGTGTAGTGGTAGCTTATTGTTGTTTTCTTTTGAATTTCCCTGATGAGGTACGGTATGCAACATCTTTGCATGTGCTTATTTGCCATCTGTATATCTTCTTTAGTGAGGTGTCTGTTAAGATTTTTGGCCCATTTTTAATCTCATCGTTTGTTTGTTTTCTTACCATTGAATTTTAAGAGTTCTTTGTATATTAAGGATAATCACCTGTTATCAGATATGTCTTTTGCAAATAGAGTAGCCTTCTCTTATTTGTAGTTTCACTTTCCATGATTTGAAAATATTAAATGGAAAATTCCAGAAAACAAAATTTTAAATCACAGGCTTTTCTGAGTAGCGTGATGAAGTCTTGCATGACCCCACTCAGGATGTGATCTATTCCTTCATCCCACTGATTCTGTTAGTCCCTTAATAGCCATCTCAGATGTCAGATTCACTGTTGTGGTCTCACAGTGCTTGAGCTCAAATGATCCTTATTTTACTTGATAAACACCTCAAAACACAAGAGTAGTGGTTCTGGGAATTCGAATATGCCAAAGAGAAGCCATAAAGTGCTTCCTTGTGAAAAAGTGAGTTTTCAATGTGAGGAAAAAAATATCATATGTCGCGTTTGCTAAGATATACGGTAAGACTGAATCTTCTCTTCATGAAATTTTGTGGAAGGAAAAAGAAATCTAGTTTTGCTGTCAAACTGCAAATTTATGGCCACAGTGTATAAGTGCTTAGTTAGGATGGAAAAAGCATTGCATTTGTACAATAAGCTGTTTTGAGAGAGCTTATTGTATAGTAAGCTCCACATTTACATAACTTTTATCACAGAACATTGTTATAATCGTTCTATTTTATTAGTTATTGTTGGTAATCTCTTACTGTGCCTCATTTATAAATTAAACTTTACTAGAGGTATGCATCGGAGAAGGCAATGGCAACCCACTCCAGTACCCTTGCCTGGAAAATCCCATGGATGGAGGAGCCTTATAGGCTGCGGTCCATGGGGTCGCTAGGAGTTGGACACCCTGAGCAACTTCACTTTCCCTTTTCACTTTCATGCATTGGAGAAGGAAATGGCAACCCACTCCAGTGTTCTTCCCTGGAGAATCCCAAGGACAGGGGAGCTTGGTGGGCTTCTGTCTATGGGGTCGCACAGAGTCAGATACGACTGAAGCGACTTAGCAGCAGCAGCAGCATAGGTATGCGTGTATAAGAAAAGACTTAGGGTTGGGTACTATCTGCAATCAGACATCTATATCCCTCAAGGATAAGGGGGAATTACTGTATTTTCTCCCAGTCTGTGGCTTGTCTTTTCAGGCTCTTGATTCTTTGCTTTTTACAGGAAATATAAGTCATTAATTTTTCTTAGCAGAATAAACTTGTAATATGGGAATGCTACGTATAAGGATAATTGACCCTGAAAAAGAGAGTATCACTGAACGTATGACATGGTAATTGGTACTCTCATGACTTTTACACAGGATCAGCAGTGTTCTATTAACAGTGTTTCACTAATGCTTGCAGCCTAGGAGGTGTCAAGTAGTTTCCTACCTTAAAACATTTGTTTTGAAAATTTGTTTATGGATCACAAGTTTGGAACTCCAGATTTACTTTATCACAGATATAAGGTTTAAGTGATGGTTGTATATTTTAAACAGCTCACAAATGTTCACTTAAAGTATAGAGAGGTATCTAAGAACATATATTCTGGGCCAGAGGCCTGGAGTCCAATCCTATGTCTGCTACTCTGTGACTTTAGGAAAGCTACCTAACCTCTCTGAGCTTCAGTTTCTTCCTCTGTAAAATGAAGATATAATCATAGTACCCATTTTATAGGGATGCTATAAAGATTCTAATGTTAATTGCATGGAAAACTTACACAAAAGATATTGTGTGAGAATTATCTACTATTAGTTCACTATTGGATAGAAGTCTGAAGTCTGGATCCTAAGGCAAGGAGCTGCCACGTCTGATTTAGACACCTCTTTCTATAAAAACATTTACTAAATAGTGTAATTGTACTTAGTAAGCAGCATTTACTAAATTGCATAACTGTCGACTTACTTGTCTGTCTCCCCCACTGCTGAGCTCTACTGAAGGCGGAGACGGTATCTTATCTGACACTGTCACAGCGTGTAATCATAAACATGGAAACAGCAAGTGTTCAGTAAGTGGTAACTAGTAATAATAGCAGCGTGACAGTTGCAGCAGCAGATATTCAGAAAATATTTGGAATGAAAATCCAGGTATGAGGAGGACAAGGGAGAGAACGTCCTCTGCTTTGGGCACAGTGCCAACTTCTAATAAAAACTGGGAATGGGCAAAATTCCTCTTTGGTATCTTCCTCGTCTTTTTTTTCCCTCACATATTTCCCAACCTTATGGTGCCTGCTTTCTCTGGCACCTATGGGCTCAGTGATTTTATATGATTTGAATTATCCCACAATGTTATCTCTCTGGATTGCTATACCCCAAAAGTGCTCCAAGCTTTACAGTCACCATTCTATCCCCTGCCAGTCAAAATTATTCTTGCTTCAGGGCAACCAATCTCAGCTAGCTGTTAAAGGGAAAGTGTCTTATACAAATTCACGCTAACGTGTGTGAACATCTGAGAATCTTTAATCCTCAAGAGATTTAAGTTTTTCAAAAATTGAAATGAATATCCATTTAGTGGAATTATTAGCTGTATTAAAGTGAAGTGAGAGGGATGGGAAGGGGTGAGAAACTGCCAAGGAGCAAGCTGGTGGAAGGGGAAGTTTCCTACAGGGTTTCTGACTTTTATCTTACCTGTTACTAAAGTTACCATTCCCAAACATTTGCCCCTCTAAAGCCTTTTCATCAGAATTTTCCCATTGCACTCTCCAGAAAGAGGGAAGTTTGAGGGAAGTAAAAGTGTTAGTCTCTCAGTCATGTCCGACTCTCTGTGATCCCATGGACTGTATCCCACCAGGCTCATCTGTCCATGGTCTTCTCCAGGCAAGCATACTGGAGTAGGCTGCCATTTCCTTCTCCAGGGGATCTTCCTGACCCAGGGATTGAACCTGCACCTCCTGCTTTGGCAGGTGGGTTCTTTACCACTGATCCACCTGAGAAGCCTCCTAGACTTTATGTATAGCCTCAATCTTGAGGAAATAGGGACAGAAATGTGTTATTGTTGGAAGATAATTCTCCATGAATGCCTCCTATTTTTATACATCTTGCAAGCAGAGACAGAGTCTACCTTTGTTCTGGAATATCTTTGTAAGAGTGTTTGTAAAAGGCCAACAGCTTTGGAAGGCAGAGATAGTATCCCTCTCTGGACAAAGAGTAGGTTTGTCTACTGTCCAGTGTAATAAAGATGATGGTCCCACTGGGTAAAGGGCAAGCAGGCTTACTGATCAGTATAAAAGATTTGGTTACCCAGGTGTGGGGTTCCTCTCAAGTGATGCAACCCACTGCATGTACAGGAATCATCTGGCCCCCTTCCTGTCACTTTGTGAAAGTTCACACTCTGGAAACTGGCACAAATGCTGATGTTCCAGCTACTGTTGTTGCTGTGTGTAAAAAACTGTCCTTTGTTTCTGGTCCAGGAGTTTTGTGCCTTCTTCCAACATCCATGAAACTGTGAGTGACCAAATTGTTAGCTTGCAAATAGTGTAATATCTCAGAGTTCTTGACAATTATTATATTTTACAGATTAAAAAAATCCACAGTCCTCCCCAGAGCAGTAATCTCCAAGAGTAAATTAGGTTCTGAAAGAGGTTGGAATAACTTTCCCATGGGAATAAATGCATTAACTTATTAATTAGTTTTTCAGTGTTTGCTAACGATTTTTTATGTGAAATCAGTACTGAAGGAAAGCCATACCGTCTACTTAGTAAGATACAAACTTGATGAGTGCTTATAGTTTTGTGTTGACAGTCTGAGGAGTGGCCTGACACTGCTACTCAGCCAAAACTGCTACTCAAGGCTTAGAATGCTGTTGTGTTTGAGGCTTGAGGAGAGGTGAGGGTGAATACTTCGCTTTCACTTCCTTGACCTCTGTCTGCATGTACATGCAGAAATCAAATCTGTCCAGCCTCTATTTTTGGCGTGGGCAAGAACAACTCTGCTTCATCCTAATCCTTATGATTCCTGCCCACCCCCTTCCAAAGCCTATTTAAAGACATGTTCCTCAAAGTTATATTTGTCCTTCCTTGAGGGAAGAAAAAAGTACTGATCACTTACAAATGGGAAACCGGCTGAAATGTGTTTAAGTCATCTGTCAGATAGGGAGGTTTAGAAAATAGGGAGGTTCAAGTTTTCCAATCATAGTATTTTCACCATTAGTGCAATGAGCTAAGTAGCCATTTCTTATTCATACTCTTTGCAGGGGGAGTCCATAGAACACAGTAAAAATGGTGATTAAAACTAAAGTGTAATTCTCTTTCCTTTTCTTACTCGTGTTCTTTTTCATGTCAAATTTATTCTGTGCTACATGCACATCACTTTCAGGCTGCAGCTGCAATCTCATTCTAAGGTCTGAATTGTTCAATGATAGAATTAGGATAAAGTTGTCAGTCTCCTTATTACCAGTTTGCTTCCTTTGTTTGGTTTAAAAGCATAAGTATCTACTCACCACCAGTGGATGAGAAGAGACTTGACTTTCAGACACTTACTCAGGTCTAACCAGGTATGGACTTAGGGAAGGGGAAGTGGGCCTCACTTAAACAGTCTGCATGTGTAAAGGACATGTTTCCCCTTTGCTTTAAGCCAGGCCCTTACTCCTCTACCCCATTTAGCTGTCCCTAATCTTCAGATGTAACTCCTTTATCCTGTGACTCAACTTAGGCAAAGATTGCATGCCTGCATGTGTGCCAGATCACTTCAGTCATGTTTGACTGTTTGCGGCACCGTGGACTGTGGCCTGCCAGTCTCTTTTGTCCATGGGATTCTCCAATCAAGAAAACTGTAGTGGGTTGCCCTCCTCCAGGGGCTCTTCCTGACCCAGGGATTGAACCCATGTCTCTTAGGTCTCCTAAATTGGCAAGCGGGTTCTTTACTACCATTGCCACCTGGGAAGCCCAGGGAAAGAGTTAAGGGAATACAAAAAGAAAGAGAAATAGAAGAGAAGACTTTTAAAGTTTTTTACTTCTTTCTCTTTATATTCACCTGGAATAATTTATCTTAAAAATATATGAAATATCCACATTCATGGGATGCTCAGTGGACTCATTTCAATGCAAATTTTGATTAAAAATTACAAGATAGTCGCATAGCAACATAAAACATATAGCTAAATTATTAATACTTTTGATATAGTATTATAATCAATAGACTGTCTTTAAGTACTTTAGGGATAGAGGATATTATACTGTCTAAAAAATCATGAACTATGGATTTGAAATCTATCTGAAACAACACCTAGTCTAATCACCTGATAATACTTGAATCCCTCTGTGCTGTCCTGGCTAAATATTTGAACATATATATTAATATCTTTATAATGTCAACAGGTTTATCTACTTGCCTCTGTAGAGCAATAGATCCTTTTTTTTAAGTGCAATAAATCCTTACTTAGAGTTTCAGATGCTGGGGAAAATTGTGTAGCATACATCATTTTAAAAAAATTATTATATTTTTAATTTGAAGAAAATGGCTTTACAATATTGTGTTGGTTTCTGGCTGTACAACAGTGTGAATTGGTCATGGCTCTGTATATATATCCCCTCCCTCCCAACTCCCTATCCCACCCCTCTAGACCATCACAGATCACCAGGCTGGGCCTCCTGTGTTATATAGCAGCTTCCCACTGTTTGTCTATTTTACACACCCTTACCCTCCCCTGCTATGTCCACAAGTCCATTCTCTACCTCTGTGTCTCCATTCCTTCCATGCAATAGGTTGAATGGTTTATATCTTAATCAATGAGTCAAGAGTTTCCCAGGTGGTGCTAGAGGTAAAGAACCCAGCTACCAATGCAGGAGACTTATAAGAGAGGCAGGTTTGATCCCTGGGTCAGGAAGATCTCCTGGAGAAGGAAATGGCAACCCACTCCAGTATCTTGCCTGGAGAATCCCATGGACAGAGGAGCCTTGTGGGCTATAGTCCATGGGGTGGCAAAGAGTCGGACATTACAGAAGCAACTTAGCACATGTGTATGCAATGAGTCAAATCTATGAGTAACTGCCCTTATAGGGAAGGTTGTTGAATCTCTTTGCAATAGAATAAGTGTTCAAAGGGAGAGTTTTAAGTGATGCCTATGAGGGTTCCTGGGAAGCAATGTTGTTCAATACCACCTGCAAGGACTAGAAAAGTCCAACTGGACATGTACAAATCAAATGGGGACAACTGAGTCTCCATTGAAAGTTTGGGCTTTAAAATGTGAGTGTTGGATGCAACCTAATCAGAACTTCTTAGGATTGTGAGTTGGAGGTGGGGATGGAGAGCAGTTATAGGGTCTGTGTGTGTGTGTGTGTGTGTGTGTGTGCTTAGTTGCTCAGACGTATCTGACTCTTTGCTATCCCCTAGACTGTAGCCCACCCACCAGGCTCCTCTGTCCATGGAATTTTCCAGGGAAGAATACTGGAGTGGGTTGCCATTTTCCTACTCCAGGGGATCTTCCAAATTCAAGGATCGAACCCTATAAGGATCTACATTATTGTAAACCAAAGAGAAGACAGATTATAGTTTTTGCATATACTAGATTTCAGTTTGACTATAAAGAGAAATATAACTGAAAGTGAAAATCAATTGAAAATGAAAGGTTTGAAGCTTGGCTTAAATTTGATTTCTTCTGGAAAGGGAGCTTTGTTGGCAGTCTTATGAAGGTGCCACTTGCTGCAGAGTCCAGGTACAATAACAAAAGAACTGTTATCTGTATCAAGCAAAAAATTCCTGCACACTAAAAATATTCCTCATAAACGTTAGACATCAGTCTCAGCTAGTAAACCACAAAAAAGAGCCATTTCTTTGGGGTGTTTTGTTTGTTTCATGTGGACTCTTTTCTCTGCTCAACTGTTTAGCTAGCAGCTTCAAATGCTGAAATCCCAAAGGAGAGAGAGGCTTCTCACACATCCAAAAGAACATGGCAGGCTCCCAGACCGTAAATGGCTTCAATTTTCATGTAAAGCCAGCTTAGTGAATCATAGGTGGATTCTTACCAAAAATGCATTGATGGGCCTATGCCATCAATAACACCTTATTTAAAAATAATCAGCTTCTCCTTGGCTAGATATATTATGCATAGTGTAGCCAAAAACATTAGAACATCAACAAAGACACCTTTGGAGGTAATTCAGGAAAAACCCAATATCCACAAATGAACTGATTTCAGGAGGAATAATAAAAGCTTGTAATGTGGACTGTTTAATGTGGGGTGAACCTCAATAGAATGATGAGCTTAAATTAAACCCTCAAGCAAAGAATAGTGAGATGTCCACCACTTAAAACCCTTCAGAGTCTCCTCATTGACTCCAGATAATGTCCTTTACTTAGCACTTAAGACTCTTGATGATCTGGCCCTTGCCTATGTTTCTGGCCTTATTTTCTACTCTCCTCCCTTTGAGACTTTGTATATATGTTCCCTCTGCCTAGAATGCATCCATTCAAAAAGGTTAATTAGCACCAATTATATGTTCCTCTTTGAATGTTTGCCTGGCAAAGTCTTCCCCTTTCAGAACTCAAAAGTCCCTTTCTCCTTGAAGTTTCCTTCCTCAAGGCAAGTTAATAACCACATTCTTACCCTTTTAAATAATGCCACCACTGTACTTTGCACACAACCTGATGCAGACTTGTACACAACCCTGGTGGAACTATATAGTGACTTCTTTTTGAGAGAGGAAAAAAAAAATTACACGAGTGAATATGTTCTAATTGTTGGAAGTTTTCACCTTTTCGGAAATAACTGCAATTGACAGTTAGGGACATATTTTTTTTCAAAATTTTTTCTATATACTTATATACCTGATAGGCAATTTAGTGTACTTAAAAACACAGACCTTGGAGCCAGGGTGTTCAGGATAAAATTCAAGCTCTACCCCATAACATTTTGGGGTTCTGTGCAAATTATTTACACTGTCTGTGTCTCAGTTTCCGTTTCTACAGAATAGTAATAATGATAATTCATAGCTGATTGAGTTAATACATAAAGCACCTAGAACAGTGCCCTGCATGTAGTATACTCTTTGAAGTGTTTGCTGTATATGTTATACAAGTATCAGTTTTTATGATTTTTTAAAATTATATAAAGGAAGTTGTACTGTGCTTACTATTCTGCAGCTTTTAACTTTGCTTAACTATCTATCCTATATTATAATATGAATTTACTATATACTGATGCTAGGGAAGACATAGGGCAGGAGGAGAAGGGGGCAACAGAGGATGAGATGGTTGGATGGCAACACCAACTCAATGGACATGAGTTTGAGCAAACTCCAGGAGATGGTGAAAGACAGGGAAGCATGGCATGCTGCAATCCATGAGGTCACAAAGAGTCGGACATGGCTGAATGACTGAACAACAACAAATTTAACCATTGATTATATTTTTTATACCTATTTTTTTTGCTTCTCTGGGTCTTGGTTACAGTATGTTGGATCTAATTCCCCTGACTAGGGATTGAACCTGAGCTCCTTGCATTTTGAGTGTGGAGTCTTAGCCACTGAACCACCAGGGAAGTCCCTAAGATAGAGTTCTACCCACACTTATCTCTACCTGGAGTATTCCTTCTCAATTATGTCCTAAAATTACCATTGATTATTTAATTTGCTTCAAAATCAATTGCTACATGACAATATTTTGCAGGAAAATTCCTAAAATTGTTGAGTCAAAGTATATATTCACTTTTTGTTTACTTAGGTACTATAAAGAGTCTGTAGTCAGTTATTAAATTCCCATTTGCAGTCCTGACAAGCAGGGGTCAAAGGTGAGTCTAGTACACATTGAGTAAGACACATCTCGCAGGTCACACAGCTTTGTCAGTAGGTGTCAAGAAGGCTCGGAAATAGGGCTTCTCTGGTTCCTTATCTCTAACTCTTGAGGTCATAAATGAGCCCTGAATATACTACAGATCTTCTTTCCCTGCCCCTCACATACACAGCCTTCCTATGACCTCACTATCTGCCTTGGTCTCCTAAGACTGTCTCCATGCCGCCCTTTAAGTGTTTATGTCACTCACCATAATAAACTCCATGTTCTAGGTTACCCCTTCTCTCTCACCAGCTCTGCTCATTTCTACTTCTAACCTTGTCTCTCACACACCCTTCACCAAATTATTGAATCACATTAAATCAAGACCATGAATATCAAATGGGCTCTTTGGCTTGTCTGACCATTGCAGTGTGGAAGACAGTGGGGGATGGAGGCAAGTAGAAATATGTGAAGAGTTACATCTTATGTTGGGGAAGGGTAACTGTATGGATTAACTCTATAAGGTGATGAAAACCAGACATTTAAATATGCATTATTGGGACTTCCCTGGTGGCTCAGTGGTTAACAACCCACCTGCCAATGTAGGAGACACGAGTTCAAACCCTGGTCTTAGAGAATCCTACATGCCATGAACAACTGGGCCAGTTGGGCACAACTATCTATTGAGCCTGTGCTCTGGGGCCTGGCAGCTGCAACAACTGAAGCTCATGTGCCCAAGAGCACTGCTCAGCAACAAGACAAGTCTCTGCAATGAGAAGCCTGTGCATCACAACTAGAGTGTAGCTCCCACTCACTGTGACTAGAGAAAGCCCACATGCAGCAACAAAGACCTAGCACAGCCAAAATAAATAAATAAAACTTAAATATGCATTATTTATGAGCAATCCTGAAGATTCAGTGGTAAAGAATTTACCTGCAATGCAGAAGAAGCAGGTTCGATCCCTGGGTTGGGAAGATCCCCTGGAGAAGGAAATGGTATGCACTCCAGTATTCTTGTTTGGGAAATCCTATGGAAAGAGTATTCTGGAAGGCCACAGTTATTGGGATTGCAAAAGAGTTGGGCACAGCTTAGCAAATAAAGAACAACAACAAAAAACCCTGCTGTTTTTACAAATCGTTCTCCCTTCCAGGTGTTACTCTTGAGGTCTATATTTATTCATTCTTGAGTTCTAGCAACCTATTCATTGCTCAATAAATGCTTGGGAAGTCATTTTTGACCAGAACATTCCTATGTTATAAGTAATGATGTAAATTGATAAAGATGGTGGTGGGGTTGGGAGTGATGGTGATGATATGGGTCTAGACACTTTGTAAATGTACTTTATCTAAACATATTCTTCTCAGAACTTTGATAGTCTTTATGGCCTTATTAAGCAATAACCGTTTGTAGTTACAGGGCTAGATTTACAATTTTAATTCTGAGAATATTGTGAATTCTTTAGTCCTAGATTCTTTGTGGATTTCTTCATCCTATTGCTTAATTCCATTTTGTTTCTTTTCCTCTTGATACTTTCTTTTATTACTCTTTTGCTTATTGGTCCTTATTTAATGTATGAAGCTACTTCAGGTGCAAGAGATCAAATTGGATAAAAGACTGATAATCTTAGTAATAATCCTTTCCCTTAAAGCCTTTTTTATTAATAATTTGATGTTTTATCTCTTACTGAAATTTTTGGATAAAAAAAGATCACCAGCTATCAGTAGGGCTAAACAATGAAAAGAAGTAGAAACAAATAGTCCATGTACTGATTCCTTTAAATGGCATATTCTGAGATATTTTTGAGTTATTTTCATCCATCTGTATTGATAATAGTTATTTTTTAGAAATCTGATGTTGGCCTGTGATAGATGGTTTCATTATACTGAGAATTAAATTAGTATGTAATTATAACCTAAAAATTTAGGCTTTAAAGAAAGCAATATAGATTTTTACTTGTGACACTACTGAAATTGAGCAATGATCATTTATCAATTCATTCAGCATTTATATAATTTATATGGAATGCATTTGTTTTCAAACTTTCCTGAATTAGCTAGAATTCTCATATTTCTTTTTTAGTAACTCACTAAGATACAGAAAATTGTGCAGAAATAAATGCAGTGCCTTTTGTTTGCTCCATTGTTAAATGATTTAAGGCTTTGATTATCTAGAGTCACTTTAAAAATAGAAATTACTCACTTTATCAAGGCATACTTTTTTCTTGAAAAACCTTAATATTCTTGCTTAGCCACACTTCAAAACTCGAGGTTAGTAATTTTTCTACATGAAAATGTAATGTATGTAATACATGATTATACAAACCCATTTAATTTCTTAATTCCATTCTTTGTCTCTTTTAAATGTCCTGCCTTATCAGAGCTTATCAATCAATCACTTGATTAATTATTAATTGCTGTGTGTATTTGATATGATATGAACATGGATATCATGGATTGAGGGCAGGAGGAGAATGGGATGACAGAGGATGAGATGGTTGGATGGCATCACTGACTCAATGGACATGGGTTTAGGTGGACTCCAGGAGTTGGTGATGGACAGGGAGGCTTGGCATGCTGCAGTTCATGGCATCACAAAAAGTTGGACACGACTGAGCAACGCAACTGAACTGAACTGAACATGGATAATCACAGTAGAATAATTTATAATGGGAAAAATGAGAGACAATAATATTTAGGCAAAATGATTGAGGTGCTCCCATGAAATGGAATACTATATTGGCACAAAAGTCATATTATAGAAGAATGTTTACTGATAGGAAAAAGTTCTATACTATTAAGTAAAACCTGTGGGCCATTGAACTTTATGTATAACTTTATACAGTTTTTTCTCTTACAAACCAAAATAGCAAAAAGACTAAGAATTTTCAGTCATTCCTAAGGGCAGAAGAGGAGTAGGGAAAAGACTCTGAAGATCAATAAAGTGAAATCGCCTTTAAACTGGAGTTGTGGATCCCTGAAGGAGGAGTTCTCAGGCTCGTCTCACAGTTCACTCTACATCACTGGGCAGGAAGAAGCTTATTTTACTACCTAGCAGGATAAAGGAAGATTATTTTCCTTGACTAGCAACAGCCCAGCCAATGAGAACTGCAACTACTCAGCCAATGAGCAACCGTTACCACCTGAACTGTCCACCACTGAATTTCCACCAATGGACTTTGAGTTCAAAGTAGCCTTTCCCAACTCTCCCCCGACCCTTTTTTCCTTTTCTCTGTAAAGTGACATTCCTCTCTTTTGTGGTCTGAACTGGCCTACAATTCTCCATCGTTTGCAGGTCCTGGATTATAATTCCTCTGCCATTTCAAAACTCATTTTGCTAGAAAAATAACTAGTTGTTTTATTTTTAAAAATGATAGGGTGTTTAGGATTTGTGGTGACTCTTAAATTTTCCTTTAGCCTTTCTATGTTTTTCAAAATTTCTCCAATGACCATGTGTTATTTCTAAGTAGAAAAAAAAAGTTAATCAAACTGCTCAAATTAAAATCAATTTTTGTTTAATTTCTTTGTTGGTCAGTCACTCAGTGATGTCCAACTCTTTGCAACCTCATGGACTACAGCATGCCAGCCTTCCCTGTCCTTCACTATCTCCTGGAGTTTGTCCCGTCGAATCAGTGATGGCATCCAACCAGCTCATCTGTTGTCCCCTTCTCCTGCCTTCAATCTTTCCCAACATCAGGGTCTTTTCTAATGAGTCAGCTCTTCACATCAGGTGGCCAAAGTATTGGTGCTTCAGCTTCACCATCAGTCCTTCCAATGAATATTCAGGATTGATTTCCTTTATGATTGACTGGTTTGATCTCCTTGCAGTCCAGGGGGTGAGCCTTCTCAAACACCACAGTTCAAAAGCACCAATTCTTCCGTGCTCAGCCTTGTCTTAACCAGTATTTATTGAATACCCAACTTGGTGCCAGATTGTAGAAAGATATTTTTAAAAGATAATTTTTGTGGCCATCAAGGAGTTCCCAGCTATATTTTAGAAGGATTGGATATAAAAAAATTTTAATGTTAAAAAATCAATATAGTTTAAATAACAAGTCATGCCAGGAATAGAAGGAGAATAAGCACATTTGATTAATTATATTGACAGTTATTGCTATAGGAAGAATCGCATCTCTGCTTAACACCTCTGTGTTTAGTCTGATACATCATGAATCTAACCAATTCATGCTTTTCTCTTTCCTATTTGTATGTTAAACCTAGTTGCGCTTCATTGATGACCTCATTATTTCTGAATAATCCTCTTTTTGAATTCAATTCCAGGGATGTTTAGCAAAGCACAATTCTGAAACCTAGTTCTTTGACTGCAAATCATTCAGTGACACTTGAGAACTTTACAAGATAGAGTTGTCATTTCAGTCTCTACCCTTTAGTCTGAGATTTCAATTTGAATATAGCACTTAAAACTTTCTCTGTTGTCTGAGTGTATTAAAAGATGATAAGGAAAATATTCATTTTTTTCAGATGAGGTCAGGTTGCAGTTTTAGTTTATTTTAATTTTTTTTTAATTTTATTGGAGTATAGTTGATTTACAATGTTGTGTTAGTTTCAGGTGTACAGCAAAGTGAATCAGTACACCCTGGTAACCATCAATTTGATTTCTATATCTGTGAAAAATCATATATATTTACTCTGGAGCTCTTGACATATTTTCTGGGCTACAGAAGGGAGGGTACAGTAAGTTAATTCATCATTTAGTCAAAGGCTAGTTAGTGAAAAGTGTGTAGAAATGTACTAGTGCCAAAGCACAATGATGCATGTTAGTCAGGAAGTGAGAAAATAAAGTGAGTTGAACTCAGGGACTCTAAACGTATTTCCAATAAGGACCCTAACCTTGGTTGTTTTTCTCCCTCAGTATTTAATCATGTTTGTTAACTCTTCCAGTGGGAAAGATTGGGAATGAATTATTGTCATTCAGATAAGCTAATTCCATTCTAAGGAAATATATTACTTAGTACCAAAGGAAAATTAGTGTTCTTATCCATAATAATGGAAAATATTGGTTTAAATTTCCCTAAATGTTACCTATGGGTTAGGTAAGACAAGTAATTATTGAGTTACATTTTTCTGTTACATTTTATATATATATATATATATATTGACAGAATCCCTTCCAGAGTGATTTTCAAAACCCTGCATGAGGGTGTGTATTTTCCCTCAGAGGGGACTTAAGCATAGGATAAATTTAAAAAGTGATACAATAAAAATGATAGCAGGGTCTTGATGATATTTCTTCATGCCTGGTAAGTGAGAAAAATGTAAGGATAAATAGTTTCCAATAGCACTTGTGAGTTATATTTACCTAGTGAAAATTTATTTTTCCTCCTTATTATGGATTTCTTTTCCTTCTTTCCATCTTATTTTCTTACAATAATTTACATACACTTGTTTGAAGTTAGATTTCCATAGCTACCACTGAAGAGTGACTGAGTCTTTTCTCACTGATTTAACAAATATAAAAGTTTATAAATCCTGTTGTCTGGGAACAAAGCAAATATGGTAACCCAAAGAAAAACAACAGTCGCCCCTTTCTTGAAAGAGAACTTTTCAACAACTCCTTAAAAACCTAAAAATAATTTATTTGAATTTAAATAACCATAACCAAATGAATGCTTATTTTTCAAGTAATGTATTTTGTGTAAAATTTTTTGCATAACTACTTCCCCAAAATACTTGAACATTGTTTCTCTGAAATAGAAATCATTTCTAAAGGATGACTTCTCAACATTGCACTCACTCTTGCACAACTCTAGCCTCTTAAAACACACAAATTGCTCATTTAAGTGAGTGCATTATCATTTTCCCAAGATAATATTCACTGAGTATTTTTATATACCTAAAGCTAAAAATTCTGCTTATTCTAATGTGTAATTCCATACTGATGGAACTGAGATAGAATTTCTTCTGAGTAAGCTATTTCTTACCCTCTCCCCACCCCAGAAGCCACTGTTTATATTATTAACTTTATATGAAGTAAATTTAGGATTTTTAAAAACGGAAATGAGAGTTGCTTTTTTTCTGCTGCTTTTGGCCAAGCTCAATATTCTTAATGTTATATTTTACCTGAAAATTTTGAAGTTCTGAATAATTTATTAGGCTTTACATTTCCAGAGGACAAAAAGAATAGAAAGGGGAGACTATGACCCTTCCAAGGGTCCACTCTGCCTCACAGAGGTCAGAGCAGTAAACACAATAGTGAGAATCGAAAGGGCTTGGGAGGAAAAGCACCCCCCTCCATACAGGGGAAACACTAGAGCTGGGGTCTTCATCTCCTTGCTCAACATCCTCATTTTGCACATGAAGAGAATGTGATATAAAGGGGCCCCGCTGACTTCCTGAAGGTCACTCAGCCAGCCAGCTCCCTTAGAAACCTGCACTTCCCTTGATCATCCTCCCAGTCACTTGAATAATTTGGCCCTAAGTTATTTGTCTTGATTTCTTGTGAGTTGAGCATTTCTCTTAAAAGCATGCTTTGGAAAATGTATTAAGGAATTGGCAGTGTGATAGTGGAGAGTATTCAGAGTATCTAGTCTGCCATGGTGCAGGACTGAACTCAGCCAGAGTCACCTTTGCAGTTCCCACCCTGCTCCTTTTCCTCAACAGCATCCCTCCCTCACCACACTGGCCGCCTGGCCTGACCACACCTAATGCCTCAGTGCCTTTGTCTTTGCTCCTCTACTCTGGAGAAATGAGCTTGCTTATGTTTCTTACTGCCTGGAGAAGTTCTGTTTTTAAGCCTAAGTAGTGGATCTAGTCAGTAAGTGCTCTTTCCCTTCCCTGTTCCTCCTTGATTAAAGGTACAGATCAAGATTGTAAGAAAACTGGGATAAGAATTTAGATCATCTGACTTGCAGACCATTTAGCTTCCCGCTCATTCCTTTCAGCCAAACTTTAAGGCCTGTCAGCTTCTTCACGGAGGTTACTTCCAGTCTCTTAGATACAGAAGTAGAATTCCCTTCATGACGGATGCTGAATGTGCTCTTGGCTGATGACAGATCAGGGAAGTTCCCTTCTATGATGTTCCTTTGCCCTCAGGATAAGTCCACCTCCTTAACATAACCAAAAAGGCTTCCGTTGACCTCTTCACCCTTTACGTGCTCTTCCCTTAAATGCCCAGATCCAGTCATGCTGACTTAGTCTCAGGTGGTCTGTTATCTCTGCATTCACAGCAACCTTCATCCCTCACCAGGCAAATTCATACCCACAAACAACAAACGCACTGCGTTTGTTTCAGCTGACTTATCATTCTTTTTGGAAAGCCTTTCCCAACCTTGGATTTGATGCCTCATATCATAGAAACTATCCTAACACCGTATAATGATGGGCTATGGACTTATGACCCTGGAGAAGGAAATGGCAACCCACTCCAGTATTCTTGCCTGGAAAATTTCATGGACAGAGAAGCCAGGTGGACTATAGTCCATGGGGTCACAAAGAGTCAGATGCGACTGAGTGACTAATACACACACACACACACACACACACACACACACACACACAGACATGCATCCTCCACTCAGCTATGAAGCCCTTGAATCTGGAGTAGGCTTTGTTTGCCTCAGTATCTGTAATACTTGCACAGCACTTCATGCTGTAATTTCATTTTTAAATGTTTACCTTTTTAATTGAAGTAAAACAGGCATCTCAGAAAGCACATAAATCATATATTCACAGCTGGATGGATTTTCACAAATTAAAGTCATGCTGTGTAACTAGCAGAAATCAAGAAACAGAACATTATCCCTCAAATTCCTCATGCCCCTTTCTAGTCTTTGCCCCTCTAATTTCTAACACAAAAGAATGTTGCCTGAACTTTATATAAATGGAATCATACAG
Organism: Antilocapra americana; assembly: GCA_007570785.1. Lineage (NCBI taxonomy): Eukaryota > Metazoa > Chordata > Mammalia > Artiodactyla > Antilocapridae > Antilocapra > Antilocapra americana. Next base: position 23,597,480 of record ML663006.1, read on the forward strand.
TACATATCTTTTGTGTCTGTCTTCTTTCTCTCAATATTATGTTTGTAAGATTCTAAAAGCTTTTTATAAAGAAATAAGTAATATTGCAGTATCTAAGATTTTAATCAATGTGTATGAGTTGTATTCTGTATCACCATTTCAGAAAGAAGGCAGCTATTAAGAGGCATGCATGAAATTTCTCTCTAGAGTGTGCCTGCTCAGCATTCTTGACTGTCATTCCTAACAGAACCCACTTTTGTTCCTGTACCCCATGCAACCAATATGCATATGGAGGGGGTGAGCCTGACTGGTTATCTTGTCTCTCCTTGTATGTGATTGGCTGAGGAATGCAAGTCCCCATTTTGACCAATAAGACCTGAAGGGTGGTTTTCTGGGGCTCCTGAGAAACTTTTTGCCCACTTCTCCAGGAATGTTTCCAGAAGTGACCCAGAAACTCTTTCTGAATGTTGTGTGTAGGTGTGAGACTCAGACTTCTAAGGATACCCATCACCAGGCTTGAGGATGAAGTCAGTATGAAGAAAAAGACAGTACCAAGAATTACTAGGAAACAGGGCTATCTACAGGATTAAGTCATCCTTAATCTCATTATAGTTTAATCTAGTTAGAGGTTTTTCTTGTTTGTTCATCTTGGGGTTTTTTGATACTTAAAACTAAGGGCATTTTAACCAATATATTTCCTAAAGACTTGGATGCTTACTGCAAGGCACATTTACCTGAATGGAGAGTGATGTGAAGCTTTGTTCATGGTAATGAGATGCAAGTCAGACAGCAAGAGGCGGGTGCCTGACTAGCATGGGATGGAGGCTACAGCTAAAGCGTGGGACTGAGAAGGAAACCCCTCAGGAACAAGCTATTCTGGCAATGCCCATGTTACCTTGGGCAAAGGCTCTGGGGCTACAATGCTGTAGACTTAAGGAGTCAAGTAACCAAAGTACAGCAATGTTCTGAGTGATTGGAGAAAGAGGCAGCTGTGTGTGCCTGAAGGTAGAGAGGCTTTTCCTTCTGTCACTCCTGTGGAGGAAACGATTGCAGAGGAAAAAAGTTGTATAATCCTAGGTGCCCCAAGTAAATTTCTTTCTTTCTTTTTTTGAGAAGAGAAGCCCCATACCATGTGTGAGGCATACAGGATCTTAGTTCTCTGACCAGGGATCAAACCCACACCCAGTGGAAGAATGGAGTCTTAACCACTGGACCACCAGGACGCCTCCAAGGGAACATCTTGAGGATGGTAGTATGTGTCTAAGAAGTCAAAGATTCTTAAATAATGGACATGAAGTGTGGCACAGGTGTAACACCACTCTCCTGGTGTTTTCCCAACAGTGTAGTGTGATAATGAGAGCAAAAAGAGTGAAAGGAAAGGGCCTCTTGGCTTATAAACACGTTTTCTGTTTTTCTGGCCCCCTCCCCTGGAGATGGTCTACTGAAGAAGGGAATAAGAAACCACTTCAGCATTCTTGCCTTGAGAACCCTGTGAACAGTATGAAAGGTAAAAAGATATGACATTGAAAGGTGAACTCCTCAGAAGGACAGGGATGCCTGGCGTGCTGCAGTCCAGGGGGTTGCACAAAGGTGGACATGACTGAGTGACTGAACAACAGCAACAACCCCTGGAGATGAGAGTAATTGATATTGCCCACAGGGTCTAAGGAAGCGTGCCTAGGGGTGCTGGAGTTATCATGGAGGGGCAGCTCTCCATAGGAAGGATATTCTGTAAAATAGAGCCTCAGAGTGACTTAAGCTGAAAATGAGAACTAGTTCTTCCACTCAGGCTGGGGAAGTGGGTTACATTGGTCCCATTTACATGGAGATATTAGGGAGATGTTGTGAATAAGGCGGCATCAGATTTGATCTGGGAAGGAGAGAGAACGTTTACACTAGAAGTGATAAGGAAGATGTTTCAGTTAAAGGGAACTGAAAGTGCAAAAGCAGGGCAGGAAGAGAAGAGTAGGTACAGGACAGACTGAGTAGATGAATTTGATTCTGCCAGAGTACCTGGGAGAGTGGGGAGGGCTGAGGAGAGTGAGCAAGAGAAGTGGTGTCAAGATGGAGGATGTGCATGCCTCAGAAGTGTGAATCTTACCAAGAAAGTAATGGAGAACAAGGAATTTTAAACATGTCAGTATTCAACATAATACTGAAGTGTGTCTCAAGATGATTAAAGTCAGAATGGACAGGAAAGGGGAAGACAGGAACTGGAGAGACCCAATTAAAACCTAAAGCAAAAGAAGAGAGGAAAGGAAGTGAATTAGGGTGGTGGTTGTAGAAGTAGAGAAATGGGAAGATTTACGGAGGTGAGCTTGACAGGAGTCAATATCTGATTGGCTGTGAGTATTGCATCATTAAGAAGAACTGGATCTTGTCCCAAAACCTGGCCCCAGAGGTTGATAAGTTTTTCACACCATGTTACATTTTCCCCATAACCATTTTGCTAGTGAAATAATTCCCAATTTACAGGCTATTTGTGACAAAATGAAACAAACAAACAACAACAACAAAAAAAACAGTGATGAAGTGCTACATGTGAAAAGAATTTGCCCAAAACAGATATTTCTGTCCCATGTGGTTAACAGTTATACTGCTTTTGACCGAGCACAATTGTGCGTTCCAGTGATGGTAATGGAAAGAGAAGTGTGCTTAGAGCCCTTTGCACCTTCACTGTCCTCCCAACTCACTGTCCGAACCGGCCAGAGCTCAGCGCTGATTGCCAAGCAATTCAGGATGTATTTTTCATAGTTTTTCAGAATCTACTTTATTGGCTAGAGTGCATTCATTTTCTAAGCAGGAAAACTGAGCTTGGAACTTGATGACAATGCATAATTGTCTTTATTATTAAAGAGAAGGAACTGTGAACGCATTTTGTTGAGGGAAGGATGCCAAAAAGCTTTCTTGATGATGATGGAGGTAACAATACCTTTTAAAGGAGTGTTTTCCAAAGAATGACTTCAATATCTCTCTCCCTGAGGGAAGACCGCAGCCTCTTTATCATAGGGCCTAGTGTCTGATCATACCAGATGCTTGGTAAATATCTATAAGATAAATAGCAGAAAAGACTGCAGCAAAAAGTGAAGGCCTGGGGTGGGAGGAATACTAAGCAGTGATGGAGTTCTAAAGCTTTTATGCCAGGACAGCTTTCTTACAGTCAAATAATAGACCCTCAGAGAAGAAAATAAAGAGGGAAGGGTGTTTACTCCTGAAAACTATTTGGTTCATTCATTTATAAGATTTGACTTAAGAGTTGGGATTAAGGTTAGAGGGAAATTTCAGTTCTAGAGATTCTAAACATATTTAAGTTAATCATATCTTTTAATAATGTTAGATTCAAGGACATCATGGGAACTTATGAAAACTCCCGAAGGCTCATTGCTTCTTCCTCAAGAAGAGTCTAGAACTCACAATATTTACTTAATCACAACTTTGGATGTTTAATAGACTATTTAGTCTCTCAGTTTACCTTGCTTTGTGTAATCTAGAGATCTAATTTTTATGGCATATAATTGAATGATTAGCTATCCTCAAAAGATAATCTTGAATATCTGAGTTATATTTTACTTTGTAGTCAATCCTGCAGAGCATCAGAAAAGGAAAAGTAGTAGTGTTTAATGCAGAGCAATTAGTAACATGTAATAAAAATGAAAGGGCTTCCCTTGTGGCTCAGTGGTAAAAACCCACATGCCGATGCAGGAGATATGAGTTCAATCCTTGGGTCAGGAAGATCCCCTGGAGGAGGGAACGGCTACCCACTCCAGTATTCTTGCCTGGAGAATCCCATGGGCGAGGGAGCCTGGCAGGCTACAGTCCATGGGGTCACAAAAGAGTCAGACACAACGTAGAGACTACACAGCAACAACAGCAATAAAAATGAAAAGCATTAAATAGCAGATAGTATCCCCCAAACAATCCTTCCAATTCCATCGTTTGCTGAATATTTTCCAAAAGAAAATGGAAATATAAGGATTCTATTTTAATTTCACAACAAGGGGGAAAGTGCTCAAATGCCAAAAGAACATGTTGAAAAGCAGATTGATTTTAAACCAAAACATGAAGGTAATATTCTGCCTTTGGAAATTCTATGTCTCTACTGTGATTTAAAGTGTTGTAGCTTATAGTAATCATCTTGGCAAAAACAAAAAAATGAATAAGAAATCTGAGAAATTATCATGAATCTGCATTTCAAGCTGTAAGGGGGAAAGACATAACCCAGCTAAAATTCTCATCCAAGGCAATTCTCTTTTAAATGCATCAAGGCATTCTTAGAAATAATTTCATCTTGAGGCAATGAGCCAAGTATCACTATCCTATGTCTGATTGAAAAGTCAATAATAAAAGCTCTTATTCTTATAGATTCATCACTTCATTATGTTTCCCTTTGTCACCATTCAGAAACTTAACATTAAGTGATTTGGATGTAACTTGAATCCCTTCCTTCTCTCTCCATCCTTTTCCCTTTGCCTTCTTCCTTCCATTCTTTTGAATGGAGCAATGAAGTAGCCAGATGTTAACATTTCCAAAACCGAGAAAATCAGTTCAGGATTTTCATGGACTTGCTAGCTGTATCATATGCTATTGTCAAACAAACAACCTCAGAACAATGATTTCAAACAACCATTTATTTAGTTCATGATACTGCAAGTCAAATTGGTAATTTAGGCTGGTATTGCCTGGGCTCCCTTATGTGTCTGCATGCAACCATTTCATGGTGAGGCAACTCTGCTTCCAAGGCTTGACTGGCACCTCTTGACTCTCCCCTATGTGATTTCTCATTCTGCAGAAGGCTAGCCAGAGTTAGTGCTCAAGATGGAAGCAGAGGTCCAAGAGAGAAAGTAGAAACAAGCAAGGGTTCTTGGGGACCAGGCTTAACACTGATACAAGTTCACTTCTGCCATATTCTGTTAGCCTAAGCAAGTAATAAGACCAACTTAAATGCAAGACGTGGGAAGCAGACTTTACCTCTTGATGGGAGGAGAGGCAAAGTTACTTTCAAAAGGTGTGAATACAGGAAGGCTGTTAATGGGGACTGTCAGGTGACCAGTCTACCATACTAGCTAGTTTTCTTCTAACACTTTAAATCATTTATTCAAGAAGCATATTTTTATTTCTGATTTTATCAATACTTTTTATTCAGGAGTAAATATTCCATGTTACTAAATGCTATCTGTCCCTTTTTGCATATGTGAAGATGATCATGGATTGGAGTTTTTCTTCTTTGAACCATAGAATTGATTATCTTAATAGATTTTCTAATACTGAACCTTCTTTGCCTTCCTGGAAAGAACTGTACTTGATTAAGTTACTTGTATGAAATAAGTTTCATGCTAACCATTGCCTGACCAGCACTGTTGTAATACAGGGTCATCCTAGAGGTAATCTGTGGAGTATCTTTGTATTCCTCATGCCACAACATATAGTATTGTACAAAGGGAAGCATGTAGTAATCTACAGAAGGGAAATGGAATGGCAATATTGGAAAATCAAACACAAATTAATTTTCTTTTAAGTCTTGAGTAAGGGAAGGGAACTAGAGAAAAATAATCTGTAAGACTGTGTCTAAGTGAGATTATTCAGAAATGGAAGAAAGATGATGCTGAACTTTCCTATTGAAATATTTTTTTTCTTGTGGGTGATAAAATATCATCAAATGGCCTGCAGGAAGGAAATAATGTGATAAAAATTTTGTTTTATTAATATAACACTGAGAGTCAGCAGGTGAAGAATTAGAAGGACAAGTGACCAGAGACATAGAATGCCACTGCAGAGTAATTATAGTACTTATGGCAAGAAAAGTGAGAGCCTAATGTTGTGTTCCCAGGTGGCGCAGTGGTGAAGAATCAGCCTGCTAATACAGGAGACACAAGTTCAATCCCTGGGTCAGGAAGATCCCCTGGAGGAGAAAATGTCAACCCATTCTAGTATTCTTGCCTGGGAAATCCCATGGACAGAGGAGCCTGGTGGACTGCAGCCCATGGGATTGCAAAGAGTCAGACACAACTTAGCGACTAAACAGAAATAACAAGTGTGAGAGAAGAGATGGAGAGTTGTTTGGGGGTTGAGTTGATCGAACATAGATTTTAGTGAGACTCAGTTTCCTGTTTTGCACTCATGATAAACTGTGTTGCCTTTACTAAAACAGGGAATGCAGGATGATGGGTAGCTTGGCTGTGTAGGAAGTGGAGTGAAATTAAGGAGTAAAGGGGATGAGCTCTGTCTTTGACATCCTGGAGCTATCCGTGAATACCTAGATAGAGTTTTTCAGTATAGGCATTGGATACAAAGGACTGGAACTCAGGAAAGAGATGAAGGTTTGAACATCATTGGCATGTAGGTTGTAGGTCAAAGCCATGGAAGTGGATACAATGACTCCTGAAGATCAGTGAAATGGGAAGAGTATGAAAAGGAAAAAATGACTGGGGTTAAAAAAAAAGAAAGATAAGCAAAAAAGGTGTGTCTTAGAGGCCTAAGGGGGAAAAGTGCCAAAGGAGAAGAATGTTTTAGGAAGGAAGGATTGTTAACAATATCAGAAGGTCCAGAGAAATCTAGTATGATTAAATTCTGAAAGGGTTTGACTGGATTTGACAAGTGGAAGGCCTTGTTGCTCTGCAGGGTGCTAGAGAAGTGAAACTCAAGTCCTGCTCAGTGCGGATTGGCTGAATCCACCGGGCCTGATTGGAGCTGGCCAGTCAGAGGGTAGGTGTGCAAAGGCAAGTCACACTTAATGCCCCTTATTTTTCTAAGTAGATATTAAACAGTTGGGAAGATAGCAAATGAAATTTCCTTCGAAAGATATCTGTTCCTTAAAAACTGCTGAAAATACTTACGAGTTACATTAACCAAGTACATACATAGCAGTATGTATCAATCAGATCTCTTTAGATTAAAAAGGACTGGATTAAGCCAAACTGATTTAAACCAAGCAGAGAATGTGTTGGTCCTCCTAACTGAAAGTCTTAGTGAGAGTTCAAGTTCATCTGAACCGAAATGCTCAAAAACTGTCATTAGAAATATGTCTCCCTCCACTTCTTAGTGCTGCTTATCTCTATGCTAATAACTTCACTCCCACTTTCTAACCAAGTCATGAGAAAAACTGGTCAGCAGCAGCTGTAAACTTACATCCTACCAGTCTATGAACTCCAGCAAACTGTGGACACCTCTTTCCCTATTATTTCAGCAGATATCATGGAGCTACATTCTGTTTAATGCGATGGTGAAATAAAGTGTCCATTCCTGGAACAACCTCTGAGTCCAGGGGACTGGACTTTACCTATAGGCCAGGCTTACACCATGGCCCGCCTCTAAAAGTGGGGCTGAGAGTGGGGGTCAGCCACACAAACAGCTGCTTGGATACATGTGCTGCATTCCTGTGTTAGGTCTTTTATTAGGTCTTGGGGTTTTATTAGGGTTCTGCTCAAGTCCCACATTCTCACCAGGCCTTTGCACATGTAGGTGAAGTAGGCCCCTCTTAACCTAATAGCAGAAACTGTTCTTGAAAAGAGGAGACTATAAGTGATGTGAGGGAAGCAGCCCTCTAACAGAAAAATGAGAGACAGGAAGGAAAAAAAAGGAACAGCATGAAAAAGCAAGCAAGCATTAACAGGGTGATTTAAAAGAAACAAACAAAAATAACTGTAAATAAACATAAGGATCATTAAAAAGCTATAGAGTTAATCACAGCACTTGCCTTGACCAATTCCTGCAGAAGACACCCTTCTTTGGTAATAAGCCCCCTGAGAATAAGCTGTGTTGACCTGTTCTGGTACATCCCTGGGGTGTATTTCTTTCTTGTCTTTTCCTTGTTTTCTACTTTTCATCTTCTGTCCCCATGTGTATAAATTTTCATTTATTTATTTTTGGCTGTGCTGGGTCTTCATTGCTGCATGGTCTTTTCTCTAGTTACAGCGAGCCAGGGCTACTCTCTAGTTGCTCAGTGCACAAGCTTCTCATTGTGGTGGCTTCTCTTACGGAGCACCGGCTCTAGAGGCACAGGCTTCAGTGACATGTGGGCTCAGTAGTTGCGGCTCCTGGATCCTGGAGCACAGGCTCAGCAGTGTGACAGATGGGCTTAGTTTCTCTGAGGCATGTGAGATCTTCCTGGATCAGAGATTGAACCCAAGTCTCCTGCATTGGCAGGCAGATTCTTTACCACTGAGCCAGCCGGGAAGCCCCGTCCCTTCGTTACTCTTTCTAATGGTTCACATCTCTACTGAGAGCTTTCCTCCTTACATTCGTAGCTACTGACTCCCATCTTCTTCTTGTTTCACCTCTCCACAGAGAAGTTTCATTTCACATTCCCTCAAGGAGAGAAGGAAAAGAAAAATATGAAGACGACACTCTACCTAGCCACTAGCATAGTTATTTAATGTGCCACAGATGCTGCATAATTTTCAGAGCCCTTTGTTCAAAATGCATTAAGAATTTCATGACAGCAGAGCATTAAAGTAAGACTAGGGTCCTTCTGGGGCTGGCTCTGTGCTGTTGTCAAGGATGTACATTCATGACAATGTACATTCATGATGCTGATCCAGGGCAGAACTCTTTGGTTACTTCCCAACTGCCATCCTCAGATATTCCTTTGCATTCACATGGCCATCCTTTTAGGTAGTGTAGCTTGTCCCATCCTCAAATTCAAGAGAGTGGAGTAAATCAATAGTATATCTCCATTTCCTTTGTCAGAAATTGGTTTAGCATGACTTATGAGAGACACTTCCAGCCAATGAGATCTGATTTCATTTTTGATGAAAAGAGACACAGGAGAAGAAACAGCTCCCCTTTCCCTAGACTTTATCATCTGTGCAATTACGCCCCACATTGCCATAGCCATCTTGCTGAATGAGGAACACTTTACTGAAGGTGGCAAAATAAAAAGAGAGAAAGGAAGCCACCAATTGGCTGTTGAATTAACTAGCCATGAAGCCATTTCTACTTAGGCTTCTTGCTATGTAAAATAATACAGTTTTATATTAAGTCATTTGAATCATAATAGCAGCTCAATTGGTATGTCTTAGTAATCAAAGCACAGCAGAGAAGGCAATGGCAACCCACTCCAGTATTCTTGCCTGGAGAATCCCAGGGACGGGGGAGCCTGGTAGGCTGCCGTCTATGGGGTCGCACAGAGTCAGACAGGACTGACGCAACTTAGCAGCACCCGCAACAGCGGTAATCAAAGACATTCTTACTTGAAAGTAAATTCTTAGATAAAAAGAACAGAAAATAATATAAATGTAAATTGTGGTGCAGCAAGAAGGAGAAGCTTTCTTGAAAGCATTGCTTTTCCACTAAAGAGATCCATTCCATGCTGTCTAGTTTCTCTCTCTCTCTCTTTCTCCTGAGATGGTAAAGCAATTCATAGAAAGTTTAGAAACAGGAAGCAAAATCACAAAAAAAAAAAAAAATGAAATGCAAACCCAGGTTTCAGAAATAGTTTTGGTAATAGAAGCTTTTATTTATGTATAAGCTTTCCTGAGGGCAATATGTGAGTAAAAGCTGCCAACCATTTCAGAAGCAGAAACAATACATCCTTGAATGTGCTTTTTTATGTCACCTTTGAAATTACTGCTATAAGCGACTTATATCTAGCTTCAAAATTTACTTATTGGCAAAATAGAGATAAAGTAAAGGGACATCTTTCCAGTGTGAGTGTGTCTGTGTGCTCAGTTGCTCACTTGAGTCCAATTCCTTGTGACTCCATGGACTGTATCCCACCAGTCCCCTCTGTCCATGGAATTTTCTAGGCAAGAGAACTGGAGCAAGTTGCCATTTCCTCCTCCAGGATATCCTTCCAAGTTAGGGATTGAACCTGTATCTCCTGCACTTTCTGGCGGATTCTTTACCACTGCGTCACCTGGGAAACCTAGGCAATCTTTCTTGAAGTGAAGTGAAGTGGCTCAGTCGTGTCCTACTCTTTGTGATCCCATGGACTGTAGCCCACCAGGCTCCTCTCTCCATGGGATTCTCCAGGCAAGAATACTGGAGTGGGTTGCCATTTTCTTCTCCAGGGGATCTTCCCTAGCCAGGGACTGAACCCGGGTCTCCCGCATTGCAGGCAGACGCTTTAACCCCTGAGCCATCAGGTTGTGTCCTAATCTTTCTTGAGCTGTTGCCAAATACAATCTGAGGCTACTTATTATAGTCAAGACTTTCTCTATTGTAAGTAATAGACAAGTAGACTTAATTGGGGGCTAAATCAAGTCGACTTAATTAGGGGCTACAAGTTGGACCGAAATCTGGCCCGGCTGAATTCAGGCTCACATAATTAAGGCTCCTTCTCAGCTCTTGGCTCCGCCCATCCTTGGAAGATACAATGCTCTGATTGGGCAGGTCTTCTACATACTCTGGCACTGAAGTTCACCAACCTCAGTCACCTAGACTGAGAGTGTGGAAGGGTAGTTTCTAAAGGAGGATGTGGGATTTTGTCTAAGAATATGAGGGAAGGATTCTAGGCAGGCAAAACCAAGTTGCCTAGGTTGTACAACAAATTTGTGTTGAAGTTTTAGCCAATGAATTGCAAGTTTTGCAAGGAAAGAAAAATGTTTTTCAGAAGTTAAAATAAAGAATTCTGAATCAACATTCATTTATTTTGAAATTAACATTTTTACCAGTTAAGTTTTGAGAATTAAGATTTTAATCTTTTGTCTAATCATTCCAAAAATTCATTCTCTTTCTAAACGGAAGAGATTTGTGAATTCACACATGTTTAATCTTCAAATGTAACTTGAAAGAGGAATGAAATTGAAACCAGAGACATTATGTATATTACCAAATCAAAATGATGACTGATTAGAGCTAACAAAGCAAAACTGTTGAGTGGAGCTATCTGTTATGTTCCATCAAAGTGGCAATTAAAAAGCTCAGATGTAAAGTCATATAACTTAGTTGGGTTTATATCAACATTTCTGATTGCTTGTCAGAAAAAAAACAGTTTAGTTAGGGAGTTGACTTCATGTATTGGAAAGTAACAGTTTCTCTTAAACAGCTTGTATTAAAATCTAGTCACAAGATACTGAATGAGTTGAGTTACTGGAAAAATTCCAAAAAGAGTTCTTACGGAATGAAAGGCATACTTCAGATAAATTTCTAACTGAACTTTTTATTTATTGTGAGTTCGGGAATTCACCCTTTTAAGAACCAGATCTCTAGACCTGCGTGAGTTTGAGACTGCTTCATTTTCATTGGCACAGAGACAAACACATTAGTTCCTTATCCCAAAATAACAAGACATCCTTTATTTCAAATAGAAGTAACTTGAAAACATTGCAGTAATTTATAGATACTATGTAATTGTAAGACACCTTGTTATTCCAAAGACTGAAGAAAAATTAGCTATTTAAGAGATGGTTTATCTGAGTCAAAATTATGGCATTGCTTTGCAGGGAGTTTCTTGCATCTCATGCAAGCCCAACTCCTTTTTAAGTTATCACCTGAGGAGTTGTGCAACGTTATAGTCAGTGCAGATGGCAGGTCCAGATGGGAGTGAAGGTCTTGATCAAATGAAGAGGTATCTTAAAAAAGCCCAATCTGTTTACTGTCATCTTTTAATCTCATATTAAGCGGGTTGCATCTATCACCAGAATGTACAATAATAATGTTATTAATATTAAGAGAAAAACCTCTGTATCTGAAACTAAAACTGACTGTGGCCTGTTCTCTCTTATAAGGGAGAGGTAACATAATTCAAAATCTCTATGTGGATCCTTTCTCCTCACAGAAACTTTGGAGAAGGGGAGAGGAGAATGAGACCCAGAGAAGGGACCCATCATCCATAGCCTTTGGCCATTCATGAGGGGCTTGGTACTGAGTTGGAGTTAGGGAGAGCTGCAGAATTCACTCCCATCCTATCAACTGTAGGAAGAACCAGTGTTGTTGTTGTTGTTTTTAGTTGTTTGCGGCAGCCAAAGAGGGAGGCAGAGACACAGCTGGGCAACCTGGTAGGAAGCTGGAGTTAGTGAAACAAGAAAGAAAGCCTAGTGTTGTATTTTAAGTTGTCTGTCTTAGAAATTTGTGGTGTAACCTTCTTGCCATTCCTTGGAATCATTAGTAATAATTTTCTGTACAAAAAAAATGCATTGATTTTTTTTTGAGGGAGAGAGTGTGGTTGGAATTCAAGGGAAAACAGCCTAAGTTCCACCTCTAAGGTACTGTAAATTGAAGGTACTGTGAATTGAAGAAATGGAGACAAGATTTCAATGAAACTGAGAACTCTGCAGAGTAAGAATTCAGAGTCACAAATACAGTCCAAGGTTGGCACAGGAATCCGGGAGGAAATGGGATGGTGGCTTGAGTTGACATCTGAGTTACTAACATACTAAGGATTATCAGTGAGAGATTTACTGTGGACCAGACTTTGGACTAAGAGATCACTCATGCTCTCTTGAAACAATTCTGAATGGTTTTAATCACTTTCTGTCTTTGAGATGAAGAAATCAAGGCCTAGAAATGTTAAATAACTTGGCCATAAATACTGAAGCTAACTAGAGAGCATAGATCTGCATGACAAAAAGCCCATGTTTTAAACTAGCAACTTATACTACCTTTCTGGGATCCTCATCAGCTCTAGAGTATTGATTGATATGCACTCTGACCCACACTCCTTTCCCTTAGTATAAATAACTAAGTAACACCTTTAAATGCTGCCTCAAATTCTGAAATCTTTTTAGTTTTAAAAGAAATCACTATTATCTACTTAGTATGTGTGGAAGGAAGAAGTCTAATACCTAATTCCTAGCCTTAGGAAAATTATAATCAAGTTGGATAAAAAAGGATTCAAATGAAAACAGAAAGCAATACGTGAGCTTCCAAACTAAAAACCAAAAGACTCAGCTAATGTGGGGCACTATAAAGTTATGGAGGAAGATATTATGGAATCCCTGGGTCAGCTCCTCAGAAGCTATATGGATTTGGGCAAGTCACTTAACCTCCCACACTCAACAGTTGCCCACTGGCAACATGGGAAGGGTCACAGCCCTTGCTTGTACCCACTAGAGCACTGACATGAGTCTTAAATGACATGACAAATGGAAAACTGCTTTGTAAACTGCAGAGTGGTATCAATTCTAGTTATTTTAGAATTTGAAGGCAAACATGCATCTCCCCCAGATGTTTAAAAATAGCTCATCTTCTACATCAAAGGTCAAATGCCAGAAGATAAGACTATAACCAGTACATTCAAATGAGACACCACTCCTACTCTGTCCCTTTTGTGGAGAGAATTATTGGCAGGACAGCAGGCAGCAATTGTAACAAGGAGCAATAATGCTAGTGTGCAAAGAAAGAAGAGCAAACACAGTCAAGTCAGACCCTCCCCTCCCCTCAAAATGTCCTCTCCTCTGTTGGTTATGGAACCAGAAAGTCTTATACCCTGGATGTTTCTCAAGTACACTCTTTTTTCCATTTCATCGCCCCTGCTTTCCTCAGGCACTCACTGCCTCTAGCCAGGGTATTGCACCAGCCAATACATCCATGTTCCACATCACGGTTTTCTTCCTAAAATTAAAATGTGTTCAAGTCACTCTTAAGGCTTAAATCCCCAGAATGCCTTCCCAATATCTGAATGAAGTATAGAACTGCAGCTCAGCAAACTCCTTTACTATCAGTTTTTCTCTCTTGGCTCTTCTTCAGTTGCGCTTTACAGTCCAGCTTGACTCTCTGTCTTGCATCTCTTCAAATAAGCCGCAGCTGAGCCACACCTTTCCATTTGCCCTTCCCATTTGTTCTTCCAATTATTTTTCACCCAGCCATCGACATTCAATGCAAAAGCAGCTTCCTCGTCAAAGCCTTCTTGCCCCATATTCTCCCATCCTATCACAGCACCACATACACCCAGAGAAAGTTAGGGTTCTCTCTGACCCACCCTCTTACAGTATTTTCCACAGGGAGCATCACTGTTTACTTTTTGGTCTCCCCAGCTAGACTGTGAATGCCCTGAGGTAGAGACTTCCTCACATTTGAATCCCTGCCCTTAGTTGGGAATGGGTATAACAGCTCCTTAATAGGCATTGCATGAATAAGTATACTAACCCAAACTTAAAAGCTCTCCATATTAGCACAGTTTTTTAAAAAAATGACTGCATTAGCAATATATTATAGAAGCACAGCTTGCTTGTAATTTTCTATCTCATGTACTCAGCATGGAAGTCTTTTTCAATCAGAATAACTGCAGTTGTAATTATTTAAAAGAAGTGACATGAGCTAAATGGTTCCTTGTGCTTAGAAAAGTATAAGAGAGTGCAATGATTAACAGAAAAATCCCACCAAGACATTTCTTTATCCTCATTTTCATGTCAAATCTCCTTGTTTTGGAACCTGCAGTAAAGTTTTGACTCTATTAATTATGACATTACTGCCTGCTGCTATTATCTTAAGGACAATGTCAAAAATGCTAAACTGTGAAAACCAGCAGGGTAGAAGGAGCACGGAAAATGGAATGTTGCAGTATGAGAAACTCTCTAAAGGGAGAAATTCAGTGCCCAGTGACCATTATCTGGTAGGAACATTTATCTGACTGTGAGTATAAGCCAAAGACATTTAATTTACAGCAGGCAGAGTAAAGGTCAGTGCCAGACATAACTATTTTAGCTGCTTTTTCTGTGTAATGGCAAGTATAACAGAATTCTATTGGAAAAATAAGTGAGATGCATTAACCAGTGACTTACCCTCTCAGAACCTACAATTTACTCTAGACTAAGTAATGACACTGAGGGGCCATGACACCCAAATTGGTCCAGCTTTCTTTATTAGTAGGATATTTTTAAAAGGGAAATTGGTAGTCTTTTCCCCTTTCTACATTTTTTAGTGACTTCCTTAAGTAAAATATTCTGCTGAAGCCCATTAGTAAAATCTTTCTTTCTTATGAGGCTGGAATCGTTGCTCTTTTTAAAAGGACAGTGGGGATCTACCAATGAAGGGTAGGGCAACATGACATCTTTCCCTTTTATCAGCTTTCAGTACTCTAACCTGTACCCTCACCATCCTGGGGCTGAAACACTGCACCTGCTTCAGACACCTCCCATCATCTCCACCTACCTACTGCCCCAGCCTTTACAGGGTCACCTTACAGCACAGGGTGCTTTGAGCATCTCACCTAATGCTGTGGGGCTTCTCTGATGCCTCTACATGAGGTGCCTGTGGGACCTACAGGAATCCCACCTGTGTCTTAAAAGTGTCTGTGCCTAGAGGCAGGGTAGCAAAATTCTCCTTTTTCATCTGTTGAGTGAATAGATCTGGGGCTTTCTTTCGGGTTAGTCAAAAAAGTTCATTCGGGTTTTTCCAAAGGATATTACAAAAAACTCAAATGAACTTTTTGGCCAACCCAGTAAATGATTCCACAGGTAGTGCCAATGGCAGTAAGCTCCCATTGCCCACAGCGGTGACCAACTAGACCACACACCATTGTGTTGGCTCACTTCCCTCCCTGTTTCACTCTACCCAGTCTCTCACTCTTGTTCTTTGAGATCATAAAACTCTCCAATCCCCAATCCTCCATTCACTCTTCTTCTGTGGTAACTTTGGGAATCACACAGGAAGATGATGATATTAAATTGGAATGAGCTTTGGGCTCTGAATGGGCTTCCCTGGTGGCTCAGATGGTAAAGAGGTAGACCTGAGTTTGATTCCTGGGGTGGGAAGATCCCCTGGAGGAGGGTATGGCAACCCACTCCAGTATTCTTGCCAGGAGAATCCCCATGGACAGAGGAGCCTGGCAGGTCACAAAGAGTCAGACAGGACTGAGCAACTAAACACAGCACACAGAGTTCTGAATGGCTGAGTGGAGATGAATCCTTTATTCACCCCACACGGCTAACCCTATCACATTAGATTGGGATATAAATGAATAATTATAAATATTGTATGACGCCACTGAGGCTTGGAGATTGTTTGTTATAACTGTGAGTGTTATTTACCCTAATGCAGCCCTCGGTATTGTGCATGGGAATTCTCTTACCTAAAATGAATACTCTCTTCCCTCCTTTTCTTTCTAACCAAAATCCTGTCAATATGTAAAAGCCCAGCTGGAATCCTACCTAATCCACAAACTTTTCGATGACCACAACAGCTCATGGTGACCTCTTTCTTCTCTTAACTCCTAGGACACTGTTTTCCTATTTGGACCTTAAATAAGTACTGCTTTCTTATTTGCTTTTCATGTGCTACTTGTCCAGCTGGATTATAAATTATAAGGACACTGACACTGAGGGGCCATGACACCCAAATTGGTCCAGCTTTGTAGAAGATTACTACTACTACTACTACCACTACTATTATTATTAGGCCCCTAAAGCAATTATCACCAGTGTAGGTAGGTGGTACACAGGGAAAGAAAAGTCAGAAGTCACATAAGGCTTAGAAGTCCTATAAATATCATTGTATGATTCTAGCTTGGGCTAAATATAAGAATTCAGCCCCAGTAATTCTGGCTCACAAGCACAATAATGTATTCTCTGAGGATAAAATTTATGTCTATATATAATTGAGTTGTTCCTAAATACATTTAATTTGCTTTTTTTCTTCAAGGGCTAATTAATGTTAGCATTTCCTCCACCTCTACTATAAAAGCATATTGAATAATATCCCAGATCATGAAAGGAAGGATTAGAATGTGAGATCTCTTTGAAATCCCCCACACTACTGATTTTCTGTCACCCATATTTAGCTTCTGCTTTGAAATGAAAGTCAGCAGTTTAGTACAATTTGTACTGGACTTTATGTTTACTTTTTCTATAACAACAACAATAATAATAAATATTAATACTTCTTTCCATTTCTGAATTTCCTCTTTCTGACCCTAAATGTTAAACAGTGATATTCTTTTTTTTTTTTTCTCTTTTTCTAATTGTGAAGAACAAACTGCTGAAGTTTATCATTTCAGGTAGCCATGACTTATTTTGAAATTAAGCAAAGGGAATTTTTTGAAATAACTGTTCTAAGTCTAAGGATTAAGAACTTGAATCAGATACATGTTCACATATTTTATACAAGTTGCTGCTTGAAGATACTGGAAACCATTATAACTGGAAAAAAAAAAAAGATTCCATTTTGATGCTGTTGAACCATGCCAGTTCAGTAATACAGATACCTTTGACATCCTTATTCACCCAGCGGGGCTTAGTGCTAGCAACTTGCTTTTCTGTCCAGTCAATGCTCTTTCATTCTGAGCTGGAGAGAATACTCTGCAACTGCACAGTTCATGCCCTCCGGGTTTTGGTTTTTCCCCACTGAAGCTCCTTGTACAGAGATCAGTGCCTACTGGCTGTACCAGTACTTCTAACAAGCACACAGCATTCAGTCTCACCCTTTTCAAGTCCCAAGTGCGACATGTTAATGATGAAGAATAAAGTTTCTAGCCTTTCAAGGAATAGCTTGAAATAACCCAGCAACATGGGACAAGTATCTAAAAAGCAAAGAAACATTTTTATGGGCAGTCTATCACCATTGCATTTGAATTTCTTAGCAACCGTAATTTAACCTCTGGTTGACATGAAGGAAGGATAAGAACTAGGATATAAATACACTGATTCATATATTTTTCTCCTCTGAAAACTCCAATGTGAGAATTGCCTTTTAATATCTGGATGAGGTTGGTTTTTTTTTTAATATAGCCACCATTAAAGATTTTCTGCAGAGATTTTCAAAATGTATTTCTCAAAACCGCAGGTTTTCCATGGTGGTACATCAGGGCTGCCAAAATTGTAGCAAAGTGTGTGTGTGTGTGTGTGTGTGTGTGTGTGTGTGTGTGTGTGTGTGGTGGAGGGGTTCTTTCCCTCTTCCTACCCTGGAGTTTTGCTTTTTATGTTTTACATTTGGATTTCTATATAAAATTTACAACTAAAAGAGAATGGACTCTGAGGGGAAATTTTTTTTTAAATCCTTGAATGAGGGACTCATGGAGACATTGTTTTTTCCCAATCAAAGCAAATCATTTTTTTTTTGCATTGAAATAACCAAAATTTGATGTTTCAGGAATGTGTGGATGATATTTGCCTGGGGTCTAGTCTTCTTTCCTGGAGCTTCCCAGGTGGCATTAGTGGTAAAGAACCTGCCTGCCAATGCAGAAGACATAGGGATGTGGGTTTAATCCCTGGCTCGGGAAGATCCCCTGGAGAAGAGCATGGCAACCCACTCCAGTATTCCTGCCTGGGGAATCCCATGAACAGAGGAGCCTGGCAGGCTATAGTCCATGGGGTCACAAAGAGGTGGACATGACTGAAGTGACTTAGCACGCACATAGGCAAGGTCTGGTTTGGACAGGGGTTCTGTGTATTCTGTGCCAGAATAGGAGCTGCTCTGGTGAGGGTACCTAAGCATCCCCCACCACCACCCAAAGGAAACAATATAGAATTTTATCCAAATTCTATTTGGTTTTCATCAACAGTCCACCATTTTATTAATGCTAACACAGTAGAGACAATAAGACCCTCTCAATATATTTTAAAAATAATAACAGCTATCATTTATTGCATGTTTTATGCCATGCTCTTTGGCAAAGTGCTTTGATTATAATGAGAACTGATTTGAAGGAAATTTTTTAAAACTTGCCCAAGCTCACACCCCAAGTAAATCATAAAGCTGAAATTTGAGCTCATGTCTGTCATCTCAGCATCCAAGTTTTGAATAACTAAGCATCTTTCCACTCATTTCAATTCAGTTCAGTTCAGTCACTCAGTCGTGTCCGATTCTTTGCGACCCCATGAATCTCAGCACACCAGGCCTCCCTGTCCATCACCAACTCCCAGAGTCTTCCCAAACCCATGTCCATCGAGTAAGTGATGCCATCCAGCCATCTCATCCTCTGTCGTCCCCTTCTCTTCCTGCCCCCAATCCTTCCCAATATCAGAGTCTTTTCCAGTGAGTCAACTCTTAGCATGAGGTGGCCAAAGGTTTGGAGTTTGAGCTTCAACAACAGTTCTTCCAATGAACACTCAGGACTGATCTCCTTTAGGATGGACTTGTTGGAACTCCTTGCAGTCCAAGGAACTCTCAAGAGTCTTCTCCAACACCACAGTTCAAAGGCATCAATTCTTTGGCACTCAGCTTTCTTTACCATCCAACTCTCACATCCATACATGACTCCTGGAAAAACCATAGCCTTGACTAGATAGACCTTTGTTGGCAAAGTAATGTCTCTGCTTTTTAATATGCTATCTAGGTTGGTCATAACTTTCCTTCTGAGGAGTAAGCATCTTTTAATTTCATGGCTGCAGTCACCATCTGCAGCGAGTTTGGAGCCCCAAAAAATAGTCTCTCACTGTTTCTACTGTTTCCCCGTATATTTGCCATGAAGTGATGGGACCAGATGCCCTGATCTTAGTTTTCTGAATGTTGAACTTTAAGCCAACTTTTTCACTCTCCTCTTTCACTTTCATCAAGAGGCTTTTTAGTTCCTCTTCACTTTCTGCCATAAGGGTGGTGTCATCTGCATATCTGAGGTTATTCTTATTTCTCCCAGCAATCTTGATTCCAGCTTATGCTTCATCCAGCCCAGAGTTTCTCATGATGTACTCTGCATATAAGTGAAATAAGCAGGGTGACAATATACAGCCTTGACATACTCCTTTTCCTATTTGTGGCGCACTGGCCTGGGTGTGGTTATTCAAAGGTTGTGAATTTGAGTCCCACCAGAGTCGAATTTGGACCTCCCACGTGGCTCAGAGGTTAAAGTGTCTGCCTGCAATGGGAGAGACCTGGTATGATCCCTGGGTTGGGAAGATCCCCTTGAGAAGGAAATGGCAACCCACTCCAGTATTCTTGCCTGGAGAATCCCATGGACGGAGGAGCCTAGTGGGTTACAGTCCATGGGGTCGCAAAGAGTTGGACACGACTGAGCTACTTCACTTTAGTTGATCTTCCCACTAAATGCCATGAATTGTACTGGGCACTGGAATACACTCATTAAATAGGTCTTCCAACTTCAAATTTCCTGCCTGGTACTTAAAGAGTTCAATAGAAACATGCTGGACAAACATGTATGAAGGAGTCTTTTAGCTCAGCTCTCGTCTATTGTGTGCACAGTGGCTATTGTTTGCCAGCAACCAACTGCAGAGCTTTCTTTTGGGAAATGCTCCTTTTTCTACTCTAACCTTGTGCGGATATGTGCTGCCCTTCACTTACCCATCCCACTCTCCTGCCTCCTCTGATTGATCCATGTGGCCCCTGCTTACAGATAATTGGAATGGTTTTGGGTCCAGCTGGGTGAATAAAGGCTCTGCCGATCAGAGTCCTCCCCTCTGATCTTGCAGCTGGGACCTTAGTCTCAGTCTCCCTCTGGTGGCAAGCCAGGAGAAGTCTGACATAAGAGTGTCTATTGTTTCTATGTTAGGTCTGACCTGTATTCAGAAACCGAGAAATTGAGAGATTGAAATCATGAGGAGAGAAGGAGAGATGGTAAGAATGGCAGAGTTTGAGACCTGATATCAAGTTGTTCTCAAGTCCCATCTCCACTCTTTTTTTTAAATCTTTTTAAAAATTAATTAATTAATTAATTAATTCTCTTTACATTATCGTGTTGGTTTTGCCATACATTGACATGAACCCGCCATGGATATACACGCGTTCCCCTTCCAGAACCCCCCTCCCACCTCCTTCCCGATTCCATCTCTCTGGGTCATCCCGGTGCATCCCCTTTGCCAACTAATTGGGTTTAGTCCCTTCCAACCAAAATAGTTCTGACCAAGATGGAAGTTTCAATCACTGGGTGGGAAAGGTCCCCTGGAGAAGGGAATGGCAGCCCACTCCAGTATTCTTGCCTGAAAAACTCCATGGATAGAGGAGCCTGGCTGGCTACGATCCATGGGATTGCAAAGAGTCTGACAGAACGGCATACACACAAGATGGTGGGTTTATAAAAATTCTCATGTTAAGCTCATGTTTATACTGAAAGAAGGGGAAAAATACTTCCTGTCTTTCCTCTGCATATGGCATATGCTTCCTTATCTCTAAGCTTAGACTCTGCAGCTCTAGATGGGAGGATAGTGGTAAGTATTGACAGAGTAGAGAAGCAAAGTTTTGGAATTTCACCAATAGCACTTCTGTTTTTGTTTTATATTCCTTGTCAAGACTTTTATATTGCAAGGAGATGTTCCTGACCATTAAATGGTGAGAAATTAATTTTTATAGTATCATATATTTCTACATAATAGCTGGTAATAAAAGTTCTTATTCTGAAGAACTCTGGGGAACATAAATAGACATTCCTTGCTCCTTTGGACATGAGGAAGTGAACTGAGCTTAATTTAATTCATTGAGTTGAGCTTAATTTCATTCATTGTTAAATTATTCTGTAATAATTACATAATTA
Organism: Antilocapra americana; assembly: GCA_007570785.1. Lineage (NCBI taxonomy): Eukaryota > Metazoa > Chordata > Mammalia > Artiodactyla > Antilocapridae > Antilocapra > Antilocapra americana. Next base: position 23,618,757 of record ML663006.1, read on the forward strand.
CTATAGTATTACTATTAATTATCAATTTATGTAATAGATAAGTTGTGAGATAATGCTTCATTTTATAAACAAATGCATCATGGAATCGCTGCAAATACTGATTTCAGAGTGTAAAACACTGCCCTGACAATTTACAAAATCTCTTATGGGGAAACCAAAGATTATAGTGAGTCCACATATATTTAGTTGACACACAACTTATTAAAAAACATGTTTTTTAATTGAAGCTAGACTGCCGAGCACAGATGGGAGCCAAAATCGAGCCCTCACTTCTCACCCTAAGCCATGTGCCATGAGGCTGCCTGCACTCTCTCAATGGCACCAGCAGTGGCCCTCCTGAAAGCAAAGCAAATTTTCCTGGGACCTAAAACTCCTTGAAAGAAAGATGCATTCTTCTGAAACACAAAACAGGTAAATAATGACAGAAATAACATTTTCCTATAAAAGTTATGCACATAAATGCCCAATAATCCCTTATTAAACTAAATGAGCCCCTTATCAAATAAGGAAGGTAATGGTTTTCTTGATAATATGCCAAAAGGAAAGTGATAGCAAATGACTTAAAGTATATGTTCTAATTTCTTTTAATGGCTTATTTCCTTATTATAGCTGTGTGGGTTTTTTTTTTTTTTTTTTGTCTACTCTACTCAACAGCATGAGGATTGATGACAATCTTATTTTATCTCTTCCCTTGTCGAATAGGGACACCAGAAGAATAAACACTTATTTTAACTTAAATTTTTTTTTTCTTACTATCAGCATTTCCCTCCTCCATCTCCCCCCTCACAGCTGCTCTGATCCTTATGGAACATATGGCTGATGGGAGAAGTAGCCCCAGTGAGTCAAATAATCACATCCGTATCAGTGGGGTTTCAGTTTATCAACACTGACAATAAATTTCTCTCTGTGACTCACCATATTTTGCTTTTTTATACCACAGAAAGGTCCTGGATGTACTTACGGTGCTTTCTATAAATAACAGCCACACATTCCAGCTTTCGAAGGAGCACATTCTGCTAAACATAGACTGTGGAGACAAGCAATCCCTGTTTTCCTTGCTGTATATCATGGGTGCTAATTCAGGCTCAGTTTTCCTTATTTCATCTCAGCCTGGCCTTGGTTGTTTTGGGTCCTTTCCCAGAAGTCACCGCATCACTTCTAGTCCTCCATGGCTAATACCCAGGCCAGCAGTATCTACAGCTCTAGGATGTTGGAGCCTCTTGGCTGCAGTCACTGTTAGCTGGGTGGACTTCACTGTTGTTAAACAGTCTTACAGACATTCTAAGTCAAAACCCAGAAGTTCTGGAGTCTCTTGGTAATCACAAGCACCATAAGCCATTTGAAAGTTGAGGTCTGGGTATTACTGACCTAGAACTTCCAGCTGAGGCAGAACGACAGACAGCTTGGCAAGAATAGCTAGAGTTAGCTCCAGGGCTCTATGGAATATGTCACTAATACAAAAGATTTACAGTGTGACTTACTCAGTTCTCCCAGCCAGTGCCAGGCTAGACTATAACCTGGATATTATGGGACATGACTTGGTTAAATCTTCTCTTGCTTTTTGGCTTGCTCCTGTTTTGTTTTTTTGTTTTTTTTGACTTTTTACTTTTTCTGAAAGCATCTGCCATTCAGCAGGAGAAACATGAAACAGAAGTCTTTTGGGTTTTTTTGGATACATGTTTTAAAGGCCTTGCTCCTTTCTTTCTATAACATTCCATTTAGCTCTAAAATGCCAGCAGTCCCATCAGTCACACCAGATCTTTCGCCAGAGTATTAGTGTCCCATGCAGTGCTTTCCAGTTTACAAAAGGTGACATCATGTTCAGTCCGTCACTGAGCCCCAGAAAAGCCCTATGGTGTGGTAAGTGCTATTCCCATATGAGAATTGAGGAAACTGAAATTAGATCAGTTTTATGACTAGTCCACAGAGGATAGCCAGAACCCAACCCCAACTCTAGTGCTCTTTCTGTTCTAACCAGAGCATTTTTTGTCTTTAGAACTGTGCAGAGGGTGCTGGATCAGAGCCCAAGGACTTCCAGTAAGTCACTCCTTGCTGGCCAGAGGAACTTGTAATGGTTGCTTAATCTCTCAGCCTTGATTTCCTTTTCTGTAAAATGAAATCCTTGTTTGCTCTCATACTTTATGATAGCCAAACAGGATCATCAGGAATCTTTCCTCCGTGAGCAATACAAGTGTGACAGGGGCACTTTACATACAAAGGAAAATAGAGAAGTTGATAAAATTTACTCTTTCTGTGACCTTCTTTTACTATTCCTTTAGTCTGCTGCAATGGGTGGATTATTTACTGCCATTCAAGTTTGCAGTTTTGTTATCTGCTAAGTGAAGAAATTGTGCTTTTCTCATATGATTTTATTGAGAGTTATCACTCTGTCTTCTCCAGGTAAATCTTAATACAGCATGTCCATACAGTTCAGCAAAATCTTATGGAAAGTTAGATTGACTTTTGGGGATTTTTGAGGAGTTTCTCTTTTTTTGCGTTTTGATTTTAGGTTAGTCTTAGAACATTTTTTGGCTTCTGTGTTTGGGTTGAGAATAGAGATGCCAGTATTTTTTTTCATTTCTAAACCTCAGCTCTAACCTTGTCATACATGTGAAACTGGTCTTTGCTGAAACATATTGAGAAAAAAAGGCTTACCTGGGTCACTCTCATCTAAGGCAACTGATTGGCCCATACAATTAGATGAGAGATTATGAAAGTATCTTCCCTGGACCAAGAGCATCATCAACTGGGAGCAAGTTAGAGATGCAAAGTCTCAGGTGCCACCCGAATCCTGCCAAGTCAGAAACTCTGGGATTGGGACAGCAAAATCACTCTAAAGTTTGAGAACTACAGAGAATAGGTAATTGTCCTATTAGAATTTACATTTTTTACTCTTAAACTCCTCAGCACATGGCTCTGTGTAAGTGAAATCACAAAGGATATCTGTTAGTGGAATGGGAGAAATTTTATGTAGGGACAATTAAGGCCCAGCTATGACTAGGGAATAACATTAGCTACATTGTTATTCTCTGTACCTCTTTAATTTCCTTATCACTACCTTAGACATATGTTATGAATGTCCTTTTCTTTATTTTAAATGTGTATGAAACCTTCATCTAACAATTAGCATCAGTACATAGTATAAAATTTACAAGCCTATATCTTAAGATACTTGTAACTACCAAGCTATGTTTGAACCTTAGTTCATTTCTGCTGAACTGAGGTTTGTCATTTTTGAGTAATCATCTCTTTGGGCTGTTCATTTCAGTTCAGTCGCTCAGTCGTGTCCGACTCTTTGCTACCCCATGAATCGCGGCACGCCAGGCCTCCCTGTCCATCACCAACTCCCAGAGTCTACTCAAACCTATGTCCATCAAGTCAGTGATGCCATCCAGCCATCTCATCCTCTGTCGTTGCCTTCTCCTCCTGCCCCCAATCCTTCCCAGCATTAGGGTCTTTTCCAAGAGTCAACTCTTAGCATGAGGTGGCCAAAGTATTGAAGTTTCAGTTTCAACATCAGCCCCTCCAATGAACACCCAGGACTGATCTCCTTTAGGATGGACTTGTTGGATCTCTTTGCAGTCCAAGGAACTCTAAAGAGTCTTCTCCAACACTATAGTTCAAAAGCATCAATTCTGCGCTCAGCTTTCTTCACCATCCAACTCTCACATCCATACATGACTACTGGAAAAACCATAGGCTTGACTAGATGGACCTTTGTTGGCAAAGTAACGTCTCTGCTTTTCTAGGCTGGTCACAACTTTCCTTCCAAGGAGTAAGCATCTTTTAATTTCATGGCTGCAATCACCATCTGCAGTGATTTTGGAGCCCAAAAAAATAAAGTTTGACACTGTTTCCACTGTTTCTCCATCTATTTCCCATGAAGTGATGGGACCAGATGCCCTGATCTTAGTTTTCTGAATGTTGAGCTTTAAACCAACTTTTTCACTCTTCTCTTTCACTTTCATCAAGAGACTTTTTAGTTCTTCTTCACTTTCTGCCATAAGAGTGGTGTCATCTGCATATCTGAGGTTATTGATATTTCTTCCAGCAATCTTGATTCCAGCTTGTGCTTCATCCAGCCCAGGGTTTCTCATGATGTACTCTGCATATAAGTTAAATAAGCAGGGTGATGTACTCCTTTTCCTATTTGCAACCAGTCTGTTGCATGTCCAGTTCTAACCATGTCCAGTTCTAACTGTTGCTTCCTGACCTGCATACAGGTTTCTCAAGAGACAGGTCAGATGGTCTGGTATTCCCATCTCTTTAAGAGTTTTCCACAGTTTATAGTGATCCACACAGTCAAAGGCTTTGGCATAGTCAATAAGGCAGAAATAGATGTTTTCCTAGAACTCTCTTGCTTTTTCGATGATCCAGCGGATGTTGGCAATTTGATCTCTGGTTCCTCTGCCTTTTCTAAAACCAGGTTGAACATCTGGAAGTTCACAGTTCATGTATTTCTGAAGCTTGGCTTGGAGAATTTTGAGCATCACTTTACTAGCGTGTGAGATGAGTGCAGTTGTGTGGTAGTTCGAGCATTCTTTGGCATTGCCTTTCTTTGGGATTGGAATGAAAACTGCCCTTTTCCAGCCCTTTGGGCTTTACTACATGGTAAATCCTGTTTTGTCTTTTAGTTCTTGAGTGATGCTGGACCAATATGTTCTATTCTTCCAAATATCTCTCCACATTGCCAATTGCTATTCCACACAATTTTATTAAGAGAGCAAGTCTAATTACCTCAAGTAAAAGTACCTTTCAGAAGCACTCCATTTGGTCTGTTAATTCAGTTACTAGCAGTCCTTTTCTGGGGAAAGCATGTTCTGTTTTGATCAGCACTTTAATTTTCAAGGTTAATACTCACAAGCTTCTCAGAAATGAGGTTCAGCCTTGTGTGTGTTCGCTCTTAGTCACTTCAGTCAAGTCCGACTCTGAAACAGTATGGACTATAGTCTGCCAGGCTCCTCTATTCATGAGATTCTCTGAGCAAGAATACTGGAGTGGGTTGCCATGCCCTCCTCCAGGGGATCTTTGCTACCAATGTCAAACCTGACATTGCTTATGTCTCCTGCATTGACAGGTGGTTTCTTTACCCCTAGCACCAACTGAGAAGCCCAAAGATTCAGCCTTAACTCATGACAAACATATTATTATTCATCTTAGGATGGCAAGAATTTGGGTTGTGCTACTTTATTCCTGTGTGACTTTGAACAAACTACTCAACCTCCCAAGAACCTCATCTGCAAAATAGGTGCCTCATAGCTAGAGTTCAAAATCTGGAAGAGAATTCCATTTTTTAAAAAACATAACTCACCTCTTTTTCCACACTCAAGGTTTTCAGGTTTTTAGAGGAGATGCAAGGAAAGACAATAGAGCTTTGATGTCTATAATACAGGTTTACGTGCAAATCCTAAACTTTAACATTTACTACCCTGTGTCTTTGGGCAATTTACTTAATCTCTTTAAACTTTAGTGTCCTTATCTATAGAATGATGTAATAATAGCACTTATCTTGTGGAATTGGAGAGGCAAGTATATAAAATGCTTAGCCTGGCATGAGGTGAACATTCAAATATATCTGTTATAATTACCATGATTGCCTGTCTTTTTTAGCATGTGTCAAACAGTACTGACTCCTTCTTTGGACTAGACCATTCTTTTTTTTTCTTTTTTCTTAGTCACAGTAAGACAGAGTTATAGGACATGAATTTCTTCTCTCTTTTTCATCAATTCCATGCCAAAGTATATCTGACTATTGGCCACACTGTTTGAAGCAGACTTCTTGAAGATTAAGATGGGGATTCTCAATTGATGATTGGTTTTGACCTCTGGAGCTGAATAGTTCATTTATGGGTGGATTACCGAGGGCTTTTTCTTATGGCTTGTAGCCTGTAGCCAAGTCTACCCATGCAGACCACTGGGTAGTTCTCGACACTCCCCACCCCCAACAAAAATTACAGGCCATTGTGAATACTAGTCACAAAATTCCTTTACCTTCTATTGCCATATATCATAATGATACTCACCTTTGTCTAACCAGCTTCTTGTATCTTTACAGTTACCATCATCACACCTTTGGTCACTCCTCATTTGGTGAGAGCTCTACACTAACAGCATAAGATGGAACTGGATTCTGAATCAGCCTTCCAGTGATATGGTAGCAACCAGTCTCAAAGCACAAGGTAGGGAAGATACTTCTGGTAGCATTTGCTATTTTGATAGCATTATCATCCTTATTTTATAAAATTTTTCAAACTTAGGATTCAGCTGGTCACACTATTATTTTTTAACCTTAAAATATGTCCTAATACTGCAACCTCTGCTTTACATATAGGCATGTCTCCATAATTAGATCATGAGTTAAGTTTTCATTATATCAGTCATTTATAAATTATATGGGCTAAAGTGTGACTAATGACCCTAATTATTAAATGAAGTAATATGTTGGCAATCAAGTCATTTAACAGTGCCCAAGCAGGTAATCATTTGGTAGAAAAGTCTTAGCTAGCTTAACAACTATATAAAATAACACATCACATATTTTTACAAAATGACTTCAGTGTTAAAAATCAAGGTTAGAACTCAGAGTGTTCTCTTTTGTCATGAATACATTTCAGTTTTTACAGCAGAAACAAGAGACTGCTTTTATTATACTATTTATGGTAACTAATTATCTCTTTATAAAAGGAGGTTTCATATAACCTATTTTTGGAAAAGCAGTTAAGAAGCTATTTTGGTTTTCAGTGTCCAGAGATTTTGCTCCTTAATTTTATACCATAGTTATATATTGTAATCAGAGTGAGTATTTTGTGCATGGGTTTTATTCAGAGGAAGTTACTGTAATTCAGAGAGACAGTCACCAACATGAATATAGCTCTAGATTGGTCAACTATTTCTTGTACTAGTTCCAGGGATTGATTGGAATAGAGCCTGATGGTGGCAGGGCTGGCTGGGGCAACTTGGGGACATGAATCTAGGGAAGAAAATTTTGGTATGTGCACATCTGCTGTTACTTGGTTTTGTAGCCAAACATTGCTTCTTGAATTTCTTGTCTTATCAGTGAAACCAAAGATATCCTAGATTTCATTGGTGCTGTCAGATCTATGATTATAGATCTTTCTAATAATCTCAATGATGGTATTATCCTCAGCTAAATAAATTCTTCTCGAATGTGTTATTATCCATCTTAGGAGAAGTTACATTAGAGTTAGTAATGAAGGTATTAGTCCCTGCTTAACCAGTTTAGGGAAAAGGAACTTAGCTTTCTGAGTTTTAAGATGATTGTTCATAGAATCTTGACTCAACTGAAATTTTGACATGTAAATATAAGTTGAAATTTTAACTGGAGAACTGAAATATTCTTTTATACTACTATACAAATTCTCCCTTTTTATTAAAAAATGCACTGTTATGCTCAGGGCTGGTGCACGGGGATGACCCAGAGGGATGGAATCAGGAGGGAGGCGGGAGGGGGGTTCTGGAAGGGGAACACATGTATACCCATGGCAGATTCATGTCAGTGTATAGCAAAATCAACACAATATTGTAAAGAAAAAAGTCTTTCTTGAATTTGTTACAATAAAAAAATAAAATAAATAAAAAATGCACTGTTATATAACTGGCTTTATCAACAGAGATAGTGGTATATAAATTTTTTTATGAACAATATCATGTAATCATGGCGGAGACAATGAGACAAAAGTATCATGAATAAATAAACAAAAGGTATCATGAATAAATAAACACACAAAAGAACCAACAGTGTTTAGCAATGTTCCTCAGGTGAATGACACAATGTAATATCTATAAACAGAGTCATGGGCCTTCCATGTTATTTATAAAGCCTGTTTGGGATTGTGATAAAGATACTTTTCAATTTCTGGGTCCTAAATCTCTCAAGGACTTGTCATTTTAAATCATATACTTTGTACATGCTGTGTTCTAATGTATATCCCATCTGAGATACTTCAGAAATACTAATTTATATTTATATTCTCTGGAAGCTGTTCAATGTAAGCAAAGACTTCGTTTAGAACCTCCAACTTTTGTAGATCAACTCACCAAAAGTCAATATTTTGAAAGAGAAGATTTAAATTAATTGAATGACCAGTTTGCCAACATTTACTGATTTAGCAAAAAATTGTTTTAATATTTGAAAAGGGACACTCAGATTTAGTTACTGATAATAAAACATACAAAAGTAATGCTGATATGTCATTTGAAGTACTGGCCAAAAAAGGAAAATATAAAAATGATTAGAGTCTAAAGAAACAGAAACTGTCAAAAGAGGTCAGAATAATTCCAGTACCTATAAAATGCCAGAAACTTGGTTTCAAATAAGGGGCAGTTGGAATATGTACACTTTGTGGCAATTTGTGGAAAGGTTTGTTGTGAAAATCTGACAGAGCATCCGAAGAGCAAGGAGGGTGTCCAGATGGAGTATTATACTGGACCATGTGATTAGTGTGGGTAGAGAAATAAATGATCAGGGATATGACAGGAGAGTCCACATCATCTCAGATGTTGACTGCAAGTGCCTAAGAGTTGAAGGTTGATATGCTTGCTACCTGAGAAAGTGGCAAAATATTTTTAAAATACTGCTTGATAATAAGAATGTAAAATTGCATTAAATGATATTCCTGGTTATTTTATTTTCTCCAAACTTTGAAGAGTTTTGGTCTGTTGTAAAGGACACAGTTTTGTTATTGTTTGTTCTGTGCATTGTTACAAAATGAGTGTAGCTCAATCTCAAGGACACTTCACTCTTTGGCATCCCGTGTTGTCAGCTGTTGGACTCAGTAATCAATGGAACTGATATTTGTGTCACAATGTGGGTATTTCTCTCATAGTGGCAGCTAACCTAGAGCCTCAATTGCCCGTGTTTCGTTTCTTGGGGCTGACAGTTCCTGTAGCCTTGCATGTTACATGAGTTGATGACACCAGCTGCTAGTGTCACCAGTGCTACTTTTTAAACTTATTATTAGCAGTATTTAGGATTCCCTGGTGGCTCAGATGGTAAAGAGTCTGCCTGCAACGTGGCAGACCTGGGTTCAATCCCTGGATTGGGAAGATCCCCTGGAGAAGGAAATGGCAATCCACTCTAGTATTCTTACCTGGAAAATCCCATGGATGGAGGAGCCTAACAGGCTACAGTTCATGGGGTTGCAAAGAGTCAGAGATGACTGAGCGACTTCACTTTCACTTATTATTGCTATGTAATATCAGTAGTAGTTCCTCATGTTTAGGCAGACAATAGTGGAAATTTACTGGCAGCAGTCTGGAAGCCCAATCCACTCATGTTATCCTCAGGGAAAATCAGGCTTCCCTTGGCATGATGTGACAATCCGGGAGAGCAGCAGAAGTTAATACCAGGTAAACAACTGTAACACACTCCAAGGTTGCAGGCATGTATAGCAGTCTCAGGACATGCACTTAGAGATATTTTTAGATGCAGAGAAGTAGGAAGTGGTGAGTGGTTTTGAAGTTTCTGCCCTTACACTGCTGTCTCAGAATCTGCTAAGTTACTCTGATACATTGAACTTCAACTATGAAGATGAGAAGATAATCTCATCATTTCACCCAGAAACATATAAAGGAAAATCACTGTCTTCTGACAGTTTGTGTTACCAGGAATTATGACATAACATGTTAAAGCAATAAATGAGGTTCACTCTGTACAGATTTCTCTTTTTTTAATTTCAACTTGTGTTGTAAAGTCGCGAAATCTTGCCTGAATCTTTGCCACCCAATGGACTGTAGCCCAACAGGCTCCTCTGTCCATGGGATTTCCCAGGCAAGAATACTGGAGTGGGTTGCCATTTCTTTCTCTAGGTGATCTTCCTAACCAAGGGATTAAACCCAAATCTCCTGCATTGGCAGGTGGATTCTTTACCACTGAGCCATAAGAGAAGCCCTAAATTTTAGCTTTCTTGAAACATAATTGATGTATAAAATTGTAAGATATTTAAAGTATACATAGTGATGATTTGATATATACAAACATGATTAAAGGATCCCCGTCATCTAGTTAATTAATATTAATACATCCACTGCTTTACTTATTTATTTAGTGAGAGACCAGTAAAGTTCTAATATTATACAATATCACTTACTTGTGGAGTCTTAAAAATTGATCTAAATGAACTAATATACAAAACATAAAATAGACCCACAGACATAGAAAACATATTTACAGTTACCAAAGAGGGAAGATGGGAGGGATAAATTAGGAGTTTGCGATTAACATATACACACTACTATTTATAAAACAGATAAACCACAAAGACCTACTGTACAACACAGGGAACTTATATTCAATATCTTGTAATAACCTATAATAGAAATGAAGCTGCAAAAGAATATATGTATTATATATATGTATAACTGAATCACTTTGCTGTTTACCTGAAACTAATACCAACATTGTAAATTAACTCTACTTCAATTTTACAAAGTAAGTTCTATTCTCTTAGCACATTTCAGTCATGCAGTACAGTATTATCAACTTCAGTCACCATGTTTTACCTTAGATTCTCAGATCTTATTCCTCTTACAGCTAGAAGTTTGTTCAGATCTTATTTATATCTACGTCCCTCTTTTTGTGGATCTTTGCCTATTACCCATTCCAGAAAACTTCCAGAAGCCGATGGATTTGCTCCCAAAACCAGAGGAGGTGGATGTGAGACTGAGAAAGCTTACCTAGATTCTCGATGGCTTCCGCAATATTTCTTCATTTAACATGAGCAGTATGGTTTGAGTGGTCTGTGCTCACCACTGCTCTTACAACTTTGCCCTTTGGGGGCACTTGTGCCTGAAATGCAGACTGGGTGCATCTCAACTCTCCTGCACCTCTTTGCCATCACACACTGTCCCTCTGGTAAAGTAAGCCTGAGAGCAGAAGTTGATGCAGACAAACTCCAGTGACATTGCATTTACGCTGTCACCAGCAACATGGTAACTGCTTCATCATTTCAGGGTTTATCCTGAGAATCAAAGTCAGGTGGTCAAATTTGGGGTGGGGCAAAAACTCAAGGTTTATGAATTTCCACTTCTCTTCAGATCCACCAATGTTTTCATTCCACATTTTGAGCGTTTGGTAACTTTGTTGGAGATGGGAGAGCAACATAGAAGTGTCAACACTGTTATACACAGCACATGAATATGGAATTATATAGAACACATTAATTCATTTATTGTATGTACTGATTCAGACTTATCTAATTAAGCATCTGATTGAAAAAGATGGGAAGTTACCGCTGTCAGGTAATTGTGTAAAATGGAATGCCCAACTTTTGTTGAAACAATAGTATTTCACATGAAAATGATTAGGTTACACTGATAATTTTTTTGAAATATTTTAACAGCTTTTGGTCTTACTTCAGTATCTCAGGTAGCATTAGTTAATATTTAAAATCTAACTCAATTTGAATATCTGCAGTTATCAGAATTAACAATCTCTCTAAAAGTGCCAAAGTTATTGAAACCACAATGGTAAAATTGTCTTGACTACCAAAAGCACATGTAGAAGCCACCAAATGGGTCAGTCTTCTTATTCTCTGTCTTCACAGATGATAAAACATGCAAAAGAGCATTGATACTTGGTACAGGGTGTGGCATATGGTAGGTAAACAATAAACTTATTGACTTAAGTATCAGCATAAATGTTGGTTGTGCTGCTGATAGGTCTGGCTTATTTTTTCAGTCTCTTTTCTCTCTTATAGAGAGATTTCTCTTGTCATTCTCAGAGCTGTTAATCTGGTCTCCATTGCCCCTCATCTATTTGACATGTCTGGACTCAAACCAGAGAAAGTGTTAGTGTTTTTCCTGAACAGCTCCTCAGCCCCTGTGCAAGTCAGTGATTGAGAAAGATGGATATTGCCTACTTCTTCAGCTTCAGCCCAAAGAAAAACACTTGTTACAGATGGACCTGTGGAGTGTGATTAAATTCAGTCATTCTGTAACTGATAAGAAAAGCGTGTGTGTCTGTCATCACAGAGGCTAGGTAGGGAAACAACGGGCACCGCATCGGCTGGTGAAGCTGCCATGGTCATCTAGGTGTGGTGGTAAGAAGGGAAAGTTTCCTTCCTTGCCATTAACACGAAAAGAAAGAAGCCACCACCTCTGCAAAGACTTTTCTTTCTTTTCTTTTACATTTATTTATTGCTTTTGGCTGCACGTGGGCTTTCTCCAGCTGAGGTGGGCAGAGGCTCCCCCGCTAGTTGTAGTTCATGGGCTTCTCATTCGGGTGGCTTCTCTTGTTGCGGAGCAGAGGCTCTAAGACACGCTGGCTTCAGTGTTTTCAGCATGTGGCCCTGTAGTTGTGGCACATGGACTCTGTGGGGCATACAGGCTCAGCAGTTTTGGCACATGAGCTTAGCTGCCCCACAGTATGTGGCATCTTCCCGGACCAGGGGTGGAACCCACGTTCCCTGCATTGGCAGGAGAATTCTTAACCACTGGACCACCAGGGAAGTCCAGCCTTTTCTTTTTAAAGTGAGAATCTGAAGCCATTTGACAAGCAGAACTAGGGGAAACTAGTTGATAGCCTTTGCTCTCTTTCCTAGGGTTGAGGGTTTATTAAAGGGCACTGAAAAGGGGCAGAGATCAGGAGAATAAATTTGAGGCAGCGTTTGCAGATTGAAAGTAAGCTAAGTGGTCTGGACGTGGGGAATTCTGGCAAGATGGGAAAAGGAAATGCTGCTGTTTCGTTTCCTAGTATAACATAAACTTAAGTCAGCAGTCATGTCTCAGAGCATAAAGCACCCTCTACCTTCTACTCTTCCACACCCATAAATATGATGTGGGGAAAGAAAGCTGGTCAGTAACTTTCTTTAAATTCTCAGGATGCAAGGTATAATCTTAATTTATTCTTTATTTTCATTTTTATAGAGTAAAGGAAATAACTATTTTTTACCATTTACCAATGGACAAAGTGACTGAACACTAAAGTGGTTTAAAACTGAAGTAAGTGGCAAAACAAAAGAATGATGCAGTTATCCTTGGTCTCTTAAAGAACCCCTCCGGTAGGACAGGCAGTATGTGATGCAGCCCTGAGCCGTGAGAATCTCTCTCCTTGCTTATGACCTGTAAGGGGCACTGGCCACAATCTGAGCATATGAGCTTCAGTCTCTCCAGTGAGCTCTGCTGCTGTCTAGTTAGTGGAGTGAGAAATTAAGGCATAAAAAGGCCAGGACTCTGAGAAATTTGTACACGAGTGTAACTGCTCATAGCTGACGCTTTTGCACTCTGATCGATCCTGTGGTCCCTGCTAAGGACCCTTTGCTGGCCCAGAAGCACATGCCTCACACCACCTCTTGCCCTTTCTCAGGATTCATAATATCTGATTCACATCAAGCCAGGCCTCCGAAAGAGACCTGCTGGACAATGTGGAATGCGTGGAGAACATAACTGAGACCCCGACGGAACCGGTGGCTCGGGTCAGAGAGCTCAGCACCGCCAGGGGATGCGTGGGACCAGAGAGACGATCATTTACTGCACTGGATCTTTAGCGGGTAGCAAGGACATGATATTCAATGTTTATGAAATTACCTCACAGGGAGAGGGAAAGCAATTAACTATCAGAGTAATTTCAAAAAGCATTTTAAAATTCAGGGTAATAGAAACAGGGCAAAGTTGATATCATTAATGAATCACTACGGCAAGAGGAGAAATGAAAACACTCTTTCAAAGTGATCAGAAAGTATTTATGAAAAGCCTACTATTTGCCCAACACTTGTGAGATTAGGAAGTCATATAAAACATGATTCCATCCCTCAAGGAGATTATAGGATTTATCTTAGACTTATTTATAAAAACATTTTAAGTTGTCAAGACAGGTATGCTTGCAAGTGAGTGAGTTACATGCAGTGGTGAACTGGTAAATCAGCTGTCATAGAAAACATAAAATTCTGGTTTGTTGTGTTTGTCAATTTCTGTGTTGCACTTCTCCCACCATAGCCCTCACTGAATGTAGAGTTGGGAAGGGATGTGCAAAACTGTCTCTCACAAGCTCATCCAAGCCAGCTCCAGCACATGTGGGTCATCTGTCTACATGAGCAACACCTTGTTGTTCAGTTGCTAAGTCATGTCCAGCTCTTTGCAACCCCATGGACCCCAGGCTTCCTTAACAACACTGTAAATGATGTCATTTAGATGTCTGGAGAAGGGAGATCAGCCAGTTAGACTCCTATTAGGAAGACTTTAGTGGGAGAAGATAGGATTTACATAAAAGGAGGCCTTTTTAAGTTGAATTCTCAGAAGATAAGGCTGCTTGATTTAATATCCCCACCTCTCCTCACCCTGGCAGAGCCTCTGCATGTAGTAGATATTCGATAAAGAAATGTTTGCTGAATAACAAATTGTTAGGCTGAAAGCAATGGGAAGGCTTTTTGGAGCAAAAGTGTATTTCTGAAAAAGCAAAAATAAAGTCAGACCAAAGCAAGTAGGACCAAACATTAATGTCTGTTAGAGCTGTTCATAGATACATACCTATGATTATTATGTATTTTATTTCCTGCTTTCTTCTTTATATAGGAAATATGCTATAAAAAGTACTTAAATCTTTTTTTTAAGCTGAGAGGAAAAAGAAACTGTGTTAACAAAGGCACAGAAGGAGGAATAAACACAATCTGGCGGGTGCCTATTAGACACTTTGAACCGATCAGAGGGTGGCAGGAAACAGTGTAAGAACATGGATAAATGGAAATCTCACCCCAGTTAACTGGTGCTATTCATACTGCTTCTTAAGTGGTATACTAAAGAACTCAACCCATTCTTTCTTCTTAGCATTATAGTTCATTTGTTAAGTTTTGAATTTCTGTATTTGTGGAGGAAAAAATATTAACCCAAATTAGAATTAGATGGGGAAGGAAATATTTCATCTTATTTCATAGGGAAATGGACAATTTAAATGAGAACATTTTTTATGAAATGAAATCAGTGGTATCGAGTGGTGTTAATGTAACTGCCTCTGTATTGAATAGAGTCCAAGTTGTTCAGCCCCTTTTCCTGCTCTGAAGGCACACATATTCGAAAGCAGCCTAAAATAGTGTCCAATTGGACAAATGTATAGAAAGGTACGGGGTCTTCTGAATTAGAGTTCCATGTTCTACTCATTGCATAAAACAAAGACTAAATCATACATAAATTTATACTCTGTTGGGAGTTTCTTGTGGGTAAAATGAAAGAGGACAAAAAGTAATCATCACAGCAAGCTGTCATTCAAGGAACTAGAGAAAAAAATACAGAGACAGGCATGCTCCATTCTGCTTTGTGTGTTTCGCATCTCTATATTAGCATCTTGTAGTATTAAATAGCACCTTGGAAAATAACTCAGAACAGAAGTTCTCAGAAAATATTCACTGTCTTCAATGTACTCTAAACAATGCATTCAGCTCCTTACAGTCATGCTGTCAAATTACAGTAAGAGGAAAACAACAACAAATGCTTGCCCTAAACACAGGATTTCTAGAATTGAGATTCAGTTCAGTTCAGTAGCTCAGTCATGTCGAACTTTTTGTGACCCCGTGGACTGTAGCACGCCAGGCTTCCCTGTCCATCACCAACTCCCAGATCTTGCTCAAACTCATGTCCATGGAGTTGGTGATGCCCTCCAACCATCTCATCCTCTGTCGTCCCCTTCTCCTCCCACCTTCAGTCTTTCCCATCAATCAGGGTCTTTTCAAATGAGTCAGTTCTTTGCATCAGGTGGCCAAAGTATTGAAGCTTCAGCTTTAGTATCAGTCCTTCCAATGAATATTCAGGATTCATTTCCTTTAGGATGGACTGGTTGGTTCTCCTTGAAGTACAATGGACTCTCAAGAGTCTTCTCCAATACCAAAGTTGAAAAGCATCAATTCTTCGACGCTCAGCTTTCTTTATAGTCCAGCTCTCATATCCATATATGACTACTACCATACCTTTGACTAGACGGACCTTTACTGGCAAATGTCTCTGCTTTTTAATATTCTGTCTAGGTTTGTTAACAGCTTTTCTTTCAAGGAGCACACATCTATTAATTTCATGGCTTCAGTCACCATCTGCAGTGATTTTGGAGCCCAAGAAAATAAAGTCTGTCATTGTTTCCATTGTTTCCCCATCTATTTACCATGAAGTGATGGGACTGGATGCCATTATCTTAGTTTTTGAATGGAGTTTTAAGCCAGCTTTTGCACTCTCCTCTTTCACTTTCATCAAGAGGCTCTTCCTCTTCGCTTTCTGCCATAAGGGTGGTGTCATCTGCATATCTGAGTGCTGGGGTCCAGCCCCGGTGGGTTCAGGGGTCTTGAAGGATGAGGGGTGTCGGCAAAGTACTGAGCTGAGTCAATGTGTTGATGGAGCAGT
This sequence comes from Antilocapra americana, assembly GCA_007570785.1. Taxonomy (NCBI): domain Eukaryota; kingdom Metazoa; phylum Chordata; class Mammalia; order Artiodactyla; family Antilocapridae; genus Antilocapra; species Antilocapra americana. The sequence continues at coordinate 23,635,095 of ML663006.1, forward strand.
CTCTCACTTTATTGTGGTTGGTTTACAGTTTTATGCCCAAGAAACATCCCCATTACATCACATATCATTCTATACAATCTTTTGTTTTCTACCTTCCATCAATAACTTTAACATTGAGCTCATTCCCCAATCTATCATCCAAACATTCCCCTTGCAGAAGTTGGATTTCTGTGTAAACAGATTTAACAATAGTATGTTTATTATTTTATTGTCTTCAGCATACTTCATTCAATCATGATAAGTACATCAATCTAAGCAGAAAGGTTACATTTCTCTTATCAGGTGCAGCTGTGTAGAGCTTTGGGGGAAGCGCTAAGCTTGAAACTGTTTTTATTCTAGTAACCTCAACCACTACCTGTCTCATTCTGTTCTAATACTCTGGTTCTTACAAGGAAATAGGACAATGAGACAGTCTAGCAACACTGCTTTAGCAATAAACCCTGTTAACCTTATACAACTACTATAGTGAATTCCTATGTCTACACTATCCTAAAGCAATCAATGTCTCCAACTATGCTGGCCACAGTTTTGAGCATTCCTAAGTCCCATTCCCTTGGTCTCTTCAAGGAAGGGAGCCTCCTCCGTGGAATGGTCGGGGGAGTGGGAGGTGGAAAGGTGACCCAAGTATGAGCCCTTCTGGTGGTGGCCCTGCCATGACCCCCAGAGAACTCTTGGTAAGCTCTCCAGTAACGAGTAGGAGGTGTAGTAATCTATTTAAATGTCCCTTTTATTCCTCCTTTGTCCCCGGGGAAAGGAATCCACCTTCCTGGATCCTTTGAGGGAAGAAAGGTCTGAGGGAGTTATCTTAGGACGGAATTCTTTCTAACTGGGACTGACCTACTGAGATGAGCTAATGTTCTGAGCATAAACAGAACTTACCAAGAAAAATACCAGGAGGAGCCTTGCCCTGGGATGCCCCGAAGGAAAATCCGCTTTGCAGTTTCCCTCTTAGTCTTGTGACCTTGTCATCCGAGTAAGGGGGCATCCTGATGGCTCCCGGCATCTGAGGTGATTGATATTTCTCCCTGCAGTCTTGAGTTCCAGCTTGTGCTTCATCCAGTCCAGCCTTTCGCATGATATACTCTGCATATAACTTAAATAAGCAGGGTGACAATATGCAACCTTGACGTACTCCTTTCACGATTTGGAGCCAGTCCATTGTTCCATGTCCAGTTCTAACTGTTGCTTCTTCATCTGCATATAGATTTCTCAGGAGGCAGATCAGGTGGTCTGGTATTCCCATCTCTTTAAGAATAGCTTATTACAAGATACTTAATATAGGTCCCTGTGCTACACAATAGGCCTTTAAATTACCAGTTTTACATATAGTAGTGTGTATCTGTTAATCCCAAACTCTTAATTTATCCCTGCTCCTCCTTTCCCCTTTGATAATCATAAATTTGCTTTCTGTGTCTGTGAATCTATTTCTGTTCATCACACTATTTAAACCTAGCATTCTTTAAGCTGGTAACTTAGCTGGTGAAGAATCCGCCTACAATGCAGGAAACCCCAGTTCAATTCTGTATTGGGAAGATCTGCTAGAGAAGGGATAGGCTACCCACTCCAGTATTTTTGGGCTTCCCTGGTGGCTCAGACAGTAAAGCATCAGTGTGCAATGAGGGAGACCTGTGTTCAGTCCCTGAGTTGGGAGAATCCCCTGGAGGAGGGCATGGCAAACCACTCCAATATTCTTGCCTTAGAGAATCCCCATGGACAGAGGAGCCTGGTGGCCTCCCATGAAGTTGCAAAGAGTCTGACACAACTGAACAACTAAACACAGAGCACATGCTTTAAGCTATTCCTGTGTTTCTCTCTGAACTTTTTTCTTTCTCTTCCACTTTCTGGCACTTGTGTTTAACACTATAAAGGAAAAATAATGAAACATATCTTTAAGAACAGTTTTGGACTGTATGCTTAAGTGTGGCTTCCAGAAATATAGATTTAAGTGCTATATCTCAGATGTAGTTTAATAGCCCATGCGACATAACAAGAGTTCTTTTCTGTTTGTTGAAAGAGATGCTCTGATATTCAACACTGTGTGGTACTGAAGTTTTTCCCAATCATTTCTCCTTCTGTCCCAGGTTCTCTTTGATCTGTCCTTTGGCTACATATCCTTATGTTAAATCATCCTTCCTCAAACATATAATCTGTGTTTTTCAGTGCCTACCTCTTGCTCATGCTTTTTCTCCTAGTTATATTTATACTTTATATATATTTACATACACACACACACACTTTTTTCAGCTCTTTATTAGATCCCTAAAACCAATTTCTTAAAAAACAGAAACAATTCTGTTAACATTTGGCCAGATAATTTACTGATCTTGGCATTGCTAAGATTGAGATTTTGGTGCATTCTCTGAAGCCTGGATAGGAGATCGTCTAGATATTTCATATGCATTTATAATTTTATTTTTTTATTTATTTTTGGCTGTGCTGGGTCTTTGTTGCTGCATGTGCTTTTCTGTAGTTGTGGTGAGCAGGGACTATCCTCTATTAATAGTTGCAGTGTACAGGCTTCTCATTGCAGTGAGTTCTCTTGTGGTAGAGCATGGGCTCTAGGGAGCTTGCATTTAAATGGAAATAATACACCTAATTAAGATGTAGTATTTGGAACTTCATCATAGGACATGTTTTCTTCTATACCCTTGTGTCTTTGTTTCTTGATATACTCATCTTTCAAGCAAAGTGATGATATCTAAGTTTTGAGACTTTCAACTCTAAAATGGTCCAGCAATTTCCTTTCAAACAGCAGAGGACCTTTAAATTAAGGCTTGTCAGAAATCTGACATCATTAAAACATGTTTTCTTTAAATGATAGTGCAATAACTATAGTGTAGTTTTACATATGTTAGATAAATATTATTTGTTAATCCATCTAATTATGAGTGATTATCTTGCCAAATTGGGACTACTAGTTTAAGAGGGAGTTTGAGATGGTACGTTTTGATATTAAGAAATCAAGTAAATTTAAAATTGTTGTATAAAGTGGCATGTTAATGATAAAATTCAATTTATGTTTTTATACCAAAGCAGTATATACTACAAAAATTACAGAGAAAAACACTTGGAAAATGTCAGTTAACAAACTTCCATTAAAGTTCCCTCTGGTCTCATTTAAACCCACGTCTTCAGTAGTGTTCACAAGTATTTGCCAGGAACTCCTTAATTTATATTTCTAGTCTTGACCTGTCCTCTAGGCTCCAGGTTGTGTGTGTGACAGCACCACTTGGATGTCTCATATACACCTCATATCCTACATGTTCAAAGCTGAGCACAAGGTCATGCTCCCCAGGCCTGGTCCTCCTCCAGTGTACTCCATCTCAGTTCTCAAAGGATAACACCACATCTTCTCAGTTGTGCAGGATGGAAGCCTTGCAGTTAGCCCTGGCGTCTTCCCTCTGTCCCCATATCTATGTACTCCATCACTCAGTTTTGTTGTCTCTCCTAAACATTAAATCTATCCACTTCTCTTTGGATAGATTATAAGTCAAAACTGTAATAATTTCTCCTTTATTGGTAGGGTGATTAACCATCCAGGTTTGCTCAGGACTAAGAGGGATTCCATGATGGGGGATTTTCAGTTATAAAAAGGATCAGTTCTAGTCAAAGTGAGATGAATTGATTACCCTAATTATTAATCTCCATGATTTTACCTTTACCTCCCTCCAATCCTTATCTATGCTGAAGTCAGCATGATATGTTTAAAGTAAACATTACTTTCTACCCATTAGAATGTTTAAAATTGATAAGACTGACCATATCAAGTACTGGTGAGGCAATGGAGAAACTAGAACTCTAATACACTGTTTACAGGAATGTTAAATGTACTTTGAAGTAAAAAGTATTTGGGGACGTAAAACTACTTTGGAGAACTGTTGGGCAGTTTTACAAAGTAAACATATTCACCACCCACTCTTACATTTATCCAAGGAAATATATGTCCATAAGAAGACTTTCATATTCATAGATGCTTTATTCAGGATGGCCCAAAAGTAGAAATAACACAAATGTCCATCATCATATTAATGGATAGGCAAATTGAAATATACCCAAAGAATTGAATGTTGTATATAGTCACTAAATCATGTCTGAATATTTTGGGACCTCATGGACTCCTCTGTCCATGGAATTTTCCAGGCAAGAATACTGTAGTGGGCTGCCATTTCTTTGTCCAGAGGATCTTCCCAATACAGGGATCAAACCTGTGTCTTCTGCATTGGCAGGCAGATTCTTTTTCTACTGAGCCACCTAGGAAGCCCCAAAGAATGGAATGTGCATGCGTGCTAAGTTGCTTCAGTTGTGTCCAACTGTTTGTAACCCAGTAGACCATAGCCCACCAGGCTCCATTGTCCTTGGGATTCTCCAGGCAAGAATATTGGAGTGGGTTGCCATGCCCTCCTCCAGGGGATCTTCTCAACCCGGAAATCAAACCAGCACCTCTTACATCTCCTGCATTGGCAGGCAGGTTCTTTACCACTAATGCCACCTGGGAACCCCAAAGAATGGAATACTACTTGGCAAAAAGGGAAAAAATAAAGGCATTTCTGATACCTGCAATAATATGAATGAATCTCAGAAACATTCCAGTTTTAAAAAACAGACATAAAAGGGTATATACAGTAAAATAACATTTACATAAAATTATAGAAGAGGCAAAAATAATATATATAGTTAGAGAAAGCTGATTAGTGGCTGCCTAGGGCTGGGGAGGTATCACTGATATTAAAAAGGGGCATGAGACAACTTTCTGGGGTAATAAAAACATTTATATCTTGATTTTAGTAGTGGTTACCATTATACACACATTTGTCAAAGTTCATCAAGCTGTACTTAGAGTGGGTACATTTTGTTGTCTGTAAATTATATTTTGGGATTTTAAAAAATAAGTAAATTTTTAAAAACCCTGCAAATCTGTTCATATTACTTTTAGAATAAGCACCAAAATCTTAGCATCTAGCCCTGCCTGCCTCCGCAATCTCTCACACCACTTACCCCATACTTCCTGTGACCCAGTCCCACAGACCTTTTCTTTCTTTTCTTGGCTCCTCCCTACCTCCTACCACACGGGCCCTCAGCCCTTGTACATACTTTTCTTTCTGCCTAGTGTACTTCCCTTACCTACTTCTTTACAACAGGTTAGAAACTCAAATGCCACTTCCTCTAGGAAGCCTCCAACCTCCATATTACATCACATCTGCCTATGATACTCTCATTGCATCTTCTGTGCAAAAGAGTGCCTTTATAGCACTTACTGCAATTTGTAATTGTATATTTGTGAAATATTTTGACTGTCTGCCTTCCCAGTAGACTTTAAATACCACAAGGTTAAGACTGTTTTGTGTATGTGTGTTAATTGCTCAGGTGTGTCCGACTATTTGCAACTCCATGGACTTTAGCCCACCAGGCTCCTCTGTCCATGGAATTCTCCAGGAAAGAATACTGGAGTGAGTTGCCATTTCCTTCTCCAGAGACTGTTTCACCCACTATTATATCCTTACAATTTTGGGCTTAGAGTAGGACTGATAACTCAATAAATACTTGCTAAATGAATGAATGCTCAAGTACAAATGATAACTAATAATCACTCTTACATTATAGTAGAATAATGTTCAATCAGTCTAGCAGTTTTATTATTTAAATTCAAATTAATTAGTGAATAATTTCAACTTCTAAAGATTTTACAACTATGCAAACCTCACGTTAGTATTTTGTCGCTAAAGTCAAGCAAGTATTTGGCTATCCAGTTGTTCTCTAGGTGCCCAGAAAATTGGAAATTTATAGAATCCAACCATAGAGTAGAATTCAAAAAATCATGTTATTGTTATATTGTTAGTCATTTTTGGAACTTGGATCGTTAAATAGAGTATCTATTTCTACAAGCATACATATGGTTGACTTGCCAATATAGCTTAAGATGCTACTTACTTAATAACAATTAAAATGTTTTCTTACACATTTTATAATAAAGCATACTTTTGAATACAGAGAAAATATCAAAGTCATTATATAACTACCTCAACAGAACCATTATATTCTGTTAGGAAACCACCTGATAAAAGCTTTTCATGACACCAAAAAACCCCCCAAAAAACCAATTTTCCCTCTTTTTAGTCACATCTAGTGGCTGTGGGAGGGATCTTAGTTCCCCAAACAACGATCAAGCCTGGGCCCTCAGCAGTGAAAGCAGAGTTTTAACCACTAGACCACCAAGGAATTCCTCTAGGTAACCATTTAGATACATTAGAGTTAGTAGTTACATTTCCTTATGAACCTGTCTTTATGTTTTACTGTGAGCTATTCTCAAAAGAAAGGAACACTTTTCTTTTGGGGTTTTCAAACTATCAGGATAATGAAAACTAAGATATGTTTAATTAATAACAAAAAGATGTGATCTCAAATCTTTTGGATATGTGAAGGATCCTGCTACTTATTCTGAAAAACAAAATAATCACCACCTCTGCTGTGTGTGATGGTAGTTGACCATAATCTCTTGTCAAAATACTTGGTATGGCAAAAATAAATCCAGCAGTGTTGGTGAAAGTGGATCCTATTTTTGTTGAATTATGTTGCTTGGTAAGTTACTCACCATTAGTAGGATTTAATTCCACCATAGGATTTACCTCCACCATAGTTTGGTGTCCAGTCAAACAACAGGGAGGAAACACAGCCCAAAAATTGGATTAAAGATTAACCGGCATGGCCCCGCCCAGCAGAACAAGACCATTTCCCCCACAGTCAGTCTCTCCCATCAGGAAGCTTCCATAAGCCTCTTATCCTTATCCCTCAGAGGGCAGACAGAAGGAAAACCACAATCGCAGAAAACTAATCAAACTGATCACATGGATCACAGCCTTGTCTCAATGAAACTATGAGCCATGCCAGGTAGGGCCACCCAAGAGATGGGAATACCAGACCACCTTACCTGCTTCCTGAGAAATCTGTATGCAGATCAAAAAGGAACAGTTAGAACTAGACATGGAACAACAGACTGGTTCCAAATCGGGAAAGGAATACATCAAGGTTGTATATTGTCACCCTGATTACTTAACTTATATGCAGAGTATATCATGTGAAATGCTGGGCTGGATGAAGCACATGCTGAATCAAGATTGCTGGGAGACGCATGGATAACCTCAGATATGCAGATGACACCACTCTTATGGCAGAAAGCAAAGAAGAACTAAAACCTCTCTTGATGGAAGTGAAAGAGAAGAGTGAAAAAGTTGGCTTAAAACTCAGCATTCAAAAACTAAGATCATGGCATCTGATCCCATCACTTCATGGTAAATAGATGGGGAAACAGTGACTGACTTTACCTAGGGTCTCTTGAAATTCTGCAACTTGGGTAGACAGGGATTCTAACTCCACTGTTAGGACTCATAAGTGACCAAATGCCCTTGTGTGTACTGGCAATTGTCTGTAATTGCCTACTTTGACTCATTTCTTATAATCACTTGCTTAATTTTAGTGTAGCTGGAGTTTGTGAAGTTATTAATACATATACTTAGCTCATCAATCAGCTATAGATTCCCACTCTCCTCTACTTCTCCCACCCCATTTTTAATTCTGACCTAAGAACCAGGACCTTTCTTTCAAATATTTACACAGAATAAAGCCATTTCCATCAGACCTGAACAATCTTAGACAGAATTTAATCTTGATACTTACGTACAGTTCACACCTATAGATAAATAGTCAGGCCTGAATTATGGAAAGCAAGAACCTATTCTCGCATTTTTCAGACATTTTCAGGGAGAGATGAATTTTCAGATTCCAAAATTATGTGACACCAAAGTCAGGATGATGACTCTCTCTTTCTGGATGTTAATTATTCATTGAAAAGCTTTTTAAAGATATAGTTCAACATTTCTTTACTGACTCACTGTTAATAAGATTACAAGTAGTAATTGGAGTCCTTGGTTCCTTTTAAAAGCACTTATTTGTTATAATCCTAAATCACCTTTAAGGTGATAGAAGCAATTTTCTGAAAATGTGAAAAATCTCTGTTCCTTGTACATATGCTACCATTGCTTCTAACCATTAACAGGATTTACCCAGTCATTCTGTATTCATGTATTGATTGATGTTAATCTATCCTTGTTCTTCCTCTTTTCATTGTGATAATGAGATCTACTTTTGACAGATATTTAGGTTTATAATACAGTAATATCTATAGGTACAGTGTTCTGCAGCAATCTATAGAATGTATACATTGTGCAGACTGGAGCTTTATCCCCTTTGATTAGCAAGTCTCCTGTCTCCCCTTCCCCTCCCCGCTACTCCAGCCCCTGGCAACCATTGCTTTACTCTTCACTTCTTTGACTATTTGGTACTTCCTCACCTCGATATCTGCACAGGTTAGGGAAGGATAGCACATAGGATTATTTCTAAAAACAGAGATATTTGGTCTGGAATTTGACATGTGTCCTATACTGTCCTCGTTTTCCCACATGTTGAGCTGGTACACTTGAGAGAAACTGTATGGAAGACAGCCAAATTTGATGACAGAGGAGTCCTCACGTATAGCAAGTCTAAAATCTCATTAAGTGGTGTTTGGGATGCTGTTAATGCTATTACTGTAATACAAACATCAAAGGAAATCAGATCACACACTCAGGGAAATCGTTCCCTGCTGGAAATCCTGTTAGCTGACTTCAATTATGCTGTGCTTTTCCTCCTTCAGAAAGCTGTGTCAGCTCCATTATCTGCTCGCTAAATCACCTGCTTAATCAAAGTGCACACATTTGAAACTCATCAAATTAAGGAAAATAAAATTTGAATCGTGTGCTTGTTTGATTTCAGGTTGTAGCAATACAAAACTATTCTGAGTGCTAGAAGTGAATCTATGGACAGTGGTTAAGAAGATAAATAAAATTAAATCAGAATTAGAAAGAGAGACTTTCTGATTGGAAGCTTATAGGCTCTAAAGTAGCGATTTCTTTCAGGATTAACATCTATTTTTTAAAGTGCAATTCAAGATTTGTTAAATTCCCTCCATTGTACTCCTGAAAGAAAAACATAATAATATAATACCTGTATCATTTTTTTTGGTTTCCATTTTTATTATGAAAAATGTTAAACATATGAAAAGTAGATACTATCAAATAAATACATGCCATCACCTTTAAACATTATACTTCACTCTGTATAATAAAAATTTAAGAACCAGCTTCTTGTCTGAGATTGTCTTTTCATTGTGCGTGTGTGTGTGTTAATGTTAATTTTTCTCCTTCTTTCATGAGATGATGATGACAGTTGAAAATAGCATTTTAATGTCCAGAATTTAAAATTCATAAACCCATGGAATTTTCGTATTTAAAAAGTACAAGTTTCTGTTTGGTTATCTATTGCTGCATAGCAAACCACCCCAAAAATCAGAGTCCCTAAACAACAATAATTTATTTGCTCGTGATTTTGTGATTTGAGTGGAACTGGTAGGAAGAACCTGTTTCTTTCCCACAACTAAGTGGTCCACCTAGAGCTGGAGGAGCCACTCTCGAGAAGGTTCACTGCCATGCTGGATTCTGGCTGCCAGCTTGGATCTCAGGTGGAGCTCTAAGACTGCAGCACCTCTAGACAGAGTGGTTAGTATGGCCGTGAGACAGAATTCTGGCCAATGAATTACAAGAGGAAGCCTTTTGGGGTTGGGTGAGTGGATCTTCAGAAAGAATTTATTCACTCCTAAAAGAGAAACACAGGAAAAGATATTTTTGTTTTGCTAGATATTGCCATATCTTCAAGTGATGCTTTAAAACTGTAACAGCTATTGTAAAACAAGGGGGGAAATCAGTCTGAAAATGAAGCCAGCGTACTGAGGTTGGCAGCACATAAAGGTAAAAGGTATTTGGGTCCTTCATATTGTTATTGAGCTGCTTGAATTAACCATCCTTGAGGCCACTCTATCTAGGAGCCAATTGTGTAAAACTAGTTTCCTTCATTCTTTTAATATGTAGGGTCAGGGTTTTGTCCTTTTACTTACAGCTAAAAACATTTCAACTGATAATCTGTTTTCTTGCTTAAGTCAACACTTGCATAAAAAAGAAGTGAGTAAAATGAAAGTTGCTCAGTCGTGTCTGATTCTTGCGACCCCATGGACTGTACAGTCCATGGAATTCTCCAGGCCAGAATACTGGAGTGGGTAGCCTTTCCCTTCTCCAGGGGATCTTCCCAACCCAGGGATTGAACACAGGTCTCCAGCATTCCAGGCAGATTCTTTACCAGCTGAGCCACCAGGGAAGCCCCCCCCCCAAAAAAAAAAACCAAAGAACTAGGAAGCAAAGAAATGTCAAGTGTCTATATGAGGACAGTTTTACAATACTGAGTAACAGGTACAAACTAACATGAGGTATGTTCCAAAGCATGGAGACATACATATATATATATATATACACACACACATAACTGATTCAGTTTACAGCAGAAATTGACACAACATTGCAAATTGACTATACTTCAATAAAAATTTTTAAGAAGTATATCTTTTTTTTTTTTAAGAAAGAGAACATATAAAAAAAATTGGTCCTTGTTAACCACACTAGATAGTTTTAGATAGTACCCCTTTTCAATTTATTTCAGTCCTTCTATTTGGTCTAGAAGAAATTCTCACTTTTTACAAACTTTATTTATTTTTATTTGAAGGATAATTGCTTTACAATATTGGTTTGATTTCTACCATACATCAACATGAAAATTCTCACTTTAATGCTAGAATATCTTTAACATCTAAGAGTTTCTAGCCTAAATTTTTAACATAGAGCTGGCCTCAAGTTCAAAGTGATTGGCAGACAATGGAATTTAGCTAGAATTTAATAATATTTTGCTTTAGTTGAATTTACTTTTATGGTTCCATCCTAGTAGTGGTAAATGATATTGTTTTTCTATTTATGGTAGTAACAGTTTTCACATTTTAAGTAAATTATTTTAAGGTAAATGTTAATTAAATAGCAGTGTAGTTAGGGCATGGACATGGCAAAAATTATGAAGGAGGCCCAGGGACAGCTGAAGTTTGGGGAATACCGGCCTGGGGTATAAGGTGAAGATGCCCTGCGTATACCATAGCCACTTAGCTAGAATGTAGTTTTCCATTGACTATTTACTAGGATCTCTTTCATATTTCATCTCAGATGGATTTTCCAAGATGAACAGCTCTGAATATGGCATTTTAACTAACCTACTGTCCTTCCAGTTACATCCTTATCCTGGTTTTACTGGACCATTTGTTCCCTGAGTTTTACTGCCTCCATGACAAAGAATTAGAGTGTCATGCTCTTGCTTGGATTTTTTTTTTTTTTTTTCATCAGCACTTGCCCTTGCCATGTGCTTCTACCCTCCACCCAACTCAAGCATTTACTAATTCCAGAGTTTTATTAATTCTAATCCCTTTAAAAGGAATGTGCCCTTCTGCTTTAACCCTACCCAAAGTCCTGTTCATCCTTCAAGGACCAGCTCAAGGGTCAGCTTCTCCGTGAAGATTTCCCAGATCTCACAGGAGTAAGAATTAATCTCCTCTACCACAGTACTCTGAAAACTCTAATCAAAGCATGTTTCACAATCTACCTTGTGGACTGAGTAGATAGAGAGCTTCTTGAAAATGAGGACTTTGTCTCAATTATTGCTATCTTCATCTAATTAGTAAATATCTAAAAAGAGTTTGTTTAATTTATTGAACCAGAATCAAATCATATTTTAAATGTTGGAAATAATATTGTAATTGTTTTTATTTTAAAATGCTATTTTGTAATTTTCACAATAGTGTCTACTTTATGTTTTCTCCTAAAAGGGGTCAAAGAATCTCAGTCATGGAAAGAATCTTGAGGTATTGTATCACAATAAAAAGAAATTATTTTAACTATCCAAGGTCAAATTTATTCCATTTTGGAATTCATCCAGAAATGTTATCTTCCTTAGAAAACCCATTCTAATTTTCTGTATCTTTTATTCACAGGAAGTATTTCCTCAGTTTGAACCCTAACCACTCCAAGTTTCAGTTTAATTTGTTTCTTATTGTTCTAGTCTCATAGTCTCCATAAGAAACAGCTGGTCACCATCCATTTCATTTGCTCCCATGACAATCAAAAGTCACAAGCTCTAAATATCCTTTAGAAAGTACAAACAAAAAAAATTTTTTTTAATCAAGCATCAGTAGACGTCCCGTACTAGCCGGGTAACTTCAGTTTCTTTTCTTTATTTGTATGATGAGCATGGTTAACTCCTTTAAACAGAGAGTCTCTAAGACTTTCATTGAGAGGAAGTATCTTTCAGCAAAGAAAAGATAGTCACTCTTGAAGAGAGACTATTATACTATGTTTGAGGAAGTAAATGAATCAAAGTTAATTTGCCGAAAAAGACTGTGTCAAATTAATGAATTCAAAAAAATGTTCACAGGCCACCAATATGATGCGAAAAACTAGATATTGAGGGAGAAACTGCAGAAAGTTTACATTCTTGTGACCCCAGGAGCAAAGTGATCCAAGGACTCAGCCGAGGTTTGACCAAAGAAGAAGAGAGTCCACCTGAAAGCTGTGGTCTTGCATGATTCCTGGACACCCTGCCAACAAGACTGACTCCCCCCAGTAGTCACATTATGAGAAAAATGCATGTGAATTAGTAAATAGTAATTAGAGATGGAGTCGTGCATAGTCTGAGCTTCCCTGGTGGCTCAGAGGTAAAGAATCTGCCTACAATGCAGGAGATGCAGGTTCGATCCCTGGGTTGGGAGGATACCTGGAGGAGGGCATGGCAACCCACCCCAGTATTCCCTCCTGAAGAATCCTATAGAGAGAGGAGCCTGGCAGGCTACAGTTCATAGGGTCACAAAGAGTCAGATACAACTGAAGCAACTTAGCATGCACTCATACATAGTCTGCTTTGGTGAAAGATTTTGGGAGGAGTTGGGAGAGAGAGGAAATAAAGTATAAATCAGAGAAGGAATCAGAGTTATGTACAAAACAGTCAAAGTGAGGCTGCTCTCTTGGGAGAACATGGGGCAAGCACTCACCTTTTACTGCTCTCACTGACTGGTTGAAACCAGTGTAGGTAATAAAAGATATAGTTGCATATCTATCTTCTCTTTTCTAACATTGGCATTACTAACTGCAATGAGCTTAGAAAAGTGGAAAAGCTCTGTCTTATTTTTTTTGGAAGTTCTGTCTTCTGATGACCCCTCTAATTTTATTTAGCTTAATGCAACTGAAACAGTTGGCAGATTCGATCACTTTGTCTGCCCAGGAAAGTTGGAACCTCCTAGAGAGAGAATAGGAAGTAGAAGAAGACTTAAAACATGAGTCACAAAAAAATGTCCTCTTAAGAGGAGATAAGAATGCTATCTATTATATCCTTTGTTGATAGTGTTATAGAATTGAACCAGCTTCAAAAATTTATTGAAATGTATTTTTTAACCTGTTTCAGATTTTACCTAAACATTGTAGGCAAACAATTGTTTGTTTATTTAATACCCTAAAATAGTTATTGAGCACATCTCAGTAGAAGAGTTAACATGCAAAGCTCTTAGGAGGCTTTCAAGCTAACACATTCAACTTTGCACCATGCTATATAGACAGAGGGCAAGACGTGGGCCTGAGCGCTTGGAGATTTAAATCTTGGGGCTTCATGGAAGGGAATTAACTTTTCTACTCATATACTCTACTATAGGAGGCCCCAGAGCATTGAGCTTGACCTCTGTCCATTTTCTGTCCATCATCCATCACCCTGAAAGCTGGGAGACTTTCCTAAGAGGGAGGAACTCACAGGCTACAACTCTCTACATCCTCTTCCTCAGCAATTTTACAACCACCCTTCTTTCAGTGCACACACACACACATACACACACACCACTATTGTTAATTATAAGAATTTATAATTACAATTATAAATTATAAAAATTTATGTTAATTATAAGAATTTTCAAAGATAAAAGGTTTTTGCCTAGATTGGTACTTTGTGTACAATATTCAAATTATGTAAATATAATAGGTATGGGAAAATACTTAAATTCTTTAGGTAGCCTCAATGACAGACTAATTTTCTTGTATACTTTTAATTCTCAAGGGATAGCATGGAAGTCACTTTCCTTATTAAGATGGACCCCAGTTATTTCAGAATAACTAAGGTGGATAGTCTGAGAGGGCACACCCAGTTATATGCTTTGATACAAAGTACTGACAATCTTGACTTCTCTGGGCTAAAGGATTTAAGAATTAAGTTAGTTTATGACTTTAAAGTTTATATAATATCAAGATATTACTTTTTAAAGTGTAGCACACCTAGACAGAAATAAATTTTGTTAGCCATAATGTTGACTATAATATAGGAGGCACCCATTCTGAGTACTACAACAATAACTGATAGATATTTATATCTATAATTGAGCCCTATGTGAGAATTATAAAATGACTATTGAGAATAAATGAACTCAGACTCTGGGGTGAGAACCAGGTACCTTTGACCATATGGTAAATTTGGACTCAAATATTTGCAATGATATGGATATCATATAGTGGGTGTCTATAGTCTGGGTTCCTTTGAAAGCAGAGCCTGAGACAAGAATTCTGGTCTAGGTGGTTTACTTGGGAAGTGATCCCAGGAAGCAGGAGTGAGAAGCAAGAGACTAAAACAAGAAAAAAGGAAAACACAATAAAGAAAGCAAGTTGTAGAGGTCACTGCTATGAGCAAGAGGAGACTTGATTCCATGGAGACATCTGCAGAGTGTATTCCAGAATTTTCCACTGGAAGACAGGAGACTGGAAGATTTATACATCTGCTGTGTCCCATATTGTTTGGGGGTTGTGTGTGCTAATGCCCCCACCTTCTGGGGTCTTGTACTTCCGTGAAGGAAGAGGATCTCATCTCTGACATATAACACACTGGAGCAGAATATAACAGGACGAGTGAGGGAACTGTCTGCCAAAGCTGCTACTCGTCATCAGAACCAGGCCTGGGGAATGAGACACAAACAGGGAAAGGTCTGCTACAGGGGTTCTGCAAGCAGCTTGCAGCTCCTCCTTACTGAGCGATGGGTGGCAACCATTAGACACCGGAGCTCAGAGGAGAGCTCTGGAGCGTGCCCCTTTCCTCCTGATGGCCCCCAGTATCCACAATGAGACATGCACCACTTCAGACCTCTGCTCTCAGCCTCTGCTATGACCTTCTCAAAATGAGGTCTTTGAGTTCTGGCTTTTTGCTAACTAAAGAAGTCTATAGTTTCTTTCAAAGTGCTCTGTAAAATGTTAGTTTCCTACCTCAGTAGTGGCTAAATAATGTGCAGGACTCCGTATCCATCTCTCTCATCAGAGACTCTCCCTAACAGTGTGTCAGCTGTATATTCTTTTTGCTGTAATCAGCATACTCCATGTCCTGGAAGAGCAGCTATTAATATATAGGGAAGGAGTTTTAAATTCCTTCACCCAAGAAGGTTTACTTTCTTGTGGGAATCTAAGGAGAATAGATTTAATTTCTTGGGAAGCACCAGAACAATGCTTTATACCCAAGGGTGAGAGTATTTAACTATTTCATGTCCATCACTATGTGGGCTACCGTTGCATTTAAGCTGATGTGAACAAATTTCTAGTACCAAAGACTTCTGTGAACCTCACAAGATTTTTATAATTAACACCATCCTTTGACCAATTATGTTGAAGTAAGGCCCAGAACTTTCCTTTTTAGACAATGTCAAGTCCATTGGTTCTCACTGGAGACAATCTTGCTCCCCTCTCCAAGAAGCATTTGACAATGTCTGGGGACATTTTTGATTGCCATGACTTTGTGGGAAAGCAACTGACATCTAGTGGGTAGAGGCCAGGGTGCTGCATAGGGGAGGAAAAAGTAATTTTCCTTCTATTCTTCTAAGTTCTCTCTAGGGCCTGTATAATGAAAGGCAGACTAACAAGAGAAAAACAGTTGATGAACATGTATATTTCATGTGTATATGGAAAATACCCAGGAAAAAAATGAGTAATTTTCAGAGGTAGCTTAAATCCAGACTTAAATTTTATCTTCAGCAAAAAAGAAAAGAGACAAGTGTATGGGGGAGGCCAGTTATGTGGGGGTGACCAAGAAACTGGGGTGAATGAGAGTAAGGTTTGTTGGATGTAAGTCTGTACCTTTTCTATTGGTAAGAGTTTCTTGTGATCTAGTCACGTTCTTCTCATGCAGAGAGGAAGATATGCTATGCTTAGTCACTCAGTCATGTCTGACTCTTTGTGACCCCATGGACTGTAGCCCTCCAGGCTCCTCTGTCCTTGGGGATTCTCCAGACAAGAATACTGGAGTGGGTTGCCATGCCCTCCTCTGAGGAATTGTCCCAACCTAGGGATTGAACCCAGGTCTCCTGCATTGCAGGTGGATTCTTTACCATCTGAGCCATCGGAGAAGCCCAGAGAGGGAGATACCTTACCCTTAAGTGAAAGGGTAATCTACTCTATTTTCATCGTTTCTCCTGTGTCTGCTGTTTCTCAAAATAATCTTTATGCCAAAGAGCATATTTTGGAGTGGTTGTTTTATCCTTCCCTGGTAACATTTTACAATTCACAGCACATCACCCACAACAAAAGGAAAAAAATGTCAATTTGCTGAAATTGGGAAACCTCAGTCTAGAAACATTGAAATTTTACTTCTATTGATTTCGCAAACTTCATTTGTGACTTAATGAAAGTCATTTCACCTTTCCTGGTCTGGGTTTTTGTGAGTTGACAAGAACATTGTACTAGATAAGCTCTAAGGTCACCTCCAGTTCTGACATTGTGTGATGCTATGAATTTGCCCCTTCCATTGCTACTCTAGTTTCCCTAAGTCCTGACATTCTAAGATTATCCTGTTATTGGAAAAGCTGAATGTAAATAAGAATTGATTGTTTAACATTTACTCTCAGCCATAGAAAATTAATTACTGAGTTGCTGTTGAGATGACAGTATTACTGATTTAACTGTTGTTTAATGAATTTGAAAATATGTAAAAGAGTAAAGTCACAGCACATTGAAGATAAGTAAGAGGTAATTTTTACTTTCCTTATCTTGTTACCCTTTGTTTCTGTATATCAGCGGTTTTGTGGGTCATCCCAAGACAGAGTCAGAAGGTGCCAGCATGGAGCAGAAACAGGCTTGGAAGAGCATTGCTCCTGGAGTCATAGGACCAGCATCCTGGAGTGAAACTTATGTAGGTTATAGTTCCATAAGAATCCCATCCCTTTAATAATTGGATGACTTTGAAAAAGTTACTTTACCTCTCTGAACTGCAATTTCTTCACCAGTAAAATGGAGATACACAAAGTACTTATCTCACAGAGTAGTTTGAAAACTGATTTAGTTAATGTCTATAAAACACACAGATCAATGCCTGGCACAGAAACGCTATATAAGAGTAATTATTAGAACTATGTGACAGAGTCCCCTAAGACAAGCAGACAAATTGCTCAACAACATCCACATGGAATACCTCTCACCAATTTTAAGAATGACTGGAGGAATTCTACCCATATCTTCATCTGTTTTTCCACAGAATTATAGATGGCATTCAGATGGAATTCCATTTTTTCTGGGCCAAATTGTAGAATGTCTACTAAATGTTTTCTTGTCCAGTTAAGTTAAATGGAAATTTACTTCCTTTTTGACGGTCAAGTCCTTGAGGGGTAAGGGAGCTGCTTGGACCCACGTATGTTTTTAGTGAGATTATCAGGTTTCAGAACCACTGGGCAGTGGCTCCATCTGTTCTGAAGGCTAACCCTATTCAGAATACTGTTCCTGACTTCGCAGATCTACATGTTCTTTCAAAATGGCTAAAGCATTATGAAACAACACAGGTTAAGGATAAAGCCTTCCTTCTATTTTATCATTCTGTTAGTTAATTAAAAGCAATTGAGCTGATAAAATAGTGATGGATTTACAATTGGTTAAAGATATCATGTCTGTTCAGCAGACCATAAACTTATTCGTGAAAGAGCCAATTAAGGTATATTTTTAACTTTTAGATACCCTACTGACTTTTCTTATTCAGTCAAGTCTTTGTTTGTTGGGTCAGGTCTTCTCTTTCAAGGTACAGATTTTCTTATGAATTATTCTAATCCATTATTCAACTAAATCAATAAACTTAAAAGCTGCAGCTATCCCACAATATCTTTCTTTATCCTTAGATCCTAAAGCATTGAGACTCCAACGCAGCTCTTTTATCATCTCTCCGAAAGAGGAGACATATTATTGACACTTCATTTGGACCTTGTTAGTAAATATTCTCACGAACATGGTGATAGGAGATGCTGAATCAAAAGACTGCTAAAGGTCAAGCTGCCAAAAACATCAGACCTCATTGGCAGTTGGCACCCAGTATAGTAAAAGTGGAGGTGGTAGAGTGACTAGGCCAGGCCTAAGCTTTCTAAGCTCTTTGTGAACAAGCTGAGCAGTGTCATCTCCCTAACTCCTTTGACTCTTCTTGAATTACAGGTAATATTCAAGCAACAAACAAAAACAAAACTAGCTATAACTGGCACCAACATTTTGTCAGTGTTAATCATTAACTTTCCCACTTGGAAAATTAGAATAGTTTTTATAGAAGACTATATACTAAGCCAGGACAAACGCAGGTATCAGTCACATGATAAGCTGGTAAATGTTTAACAACCAGCTCCCTGAGAAAAAAAAAAATTGTTGCAAAAGCCCTGATTTCCACCATTTGTAGATTGATGTGATAAATACTCCCACGATGGCTGATTTCAAGCTATGTGACATGACTGAATATGGATTTGGGAAGAAATGTTGTACAACAGCTCTGTTGAGCTGTACCAACAGCTGAAAAATATGAGTCATTGAGTGTCATATCAGGAAACATTAAACTTACTTCTTGGGGCCAGTGAGACATGCTTTTGAAGTACAATTTTAAGTAAAATAAGATTTCCCTGATTCCCACCAAATTTAAATATATAAGCTACTATATCAGGTTAATGTCATGTTGATAAAGCCTCTGGAGTAAGATGGCCTAGGTTTGGGCCCTGGCTTTATCGCCTGCTAGAGTGTAGCCTTGAGTAAGTCACTCAAGCTAAGACTGATTTAAACATGAACATAATGGATTTCTGTTGTGTCCAATTCTGTAATGCTATGGACTGTTGCCCACAAGCCTTCTCTGTCCATGGGATTCTCCAGGCAAGTATACTGGAGTGAGTTACCATGCCCTTCTCCAAGGGATCTTCCCAACCCAGGTATTGAACCCATATGTCTCACATCTGCTTTGGCAAGCAGATTCTTTACCGCTAACACAGAAATTTGAGTTCGATCCCATAGGGTTGCAAAGAGTTGGGCTGGCCTGAAGCGACTTTGCATGCACATATAATGGACTTGGCACAGTACACACATGGTCGGAAGTATTAGGAGGGTATATTAGGGTTGTGCAGAGACACAGAGCCAAGATAATTGGAGATTTATTAGATGAATTGATTCACATGTCTCACGATCTACCTTCTGCTGGAGAGTCAGGAAAGTTGTTGGTGTCATTCAGTCCAAGTCCAAAGGCCTACAGACTGGGGCAGAGTGGCAGTCAGGAGAGAGGCAAGTTCTGGTCTGAGTCCAAAAGCCTTAGAACCAGGAGTGCAGATATCCGAGGGCGGGAGAAGATGGATATACCAGGTCAAGCAAAGAATGGGCATTTGCCCTTCTTTTTGTTTTTCTTCTTTTTGCTTGTACTTGTCCTCAACAGACTGGAGGATGTCCATGTGCACTGGTGAGGGTCATCTTCTTCATTCAGTCTGATTCCCTGTTAATCTCTTCCAGAGACACATTCACAGAGATAAACCAAAAGTAATGTTTTATCAGCTAGCTGGGCATCTCTCAGCCCAGTCAAGTTGACACATAAACTTAACCATCACAGAGGACCAATATGAGACTACTTCCTTTTTTGCTCTTGGTTTTTGGAGACTATTTCAAGTTTTCAAAGCTCATCTTGAAAAAAATTGATGGCTGTAGGCTCTGCTCTTTCTAAATTCTCTCTCTTTATCTGTTCTAGGGTTCTATCCTAGAAACACTCCTCAAAGCATCCACTCTCCAAAATAATCAATTAAAATTTTATGAATCAAAATATTTTAATTCAATAAATGCATATATTGGAAATCTTTATACTACTTCTGTTGTTGAACTAGTGTAATTACATTGTAGTCCTAAGAGCATATATGTGTGTGTGTGTGTTGCT
The DNA here is from genome assembly GCA_007570785.1 of Antilocapra americana. Taxonomy (NCBI): domain Eukaryota; kingdom Metazoa; phylum Chordata; class Mammalia; order Artiodactyla; family Antilocapridae; genus Antilocapra; species Antilocapra americana. The sequence continues at coordinate 23,655,261 of ML663006.1, forward strand.
CAGTCATGTACGATTCTTTGTGGCCCCATGAACTATATATAGCCTGCCAGGCTCTTCTGTCCATGGAATTCTCCAGGCAAGAATACTGGAGTGGGTTGCCATTCCCTTCTCCAGGGCATCTTCCCAAGCCAGGGATAAAACCTAGGCCTCCTACATTGCAGGTGGATTCTTTACCATCTGAGCCTCCAAGGAATCCCATATGTGTGTATATGTGTGTGTGTGTGTGTGTGTGTGTGTGTGTGTGTGTGTGTGTGTACTTCATGTACTTTCCCCCAAAATTTTTATAGTGCTTTAAGTTACTCATCATTATCCTACAAAATGAACTGTATTTATTAATTAATTAACTGTTTCCAGTTTTATTGAGAAATAACTGATGTACATCACTATATAAATTTAGTGTACAGCACAGTGGTTTGATTTTCAAGTATGGTGAAATGGTTATCACTATTGGTTTGGCTAACAGCCATCATCTCACATAGATACTATGTAAAGAAAAGAAAGAATAAAAGAGAGAAAAAGAAAAAAATTTCTCCTTGTGATGAGAACTCTTAGGATTTACTCTCTCAACTATACTCCTAATATCATACTGCAGTACTAACTGTGGTCATCATGCTGTACATTGTATCCCTAACACTTTTTTATCTTATATCTAGAAATTTGTGCCTTTTGACCACCCTCCTCCAGTTCCCCTTCCCTGTCTTCTACCTGTGGTAACCACATATCTGACCTCTTTTTCTGAGTTTGCTTTTTGCTTGTTTGTCTTTTAGATTCTGAATATCAGTGAGATCATACAATATCTTTCTCTGTCTGACTTATTTCACTTAGCATAATACCTTTAAGATCTATCCATGTTTCAAAAAGGGTAGGATTTTCTCACTTTTAGGGCTAATTTCCTATTATAGGTTTATATACTGCAAACTTTTTATCTATTTCTCCATCAGTAGACACTTAGGTGGTTTGTATGTCTTGGCTGTTGTAAATAATTCTGCTCTAAACATGGGAGTGCAGATACCTTTTCCAGTTAGTTTTTGTTTTTGTTTTCTTTGTATATAATCCAGAAGTGGAATTTCTGGATCACATTGTGCGAATCATGGTACTTCTATTTTCAACTGAAGAGCCTCCTACTGTTTCCTACAGTGGCTGGAGCAATATAAAGTCCTAACAAAAGTGCACAAAGGTTTCCTTTCTCCACATCCATGCAGGCACTTGTCTCTTGTCTTTCTGATGATGGCATGAGATTATATCTCATTGTGGTTTTAACTCATATTTCCCTAATGACTAGTGATATTGATCATCTTTTCATGTACCTATTGGCCTTTCATATATCTTCTTTCAGTTTAGTTCAGTTCAGTGGCTCAGTCGAGTCTGATTCTTCATGACCCCATGGACTGTAGCACGCCAGGCCTCCCTGTCCATCACCAACTCCCAGAGCTTGCTCAAACTCATGTCCATCGAGTCAGTGATGCCATCCAGCCACCTTATCCTCTGTTGTCCCCTTATCCTCCTGCCTTCAGTCTTTCCCAGCATCAGGGTCTTTTCCAACAAGTCAATGCTTCACGTCAGGTGGCCAAAGTATTGGAGTTTCAGCTTCGGCATCAGTCCCTACAAAGAATATTAGGACTGATTTCCTTTAAGATTGACTAGTTTGATCTCCTTGCAGTCCAAAGGACTCTCAAGAGTCTTCTCCAACACCACAGTTCAAAAGCATCAATTCTTCAGCTCTCAGCTTTCTTTATAGTCCAACATTCACATCCATACATGACTACTGGAAAACCCATAGCTTTGACTGGACAGACCTTTATCATCAAAGTAATGTCTCTGCTTTAAAATATGCTGTCTAGGTTGGTCATAGCTTTTCTTCCAAGGAGCAAAGATCTTTTAATTTCATGGCTGTAGTCACCATCTGCAGTGATTTTGAAGCCCCCCAAAATAAATCTGTCCCTATTTCCATTGTTTCCTTATCTATTTGCCATGAAGTGATGGGACCAGATGCCATAATCTTCATTTTTTGAATGTTGAGTTTTAAGCCATATCTTCTTTGGCAAATGTCTATTCAGATCTTTTGCCCGTTTTTAATTGGATTATTTGTTGTATGAGTTCTTTATATATTTTAGCTGTTAACCTCTTATTAGACACATGGTTTGAAAATACTTTTTCCCATTCCATAGGGGTTTTTGTTTGTTTGTTTTTTTACTTTATTGAAGGTTTGTGTGTGTGTGTGTGTGTGTGTGTGTGTGTGCAGAAGCATTTTAGTTTGATGTGGTCCCACTTGTTTAATTTTGATTCTGTTACTTGTGCTTTATGTACCATATCCAAAAATCATTTCCAAGGCCCATGTCATGGAGATTTATTCTTATTTTTTCTTCTAGGAATTTCAGTCTTACATTTAAGTCTTAAATCCATTTTGAGTTTAACTTTTGCAAATGGTGTAAAATAAGGGTATAGTTTCACTCTTTTTCATCTGAATATCCAATTATCCTAGCACCATTTATTGAATATATTGTCTTTCCTCCATTAAGTATTCTTGGCTGTCTTGTCAGATATGTTAACTGAATATGTGCTTAGTTGCTCAGTTGTGTCCAGCTCTTTGTGACCCCATGAACTGTAGCCTGCCAGACTCCCCTGTTCATGGGAATTCTCCAGTAAGAATACTGGAGTGGGTTGCCAAGCCCTCCTTTGCTAACTGTATATTGTTTCCAGAATTTTGATTCTGTTCCCTTGGTTTATTTGTCTGTTTTTATGCTGGTATCTATCACTTTTTAGTATAGCTTGAAATCTAAGAATGAAGTATCTCCTGCTTTCTTTTTTTTCAGGATTTCTTTGGCTATTCAGAGTCTTTGTGGTCTTTTGTATTTTCATATAAATTTTAGGATTGCTTTTTTTTACTTCTATAAAATATGCCATTGGAATATTGATAGAGATAGCATCGAATCTTTGGATGACTTTTAGTGATATTGATATTTTAACATTAATTCTTCCAATCCATGAACAAGATACCTTTCCATTTTTTGTGTTTGTTGGTTTCCTTCATCAATGGCATGTAATTTTCAAAGTAGAGATTTTTTGTCTCCTTGGTTAAATTTATTCCTAAATATTTTATTGTTTCTTATGCTACTGTAAATGGTATTGATTTTTTTTTCTTTATCAGAAAATTCATTGTTAGTAAGGTATTGCTAACAATTGCTAGTAAAGAATTGCTACTGATTTTTGTATGTTAATTTTGTATCCTGCAACTTTACTGAATCCATTGATTAACTGGTTTTTGATTGAGTTTAGGTTTTTCTATATATAAAATCATGTCACCTACAAATGTAGTCAATTTTACTGTAGAGTAAAAATTTCCAATTCTGATATCTTTTATTTCTTTCTTGTGTTACAGCTTTCATTAGGACTCTCAGTCTTATATTGAATAGGATGGTGTGAATAGGTACCCTTGTCTTGTTCTTGGTCTTAAAGGAAAAGCTTTCAACCTTTGACTAATGAGTATGATGTTTAGCCATGGGCTTGTCATATATGGCCTTTATTATGATGAGATACATTCCTTCTATGTCTAATTTGTTAAAAAGTTTTTATCATAAATGGATGTTGAATTTTGTCAAATGCTTTTTCTGTGTCTACTGAGATAATCATATGAATCTTTCATTCTACTAATATGATGTATTATTTTGATTGATTTGCATATGTTGAACCATCCTTGCATCTCAGGGATAAATCTCACTTCATCCGGGTGAAGGTTCTTTTAATATGCTGCTGAATTTGATTTGATAATATTTTATTCAGAATATTTGCATGTATATTCATCATGGATACTGGCCTATAGTTTTCTAGTACTGTTCTTAAATTGATCTCATTAAATGAGTTTGAAAGTATTCCCTCTCTTTTTATTTTTTGTAAGAGTTTGAGAAGGATTGGCATTAATTCTTCTTTAAATGCTTGGTAGAAGTCACCAGTGAAGCCATTTGGTCCTGAGCTATTATTTGTTGGCAGATTTTTGATTACTGACTGGATGTTCTTACTAGTATTTGGTCTGTTCAGATTTTTTAATCTCTTCCCGATTCAGTCTTGGTGAGTTGTATGTTTCTAAGAATTTCTACATTTCTTCTAGGTTGTCTGGAACCCTTTTATTTAAGTATGCATCTCTTCAAAAAAAAAAAAAAACCTTAATGCAGAGAATTAAAATTAAATAAATTTGAGAGATTATTTTCTTTACAAAATGTATTCATTTTAGTGAACTTGTTCTTTAAATATCCAGCTTATTCATTACGTTAAGAGCTATTGAGGACTATTAGGTGTCAGACATTATTTTTATGCTAGGAAAAGTATAGCGTGAGAAAAACATGGTTCCTACCCTCATGAAACATACTCTCTAAACTTTATGTGAATTTAAAACTTACTTGAAAAGGAATTGCTCTAAGAGCATATCTATTAAAAAAAATTAAAATACATCCAGTGGATATAAATCTCAGGCTGCAACTTCAATTGTGCAAAAGTTTATATTTAGTTTCAATTATTCAACTGAACTTTCTTTCTTAACCCTTAATTCCACTTAAACAGCAGCACTTTAACCTTGTCAACTCATTGCTCCCCACACCCTGTTCATTTGGAGGGGTCTCAGTTTAGGGATCTTTACAATGCCAATACATGGGAGAATGGCACAATCTGGGATATACAGTTCACTACTCAAATGTTTTCCTCATGTCTCCATTTCTTCATTTCTGTTTCTCAGAAAAAAAAAAAAGGGTTCAGCAGGATTTTCAGGACCACCAGAAGCTAGATCACAATTTGAGAATGCAGACTTATTTCTACTGCTGTGTCACCATGTGAAGCATGGAAAGTTCTGTAAAGCTGTCCATGGCCTATGTAGCTAGAAGCTCATGCATTCATTCCTTCCCTGGGTTTTTCTGCTGCAATCCTGGGACTCTGCCCTAGAAAAGAAACAGATTTTTTTGACTTGTATTCTATTCTATGTCTCTCCCTTAACATACATATATTCGCACACATGGCAATAAAAGTATGATCTTCTTGAAAATGAGAGACTATCTCAAAATGGTAAAAATTTAGCTAATATGACAGAATTGTTATCCCATATATATTATCCAAATAGATAAAGTGCCTATGATAAAAATTTCATGAAGCAAATGCTTCTGTGTACATGACTTTGAAAAATGATCTTCATAAGCTGAAGCATAAAAAGATATGTGTAATAAATAAACATCTCTATAACTCTTCTTCACTGCTTCTCTACTTTATTAATAGTACTCATAAAATTTCATCATGAAGATCTACAAACATTCCTAAAGAACTAGTATAAAGTACATTTCAAAAAAAGTGCAACATCAAAACAAAGGGAAAAATTTCCTCCTCCTTAAAATGAATCTCAAATTACAGAAAAACAGAAAACAAAGTATAAAAATGTAAATATTAGAAACAAAAGGAAAGAGAAGAAAACATAAGAGAAAGCTATTTCAAAATGCTGTTCTATGAGAGTGTTAATTATCAATGCCACATCTTCCCATGGGGTCCTACCAGTGACTTCTCTTTTTACAAAGACAACCTAAAGGTCTATGTAAGGCCTTCATGTGATTCTAAATATATTCAAAACTCAGGAGCAAAATCTTTCTAAAAATGGTTTCAACTCTCAAAAAAAGGTACGGTAGATTTTTTTTTTTAAACTCTCTAGCTTTGTTGTAATAATAGACTGTGATCCCGGCCAACGCCTGTACTAAGAAATGTGAGCACTAGACTCTAAGGTCAGAGCGGCTCTCAGTGGTCTCGAGTATAAAGTCAGAATCTGACCCACTTTACTTCAGACTCTGAACTTTGAGTCACTGCCACTCATACTCCTCTTAACTCACTCTGTTACCTTCAATCTGCTTAAAACCAGCAAAATGCAATAATTGCACATTCTGTACAGGACTACATGCAATAAGCCAAGAATAAACAGAACAGTATTTCTATAGTTGAGAAGGAGGTTATTAAATGGTCTAAAAGGAGGGAGATTGGAATTCATGAAGCAACAAGTGCAGTGGTGGGCAGCCCCAGGGCCTTTCTGGGCCCCAGTAAACCCTGACTGGGCTTCCCTGATGGCTCAGACAGTACAGAATCTGCCTGCAATGGGGGAGACCTGGATTTGATCCCTGGGTTGGGAAGATCCCCTGGAGAAGGGAATGGCAGCTCACTCCAGTATTCTTGCCTGGAGACTTCCATGGACAGAGGAGCCTGGTGAGCTACAGTCTGTGGGGCCACAAAGAGTCAGACATGACTGAGCAACTAACACACACAGACAAACCCTGACTATGGATGCCAAGCTTCAGGCTGGACACTTCAGCTTTTCGTCCAGTGAAATGAAAAATTAAGTGGCATATATAAATATCCCTTTTGTAATCATTAAGAAATTCTTAACGGTTTTAGGAGTCTTTTGTTTTGTTGTTTTGGTTACTAAGTCATCTCTGACTCTTTGCAACCCTGTGGACTGTAGCCTGCCAGGCTCCTCTGTCCAAGGGCTTCTCCAGGCAAGAATACTGGAGTAGGTTGCCATTTCCTTCTCCAGCCGATCTTTCCAACCCAGGGATTGAACCTGCATCTCCTGCATTACAGGGGGATTCTTTACCATTGAGTCATTAGGAAAGCCCTTTAGGACTCTGTGAAGTGAAAGTCTCTCAGTCATGTCTGACTGTTTGCAACCCCACAGGCTGTACAGTCCATGGAATTCTCCAGGCCAGAATACTGGATGGGGTAGCCTTTCCCTCCTCCAGGAGTCTTCCCAGCCCAGGTATCAAATCCAGGTCTCCCACATTGCAGTCGGATTCTTTACCAGCTGAGTCACTAGGGAAGCCCCTTTAGGACTCTGCTCATTGCTAATTTCTGACCTCATGGTGAATGGATTCTGGAACAATATGGTTTTTCCAAAATGCCTGGAAAATTACCTCCTCTGGTGCCCTATATTAAAGCAGGACCTGTGTCTAACGTGTCTTGGAGGTAGACTCCTTGGTGTTAGAAGGGAGTTCTTGGGGATGTGATCCTACATGGTGCCCTTGGAGTGGTCCTGGTAGAGGTGATCCATGCACAAATAATCTCACACCAACCTCCGAGGCTCAGATCATTAGTTTAATAACATAACATGTATTGTTAAGAACTACAGACTGGGGCATGTGTGTACAGGAAAGTTTGGGATTATTTTCCCTCTGCTATGTCCTACCTGCCTCACCCTCACTGGTAGTTAAGTTCTTGGGGGAGGCTTTGGCAGCTCTAACCTGATTGAGGGTGTTTGTTTGGGCAAAATGAGAACAAGGCACGAGGGAGCAGGAAGGGGTTACTCTCTCCTCCCTGCCCCCCATTTCTCCTTGCTTCCACTGAAGGAGCGTTTCCCTGTTCCCCTCCTAAGAAGGAAAACCAGGTCTCAGTCCTGTGTGTCTCTTAGGAAGTCTCTAATTCCTATTCATCCCTGTACCCACAAGAAGAAGGAGAACAAAAAAGAAAATCCCCATTGTAAAAGGAGCTTGAGTTCATTTCGCACTTACTAGATGCCTCACACTGTGCATGAGGACTTGTGCACTGGCTCCTTTCCGCCTCACAACTCCCTGTTGAATGGATAGCATAGGGACTATCCTACTTCAGTCTTGCAAAGAAGAAAACTGAGGTTTCCCAGAAAGGATAAAGTAACTTCTTCAGGGTCACACCGCTCACAAGTGGTTGGCTATAACTTGGACTTGGCACTGTGACCCCAGAGCCCCCTCCACACACCCTGTTGCTGTCTGCTCATTAGGAAATGAAGAGGGAGGAAGAGAGGCTCCTGGAAGCTGTGATTACTGGGATATTTGCTGACCCTGTTTGTTTTTTCTTCTATCATTTAAGTCCACAATTACTGAGCTCTGTGAGACACAGTGTTAAACTCTGGAGGCATAGAAATGATAATGTAACTTATTTCTCTTTATCTGAATATAAAATGCTTTCATCTTCCCTTTTTATAGTTTATAAAAATGAGGTGAAGTAAAACTAATAGAGAATAATAACCCATTAAAAATAATAAAATCTTAGTTACAGGATAATAATAGGTTCCTAATTACAGTCCAAAAAACAAATATTCATGAAAATTAGTTCTTTAGGGCCATCATTACTTTGTTAAAGATTTGACTTACCAAGAAATAACATACATAAACACACACACATTAATTGTAACTCTAATGTATTTTAACCAATTGCATACCTCCAACATTATATTTTTAATATAAAATAAAATGTAAAATGCACAAAACATATATGCCCTTATTAATTAATTCTTTCATCCAGTAAATATTTATTGAGAGCCTACTATGTGCCAGGCACTCTGTGGAATAGAGCAGTGAATGAAATTAACAGTCACTGCCATTACAGCTCTGACACCCTAATTGCATTCTAGACAAGAAAAAAAAAGTTTTCAAAGTACTGTCAAGAGCTGGTAAGCACAAGAAAGAAACATGAAGAGAACAGAGAGTGATAGGGCCAGGAGGAGGGTTGTGCTATTTTAGGTAGGGTACATAGGAAAGGCCTCATTGACAAGGAGATTTTTGAGCAAAGCCTGAAGGCTGTGGGCATGCAGATGTCTGGGGATGACAGTGTCAGGCAGAGGAAATAGCAGTACAACGGCTGTGCATTAAATACTTGATTTGTCCATGCTTTGACCTTGTAGGTCATAATAAGGATTTGTAATTTGATCCTAAATGGGATAGAAAGCCTCTAGAAAATATTAAGGAGAATTTTGACATGATCTGACATGTTTTACAAGGGCTATTCTATGGTGGTGAACTGACTGAAGTGGAGCAGGGGAGATGTGGGGGGGGGGGGGGGGGAACTACTGAAATAGTTTGCAAGAGATGATGGTTGCTGGTTGCTGGGATCAGGATGGCATCAGTGATGAAAGGTAGTGGATTCTGAGCATATTTTTAAAGCTGAAGTGAACATGATTTGCTAATAGATGTAAAGTTAAAGGGAATAGAGGGAAGTACACAGGGTGAGTATGATGGGGTGGAAGGTGGGGTGAAATTGGCCAGAAATAACAAACGCAGAAATAGGTGCTTGGGGAAGTATGAGGGTACTGATCTCATGAGCAGGGTGTGTATTGGAAAATGGTGTCAAAAAATATTGGATGTGGTTGTAATTTTTAGAGGTTTTGAAAAGCTGGTCCACTTGGTTCAAACTGTAAGAGCAGTGACATGATAAAATTTTTAAGAAGATTATTCTGACATTGAGCATTGGATAGACAAACTGGCTTATGAAGGAGAAAAAACTAGAGACTGTAAAGGCTACAGAAATAATGATGAATAATCCAAGTATGAGATGGTGAGTTGATGGTATTTCAGAAGAAGGGAAGAGGCTAGAACATGTAAAGTCTGATTTTCAGTTTAAAGGTACCATGACATACAGTAAATGGTTAAGAGCCTAAGTTCAGGAGTCAAATAGACTCAGATTAGAGCCTCTGTTGCAAGAACTTTCACAAGTAATTTGAACTTTGTGCTCTGGTTTTCTTGTCTGAAAAACTAATACTAATGTAATCTAGTCAGTGGGGTTATTGGAAGGATTAAATGAAAAATGACTCCATAGCAGTAGTATGATGTTTGGGAAATAATATATACTCAGTAAACAACTATGATTTTCATCAGTAACATTATTATTAGTGTAGTTGTTGTTTTTCCATTATTATTATTCAGCAGCAAAATTCCGGATATATCATTAGATTGATAGTGAGCTCTTAGAAAAAGGTCACTGTAATCCAATGTGAGTCTTTCACATTGGTAGACTTTGGTAGACTGAGTGTCCTTAGATGGTTTTTCTCCCTCTGGTGGCTTAAAAGGTTGTGCATCCTGTTTTATTAATTGTATTTTCAACCTTAAATTTTCAACCTTAAAATTTGTATTTATATCCACTTTCTCTACCTTGCTTATTACTTCACTTTGCTCCCTTTTCTTCTCTTCCATCTGTTGTATGGATCACATCTGAAATTTTTGTTCCAGATAGTTAATTTTCCAAATCCCCTGTTATTCATACCTGATATTGGCCTTGAGTGACTGACCACATCACAGCACAGTAATGTCTTTGCTCACATTGCTTATCACATTCCAGTTATTCTTTCTCTTTTCACTTGACTTCTTCCTGGAGAACATATTCCAATAATTTTCACAGGGAGGTGTTGTAAATGATACATCTTCGGCATCTGCATGTCTGAACATATCATTATTTCACCTTTACTTATGTGATTGCTTTGGGAGTAGAATTCTGTGGTCATTGTTATTTTCCCTTGGAACCATTTAAAAATATTTTTTTTAGGATATATGCATATATACAGTACCTACTTTGACTGTGTGGATCACTACCAACTATGGAAAATTCTGAAAGAGATGGGAATACCAGACCACCTGACCTGCCTCTTGAAAAATCTGTATGCAGGTCAGGAAGCAACAGTGAGAACTGGATATGGAACAACAGACTGGTTCCAAATAGGAAAAGGGTATGTCAAGGCTGTATATTGTCACCTTGCTTATTTAATTTATATGCAGAGTACATCATGAGAAACGCTGGACTGGATGAAGCACAAGCTGGAATCAAGATTGCTGGAAGAAATATCAATAACCTCAGATATGTAGATGACACCACCCTTATGGCAGAGAGTGAAGAAGAACTAAAGAGCCTCTTGATGAAAGTGGAAGAGGAGAGTGAAAAAGTTCGCTTAAAACTCAACATTCAGAAAACTAAGATCATGGCATCCAGTCCCATCACTTCATGGCAAATAGATGGAGAAACAGTGGAAATAGTGACTAACTTTATTTTGGGGGGCTCCAAAATCACTGCAGATGGTGACTGCAGCCATGAAATTAAAAGACACTTCCTCCTTGGAAGGAAAGTTATGACCAACCTAGAAAGCATATTAAAAAGCAGACTCACTACTTTGCCAATGAACTTCCATCTAGTCAAGGCTATGGTTTTTCCAGTAGTCATGTATGGGTGTGAGAGTTGGACTGTAAAGAAAGCTAAGAGCTGAAGAATTGATGTTTTTTAACTGTGGTGTTGAAGAAGACTCTTGAGAGTTCCTTGGACTGCAAGGAGATCCAACCAGTCCATCCTAAAGGAAATCAGTCCTGAATGTTCGTTGGAAGGACTGATGGTGAAGCTGAAACTCTAATACTTTGGCCACCTGATGTGAAGAGCTGACTCATTTGAAATGACCCTGATGATGGGAAAGATTGAAGGCAGGAGGAGAAGGGGACGACAGAAGATGAGATGGTTGGATGGGCATCACCAACTCAATGGACAAGAGTCTGAGTAGACTCCAGGAGTTGGTGATGGACAGGGAGGCCTGGAGTGCTGCAGTCCATGGGGTTGCAAAGAGTTGGACACAACTGAGCAACTGAACTGAACTGAACTGAACAACCTGTTTATAAGAGAAATATTTATAAAAATAATTCAGGAAGTTTTAAAATAAAGATGTAAGATAGATATCACATACTGTGAAAATAGAAAATAATTACCATTTATTTTTATTTCTTTCTTGATTAAATGGCAATTAGTGAAGAACCTGAAAGTAAGGAAGACTATTAACAGATGCTATGAAAATGAATGCAAATTGCTGAACTAGCCATTGCCTACTGTAATATGAATAAATATGAAAATTGAAAATAATTTCAACATATTTAGCTTAAAGGCACTAAGATAATAAATATTAGTCAAGTTAAAGTGAACATTCTTTCTTGTCAGTTTTATGCTTAGTGTATATCTTGCCAACATAAAATTGAATTTCTAAGTTCATTTACAAGAGGTGAAGAGGTTTCTAAGAATGTTGAACAACTTGTTTAAGTCACCCCTAAAATGGTTGAGCTATGACCTTAAAACCATGAAAGCTAGTGCAATTTTCTATAGAGAGAGATGTGTTAAAATGTGAGTCATGAAAATCATGCTTGCTTACCTAATACTGTGAGCTTTAAGCATACATTTTAGTCACTAATGTCATGATAAGTGATAATTTTGTGATACTACTACTGGTGTCCCATTGTTTCTTGTTAGAACTAACAGCCATTGTAATAAAGACTGAACATATATTCTCAGGATTAAGAGTATAGATAAAGGCAATATTTTTTGACAGGTAAATAAGTTACACTTAAAAAAAACAAAAGCTTGTTTTTATAAGTAGAGTGAATAAGTAAATCAGGTAAGCTTTTAAAATGTTTCATTCATTAAAAAATTTTAAACAGATAATACATATACAAGGTTCTATCTTTATTAGCTTTATATAAGGATACACAAGGTTTGCCTTGGGCTTCAGTGTTAGCCAACATAATGACTTTTCACCTCTTGCTTGGGCCTTAGTAGTATGGAGGCTGAGTGACCACATACCTATTTCAATGTGATGTATTTTTCTACCCCAGGGAGATTTCTGAAATTGGTATGCATAAAATTAAAACTATATAAGATGGAAATTCAGAGGCAATTTTTATGATCTCATAAGACAATTTTGTTGTTCAAATACTACCTTTGTAGATTCAACATTTAATGACAAATTCTTCTCACATGAGAAAAAATATATTAACAATGAAATTGTAAGTAAGGGTAATAATCTGAAGTCTATACATAGACTTTAAGGTGCTGCTTCATTGAGAATGCACCATTACTGTTGATCAAATCTCCAAGTCCATGAGTTTAAGAGAAACCAAGTCTTCGTTTTAGTTGCTATTAGGCAAGAAGGCAAATTTAATAGTACAGTGGCAACAGCACCAGCAGCAGGACCTTATACCTCCAGAGCTGGCCAAGAAAGTCTCTTGCACCTAAACTTACTTCAGTTGAAAGAATGAAACTATAGGTATTAAAAATGCCCAGTGTAGTTTTCCATAGCTGCTGATGGTGCTGAAAAAGAATTATTGTCTCTGCACTACAAAGTCAAACTTGTAAAACATGGCTAATAAATTTTAATTGTAGCATAAATTTAAATATATTTCTTATACTTATGTTCCAGAAGTCATTTTGTGTGGTGATTTGTGGCCTCAGCCTTGAGCTTAGTTACCTATCAATTTTTAACATACAGCCATTCAGCCTTTGACCAAAATGTGTAGTCAGGTTAATATTTTCTTATTAACCCTAGTATTTTAAATGCAAATGCCAGCAAATATTGGTATTAACATTCTTATTTTTTTCCTTTCTAACACAGGCACCACTTTGCATTGTAATATAGTAGCTTCAAAATAGAATCCAGAATCTTACTTTTCCATGTCAAAGGCAAATACTAACCAAAAAAAAGATGTTGTAGAATTCACATATCAGACATAGTAGGATTCAATGTGAAATGCTTTAGAAGGGGGGAAAAAGAGGATGTTTTTTATAGGCAAAAAGCATAATTAACAAATACTAGCAGTGAGTGTTTATGCTTCTCTAACAGCATGGCTTCAAAATTAAGTAAAAGTTGATAAAGCTACAAAGAATAATAGACATGTTCACAATCCTACCATGAGATTCTTGCATACCTCTCTCAGAAAGGAACAGAGAATTTGGATGACCCAGATACCAAACTCACTCTAGTAGATGCATAGGGAGAAAACATTATACCCAAATACACATGCTTTTCAAACACATTTGGAGCATTCCTCCAAATTGCCCATGTATTAATAAAGGAAATATCAATAAATTCCAAAGGTTTATATGATACAGGACATGTTTATTGACCGCAATGCAAAATAGAGATTAATAACAAAAATATATTCAGAAAATCCACATCTGTAGATTAAAAAATAAAAACATTTAAAAATAAATATCAGCTGAAAAAGGAAATCAGAATGAAACATTCAAATAATTCAGAACAGAACTAAATGCTCTTAATATTAAAAGTAATAAATAAAATAAATGAACAAAGCTTTCAACTCAAGATGCAAATATATGCAAAATAAACAGTCATGTCCAACTCTTTGTGACCCCATGAACTGTAGCCCACCAGGTTCCTCTGTCCATGGGATTCTCCAGGTAAGAATACTGGAGTGGGTTGCCATTTCCTCCACCAGGGAACCTTCCCAACCCAAGGATTGAACCTGGGTGTCCTGCATCTCCTGCATTGGCAGATGGATTCTTCACCACAACACCACCTGCGAAGCCTCAAAATAAGCAGAAATTAATGAAATAAAACTAAAAGCTAATAATAATTTTATTACATATATAATTTTAATTATTGTTAAAATTTAATTTTATAATATTTAAAATATCATAAATAAAATAAAATAAACTTAGAGATAGTGTACAGAACAAAAATGGGAAGTGATACAGATACAAGGAAATAGTTTTAATTATAAGAGAATAACAAAGGGGCTTCCTTGGGGGTCTAGTAGTTAATAATCCACCTACCAATGCTGGGGACACGGGATTGATCACATGTGGTGGAACAACTAAGCCTATGTGCCACAACTACTAAGCCAGGGCTCTAAAGCCCATGGTCTGCAACAGGAGAAGCCACGGCAATGAGAAGCTGGTGCACTGTAACAAAGAATAGTCCCCACTCACCACAATTAGAGAAAGCCTGCACATAGCAATGAAGAAGACCAGCATAACCAAAAATAAATAAGTAAAGTAAATCTTTGTTAAGAAGAGAATAATATCTACACTTTGATGCCTATACTTATACTTTATAATTTGAAAAACCTAAATGGAAAGTTCCTATAATTTTGTAGGAAAATACAAATTTCTAAAATAGTTTAAGAAGATAGAGAAGACCTTCTGTATAGTCAAAGCTATGGTCTTTCCAGTAATCAGGTATGGATGTGAAAGCTGGACCATAAAGAAAGCTGAGCACCAAAGAATTGATGCTTTTGAACTGTGATGTTAGAGAAGACTCTTGAGAGTCTCTTGGACAGCAAGGAGATCAAAGCAGTCAATCCTAAAGGAAAACAGTCCTGAATATTCATTGGAAGGATTGATGCTGAAGCTGAAGCTCCAATACTTTGGCCACCTGATGTGAAGAACTGACTCATTAGAAGAGACCCTGATGCTGAGAGAGATTGAAGGCAGGAGGAAAAGAGGACACCAGAGAATGAGATGGATGGATGGTGTCACCAACCAATGCACATGAGTTTGAGCAAGCTCCGGGAGTTGGTGATGGACAGAGAAGCCTCGCATGCTTCATGGGATAGTCCATGGGGTAGTTCATTGTGTAGTCCATGAGGTCGCAAAGAGTCAAACACGACTAAGTGAACTGAATTAAGAAGACCTGTGTAACAGAAATTGAAGTAAAAGTCTCTCTCCCCCTGCTGTCCCACCAGTGACACCAAGCCCATGCAATTTTGTAGGTTATTTCTACCAGGCCTCTAAGGAACAGATAGTTCTTCTCTTACCCAACAGTTTTATAGCAAGAAAGGATGTGGGAAGCCACATAATTCACTTTATGAGGTATAATCTGATAAAACAGCCCTCAAAGAATTAATAAGCAAATATCTCTTATGGATATAAATATACAAATATGTAAAATATAAATAAGCTCAGTCATATGTGTATGTGTGTTAGTCACTCAGTCATGTCTGGCTCTTTGCGACCCTGTAACCTGCCAGGCTCCTCTGTCCATGGAATTCTCCAGGCAAGAATCTGGAGTGGGTTCCCATTCCCTTCTCCTGGGGATCCTCCTGACCCAGGGATTGAACCTGCATCTCCTGCATTGCTGGCAGATTCTTTACCATCTGCATTACCAGTATTAAAAATGGGATTTATGTCTCTTAAAAATAAGCTAAGTAGCATTTGCCCCAGGAAAACTAACAAGTTTCAGCATTAAACAAGATTTGAATCACTTCTGTAGCTCATTTCAGAAGAGAAGCCAAAAATGCTTTTGATTAAATTCAACATCCATTTATAAAATAAACTCTTATAAAACCAAGAAACACCCTTAATCTGATAAAGACTAGCTGCCAAAACCCAACAGTAAACACCAGACTTAATTCTGAAATGGCTGGGATTAGGGTGAGGCATAGGCACAGAGTTTAAGGAGGAACCAAAAAACTCAGCGATCAAGAAAGAGAATACTTTAATGCAATCTTAAAATATCAGTATTAACACACAGGCAAAATCTATGATAGTTATAGTATATTGAAATTTTAAATGAAGACCAGGGCAGTGCCAAGCCTTACTGGAGTTTGAGGCAAAAGAATAACTATGTGGCCCAATATAAATGCTTTGTGCGTTGTCAGGGTTTTAATGATTAACTTTCCCCTAGAACATTAAAATATTTGAAAAAATTGAAAAGTGTATGTATTAAAACTCACAATATTATTTTGTTTATATATTTTATTTACACCCAAACCAGAATTCCAAAATTTTACTTTTCTGGCTTTAAAGGAAATCAACATGTTAATAGCATTTTTAAACTCTATTGCTTTACTCCTCTCATTTTTGATTGAAAGAACTGCCATTTTTACAATTCTTCTTAGCCAAGTGACAATCTTAACTAACCACTATTAGGATAAATAGAATGCAGAATTCCTAAATTAAAAGAAGGGTGAAAATGTTCAAGAAAAATTTAATCACTACAGTAAACTCAGATGGATAAATTGTGTTAGTCACTCAGTTGTGCCGACTCTTTGCAACCCCATGGACTGTAGCCTACCAGGCTCCTCTGTCCATGGGTTTTCTAGGCAACAATACTGGAGTGGGTTGCCATTTCCTTCTCCATTTCTCTTTGTGACCCAATGAACTATACAGTCCATGGAATTCTCCAGGCCAGAATATTGGAGTGGGTACCCTTTCCCTTCTCTAGGGGATTTTCCCAACTCAGGGATTGAACCCAGGTCTCCCACATTATAGGCAGATTCTTTACCAGCTGAGCCACAAAGGAAGCCCATACTAAAAGGGGGGAGGCATCAAACAAGATGACAAGTCAGATTTAATGTATCAATTCTGTAACAATTTTAAAGTGGCTAATTTCTTGATTAAGAAAGATTGTCAGATTGAGTGAAAAAAAAAGAGGCATCTTGTATATACTGTTTGCAAGAGATATTCTCTTAATAATAAACGTAAACAAAAAAGAGAGAAGGGTAGCAATAATAAAGTGACAAAAAGTGGAGGTCAAAGGAAAATGTGACAAAGACATAAAATATGCAAAGGAACTGCAATAGCATTTAGATGCGTCTTCTTTGTTTTTGCTGAGCCGGGTCTTTGTTGTGGCACGTGGGCTTCTCTAGTTGTGGCCTGTGGGCTCAGTAGTTGTGGCACAGGGGCTTAGTTGCCTCATGGCATGTGGGATATTAGTTCCCTGATGGGGGATGGAACCCATGTTCCCAGCATTGGAAGGTGAATTGTTAACCACTGGACCACCAGGAAGTCCCAGCATTTCGTTTTTGTTCAAACATAGAAGTGGAACATAAAGCCAACACTTTATTTAAAGGACCAAAGGAAAATTTGACACAAGTCACAATTATAGTGGAAGACTAACACAATTCTTTTAGACTTTGATGGATCAAATAAACTAAGGTACTTTAAAAGATGTAGCTATGCCACTAAAAAGCGTGACTTACCCAATATATTTAACTCTGCAGAAGATACACATTCTACTCATATGTCCATGAAACATTACAGTAGTCAAATAGTTCAATACATTTCTCAAACAGGTCACATTCTCTATCACAACACAGTAAAACTAGAAACTTAAAAAGTTAACAAGCACACAAGACAGAATTTAGCCATACTGTGCTCTTCTAAACAACTCTTGGAATAGAGAAAAAAAATCAAAACTAAAACCACACTTTATTGCACACATATTTGGGTGCTGTGTGCCAAGCGCTCTACTGGGGGCTGAGCGTTCAACAGTAAACAGGGGGTATACAGTACATCAGTATAACAGTGGGGGTTATAGTCTCACAGGGAAGACAATAGCAAAAAAGCCGATAGATATTTGCATAGCAAAGGTAATTGAAGAAAACTTTTGATAGAGAAAAGTAAAGCCAATGGGAGTAGACAGGGATGATGGTCAGGGAAAGCCACTGTGAGGACTTACTGTCTTAGCAGGGACCCAGCAGTGTGTAAGAGCAAGTCACACACTTATATGAGGAGGGCACTGCATGAGCAGAAAGCAGCCAGTGGCCATCCTGAAGGGGACACGCTGGGCTGATGTCCCTGGTGAAAGCTAGTGAACAAGGGGAGAATGGCTGGAGAGGAGACAAAGGGCAGTTTGTGGCCCCTTGGAAGAACTCAAGTTTTATTCTAAGTGCAACAGGAAACTATGATGAATATAGTGTGGGGAAGAACATGATATGAATGTGATGTATTTCTTTTAATTTATTTTAATTTTAAATTTTTGTTTATTTTTATTGAAGTAACATCGATTTATAGCGTTTATATAACTTTCATGTTTACCACATTATATTTCTAATTCTGTATGCCCTTCCGTATGCTCACCACCAAAAGTTTCCATCTGTCTCCATACAACTGATCCCCTTTATTCATTGTGTGCCCCACCACTGCCCCTTCCCCTCTGGTACCCACCACTTTTTCTCTGTATCTGAATGTTTGTTTTGGTTTGGTCTGTTTACTTACTTTGTTTTTTATATTTCACATATGAGTGAACTAGATGACATCTTTTTAAAGAGCCCCATCAATATGGGAAGCAAACTTGAAGCTGAGGCAGCAGGGGAATCAGAAAGACCTGTTAGGATGCAATTGCAGTGGCCTCTGCTGGAGTTGACCATGGTTTGGACAGTTGTGAGTATAGTGGATATAGTGAGAAGTGGTTGAGTTCAGGATGTATTTGGAATGTAGAGGTGACATGCACCGGGTTAACTGGTGAGAAAGAGGAGAATTAAAGAGGAGCTCTATGTTTGTGGCCTAAGGAACTGGATGAATGGTGGTCCTATCCAATAAAAGGGCAGGTGGGGTGGGGGGAGGGTGGGGAACCACATAATTAAAAGAGTAATGTATAAATTGGTACAGCCACTATGGAAAACAGTATGGATGTCCCTCAAAAAATGAAAAATAGAGCTACCATATGATCCAGCGATCTTACTCCTGGGCATATATCCCGAATAAACTAATTTGAAAAGATGCATATACCCCATGTTCATGGCAGCACTATTTACAATAGATGGGACTTGGAAGCAACCTAAATGTCCATCAGCAGAGGAATGGATAAAGAAGATGTGGTACATATATACAGTGGACTATTCCTCAGCCATAAAAAAGAATGAAATAATGTCATTTTCAGCAACATGGGTGGACCTAGAGATTGTCATACTGAGTGAAATGTCAGACCAAGAAAGCCAAGTACATGGACTGTAAAACATCATACAAATGAACTTAGTAACAAAACAGAAACAGACACGCAGACTTAGAAAACAAACTTAGGGTTACCAAAGGGGAAGGTAGGGGAGGGATAAATTAGGAGTTTGAGATTAGCAGATACAAACTATTATACATAAAATAGATAAACAACAAGGTCCTACTGTATAGCACAGAGAAGTATCTATATTCGATATCTTGTAATAACCTACAATGAAAAAGAGCATATATATACAAAACAGGATTACTTTGCTGTGCACCAGAATATAACACATTATAAATCAACTATACTTCAATGAAAAGAAAAATGAAGAAAAAAACATTTAACATGAAACAAAAACAAAACAAATCAAGTGATGTTTTTATTTAGATCACTTGGGGATTTTCAATACCTTAGTATGAGGCTCTTCATTAACACTTCAATGGTGACTATGAAAAAAACATGGGATGTGCCTCAAATATGACCCAAGAGGGAAGAGCAAATAGAGGGGGTTTGAAAAATAAAAAAGAAAATAAGAAAAACAAGTCATTTACCTAGAGGACAAGAACTAAGCCCTGGGTCATTTCAACTGTTAGAGGGTAGGAGGATGAATAGGAGTCAGTAAAAAAGTTGCCGAAGAGTAGGAAAATTAGGAAAAGCGATATCTTGAAAGCCAGTGAAGGAAAGTTGCAGGATGGATGGAAGTGATCAAATTCTGCTTCATCACTTAAGGTGAGGACTAAAAATAAATGACCCCTGGTTTTAGTAAAATGAGAGTCACTGCAGCTTCTGATGAAGGTAGTTCTGTATAGTGCTGGACTTAAAAGCCTGACTGAAATAAAGAGAAGGTGAAGAATTGGAAACAATAAATATGGACAACTATTTTGAGGAATATTGCTGTATTTGGGAGCAGAAAAATGATGACATCATTGAACGTAAACTGCCAAGAATTTTTTTTAAATATAGGACATATTACACCATGTTTATATTGTTGTGTTATGCTACATGGAAATGTAGACAGGACAGAAATTGATGAAGTTATTGTATTTTTAAATAGCAATAATGGCTAGAATATATCAAATTCTGTAGGATTAGGATAAAGCACAACTCAACAGAAAATACTTTAGTGCTTAAATAGTGTTATTATTAAACATAAAAAAAATAATGAAATGAACTAAGGACTGAATACAAAAAGCTAAAAAAGAACAAAAAATAGGAAAAGAGCAAAGAATTACTAATGATAAATTGAGAAATGAAATTTTAAAAATAACTGATAAATTCAAGAGCTGGTTCTTTGAGAAGACCAAGAAAATAGATAAGCATTTGCTAAATGGGGAGGAAATACACCATATCTGAAATTAAAAAGGAATATAATCACAGACATAAAGGAAATTACAAAAATCATAAGCAAATAACAATAACGGAATATAATATACCACCTGCTATATTGTAGGCACTGTTCTACGCACTTTGTATTTATTAGCTGATTTAAATCTTACAACAACCCTATGAGGTAAGTATATTTTTAGCCCAATATTATGATAAAAAAAAAAACTGAGGAGGAAAGAGGTTAAGAAATTAGCCCAAGGTCAGCTACTTGGTAAATGAGAGGCCGAGATTCAAATCTGGCAGCCTCAGAGTCCAGTCCAGAAACTCCAGAGTCTGTGCCTTTTACACAACAATGTACAGCCTTTTGATATGTGAGGTGGAACCCTATGCCAACAAATAGGAAGATGTAGATTTCTCAGAAATAAGAAAAAGATAAGGTAGAAAATCTACAAAGACCAGTAGTCATGGAAGAAATGGAAAAGTTAGTCAAAGACATATACTTGTAAAGTCCCCATGGTTAGATGTCTTTATAGGTAATTTCCTGTGTTATTGTAAATGTTTCAGAGCCTGGATTTTAATAGAAAAGTTTTGGACTCATTTTTTTTTTGAAGCTAACATAACCCTGACATCACAACTGATGGAAGTAGCAGATGCTGACACTCTTATACATATTTATAGGTCATTCTCAACTGTGAATAGAAATAATATCTAAGACATATCTAGCACTTTCTTTATGCCAGGCCACCCTAAGCAGTGAACATGCATTAACTCATCTAAACT
The DNA here is from genome assembly GCA_007570785.1 of Antilocapra americana. Lineage (NCBI taxonomy): Eukaryota > Metazoa > Chordata > Mammalia > Artiodactyla > Antilocapridae > Antilocapra > Antilocapra americana. The sequence continues at coordinate 23,676,607 of ML663006.1, forward strand.
TCATGGCAGTCCTTATTATTGTCCTTTTGTAAAAGAGGAAACTCAGAAACATTAAGCGACTTACCCACAGCCACACTGCGAATTAGTGGCAGGTAGTTGATAGCAAAGCTGGAATATTAAGCCAGGCAAGCAAAGTTGATCAAACATTAGGAAATCTACTAATTGTGTCTTTACAGCAACAGAATAAAGGAGAAAAACTGTATCATCACATTTGTAAATGCTGAAAAGATACTTAGTAAAATTCAAAGTTTCTAATTAACAAATGAAAATATTCATGGTGGATTAGATATAGAAGAGAACCTTCTTAGTATGTTCAAGAATAATGTCATAAAGCACAGGTTGCAGTAAAACACTAACTTCCCACTAAAATTAAGAACATTAATAATAAACACTTTAAATAAAATAAGAGGCTATAAATTTATTGAAGGATATGAAGAACTTTACATGTTTGTATACAAAGGAACACCTGTTTTTATAAACTATTCACACACATTACCCCCTATGTTTTGAAAATGAACGAATAGAGTTCCGAGTTGTTAATATCTTTATTTTGTGGGACTACAGTTTTGATAACAATATAGCTGTTACTTCCTTTTTGGAGGTTTTGGTATTTCTTAGGCCTTTGATCTCAAAGGAAGCAAGTCATAGAATGGTAATCTTCTAAAGTAATATTTTTAGGATTTCATGATCCATTCTTGTTACTAACCAACTCTCCCATCCTCTCTTTCAGTCCCAACTCCTATCTCAGAACTGAGTGATAGATGAGATGATTAGGGTTCCTGGATTTAACAAATAAAAATATGGAATGGATGTCCCAGTTGATTTGTATTTTAGATAATCAATAAGTTGGGGGTGGTTTGTATATCTCCTGAAATATTTAGGACATACTTATACATACAAAAAAGTATTTATTATCTGAAATTCTAACTTAACTGAGTATCCATTTGATATTACATTTGGTAGACCTAAAGCTGATCCCAGGTTTTAATTTTGCTTTGTGTCTTCCTGAGGGCATGGCTAGCCACAAGATTGAAGACTTCCCAGTGTCAGTTTTTCCTGTCTTACTCAAATTTCATCTATAAATTCCAATTATGCAGTGGATCTAAGATACCTAGTTTTTAGAACTTTTGCATATGGATCTAAGTGATTAAATTTTATTTTATTCCTGCCCATCAGGCAAGAGACAAATCTATGAATGTTTAGCTAGAACAAAAAGTAGGTAAATAGGTATTTTCTAGAGGCATTAATAAGAAAGAATTGCAGAAGATACATTTTCAGTATTCTCACCAATAACAGAGCCCCAGAGAGCAGTAAGTTCTCCTTTAAAAACCCTATCAAGTATAAAATTAGGAAATGTGTCCTCAGGTGGCACAAAGTGTTTATATCCTAATAACCATCACATTCTAAAGGTTTGAATTTCCCAGGACTCACATTTAAAAATTCCATTACTCGCTAGTTTGGAAAAAAGGTGTCTCATTTGTACACAAACTAGTTATGCAAATAGACTCTGTGAGTTTTAATAGAAAGAGCATAGCTTTTCACCACAGTGAGACATGAGTTCAAACAGAGTTTGACTGCTTACTAGCAGCGTGATTTTTTAATATATATTTTTTATTTTGAAAATTTTCAAACCTACAGAAAAGTTGAAAGAATAGAACGGAAAATCATATACTCCTCATCTAGATTCACTGTCAACATCTTTCTTCCACGTGCACACACACACATACACACTCTTCCCTTTTGCCAAATCATTTCATTGTAGACTACAGACATCATAGTATTTCATCTCTATACACCTCAGTATGTATCTCCCAAGAAAAAGACATTCTTGTAACCAACCACAACACTATCATCACAGCTAAGAAAATCAACATTAATTCAATATATAGGCCATACGTAGATTTCCCTAATCATCAAAGAATGTCAGTTATAGCCACGCCACCTTCATCCAGTATCAATCAAGGCTCCTGAATTAATCTTTCTGTCTCATTATGCTCCCCTAATTCAGAAGCAGTTCTCTACTTCTGTCTTTTCCCACAATATTGAATTCTTCAAAGAGTTCAGGCCTACTGTTCCAGAAGATTGTTCCACATTCTGGATTTTTCTGATTCTTTATGAAAATTTTCCAGCATTAACACAGTGAGGTGATATCTTGTATCTCTGACCACACTGTGTCAGGAGATACAGAATGCTATGGTGTGAGGTGGTCCCAACTACTGGCGTTTTTCATCACAAGGGCAGTTTCCCTTTGGTAATTAGTAAGTAATTTGTGATATGATCATTTGCAACCATGTAAACATTCTGTGTCTCAATAAATCTGTTCCTTCATGACAACAGTTCATTAATAATTCATGTCTGAATCAGATACTTTAATGGTGATTTTAATCTTATCATTCTTTCTACATTTATTAGCTGCCATTCTTTTGTAAATAACTATCTCTTGTTTCCCCTCTCTTTCCTCATATTACCATAAATTTATAATCTCTCTCTTTAATTCAGTGTGTTATAATCCATTACCATTATTATTATTATTATTATTTTGATGCTGAAATTGTCCCCAGATTTGGTCAGTGGATAGCACTTCATGCTGGTTCCAGGGTCCTTTTGACATGGCCCCATTAATCTTTGAACACACGGTTGTTTTCTGGCACAAGATGTTCCAGGCTCACCTTGTACTTGTACTTTCCTTGCCTCATTTCTGAAATCTTCCATTTCTCCAAGGAGACCTGGTTCTTTTTCATTGGAATTAAGTTTTAGAAATCAAGATCTGGATTTCGGATACAATTACAACAGGGGTGCTATTTCTTCAAGGTCCCTTCACTGAAAAAAATGTGTGTGTGTGTGTATATGTGTGCATATATATATGTGGGTGTGTATCTTAAAATCATGAGTTCATATTAATGTGTATAATTGAAACCAACACTGTAGGTTTCTTTTTCTTTATCCTCTTTTTTGTATTTCTTTATCCCTCAATAAAAATCAACTGAGGTTTCCAAAAATATCATAGTATTTACTCATTAGTCCTATCCAACATGCACACTAAATAATTTCAGAATTACAATACTATCACCAATAATAAACCTAGTAAGTAAAATTATAAAGTAATTTGCAGTGTCCTTATATACTTGACAAAAGTATATAATCTAGAATGTGTGCTTAAATTACTCAAAGTTTTTATCTATATGGATATGAATGGTTATGTTTTTAATTGAACATACTACTAAAGCCATTTGTTTGTATTTCATTTTAGTGCTTGATTTTTCACACTTTTTAATTTAGTTTTATTTTGAAAAATATATAACATTGACATGTTTGGCAAGTAAAAAAACTATATAAAAAGCTGTAGAGTCAATGAAGTCTCTCTCCAAATCTCCTCTACCTTTTACCCACCATAGTTAGATAGATACACAGACAGATAGATAGATGTTTGTATATATCCTCAGATCACCTTCTTTCTTGCACAGAATATAGCATACCATATACATTTTTCTCTTGCTTATTTTCACTTAATATTATATCCTAGAAACGATTCCATATCAATTTTTTTAGAGCTCTTTCTCATGTTTTCATAGCTACTGTCACTCTATTGTTTATTTAACCAGTCTTTGATGGACGGGCATTTGGGTGTTAGAGTATTTTGCTATTACAAATAATGCCACAATGAATAAGTTTGTACATATGCTGTTTGAATTTGTGTAGATGTACATTAAGGGTAAATTACTAGGAGTGAAATTTATTGGGGTTAAAGCAAATAGTTTAATTAGATGTTGCCAAGTTTTCCTTCATAAGGGTTATAGAATTTTGCATTGCCACCAGCAATGGATGAAAGTTCCTTTTTCCCTAGTGCCTGGCCAATGGAGTGTATTGTCAAGTTTCCAAGCTTACAAGTAAGAAATGATAAATTTAAATATATTTTAAATTTAGCAGGGTAATAATGAGCAAGCTACCAAGCCTCTCTTAACTTCAGTTTCCTAATTAAAACAAAAATATCCATCTTAAAACATTGTTCTGATGACCAAATGTACATAATAGATAGATTTATTGATACATTTAAAAATATATGACTTGACACATAGTAAACACTCAATAAGTAATATTTATTATATATTATTATGTACTTAGTAAGCAATACATTTTAAAGTAAATTATTTATCTTTGTGAGTAAGTCTTAGTAATTAATATGGAAACCTATTATTCCTATGGCAACAGAGAAAATAGAATCAGAGGCCTTAAATATCATTAGAGGCAAATAGTTTTTAACCTCATATTCAATGTTTAATTGCTTGTTAGTACATTCTAAGGTGTTATGTTAATAACGATTACAATAATAAACTTTTGTTTAGCATGTAAGAACACTTTGTTGATAAGTAATACCTATTATGGGAATAAGTGTGAGGAGGACACCCATTTTCTATCACTAATTTGGTTAAATTCAGTGATTTTTATAGTGAAGAATTGAAGTCAGATAGACTCAGATATGGGCTTCCCAGGTGGCAGTAGTGGTTAAGAACCTGCCTGCCAAAGCAGGAGACATAAGAGATGTGGGTTCAGTCCCTGGGTAGGGAAGATCCCCTGGAGGAGGAAATAGCAAACTGCTCCAGTATTGTTGTTGGAGCATCCCCTGGACAGGGGAGCCTGGCGGGCTATAGTCCATGGGGTTGCAGAGTAGGGCATGACTGAAGCGACTTAGGAGGCAGCAGACTAAGATATTTTATAGATGATATAGCAAATTAATATCAAAGTCAAGATTAAAAAATAGAATTCCTAACATCCAATGTCATGCTTTTTGCATTGTACCATAGAATCCTCCTTTCCTCCTTCCCTGTATCCTTCACTTCCCCACTTCTCCTTTTCTCTCTTTCTCTCTCCCTCTCAGACACACACACACACACACACGCATGCACACACACACACACACACACATATATACAGGCATACCCTCTTTTTTTTTTTTTTTTTTTTTTACAGAATGAGGTTTTTTTTTTTTTTTCTGGAGGAAAACTCTATATACTGATAATGGGTATGGGTGTTATATTTATAAAACTTTGCCATATCATAGGTTGGGGCTTGCCTTGTGGTGTGTAAATTATGGGAAATTGTCAGCAGTTTGCATGGGGAGATCCTTCATGTTTGTATAGCTTGACCTCTTACCAATCACATTCCTGTTCTAGAAACCATGGAGATAAGCAGTGGATTCAAGAAAGAGAAAAGTGACTCTCAAGTTCATGTTTGGATGATTTTTAAAGTGAGTGGAAAACTGAAGGGTAAACACTTTTTCAAATGGATAAAACTGATTATAACAGGCATCTTACAAGCCACTGAATCACCAATTCTTCTCTCATTTTTACTTTTCCAAAGTGTGAGGTCTGTTTTTAAACAGAAGCAGGAAGCCAACATTCACTGTATGAAAAGCAATATACAAAGGGTTACATGAAGAATAGTCCCAACTGCAGAGGCAGAAAGTGAAAAACAAAATGACAAGCATTTCTACAAAGCAATACATCAAGTGCAAGTTAATATACAGTTACGCCTTATCAAGCCATCACTTATCTGCCGATCTCAACTCTGGAACACAGCCTTAGATTCTGAATATGCAAAACAGTTTCTGCACAAATAAAAATACAAGTTAGAAAATATATGCACATTTCCACAACTATCTTATTTAGTCACAGTTCAGAATACTGTAAGACTTTGGCTTTTATTCTGGAGTAAAGAAGACATGCAGAGTTTTGAACAAAGGAGTGATATGAACTGACTCCATTTGACAGGATGACTGTGCCTGCCATGTTGAGAACACACCGTGGGTGGAAGGGGTCAGGGGAAGAAGTAAGGAAACCAGCTAGGAGGTTATTGCAACCATTCAGCAAAGAGGTGATGGAGACTTAGATCCAAATGAAAATAATGGAGTCAGTAAGAACTCATTAGAATCTGGATATATGTTAGAAGCAGGGCCAAGATAGGGAGGTATGAAGGATGACTCCAAACTTTTTTGGGAAACTATAAATATGGTATTGCTAATAAACAAAATGGAAAGACTGTGGGAGAAGGAGTTTGGACAGAAAGATTGATGCTTTCCAATAATAGTGGCCTAGCATCAAGAAAAAGTTAATTTATATTCAATAGACTTGGTTATAAAAGGCATAATAAATAAGTGATATATCCTTATAAAAAATTTACCTTACAAAAACAGTCTAGGTGACTAACCATCAGCAGTCAGGAAATAAGTTTATGTCTTCATTTTTTTCATTGTGTAGAACAGATTGTTCCCTCAAAAAGCCAGAAAGATGAAAATGGTTTAATTCTAAGAGCTGAGAGGACACAAATTAAAGGTATATTTGGACTTAATTGGGCCAATTCACAGAAGGTCTTTTGTAGAAGGTATGGTTTAACCTAGATGAAAGGTCTCCCAGAAGAAAGGAAGACAGAGGAATCTTAGGGATGTGGTGACTCTCCAGTTTGGAGAATTCAAGAAACCTCCAGCTCAAAGTCAAGTCCTGTGATTCAGGGAGATAGGAGAGAAAATGGATCCGTGAAAAGCTCTGAGAGGAGGTAGGTTGAACTGAGGAGTCACAAAGTAAGAAAAAGAACATGTAGTTAGGCCTCAGAATTCCTCAGGCCACCACTGATTTGTTGGGCAAGAGCCCACTTCCTTTCCAGAGGGGTTGGCTAAATTGTGTCAAAGACACCTTTATGCCTCAATTAAAATTCTATAATTTTAAATGAGACTTCCTTCTCAGGCCTGGAAAGGGGTTATTATGCAGAAGGTATGAACCAACTGTTCGTCACCTCAAAAAAGGACTGGATGTGAGGAAAAAGAAGGATAAGAATTTCTTGTCTGTTATTAAATCTCAGAATGAGGTCTTGAGAGCAATCTGCCACCAGATTAATCTTCTTAACCACCATTTTGTGTCACTGGCCTTTGCCAAACTCCCATGGTTTCTTGTTGCTACCAACTCGAATCTTACCTGCTAAGACCACTGTGGTTTGGCCCCAAAGTGTCTGGGCAGACTCGATGTCCAACCCTCTTGTCCACAGGCCTAAGGGTCCAGTCAATCTGGCTGTTGATCAGTCTTCCAACATATGGCAGGGGGGAGACTTTGCTCATGGTAGTACTCTCTCCTTCTCCTGGATTGATTCCTATCCCAGCTTCTCCTCGCAACTCCTTTTAAGACCTAGTAATGCCTTCCCAGGCATAAACTTGTGTGTGTATATGTGTGTGTATCTACTACAAATAGCATTTAATTCTTCCTCAAGGCTTCATTAGCTGTACAAATTCACTGATTCATAGATCATTTTTTGTGCACTTAATATATCCCTCACAGCATCTTAAAATAGCATAGTAGCCATAAACAAATGAATGGGTATCCTCTTGATACTTTCAGAAAATAAGGTTTCATATTGGCTTGGAATAAAGTCCTGATGAAGAGACAGTGAAAAGATGAAAAATATTATGCCAAATTAATGTTCACCAGGTTCTAGTTTGATATGTATGTTCATTCTTCTTGTTGAGTATCCAAGGACTGGTTTTGTGGTGTTATTTGAGCTGGTTGAATCCAGACACTGACTTTGATACAGTGTGCTTTAGCTTATAGTACCGAAAACCAAAAATGAAAAAAAGCAGAAGCACAAATATGCATTCTTTCATGTTATCTATGAATTCTAGTCACCAGATACTGCATTTATAATATACTAAGCAAATGAGAATCGTATACATTCATTGGTGGTATTGTTCTTCAGTCTCTAAGTCATGCATGACTCTTTGCGACCCCATGGACTACAGCATGGCAGGCCTCCCTGTCATTCACTATCTCAAGGAGTTTGCTCAAATTCATGTCCATTGAGTCGGAAATGCTATTTAACCATCTCATCCTCTGCCACTCTCTTCTCCTTCTGCCCTCAATCTTTCCCAGCATCAGGGTCCTTTCCAATGAGTTGACTATTTACATCAGGTGGCCAAAGTATTGGAGCTTCAGCTTTAGCATGAGTCCTTCTAATGAATGTTCAGGACTGATTTCCTTTAGGATTGACTGGTTTGATCTTGTTGTCCAAAGGACTCTCAAGAGTATTCTCCAGCACCACAATTCAAAAGCATCGTTTCTTTGGCACTCAGTCTTCTTTATGGTCCAACTCTCACATCCATACATGACTACTGGAAAAACCATAGTTTTAACTAGGTGGACCTTTGTCAGCAAAGCAATGTCCTTGCTTTTTAATTCACTTTCTAAGTTTGTCATGGCTTTCCTTCCAAGGAGCAAGCATCTTTTAATTTCATAGCTGCTGTCACCATCTGCAGTGATTTTGGAGCCCAAGAAAATAAAATCTGTCACTGCTTCCACTTTTCCCCTTCTATTTGCCATGAAGTGATGAGACCAGATACCATAATCTTAGTTTTTGAATGTTGAGTTTTAAGCCAGCTTTTTCACTTTCCTCTTTCACCCTCATCAAGAGGCTCTTTAGTTCCTCTTCACTTTTGTCATTAGAGTGGTATTATCTGCATATCTGACGTTTTTTATATTTCTCCAAGCAATCTTGATTCCAACGTATGATTTATCCAGCCCAGCATTTAGCATGATGTACTCTGCTTGTAAGTTAAATAAGCAGGGTGATAATATACAATCTTGTCATACTCCCTTCTCAAGTTTGTACCAGTCAGTTGTTCCAAGTCCAGTTCTAACTGTTGCTTCTTGACCTGCATACAGGTTTCTCTGGAGACAGGTCAGGTGGTCTAGTATTTCCATCTCTTTAAGAATCTTCCGTAGTTTGTTGGGGTCTGTACAGTGAAAGGCTTTAGTGTGATCAATGAAGCAGAAGTAGATGTTTTCCTGGAATTCCCTTGCTTTCTCTATGATCCAATGAATGCTGGCAATTTGATCTCTGGTTCTGTTCTCTTTTCTAAACCCAGCTCATATATCTGCACATTTTTGATTCAAGTACTGCTGAACCCTACCTTGAAATTTTGACCATAACCTTATTAGCATGTGAAATGAGCACAACTATATGATAGTTTGAACATTCTTTGGCACTGCCCTTCTTTGGGGTTGAGATGAAAACTGACCTTTTCCAGTCCAGTGGCCACTGCTGAGTTTTCTAAATTTGCTGACATATTGTATACAACAATTTAACAGAATCATCATTTAGGCTTTTAAATAGCTCAGCTGGAATTCTATCACCTCCACTAAGGCCCAGTTGACTTCACACTTTAGGATGTCTGGCTCTAGTTGAGTGAACACACCATCATTGTTATTCTGGTCATTAAGACCTTTTTGTAAAGTTCTGTGTATTCTTGCCACCTATTCTTAATCTCTTCTGCCTCTGTAAAGTCCTTACCATTTCTGTCCTTGCATGAAATATTTCCTGATATCTCTAATTTTCTTTAAGAGATCTCTAGTTTTTCCCATTCTGTTGTTTTTCTCTACTTTAAAAAAGTTCATTAAAGAAGGACTTCTTATCTCTCTTTGCTTGTCTCTGGAACTTTGCATTCAGTTGGCTTTCCTTTACTCCCTTGCTTTTTGCTTTTTTCTTTCCTCAGCTATTTATAAAGCCTCCTCATACAACCACTTTGCCTTCTTGCACTTCTCTTTCTTGGGAATGGTTTTTGGTCACTGCCTCCTATACAGTGCTACCAAGTTCCGTCCATAGTTCTTCAGGCTCTCTGTCTACAAGATCTAATCCCTTGAATCTATTCATCACCTCCACTGTATAATCATAGGGATCTGATTTAGGTCATACCTGATTAGCCCAGTGGTTTGTCCTACTTTCTTCAATATGAACCTGAATTTTGCAATAAGGAACTGATGCTCTGAACCACAGTCAGCTCCAGGTCTTGTTTTTGCTGACTGTATAGAGCTTCTTCATCTTTGGCTGCAAGGAATAGAATCACTCTGATTTCAATATTGACCATTTTGCTAATGTCCATGTTTAGAATCATCTCTTGTGTTGCTGGAAAAGGCTATTTGCTATGACCAGTGTGTTTTCTTGATAAAACTTTGTTAGCCTTTGCCCTGCTTCATTTTGTACTCCAAGGCCAAATTTCCCTGTTAACTCCAGGTATCTCTTGACTTTCTGCTTTTGCATTCCAATCTCCTATGGTGAAGAGAACGCCTTTTGGGGAGTTACTTCTAGAAGGTCTTGAAGGTCTTCATAGAACCATTCAACCTTCAGCTTCTTTGGCATCAGTTGTTGGGACATAGACTTGTATTACTCTGATGTTGAATGGTTTGCCTTGGAAATAAAGATCAGAGATCATTCTATTGTTTTTGAGGCTGCACCCAAGTACTGCATTTCAGAGTCTTTTGTTGACTATGAGGGCTACTCCATTTCTTCCAAGGGATTCATGCCCATAGTAGTAGATATAATGGTCATCTGAATTAAATTTGCTCATTCCCAACCATTTTAGTTCACTGATACCTAAGATTTTGATGTTCACTCTTGCCATCTCCTGCTTGACCATGTCCAATTTGCCTTGATTCATGGTCCTAACATTCCAGGTTTCCATGAAATGTTAATATTGTTCTTTGCAGCACTGGACTTTACTTACATTACCAGAGGACTTCCCTGGTGGCTCAGACGGTAAGGTGTCTGCCTATAATGTGGGAGACCCAGGTTCGATTCCCATTTCAGGAAGATCCTCTGGAGAAGGGAATGGCCTTGCCTGGAAAATCCAGGTCACAAAGAGTCGGACACGACTGAGTGACTTCACTTTTACTTTGAACTAACTTAAGTAGCTCAGAGGGTAAAAAGTTGCCTGCAATTCAGGAGACCAGGGTTCGATCCCTGGGTCTGGAAGATCTCCTGGGGGAGGGCATGGCAATCCATTCCAGTATTCTTGCCTGAAGAATCCCTATAGACAACGGAACCTGGATGGCTACAATCCATGGGGTTGCACAGAGTTGGACATGACTGAGCGACTTCACTTTCATTTTTACATCATGAGACACATCCACCACTGAGCATCATTTCCACTTTGGCCCAGATGCTTCATTCTTTCTGGAGCTATTAGTAGCTCCCTACTCTTCTCCAGAAGTATACTGGACTCCTTCCACCTAAGGGGGTCTTCTTCTGGTTTCATATCTTTTCCCCTTTTTGTAGTACTCATGGGGTTCTTGTGGTAAGAATAGTGGAGGGGTTCACCATTCCCTCCACCACTGGACCATGTTTTATCAGAATTCCCCATTATGACCCATTTATTTCGGGCAGCCCTGTGCAGCATGACTTCATTGAGTTACACAAGCCCCCTCCCTGTGACAAGGGTGTGATCTGTGAAGGGGATGTATATTAATAAATCAGCTGAAATTAGGAAGTGAGAAGCAAATAAGGAGAGAGTAGAGAAGGGATGGAGAGGGAGAGAAGAGCTTCCTGGAACTCAGAAGAAAAATGATTTAGTGCCTGATGAGAACCTGAATTGAAGATCTCCTAATTTACAAACGACAATTTAAACCTTGAATATATTTCTCAAGCTTTAAGAAATGTTTGATTAAATTTTGAGAAAGTGCTCTTATTTCACTCTGAGAAGTAAAAGAGATGATCTTGATACTCATGACAACAAAGCCATATATCATTAGTGAATGGTAACAAAATACAAAGACTCAGAATTTTTCAAATATTTTCAGTAGGCAAAGTGATTCGCTTTATTGATTGTAGCAATATATGCCTAACTCTGCATGGCAGTAAAGTATATTAAATTGAACTCCATTGGCTTATGATTTGAGATCTCTGCACCAGAAGATTTCCAGTCTAACCATTTGAGTAAGCATTTTGCATTTCCTTAGCTTTGGATGTTTTATATACAGTCTGTGTTAACTGTGGTCATTTACTTTTATGTGTTATTTATGATCATTTCCTCAAGATGGATGGTCACTTGGTTGATAAAATCATCTCATAGGGAAAATCACTGATATTAATAACTGGATTCAAATAGAAAAAAAATGGTTCCATCATCAACACATATTGACATTCCTTTCTTCACATCAAGTTTTGAATTCCTAACTCTCCATGGCTCAGACCTAGATCTAAAATGGAGGAAGAAAAAGAGTTGGCAGATTTTTTTGTTTTTAATGCTGTGGATTTCCAGTTTTTCTCTCTTGAAATTAGTCTATAATAATCACATCATTTTTAAGAAGGTCTAAATCCCTACTTAAGTAAAAGGTTTTTTATTTATTTTACTTTCTTCTTTTTTTCCCAGACTGTCAACCTCTTAAATTAACTAATTGACAATATGTAATGTTTTATCCTGGAAAGGGATAACATCAATAATAGAGTAAGGAAATTAACTAAAATGTTTCATTTCAAATAATCAATCTGCCTTTTCTATAATTATTATTCTTATGAGGATTTTTATCCTTAAGAGAGGGATCATGTGTGTGTTTAATTCTGAATTTTTGATGTTGTTTAATCTTCAGCCTTGATGATTATCTTTGTCACCTGATGAGATAATAATAGAACTGTTTGATGACTACAGTATAAATACTGGACCATAAACATTATGCTAATCTCACAAGAGTGGCTAAATGTAAATAACATGAATCACTAAGTAAACACAGTTCTTATATTAGATTTTGTACCAATTAAAATAATTGTGTCAGATTAGAATTAACTTCCCTCAATTAAATTCCCATGGCACCTTGTTGTCCATCCAGTGCATATGATTGACTGTCTAATTTCCCAGAATTTGAAGAGGCATGGGAAAGACGGGAGCCCTGCTGGTTAGCATAGTTGGGTTTCTGCATTGGTAAGCCAACTGAACAACCACTCAGCCTGGATGGAGCTAAGCTGATCAGGGGGATTGATGACAAATGAGTTAAGAATTGTTTTCCTAATAAAGAAAAGGAGAAGAAGAAAAAAAAGTGTTAGTCACTTGGTTGGGTCCTACTCTTTGCAACCCCATGAACTGTATAGCCCACTAGGCTCCTCTACCTATAGGATTACCCAGGCAAAAATATTGGAGTGGGTTGCCATTCCCTTCTCCAGGGGATCTTCCTGACTCAGGGATCGAACCTGGGTTTCCTTCACTACAGGCAGATTCTTTAGCATCCCAGTCACCAGAACAAAAGCCAAGAAGAAAAAAGAGTTCATAGAAATTCTCGCCAAGCCACAGCAGTTGATAGTGACCATGCCAGAAGTGGGGCTAGCCAAATTGCCTGTATTAAGGAGTAAGACCAGGAGGAAGAATACTGTTTATACAAAAGCTAAGCAAAGATGTTAAGAGAGAATGAGATGTACAAACAATGAGAAGAAGACCTAGAAAATGGAGCAAACCATTCAATATCACAGTAATCCAAGTCTGTGCCCCAGCTGTAATGCTGAAGAAGCTGAAGCTGAATGGATCTATGAAGACCTACTAGGCCTTCTGGAACTAACACCCCCAAAAGATGTCCTTTTCATTATAGGCACTGGAAAGCAAAAGTAGGAAGTCAAGAGATACCTGGAGTAACAGGCAAATTTGGCCTTGGAGTATGAAACGAAGCAGGTCAAAGGCTAGCAAAGTTTTGCCAAAAGAATGCACTGGTCATAGCAAACACCCTCATCCAACAACACAAGAGAAGACTTTACACATGGGCATCACCAGATGGTCAGTACTGAAGTCAGATTGATTATATTCTTTGCAGCCAAAGATGGAGAAGCTCTATACAGTCAGCAAAAACAAGACCAGGAGCTGACTGTGGCTCAGATCATGAACTCCTTATTGCCAAATTCAGACTCAAATTGAAGAAAGGAAGGAAAAGCACTAGATCATTCAGGTATGACCTAAATCAAATCCCTTATGATTATACAGTGGAAGTGACAAATAGATTCAAGAGATTAGATCTGATAGACAGAGTGCCTGAAGAACTATGGATGGCAGTTCATGACATTGTACAGCAGGCAATGATCAAGACCATCCCCAAGAAAAGGAAATGAAAAAGGCAAAATGGTTGTCTGACAAGGCCTGACAAATAGCTGTGAAAAGAAAAGACACTAAGGCAAAGAAGAAAACAAAAGATATAGTCATTTGAATGCAGAGTTCCAAAGAATAGCAAGGAGAGATAAGAAAGCCTTCCTCAGCCATCATTGCAAAGAAATAGAGGAAAATAATAGAATGGGAAAGACTAAAGATCTCTTCACAAAAATTAGAGATACCAAGGGAACATTTCATGCAAAGATGAGCACAATAAAGGACAGAAGTGGTGTGGACCTAACAGAAGCAGAAGATATTAAGAAAAGGTAGCAAGAATACACAGAAGACTATACAAAAAGTATCTTCATGACCCAGATAACCACGATGATGTGAACACTCATCTAGAGCCAGATATGCTGGAATGCAAAGTCAAGTGGGCCTTAGGAAGCATGACTATGAACAAAACTAGTGGAGATGACGGAATTCCAGTTGAGCTATTTCAAATCCTGAAAGATGATGCTGTGAAAGTGCTGCACTCAATATGCCAGCAAATCTGGAAAACTCAGCAGTGTCCACAGTACTGGAAAAGGTCAGTTTCATTCCAACCCCAAAGAAAGGCAATGCCAAAGAATGCTCAAACTACCACACAATTGTACTTATCTCACAGGCTAGCAAAGTAATGTTCAAAATTCTCCAAGTCAGGCTTCAACAGTACATGAGCCATGAACTTCCAGATGTTCAAGCTGGATTTAGAAAAGGCAGAGGAACCAGGGATCAAATTGCCAACATCAAAAGAGCAAGAGAGTTCCAGAAAAACATCTATTTCTGCTTGGTCAACTAAACCAAAACCTTTGACTGTGTGTATCACAACAAACTCCAGAAAATTCCTAAGAAGATGAGAATACCAGACACCTGACCTGACTCTTGAGAAATCTGTATGCCGATCAAGAAACAGTGAGAACTGGACAGGAACAACAGACTGGCTGCAAATCAGGAAAGGAGTACATCAAACCTGTATATTGTCATCCTGCTTATTTAACTTACATGCAGAGTACATCATGAGAAACTCTGGGCTAGTTGAAGCACAAGCTGGAATCAAGGTTGCTGGGGGAAATATCAATAACCTCAGATATGCCGATGACACACCTTGATGGCAGAAAGTGAAGAACTAAAGAAGCTCCTGATGAAAGGAAAAGAATAGAGTGTAAAAGTTGGTGTAAAACTCAGCATTCAGAAGCTAAGATCATGGTATCTGGTCCCATTATTTCATGGCAAATAGATGGGGAAACAATGGAAATAGTGAGAGACTTTATCTTGGGGGGCTCCAAAATTACTGCAGATGGTGATTGCAGCCATGAAATTAAAAGACGCATATTCCTTGGAAGAAAAGTTATGACCAACCGAGACAGCATATTAAAAAGCATACACATTACTTTGCCAACAAAGGTCCATCTAGTCAAAGCTATGGTTTTTCAAGTAGTCATGTATGGATGTGAGAGTTGAACTATAAAGAAAGCTGAGTGCCGAAGAATTGATGCTTTTGAACTGTGGTGTTGGAGAAGACTCTTGAGAGTCCCTTGGACTGCAAGGAGATCCAATCAGTCCAGCCTAAAGGAAATCAGTCCGAATATTTTTTGGAAGGACTGATGCTGAAGCTGAAACTCCAATACTTTGACCACCTGATGCCAAGAACCAACTCATTTGAAAACACCCCAATGCAGTGAAAGATTGAAGGCAGGAGGAGAAGGGAACGACAGAGGATGAGATGGTTGGATGGCAAAGAGTCAGACACAACTGAACGACTGAACTGAACTGAACTAGTTGATTTACAATGTTGTGTTAGTTTCAGGTATACAATGAAGTGAATCAGTTATTCATATACATATATCCACTCTTTTTTTAGATTTTTTTCCATTTAGGCTATTGAAGTGAAGTAAAGTCGCTCAGTCACATCTGACTCTTTGCAACCCCATGGACTGTAGCCTGCTAGTCTTCTCTGTCCATGGGATTTCCCTGGCAAGAATACTGAGTGGGTTGACATTTCCTTCCTCAGGGGATCTTCCTGACCCAGGAATCGAACCCGGGTCTCCCACATTGCAGGCAGAATCCTTACTCTCTGAGCCACCAGGGAAGTCCTATATAGGTTATTACAGAGTACTAAATAGGGTTCCCTGTTCTATACAATAGGTCTTTATTAGTTATCTCTTTTATATATGGTAGTGTGTATCTTTCCATTTAGGTTTAAGTATATATACATTAATTATATACATACATATATTAATTATGTGTACCTTTGACCATTTAGATAATTACATATGATTTAAAATTGCCACTTAGACAAACATTTGTAGTGTTAGAAGAACCAAATAAGAAAACTCTTGTGTGTAACCCGTTTCAAGCCAGGTATGTATGGTGTTAGCTTAGCCCATTTGAGAGCCCATAATTAGTAAGTGTGATCTTTAGTTTCCTCCGTGCACTGTTTCATTGTTATCTCTTGATCCTTCCTGGGAAGTTAGGATGCCAGAACCAGGGGTGAATCTGCCTTTAAGTATTAAGCTTTGAGTCTTCTAAATAACTATACCCAGGCTCCATCAACTTAGTCTACATAGTTGTTATTGATCTTTGTTCTCTCCACCTAAAATTTAATGGAGTGAACACCTGCCTAGCAAGTTCAGTCTTCCTCACAGGGAGACCTAATTCAGTTTTTCCTAATGAAAGCTTAATGTATACTCTGTTACATCCTGTGATGCAGCAGGGACAGAAAAATTAAGAGTGGCAAGATGGGATAAAAGGAGGGATAATGAGATGGAAATTAAGGAGTCAAGCTGCCAGTAGAGAAGCAGAGTCAACTTCAGATCACAGGAAATTCCACTGGGTGCCAGTGCTCTGTATCCAGAGAGAACAGTCCTGGTAGTTATCATCAGGAAAACGAAAATGGGGGAAGGGAGGGAGAAGGAGGCCATCATCATATCTATTAATATTAGGACAGTTCATTTCTCATAAAGGAAACAAGGTGTAATGATGCAAGTATACAAAATATGAATGTTTGTTAAATCTGGGTGATGGAGGCACATGTATGGATAACGGTCCCCAGACCAACAACCATTAACAACACGTGGAAAGTTGTTAGGAATGTGAATTCTCAGCCACCACCTCAGACCTACTGAATCAGAAACTCTGGGGATGGAACTCAACAACCTGTATTTTAACAAAGGTCCAGGGAATCTTCCTGACCCAAGAATTAAATCAGGGTCTCCTGCATTGCAGGTGGATTCTTGATCAGCTGAGCTACCAGGGAAGCCCTCCGGGTGATTCTGGTGCTCACTGAAGTTTGAAAACCACTGTGATAGTGTATTCTCTGTACATTTCTGTCTGTTGTTTTAAAATGATACAGTGGTGATGCAGAGAGAGGTTGTTCCTGACAGGGATGTTGGTGGAGAGCAGCTATGGGAAGAGGTCAGATTGGTCTGGTCATAGGACAGTGTTTCAGGAATAGGACCCTGAGACCCTGCATGGGGAATGGGGTGGGCAAGGCCTGGTTTAGAACTAAAGTAAAAGGCAAGACTCTCATTTACAAGGAATGTTTGTTTAAAAAAAAAGAATGGTGCTGAGCAAGCTAAGCAAGACAAACTCTTAGGTACAGGATAATAAGGCAAAGACCTTGTTTGCCGGAGGACGTTGGACGGAGACTTAGACTAAGAACATGGCAGAGGCCTGGTGTTAGCAAGTAGGACCATTTCAGCACATGAGCACTTTGGCTGCAGCAAAGCTGATTGTATGCTTAAATGCCTGGGCTACTGACCTCCACTTCTCTCCCCTCCTTTTCTTCCTGCTTTGCTTCCCATCTAGGAAAGAACACAGGCAAACCTGGAAGTAGAGGCCAAGGGGAGAAGAATAAGGCAGATCGATGCCTCTGACAAAATTTCTCCCTGTGACAAAACTCCCTACTCCTTCCCTGTTCGAGGCTTGGGCAAAAAGAACAAAGTTAATTTTTAAAAATATTTTTCATACCTTTTCAACTGTGTAAAATGTGTTTTTAAATGCAGAGTCAAAGTTTTCCAGCCATCAAAGAACATGAATTAAATTTTCACAAAACCTCCAAGTCTTCAGATTTGGCCTGAATTAACCCAGATGTTTTTCCTTTAAGTTTCTCAGTTGCTCTTCTCCTACCTACTCCTTCTTTTATCCCCAAAAGTTCTGAAAGCTCCTGGAGTTTAAATGTGCTGACCTAACGCTCCCTGCCAAGACATTAGTACTAATGGCCTGGTCTGAAGAGGTTACTGTATTAAGACATCAGTGCTTGCTGCTTGAGTCATTTTTACCTTACTGAAGAATCACTTGTTATTTTACATTGGCCAGTGAATGCTGAGAAGGAAAAAGAGGCTGAGAAGGAAAAAAAAAAAAGGCAGAGAGCGTGAATCCTACTTTTTTTTTTTTTCACAGCCTCGAAACTTGATTTATTTAGATACCTTGTTTTAAGGGCAATAATTGGAAAAAAATATAAGAATGGGTACATCAGAGTGGAGAAAGTGCATCAGTAGGTGTATTACTAAACTTTAATGTTTTTTATTTTTAAGTTCCATACACCAATCATATAAAGGCACCCCACGCACACATAGTATATGTAGGTGCTCAGTCATGTCCAACTTTTTGTGACCCCCCAAAAGCCCACCAGGCTCCTCTGTCTATGGAATTTCCCAGGCAAGAATACTGGAGTAGGTTGCCATTTCCTACTCCAATACGTACAGTATATATAATAGTTTGATATACCAAGTATTAATCTATATAAATAAAACTAATAAAACTTATTTTTCTCATTTTAGGTAAAATAAAAATAAATATTAATATAAATTCTATTATTTTCTTTCATGGCCCAGTTGATTATATATGTGCCCTCTGGGGTTCATGTACAGTACATTCATAGCATTTACATGACACTTTTGAAAGTCCTTGTATTGTAAAAGCAAAGCATATAATTTTCCTATAAAAGGTATTAGAGTATAATACTTCCAGAAAAGTAAAAGTAAGCCACTCACAGACCCTTAGTGATAATACAAGACAATGAAAGTCATTTTACTTTTTTATTATTTTTTTCTTGAGGTATAGCTGATGTGAAATATTATGTTTCAGATGTACAACACAGTGATTCAAAATTTTTAAAGGTTATGCTTCATTTATAGTTATTATAAGATATCGGCTATATTTCCTGTTTTGTACTATATATCCTCGTAGCTTATTTATTTTATATGTGGTACTTTGTACCTCTTAATCCCCTACTGCTATCTTGCCCTTTCTCCTTTTCCTCTTCCTGCTGGCAACCACTAGTTTGTTCTTTATTTATGTGAATCTGTTGCCTTTTTGTTATATTCACTAGTTAATTTTAGATTTGAGATTCTAACTTTTTAATGTTGCTTTTGAATTTATCACAAATGGCACATGACAGACAACTCACTATTTCATCAAACATACATATACCACATGCTGAAGTTTATAGAACCTGGTTGAATTAAACATTTTCTTTCCTCACGGAGATTTATTTAGCACACCCTGGAAATGTTTTTGTTGCAATTCTGTCATTTACAAAAGTGTAGAAATAACATCATATTTCCTCACAGGAATGTCTAAAATCTCTGAGATCTACTAAAGGGTAAATGACTATCATTATACTGTATTTGAATTATAATCAAGAATTGGTCCTCACGTCAGTGTCTTCCCTTATGCAACAGTAAAAAATTCCCAGTAAGCATGTCACATAAAGTTAGAGAATCCAGAAGAAGTTAAAACTTCCCAACATGAAAACTCTAATTTTGTGGTGGTGGTTTAGTTGCTGTCGTGTCCAACTCTTGTGACCCCATGGACTGTCCCCTGCCAGGCTCCTCTGCCCATGGGATTTTCCAGGCAAGAATACTGGGGTGGGTATCCTTTCCCTTTTTCAGGAGATCTTCCCAACCCAGAGATCAAACCCAGGTCTCCCACATTGCAGACAGATTCTTTGCCAGCTGATCCACAGGGAAGCCCAAGAATACTGGGGTATGTAGCCTATCCCTTCTCCAGTGGATCTTCCCCACCCAGGAATTGAACCAGGGTCTCCTGTGTTGCAGGTGGATTCTTTACCAACTGAGCTATCAGGGAAGCCCCAGTGAAATTAGGGTCACAAGCCAAGGAAAACAGGAATCTTCTTGTTCAGTCATTCAGTCGGGTCTGACTCTTTGCGACCCATGGGCTGCAGCACACCAGGCTTCCCTGTCCTTCACCATCTCTAGGAGCTTGCTCAAAGTCATGTCTATTGAGTTGGTGATACCATCCAAGCATCTCGTCCTCTGTCATCCCCTTCTTTCTCCTGCCATCAGTCTTTACCAGGATTAGGGTCTTTTATAAGCCTGAAAAGGAAGCCTCTAGATGCTAGAAAAGGCAAGCAAATGGATTCTTCTCTTGAAACTCCAAAAGGAACACAGCCTTGTCAATACATCAATTTTAGCCCAGTGAGATGCATTTCAGAATTTTGACCTCCAGAACCATAACATAATAAATGTGTATTGTTTCTAAGTCAGTATATTTATGGTAATTAGTTTTAGCAACAATAGGAAGCTAATACAGTTGGTTTCTGGGAGATAATGGTGGGAAAGTCAGAATTCCCATTATCTAAGACTTGCTGTGGAAACTCACCCAACACATGAGTTGCTAAGGTGGTAGGCTTTCTGAAGTTACACTGGCCAGGTTCTTGTTACTGGCTCTCTCATCATGAGTCTCCTCCTTTTAGAAAGAATTCTGGGGGGAGGAGTAGAGCTGGATTAGGAATTGAAGTCTGAACCCTAACTTCTTAATTTGTAAATGAGATTAGACCAGATCACCCCAAGAGAAAACCAAATCCACCTCTGAAATGCCCTCAGTTCAGTTCAGTTCAGTTGCTCAGTTATGTCTGACTCTTTGCAGCCCCATGGACTGCAGCACACCAGCCTTCCCTATCCATCACCAACTCCCAGAGTTTGCTCAAACTTGTGTCCATCGAGTTGGTGATGCCATCCATCCATTTCATCCTCTGTCATCCACTTCAGGCGGCCAAAGTATTGGAGTTTCAGCTTCAGCATTGGTCCTTCCAATGAATATTCACTACTGATTTCCTTTAGGATTGACAGGTTTGATCTTCTTGCAATCCAAGGGACTCTCAAGAGTCTTCTCCAACACCATAATTCAAAAGCATGGATTCTTCAACTCTCACATCCATACCTGACTACTAATTCCATCAATAAAAAGACATGGATATGTAACTATGTTCATTACATCAAATATTAAAAAGCCTCAACACTTAAATCCATGTGTTGCTTGGTTCTAAAGAGTGAGGAGTTTGAATATTCTTCTCCATCCATCATGTTTGAAAGGCCTATATTTTCTGTGATAGAAAATAGCTTCTAAGCTTGATTTATAATTTCTCAAACCTAAGATTAAATATAATCACAGTGAAGCTTGGCAGAGTGGGACTGTGTGACTGGCAATCATATGCAGCGGTTGGGTACCATCACGCAGATGGTGTTCTGGTCTCTAACTGTCCCCCAAGTGATTCTGCATCTGCATATTGCCAAAAGTCAGAGCCACCATAATTATTGAATAATGGATGGATGGGTGGATGGATGGATGGTTGAATAAGTACATATGCTTCTTGTCTTCATTTATCCCACTCTCTACACAACCCAACTGGAAAATGGGAAAATACTGTGGCTGCCTTTGGCCCCAAACACACCTGACTTGCATTCCTTTATTCAAGCTTTTCCTATCATAGTGATGATGAAGCTGACCTTTAAAATAACAAAGCTTCTATATTGCTTTGAAAAATATAATTCTCATACACATGAGATGAAGTAGAAAGAATACATATTCTTTGTGTCTTACTAATACATCTAAAAAACAAATATTTCTAAGAAATAAGGATTGAAAACAAGCAAAGAAACAAAAAAAGAATCTCTGCTTTGGACAAAGTTGTAACAGCATGAAAAACTGACTCAGTGATCTGTATGCCTCACCCTTGCATTCTCTCTCTCTTCTGCTAACTCATTTTCCACTTAATCTTCTATTCATACGATTATCTACATTCTGGATATTGACTCATGTCAAGAGTTTTTCAAAGCACTCTTATTTGAATGAATCGAGACTGACTGTCTAAAATGCATTGATTAATACCATAAAGCATGAGTTAATTAATCTTTCTAATTTTATCCCCCCCACCATGTGAAACTAATATTACATCAGCAGTTGACCTTGATGGGTAATTAGAAATAATGAGAGACGAAAACAGGGGACAGGTTTTCAGATATCAACTATTAAAGAATTTGCTTTTTTCCCCAAAAAACTGAGGAATTTTAAATTTTCATGTAAATGTTGCTTAAATAGAATGTAAGTCACAGAATATGACTGACACATATGAAAATAATACTTCTTAGGTCAGTTTAGGATCACTTCACTATCTTACCAAAGTAGAATATAGTCTTAGGAAGGGCTCATTCTTTTTTTCCTATCCTGATAGAGTCAAGTTGAGTGAAATCAGACATTTCCTACTTTCCATTTCCCATGATGTTGGAATACTACCCAGGAAATAAACACAATTGAGTCTGTTTGTTTCCTAAAACCATGAGAAAAATGTGAACCACTTGGAAAGTGACACCCAAGGGAAAAGGCTCATGCTGAGAACAGTGCTGTTGTGACCGTGTTTGGTTCCTTTTCTCAAGAGTCCACTTCTCATCACTGGATGAGGAAGCCTGCAGCCCATGGAGAAACAGCCTCCTGTCCAAGGTCAACAGAGTTGGGGGAAAGGACTGAGCTTCACAGTTCTCTTCAATGTCCAAGGATGTTGACTGTAGCAAAAATACTACATTCAGCCTTCCACCTCTGTCAGCTTTACAGGGCATGAATTGTGAACATTTTAAGTATCATTTACTAGATGGTCTTAAACCTAATCAAAGACTGGAATTAAATTTCTTCTTGTCCCCAAGCTGCCTTTGTTTACAGCTGTGACCACAGCTCTTGTAGAGTCAGTTCTTTGTTTAACTCGCTTGTAGTCAAATTCTAAGTGGCAAGCTGTAATGAGTTTCCCAGGTGGTGCTAGTGGTAAAGAACCCACCTGCCAGTGCAGGAGACTTAAGAGAGGCAGCTTCAATCCCTGGAACAGTAAAATAAGGGGGAGAAAAGGAAGAAGACAGGAGAACTCAGTGTCTGAGGAGTGATCTGAGAGAGCACAAGGCCATGGAAAGCATGCAATGGGTAACGGAAATCAACAACCAAAACAGTCAGGATGTAGACCTCTCTCAAGGCACAGCGGAAGAGACAGGCTATCTAGTTGGATTATTTTACAAACGTAGCTCCCATGACCCAAGTCTCAGGATATTGGGTGAGATGTTAGCTGACTAATAACAGTTCAAATGAGAATGCTGCATTATATTTCAGTGAAGATGCAATAGGACTTCCCTGATGGCTCAGATGGTAAAGAACCCTCCTTTAATGCAGGAGATCCAGGTTCAATCCCTGAGTCAAGAATATTCCCTGGAGGAGGGAATGGCTATCCACTCCAGTATTCTTGCCTGGAGAATTTCCGAAACGAAGGAGGCTGGCGGGCTACCATCAATGGGGTCACAAAGAGTCAGACATGACTGAACCACTAAGAACACACACTCACAGAGTTACTATAAGCCTTGAAAAAAAAAATAGTGGCAATAAAGAGGGGTTAAAAAAGAATATTTTAAATTTTGCCTTGAACACTCTCCAATCTTTTTTTCACTTTTAAGCCAAGCCCTTATTACCTTTTTAAAAAATTATTTATTTTATACTGGGAGTGTAGCCAATTAGCAATGTTATCATAGTTTCAGGTGCACAGCAAAGTGACTCAGCCATGCATATACATGTATCCATTCTCCCAGAGTCAAATCTTTCTTCTCTCCAGAAAGCTGTGTTAGCTCATTACTTGCAGCTTCCTTGCTCTCAGGATACACTGTTTTCTGAGTTTGGTTTTGCTCATTAGTAGCTTTACAGCTATGGCTGAGACTACTTTAGCTCTCTGTGGCTTAAATCCTTTTCTCTTGGACATTTAATATCTCCTGACTTCTTGTTAGGGCTTCCCTGGTGCCTCAGATGGTAAAGAAACTGGCTGCAATGCAGGAAATCTGCCTGCTATTTGTTACAATCACATTGCTGATTTTCTCTTCTATACTTTTTTTTTAAAAATTTTACTCTGGAGCTATCTCTTCTCTCTTTAATTTTCATTCTGTTCCTTATAAAACCCTTCTTTCCAAATTCAGCCAAAGTGCTATCTTCAACATGAAGTCTTTAAGAGTTCATGTAAAAATGACATTGTGTTTGAACATCGGTAGAGAAGAATTTGAATTTCTAATCCATTATTTATTAATGGGGTCCACTTGAAAAGCTTTGTTATTCTCCTGGTCTCAGTTTCTCATTATATCTAATGAGGGTAACACCTACCTAATAGGGTTGTAATGATTAAGTGAGGTAATTGCTTATGAAAAGACATCTGGAATATAGTGGTTAAATAAACATAGGTTATTTACCCTTTATTCCTCTAAATTCATGCTACTTTATAATATAGATATTTATATATGGGTTTACCACTTACTAGGGGCTTCCCAGGTGGCGCTAGTGGTAAAGAACCTGCCTGCCAATGCAGGAGACGTTAAGAGATGTGCGTTTAATCCCTGGGTCAGGAAGATCCCCTGAAGGAGGGCATGGAAAACCACTCCAGTATTCTTGCCTGGAGAATCCCTAGGGTTGCAAAGAGTAGAGCATGACTGAAGTGACTTAGGATGCACTCACAACACTTATTAGATTTATTTCTTTAAGTCAAGACTTAATGTGTGTGTACACATATATACCCATACATGAATACATGTACCTCTGTGTGTATGTGTATAACGTGTATTTTTATGTGTATACATAAATACATATATATGTATATAGAAGGTATTTTTTGTTGTTGTTCAATAAATGTCCAAACCATGACCCAGAAAGAATTGCATCTAGTTAATCTGTTGATAAAGGTTGGTCCCTTTTCTTTCACTGGAGTTATAGAAGGTAAATATGTATGCATATGGGCTTCCTTGGTGGCTCAGTGGTAAAGAATCTGCCTGCAATGAAGGAGACCCGGGTTCGATTCCTGGGTTGGGAAGATCCCCTGAAGAAAGACATGGCAACCCACTCTAGTGTTCTTACCTGGAGAATTCCATGGACAGAGGAGCCTGGCAGGCTACATTCCATAGGGTGGAACACAATTGAAGTGACCAAGCAGCAATAGCAGCATGTATCCATGTATGACCTACACCCTTAGGATACACATATAATGTGTTGATTGAACATCAAGGCCTAGAAGCTGATACCATACTGGCATAAACACTTGCTTCAAGTATATGGACATAAAATTGAACCCACATTGATCTGCCCTTTGGCTACAGCTGGGCTGGCTCCACATCTCTGCTGGCCTGAGTCCAATTCAGTAATATGGACACTAGGGCAAAGCAGAGCATCCAGGTTAACCTGAGAAACTTAAGTAGGGGTGAACCTGGTTTGAATCCTGGTTCTCCCATTTCCCTCATTAGGACCTTGACAAAATTACATAATTTATCTGTACTTGGGTTTGGCATCTGAAAATGAAGCAATAAAAATCCTTTCTTCGTAGGATTATTGTGAGTGTTAAATGAAACAGCACTTTAAAGAACCTAACCTGGCATAAGATAAGCATTTAATGTTATCTGCCATCAGCATTGTCATTATCATCATCATCTAATAGGTGATTCTCATTTAGGATTTGAAAGTTTGCTCAAGGGTAAAGTTTTCATGTATTATCCTCCAGGGGGATAGTCTTAATTTATTTAATGAATTTATTTTAATCATCATCTGGCCTTTCATCCAAGAAATATTAATTCTAATGGCATGAGAGTTGACATTTTCTCTTACAGAACAAATTTTGTTTCATCAAATATTAATTTAGTCAAGTATTAATTCATTTATATATTAAAAAATTTTCCCCATATGTCTGCTATATATGACATAACCTCTGAGAGCTGTGTTATTGAATCTTTGATCACAGTCCTACAGATATTTTTGTCTATTACCTAGCCATAGATATCCTAGGTCCAGTAAGCCAAAGTAAAAATGTGACTTGAAGGTAAGAAAAATACCCCTGATGGAAATACAGCATCCTGCGAACATATAATACTCATGTTTTCAATGGACTCTTGCATATTCTTCCTCATTTGATCATGACATAAAGAGGAAAATGGTCTGTAGATTTTATTTACAGGCAAAAACGACATTGAGTGGTACTTCTTGCATTTGTGCAGCCTGTGAGCTAAGAACGGTTTTGACATTTGTAAGTGTTTGGAGAAAAAAAAATTTTGAATCTCATGACATGTGAAAATTATATATGAAATTAAACGAAATTCAAGTCTTGGTGTCCATTAAAGAACTTTTATTGGAAGACAATTCTGCTCCTTTATTCAGTATTGTTCAAGGTTACTTTCACACCACAGTATCACAGTTGAGTGGTTGCAACAGAGACTCCACGTTCCTGCAGAGATTAAAATATTTACCAACTGGCCCTTTTCAGGCAAAGTTTGCTGATCCCTACTCTAAGCAGTGAAATGACTTGCCTAAATTACATAGCCTGTAAGGTGACATGTTACAACTTGAATCTAGATCCTTTGGCTGTCTCAGAGAACAGGCTCACTGACTAGATGTCTGTGTTTTTTTTTTTTTCTTTTTTTTTTTTTTATTAAACATTTTTTTTATTAGTTTTGCCAAACAATGACATAATATCACCATGGGTTCACATATGCTCCCCCTCCATAAACCCCCCCTCTTCCCTCCCCCCAGGAAATCTCGTTGCACCAGTCCCAAGCATCAATCCTGGGCCGGCTATTGCTTAGACATATGATAATTAACATGTTTCAATGCCATTCTCCCATATCATCCCACCCTTTCCCTCATCCACAGAGGCCCTGAGTCTATTCTATACATCTGTGTTCCTTTTGCTGTCTCGTATGCTGGGTTCTCGTTACCGTCTTCCTAAATTCCATATATATGCGTTAATATACTGTATTGTTGTTTTTGCTTCTGGCTTACTTCACTCTGGATAATGGGCTCCAGTTTCGTCCATCTGAGTAGAACTGATTCAAATGAATTTTTCCTTAATGCTGAGTAATATTCCATTGTGTATATGTACCACAGCTTTCTTATCCATTCATCAGTTGATGGGCATCTAGGTTGGTTCCATGTCCTGGCTATTGTAAACAATGCAGCGATGAACATTGGGGTACACGTGTCTCTTTCAATTCTGGTTTCCTCGGTATATATGCCCAACAGTGGGATTGCTGGGTCATATGGCAGGACTATTTGCAGCTTTTTAAGGAACCTCCACACTGTTTTCCATAGAGGCTGTACTAGTTTGCAATCCCACCAACAGTGTAAGAGAGTTCCCTTTTCTCCACATCCTCTCCAGCATTTATTACTTGTGGATTTTTGGATTGCAGCCATTCTGAGTGGTGTAAAGTGGTATCTCATTGTGGTTTTGATTTGCATTTCTCTGATAATGAGTGATGTTGAGCATCTTTTCATGTGTTTGTTAGCCATTTTTATGTCTTCTTTGGAGAAACGTCTGTTCAATTCTTTGGCCCACTTTTTGATTGGGTTGTTTATTTTCCTAGAATGGAACTGCAGGAGTTGCTTGTATATTTTTGAGATTAATTGTTTGTCCGTTGCTTCATTGGCTATTATTTTCTCCCATTCTGAAGACTGTCTTTTCACCTTGCTTGTAGTTTCCTTTGCAGTGCAGAAGCTTTTAATTTTAATTAGGTCCCATTTGTTTATTCGTGTTTTTATTTCCAATATTCTGGGAGGTGGGTCATGTAGGATCCTGCTTTGGTTGATGTCAGAGAGTGTTTTCCCAATGTTATCCTCTAGGAGTTTTATAGTTTCTGGTCTTATGCTTAGATCTTTGATCCATTTTGAATTTATCTTTGTGTATGGTGTTAGGAAGTGTTCTAGTTTCATTCTTTTACAAGTGGCTATCCAGTTTTCCCAGCACCACTTGTTAAAGAGGTTGTCTTTTCTCCATTGTATATTCTTGCCTCCTTTGTCAAATATAAGGTGTCCATAGATGCGTGGATTTATCTCTGGGCTATCTATTTTGTTCCATTGATCTATATTTCTGTCTTTGTGCCAGTACCATACTGTCTTAATGACTGTGGATTTGTAGTATAGCTTAAAGTCAGGTAGGTTGATTCCTCCAGTTCCATTCTTCTTTCTCAAGATTGCTTTGGCTATACGAGGTTTTTTGTATTTCCATACAAATTGTGAAATTATTTGCTCTAATTCTCTAAAAAAGACCTCTGGTAGCTTGATAGGAATTGCATTGAATCTATAGATTGCTTTGGGTAGTATACTCATTTTCACTATATTGATTCTTCCAATCCACGAACACGGCACATTTCTCCATCTGTTTGTGTCCTCTTTGATTTCTTTCATCAGTGTTTTATAGTTTTCTATATACAAGTCTTTTGTTTCTTTAGGTAGAAATACTCCTAAGTATTTTATTCTTTTTGATTCGATGGTGAATGGAATTGTTTCCATAATTTCTTTTTCTGTCTTTTCATTGTTAGTGTATAGAAATGCCAGGGATTTCTGTGTGTTGATTTTGTATCCTGAAACTTTGCTATATTCACTGATTAGCTCTTGTAATTTTCTCGTAGAGTCTTTAGGGTTTTCAATATAGAGGATCATGTCATCTGCAAACAGAGAGAGTTTTACTTCTTCTTTTCCAATCTGGATTCCTTTGATTTCTTTATCTGCTCTGATTGCTGTGGCCAAGACTTCCAAAACTATGTTGAAAAGTAGTGGTGAGAGTGGGCACCCTTGTCTTGTTCCTGACTTCAGGGGGAATGCTTTCAGTTTTTCACCATTGAGGATAATGTTTGCTGTGGGTTTGTCATATATAGCTTTTATTATGTTGAGGAATGTTCCTTCTATTCCTACTTTTTGGAGGGTTTTTATCATAAATGGATGTTGAATTTTGTCAAAGGCTTTCTCTGCATCTATTGAGATAATCATGTGATTTTTATTTTTCAATTTGTTAATGTGGTGTATTACATTGATTGATTTGCGAATATTGAAGAATCCTTGCATCCCTGGGATAAAGCCTACTTGATCATGATGTATGATTTTTTTAATGTGTTGTTGGATTCTATGTGCTAGAATTTTGTTAAGGATTTTTGCATCTAAGTTCATCAGTGATATTGGCCTGTAGTTTTCTTTTTTTGTGGCATCTTTGTCGGGTTTTGGAATTAGGGTGATGGTGGCCTCATAGAATGAGTTTGGAAGTTTACCTTCCTCTGCAATTTTCTGGAAGAGTTTGAGTAGAATAGGTGTTAGCTCTTCTCTAAATTTTTGGTAGAATTCGGCTGTGAAGCCATCTGGTCCTGGGCTTTTGTTTTTTGGAAGATTTCTGATTACGGTTTCAATTTCTGTGCTAGTGATGGGTTTATTAAGATTATCTATCTCTTCCTGGTTTAGTCTTGGAAAGTTGTACTTTTCTAGGAATCTGTCCATTTCATCCAGGTTGTCCAATTTATTTGCATATAGCTGCTGATAATAGTCTCTTATGATCCTTTGTATTTCTGTGTTTTCTGTTGTGATCTCTCCGTTTTCTTTTCTAATTCTGTTGATTTGGTTCTTCTCCCTTTGTTTCTTGATGAGTCTGACTAATGGTTTGTCAATTTTATTTATCTTCTCAAAGAACCAGCTTTTGGCTTGGTTGATTTTTGCTATGGTCTCTTTTGTTTGCTTTGCGTTTATTTCTGCCCTGATCTTTAAGATTTCTTTCCTTCTACTAGACCTGGGCTTCTGCATTTCTTCCATTTCTAGTTGCTTTAGGTGTAAAGTAAGGTTATGTCTCTGTTTTAGATTGTAAAATGCTTCCGTTCTGGAAGCATGATCTGCAGATGCAGCCTCTTGAGTGCAGTGCAACTGACACGAGCTCCTCCTCCTCGCCTCTAATCAGACAGCTCCGCTCCTCTGCCATAAGCGATCCTCAGAGCTGAAGTGTGTCACCTGCAGGATGCTTACCGCTTCCAAAAGCACCGACCGTAATGAGACTTATTCTTAGCCTAAGCCCAGCTGTAATACTTGAGTATTACACCGCTTGGTGCTCTTGTGACTAGAAAAATCAAAATAACTTGTTACCAGATGGAAAAAAGAAATAGCACCCATATCATAATAGTGGCTTCTACTTTAAAATTGTTTTGTTAGTGCTTACTGACAGTATCTGCTCTGCTTACTATACATGCAAAGAATGCTTTAGAAGCCTATCTACTTACCTTTTCTGCTTCAAAACAGGTTTTAGTGGTAAGCTTACAATAACCTGGAAGATAGCCAGGTGTTCTCAACAGGAAGTAAGTTGTCCAGAGGATTTAAGTAAGAATGCATGAGTGAATGCTTAATTGCTCAGTCATGTCCAACTCTTTGTGACCCCATGGACTGTAGACTGCCAGACTCCTCTGTCCATGGAATTTTCCAGGCAAGAATACTGGAGGGGGTTGCCATTTCCTTCTCCAGGGAATTTTCCCGACTCAGGGATCAAACTCACGTCTCTTGCGTCTTGCTGCATTGGCAGATGGATTCTTTACCACTGAGCCCTCTGGGAAACCTTAAATAAGTGTAAAATGGTCAATCTGGGGAGTTTCCCAAATTACTGTGTTAGGCTATGGTAGTCATTATTTTTCTGTATGAGTTATTGAAGAGTGACATCCATATCAAAATATAAATGTATAAACATATTTTAAAATCCAGTTAACTATTGAAATATCTTAGATTTTGAAATATGTCCCATTCTACCATACATGTGTTAGTGCTGATAACCGAGAACTGACTAGTTTAGTGTTAGAAAATGTGATATGTAATTTTTTTCCCAAATATTACATGGAATACTAAGACAAATTAGCCATAGGCTTTCCTGTGCTATAATTTCTCATGTATAATATGTTAATGAATTTGTCAAGAAAAAAGGTAAAATACACATATACTACCATAATAATCTCTAAGAGCTACAGCTATAAGGCAGTTTATTTCATCTTCATCATAATATCATCTTACTAATAAAAACTTATTGGAAATACATTGAGCTTGATTTTCTACTAACCTGTTAGGGGAACTTCTGCCAAGGTTGTAATAATCAATAAAAGAGAGGGTGTATGCAGAGATTGTTTACCTGCTCAGTTAAAATTTGCCTGTCATGAAGCCTTCCTAATATATAGAGAGCATTTTGTGACTTATCTACTACTGCAGGTTTTAAGTTTCTATTTTGAAATAATTTTTAACATTTATAGAAAAGTTGCAAAAAGCACTGCTAAGACAAAAATTTCCATATATCCTTCACCTATGTTCCTCAGAAGTTAACATTTTACATTTGATATAAAATGAATAGAAGAAAAAATATCCATTATATAAACAGAGACAGGTGGGTATAATTATGTTTTTTGTAACATTTCAGAGTAAGTAAGAGACACCATGGTCCTTTATCACTAAATGATCCAGTGTGTATTTCCTAAAACCAAGGGCATTCTCTGTATAACTACAGTACAGTTATCAAGCTCAGGAAATTAACTTTGATACAGTTAAATTGGGAAATTAACTTTGATTTATAGATCTCACTCAAATTTTACCCGTGGTCTCACAAATAACCTTTATGCGAAAAGGGGGGAAATCTAGTTTAACTTTCAACCTAGGAGCACAAGTTGCTGTTTGGCTTTCTTTTCTCTTAAATCTCCTTTAATCTGAAATCTCTAGTCTAATGACCTTGACACTTTTGGAGAGTCCAGGCCATTTATTTTGAGAAACATCCATTTTTAGGTTATGATATTTCCTCATGATTAGGTTGTGGGGAGCAGGAATACCACAGAGTGACATTTGGCCCTTTCTCAGTGCATTATATCAGGAGATAGGTGATATCTATTTATCCAATTATAGATGATATTGACCTTGAACTTTTAGTAAGGTAGTATCCACTGTTTTTCTTCTGTAAAATTTCTACATTTTCTTTCTCTTGTGTGGAGTTACAGTGAGACTCTATCATATTTTCTTTTTCATCAAACTTTCTTGCCTGAAACAATTATTACTATGGAAATTGCAAAATGGTGGTTTTCTAATTTCATCATTCCTTCTACATTTACTACTGTATGGAAAACGTTTTCCCTCCTTGCACATTTATTTGTCTATGGCATTACTGATTCAATGGACATGAGTTTGAGCAAATTTCAGGAGATAGTGAAGGACAGGGAAGCCTGGTGTGCTGCAGTCCATGGGGTCACAAAGAGTTGGACACGACTTAGTGACTGAACAATAAAAGCAATTAGAATAAACATGAACTCATTTGAGCCAATGAGTTATAAACCATTATTATCATTATTTATTTTAATGCATACACTGTTCCAGCTTTGGCTAGTGGGAACTTTACTGCAGATTTTTGAGCTGAGCAGTAAGGTCATCTGCACTGTATTTGTGGTGATTCTGACAGCACTATAAAGGGTGTTTCAGAAATAGAGATGGGAGTTGGAGAAAACCATGAGCAATGAGAGCATGGATATAGAAAAGATGGAATGGATTTTTAGTGTCTCTGATGAGGTAAAACAATAGAATTTGGCAACTGGGTGTAGAGGTAAAGGAAAAAGACTTTTGGATCTGGATAACTAGGAAGGCAGTGGTGCCACAGGCAGAAGCAGAAGATACAGAAGCAGAGGGATTGCAGATGAAGACAAGGTTAGATTTAGACTTGTGGAGCTCAAGTCTCAAGGCTACATTCATGTGAAAATTCCCAGCCCTTGAAAATAGAGGCCTAGAACTCAGAAGAAAAATAATGGTAAAAGAGTGGACTTGGAAGTTGTCGAAGAGTGAGGCTTTGGAAATAAATGAGCTTATTTGGCAGGAAGACAAAATAGAAGTGAAGAAGGCCAATTTTAGAGAATGCTTGTAATGAAAATGTCATTGGTGGAGTAAAAGAAAGACATTACACAAAGAAAGACTATCAAAAAGAACTTTTTGATGTCATCCTAAATCTAGATAAAAGATAGTCTCAAAAAGGAAAGAATTGTAAATGAAGCCAAATTCTGAGGTTGAATAGAGTGAGGAATGAGATGATGCCCTAAACTTGACAAATAGGAAATCAATGTCTTCTTTAATGTAACTATCTCAATCAGATCAGTGTGCAGAGAAACTAGTTTACAGGTGAGTAAAGTAAGGTAAGAGCTTCCCTGGGGTCTCAAATGGTAAAGAATCCACCTACAATGTGGGAGTGCAATTGTGCAGTAGTTTGAAGATTCTTTGGCATTGCCTTTCTTTGGGATTGGAATGAAAACCGAAGTTTTCCAGTCCCTTGGCCAATGCGAAGTTTTCCAGATTTGCTGGTATATTGCATGCCACACTTTAACAGCATCATCTTTCAGGATTTGAAATAGCTCAACTGGAATTCCATCACCTTCACTAGTTTTGTTCATAGTGATGCTTCCTAAGGCCCACGTGACATCTCTTTCCAGCATGTCTGGCTCTAAGTGAGTGTTCACATCATCGTGGTCATCTGGGTCATGATGATCTTTTTTGTATAGTTCTTCTGTGTATTCTTGCCACCTCTTCTTCATATCTTCTGCTTCATATCTTCTGGTCCACACCATTTCTGTCCTTTATTATGCTCATCTTTGCATGAAATGTTCCCGTGGTATCTGTAATTTTCTTGAAAAGATCTCTAGTATTTCCCATTCTATTATTTTTCTCTATTTCTTTGCACTGATAGCTGAGGAAGGCTTTCTTATCTCTCCTTGCTATTCTTTGGAACTCTGCATTCAAATGACTATATCTTTCCTTTTCTCCTTTGCCTTTAGCTTCTCTTTTCTCAGCTATTTGTAAGGCCTCATCAGACAACCATTGTGCCTTTTAGCATTTCTTTTTCTTGGGGATGATCTAGATCCCTGTCTCCTGTACAATGTCACGAACCTCCATCCATAGTTCTTCAGGCACTCTGTCTATCATATCTAATCCCTTGAATCTATTTGTCACTCCCACTGTATAATCATAAGGGATTTGATTTAGGTCATACCTGAATGATCTAGTGGTTTTCCCTACTTTCTTCAATTTAAGTCTGAATTTTGAAATAAGGAGTTCATGATCTGAGCCACAGTCAGCTCCTGGTCTTGTTTTTGCTGACTGTATAGAGCTTCTCCATCCTTGGCTGCAAAGAATATAATCAATCTGGTTTCAGATTGATTGACTATCTGGTGATGTCCATGTGTAAAGTCTTCTCTTATGTTTTTGGAAGAGGGAGTTTGCTCTTGACCAGTGCATTCTCTTGGCAAAACTCTGTTAGCCTTTGACCTGCTTCATTTTGTACTCCAAGGCCAAATTTGCTTATTACTCCAGGTGTATCTTGACTTCCTACTTGTGCATTCCAGTCCCCTGTAATGAAGAGGGCATCTCTTTTGGGTATTAGTTTTAGAAAGTCTTGTAGGTGTACATAGAACTGTTCAACTTCAGCTTCTTCAGCCTTACTGGTCAGGGCATAGACTTGGATTACAGTGATATTGAATGGTTTGCCTTGGAAACAAACGGAGATCATTCTGTCATTTTTGAGATTGCATCCAAGCATTGCATTTCAGACTCTTTTGTTGACTATGATGGCTACTCCATTTCTTCTAAAGGATTCTTGCCCACAGGAGTAGATATAATGGTCATCTGAGTTAAATTCACCCATTCCAACCCATTTTAGTTCAGTAATTCCTAAAATGTTGATGTTCACTCTTGCCATCTCCTGTTTGACCACTTCCAATTTGCCTTGATTCATAGACCTAACATTCCAGGTTCCTATGCAATATTGCTCTTTACAGCATCGGACTTTACTTTCATCACCCATCACATCCACAGCTGGGTTTTGTTTTTGTTCCATCTTTGCGTTCTTTCTGGAGTTATTTCTCCACTCTTCTTCAGTAGCATATTGGACACCTACCAACCTGCATACCAACCTTATTGCCAAATTCAGACTTAAATTGAAAAAAAATAGGGAAAACCACTACACCATTCAGATATGATCTAAGTCAAATAATCCCTTAAAGTGACAAATAGATTCAAGGTATTAAATCTGATAGACAGAGTATCTGAAGAACTATAGAAGGAATTCACAACATAGTACAGGAGGCAATGATCAACACCATTCCCAAGAAAAAGAAGTGCAAAAAAGGAAAATGGTTGTCTGACAAGGCCTTACAAATAGCTGAGAAAAGAAGAGAAGAGAAAGTGAAGTTGCTCAGTCATGTCCAACTCTTTGCAACCCCATGGACTGTAGGCTACCAGCCTCCTCTGTCCATGGGATGTTCCAGGCAAGAAAACTTGAGAAGGCTGCCATTTCCTTCTCCAGGGGATCTTCCTAACCCGGGGATAAAACCCTAGTCTCCTGAATTGCAGGCAGACACTTCACCGTCTGAGCCACCAGGAAGGCAAAGGAGGAAAGGAAAGATATACCCATTTGAATGCAGAGTTCCAAAGAATGGCAAGGAGAGATAAGAAAGTCTTCCTCAGCCATCAGTGCAAAGAAATAGAGGAAAACAATAGAATGGGAAGACTAGAGATCTCGTCAAGAAAATTAGAGATAGCAAGGGAACATTTCATACAAAGATGGGCGCAATAAAGGACAGAAATGGTGTGGACCTAACAGAAGCAGAAAATATGAAGAAGAGGTGGCAAGAATACAAGAACTATACAAAAAAGATCTTCATGACCCAGATAACCATGATGGTCTGAACACTCACTTAGAGCCAGACATGCTGGAATGAGATGTCACGTGGGCCTTAGGAAGCATCACTATGAACAAAGCTAGTGCAGATGATGGAATTCCAGTTGAGCTATTTCAAATCCTAAAAGATGATGCTGTGAAAGTGTTGCACGCAATATGCCAGCAAATCTGGAAAACTCAGCAATGGCCACAGGACTGGAAAAGGTCAGTTTTCATTCAAATCTCAAAGAATTCAAACCTCAAATGCCAAAAAATGCTCAAACTACTGCACAATTGCACTCATCTCACATGCTAGCAAAGTAATGCTCAAAATTCTCCAAGCCAGGCTTCAGCAATATGTGAACCGTGAACTTCCAGATGTTCAAGCTGGTTTAAGAAAAGTCAGAGGAACCAGAGATCAAATTGCCAACATCCATCGGATCATCAAAAAAGCAAGAGAGTTCAAAAAAAAACATCTACTTCTGCTTTATTGACTACACCAAAGTCTTTGACTGTGTGTATCACAACAAACTCTGGAAAATTCTTCAAGAGATAGGAATATCAGACCACCTGGCTTGCTTCCTGAGAAACCTGTATGCAGGTCAAGAAGCAACAGTTAGAACTGGACGTGGAACAACAGACTGGTTGCAAATCGGGAAAAGAGTCTGTCAAGGCTGTACATTGTCACTCTGCTTATTTAACTTATATTCAGAGTACATCATGAGAAACTCTGGGCTGGATGAAGCACAATGAAAGTATGGGCTGGAATCAAGATTGCCAGGAGAAATATCAATGACCTCACACATGCAGATGACACCACCCTTATGGCAGAATGTGAAGAAGAATTAAAGAGCTTCTTGATGAAAGTGAAAGAGGAGAGTGAAAAAGTTGGCTTAAAGCTCAACATTCAGAAATCCAAGATCATGGCATCTGGTCCCATCACTTCATGGCAAATAGATGGGGAAACAGTGTAAACAGTGACAGATTTTATTTTTGGGGCTCCAGTATCACTGCAAATGGTGACTGCAGTCATGGAATTAAAAGACGCTTACTCCTTGGAAGAAAAGCTATGACCAACCTAGATAGCATATTAAAAGCATACACATTACTTTGCCAACAAAGGTCCATCTAGTCAAAGCTATGGTTTTTCCAATAGTCTTGTATGGATATGAGAGTCAGACTATAATGGAAGCTGAGCACTGAAGAATTGATGCTTTTTAACAGTGGTGTTGGAGAAGACTCTCGAGAGAGTCCCTTGGACCACAAGGAGATCCAACCAGTCCATTACAAAGGAAATTAGTCCTGAATATTCATTGGAAAGACTGATGCTGAAGCTGAAACTCCAATACTTTGGCCACCTGATGCCAAGAACCAACTCATTTGAAAAGACCCTGATGCCTGGACAGAATGAAGACAGGAGGAAAGGGGATGACAGGGGATAAGATGGCTGGATGGCATCACCAACGTGATGTATATGAGTTTGAGCAGGCTCTGGACGTTGGTGATGAACAGGGAGGCCTGGCTTGCTGCAGTCGGTTAGGTGGCAAAGAGTCGGACATGACTGAGCGACTGAACTGAACTGAACAATGTGGGAGACCTGTGTTCGATCCCTGGGTTGGGAAGATCCCCTGGAGAAGGGAATGGCTACTCACTCCAGTATTCTGGCCTGGAGAATTCCATGGCTAGAGGAGCCTCGTGACTTACTTAAGGTGAGGTGCAGAACCACAATAGTAAATATCTTCTATCACTTTAGGCTGTTTGAGAAACAAACCTCCCCTTTCTTAATACTGCTGTCCTTTCACAACACAACTGATGCATTATTTGCAGTAAAGCCTTTGTCTCTCTATTCTGCCTTACCTAGAGCACTGTCCTTATATAGGAGTGGGTGGTAGGGAATAAGGACTAAAGGAGAAGGGAAAAGTTTGGCCCACCACATTATCAGAGTCTAGCGTTTAGCATGTGCTCTGCTTTAGGTTGTCATAATGATGTGCTATTAATCTTTTTGTGATCTCATTGGATGTTAGGCTCCACTTAGTCTGTGGCATGCATAGAATCAAACCTGGCCCGAGAGTCCCCTTCTAGCGCTGAAATTCCTTGACTCTATGAATTTGCATCCTTGGTGAAAGCTACCCACATTGGTCAGCAGTGCTGTTCCTGGATGATATGTATGGATCCAGGGCCTCAATTGCCCCCATGTGTCACTCTATCTTTTGTGGAATACAGGAGTGCTTCAAAAGATGAGCCTGAAAATGGATATTCGTGAGAATTAGAAACAGATCACTGCAGGGAACTAACAACATAAAAATGCTTCAAACTGTGAGGAGTTGAAGCAACAGTTCCTGTTTGGACGTACACAATGGACACAGCATGTGAGCAGCTATAAAAAACACTGGAGGAAAAAGTGTATCTATGAAAAACAACTTAAAAAAAACCCACAGAGAGCTCAAATGCTTCACGTGCAGAGAGTCACATGAACTTTTCTGCAGTAACTACCACAGAAAAGTCTTTGGGGTCAAGAGAATCTATGGCAAGTAGTGTTTAAAGTTTTAATCTCAAAGTAAGTTTTGCCAGGACTTACCCATCTCCTGGTACCCACAAATTCCTCTCCGTGAAACTGAAAGTCCTCCTGCTTCTATTAACCCCCAAGCTACATGGCCAAGGTTACTGTGTCCATTCCAACATGACTTGATTATGCAAAACTGGATGAGGAAGATGAGTAATTTAGTCCTTAATCTAAAATAAGGCGTTTATTTCTAGACTAGTGTTTTAAGAAAGCTCAACTTGTGACTTGCTATGCATATGTTGTTGTTGTTCAGTCTGTTAAGTCATGTCTGTCTCTTTACAACCCTATAGACTATAGCACACCAGGCTTCCCTGCCCTTCACTGTTTCCCAGGTTTGCTCAAATTTATATCCATTGAGTCAGTGATGCTATCTAACCATCTTGTATTCTGCCACTCCCTTCTTTTGCCTTAGATCTTTCCCAGCATCAGGGTCTTTTCCAATGAGTGGACCTTTCGCATCAGCTGGCCAAAGTATTGGAACTTCAGCTTCAGCATCAGTCCTTCCAATGAATATTCAGGGTTGATTTCCTTTAGAATGGGTGAGTGATAAAACATTACATCGTCATCAAATTACTTTTCAAACGTAGACCTGCTACTCTGGCATCACAAGTAAGATATTCAGAATGGAATGAAGAATAAACATAGAAGTACAAGCCTGTAATCATTATTGAATATTATATATGCCAAAAGAAATTATTTTAATTGAGTCACATTCCTCTGGGGGAAATCTTTTTTTTTCAAGTCACCAACAGACAAATCTGATAGTGACACAAAACTCCCTTTTGATATTAAAGGAATGACTCTTCCTAATTGGGTTACTAATGAGAAATTTATTACACTCGGTCTATTTTATAATCATTATAATTATCTCTAGATGATTCAAGTCTTAGAGGGTAATGCCTGCACATTTTGGTGATTTAACAACCGTTCCCCAGCTGGCCCAGTATTAAATAAGCAAGAAATTTCTGTTTCACTTAGGTTGCTTTCAGCTAGAATTAGTAGAAAGCTCATCTCACCCTGCTCAAGCATTAAAGATATGTATTATCTTACATAACAAGGAGTCCATAGTTAAGAGAAGTTATCAAGTGGCTGAATCATCTTATTAGAAACTCAAGTTCTTTCCACTACACTATCCCAGAATGTCAGCTTTTGCTTAGAGGCCAACTCCCTTCTTGGTTGTAAATGAAGCCTCAGGCATCATGTGCAGATATGTCAAAGTCTGATGGATAAGGTGGACATCTCTTCCCATATATCTCTTAGAGAAGGAGACATTTTCCAGATGTCTCCTGCATTGGTTCTTCAGGAGCTGGGCCCCATGACAACTATTAAATCAATCACTGCAAGGCATGTATAAGCTAATGATTAATTTAGACTAATCAAGATTTAATTCTAAGGCTCAAAAATGAAAAATGGACAGCTCTATCAGTTAATAGGTTTTGTTGTGAGTAACAGAGCTTTTAGCCCACTTTGGAGACATGTTTTGCTATGTTGAACCAATGTGAGAAAACTCTCATCAGGAAGCATATTGTCAGAATCTCTTGTTGGATTCATTTATTTTTCCTAGAATATTGAATCACAATATGTCTTTTAGGGTTTGAGAGGAGTTCTGAAATTAAAGGATGCATTTGTCATGATTTTTCATTACATGGGAAATCAACTGCAATTAAAAAAAACATCAACTTCAGTTCATTTAAACATTAAAAAGGAATTATTGAAAGAGATATGATGTAGTCATAGCAATGATGAGAAAACTGGAAAACAAGGACTGAGCATCCCAAAGGTGATGAGGCAAAGCCAGGATCAGCCCCAGTTATGGATACTCAAGACCTCTGCTTCTGCTTCTGTTGCCTGTGGAAGCTCTCTGTCCATGTCACTGGCTCCTAAACTCCACAGCAGCTGTCTGAAGCTCTCTCACTGACCCTGTGCCTTCACGTCAGTTCTCTAAGAGCCAAAGTTCTAGGCAGAAACATCAGATTGGCTACTTTTAGGTCAGATGTCCGTGCTCTGACTGCCAGAGCAATAGAGAGAAATGTCTGCATCTACATCCGTTTTTGTGAAAAAGAAATCAGGCTGTATCCCACCTGCCTTTGGATTCCTTCCAAATAAGAATGTTAGGAAGCTAATCAGTGAAACAACAAATACCCTCTACAGAAGCTGTGGATGGGTGCTTACAGAGGAACAGGGTCACTTCACTCAGTTGTACAGGATGTTGGGATGAGGGAGTGAAAAAGCAGTGATCCAGTGTAGGTGAGAGAAATTTTAAACTGAGAGACATTCACCAATAGAAAAAATTAAGTGTGATATTAGAATGGAAATTTTCAGACATGCAAGATCTCAAAATATCTCATGTTTTATGTCCTTTTAAGAAGCTTCTTGGACATGTACTACACCAAACAAGGAAATAAGCCAAGAAAGAGAAAGGAATAGGAACCAGGAAGCAATGTATCCAAGGTAAAAGAGCTGTGTGAAGAATTCTTAGGATGAGGGTGAAGGAAGCCCCCAGGTCACAGCTGAGCAACAAACCCAGACAACCACCAGCTCCTAGTGGAGCAGGAGGACAGAGGACTCTGGGAAGTGGGTCATGTATATGAATGTGGATATGTGCATGGAGATATTTGGGGATATATTAGTGATAGATGCATAAAAAGACAAATGAAAAATAAGTTCATTACTAACTCCAAATAAGATATAAAATTCTACAAGAAATGTAATATAATGTCTACTATAATTCAATTGTAAATAATACAATTATAATAATGCAAACACTGAATTTTGATTAATAAGAAATTGTGACAAAATCAGACTCTGGGATTTTCTTCAAAGTAGTGTGAGATGATGAGGAGAGTGTGTGGAGTATGGATAGGGCATGACTAGCTATAGGTTAATGGTTGTTGAGGTTGGGTAATGGGTGTATGAGGGTTCATTATACAATATCCCTTCTGTGGGTAGTTGAAAATTCTGTGTAATAAAATGCTTTGAAAATGATATAACTGTATTGAAAGGGTTGGGGCAAGGATGTACGCGCTAATCCTCAGGGATCAAAGCCCATACCATTTCAGTCCCTGAGTCAGGAAGATCCCCTAGAGAAGGGAATGACTGCACACTCCAGTATTATTGTCTGGAAACTCCCATGGACAGAGGAGCCTGGTGGACTACTGTCCATGGGGTCTGAAACTAAAATCTCAAGGAGTGGTTGAATATGCATGTTCCTTAGAGATATGGACATAAACATCAGATGGTATAGTTAAGAGATAAAGTCAATTGCCCTAAGGAGAAGGGATCAAGGATGAAGCTGCTGTTTTCCCTTTTGCATCTTGTAGAACAACTTGACTTTTCAAGCCATGTGTCTGTACATCTTTACAAATTAAATTATTAAATTTCATATAAACATCTTTTTAAAAGAGAGAAAAACAAAGCAGAAGGACTAGTCTGAAAAAGTTATACCTTGCTGTGCACCACTGGAGAATCCTCTCTGGGTTGGATAAGCAGGACTCCTGGCAGGAGTCAAGGGCAAGGATGAAGTCGGGCCAGGAGTTAGACTCCACCCACAGGAGAACTTCCCAGCTGCTACCCAGAAAGTGGGGCTTCCCTGTGGCTCAGATGGTAGAGCATCTACCTGCAATGCGTGAGACCCGGGTTTGATCCCTGGGTCAGGAAGATCCATTAAAGTTAACAAGAAATGCAGTGAGGTCATTACAAATATGCCCTTGGTATGTCAACATCTTGTATCTCATACTGGTCAACTACTTATTGGCTAAACATCTAGCTTTGAAGAGACAAGAGCCGATAACTATTCCTGGGGCCTTCTGGATGCTTCTTCTCCTGACTGGAGGAAAATTCACAGTGAAGATGCCATTCTTTCAACATATCTTTTGACTTTAGCCTATTCTTTTCTTTATGGCTTCCACAGGCAGATAATTTTAGTTTGAGGGGACATTAAATGTATTCAATAATTGATGCAGGACTCATCGTGATCAATTTGAAGGGAACCGAGTCATAGTGCAGAAGCAGGGGCCTCCAGGCTGCCTGCCAGGCATTAATTATTTGGTCGTTGGACTGTGTGGAGACCCTGAAGGTCCCAGGGGAGGGCAGGGCCAGTGTAGGGGGCATACACGAGGCTCAGGACATTTGCCATTCACCAACTTTTACCAACATATTTCAATATTTTCTAACAGTCCTTTCCTATATTAGTATAAACCAGCCAAATATCAGCCCTGTTTCAAGAATGTTAGCACTTGGCAGCTGACCCAGGAGGGATGGCCATATTTATTTATTTTTAACCTTTTTATTTTGTAATGGAGTATGTACACATGCTCCAGTTGTGTCCAACTCTTTGCAAGTCTATGGACTGTAGCACTCCAGGTTCCTCTGCCCATGGAATTTTCCAGGCAGGAATACTGGAATGGGTTGCCATTTCCTACTCCCAGGGATCTTCTCCACCCAGGGATTGGACCTGCATTTCTTAAATCGCCTGCATTTGGAGGCA
This sequence comes from Antilocapra americana, assembly GCA_007570785.1. NCBI lineage: Eukaryota > Metazoa > Chordata > Mammalia > Artiodactyla > Antilocapridae > Antilocapra > Antilocapra americana. The sequence goes on from ML663006.1 coordinate 23,719,325, forward strand.
GGTTCTTTACCACTGGTGCTACCTGGAAAGTCGCCTAATGGAGTACTGCTAATTAACAATGTTGTGATAATTTCAGGTGAACAGCAAAGGGACTCCACCAGACATGTATACATATTCATTCTCCCCCAAACGCCCCTTCCATCCAGGCTGCCATGTAACATTAAGCAGAGTTCCCTGTGCTATGTAGTAGGTTCTTGTTGATTATCTATTTTAAATATAGCAATGTGTACATGTCGATTCCAAGCTCCCTAACTATCCTTTACTCCCATCCTTCCCCCGGTAACTGGTAGTTCGTTCTCTACGAAATCTGTTTCTGTTTTGTAAGTAAGTTCATTTGCATCATTTATTTTTAGATTCCACATATAAGGGATGTCATACTAATATTTTTCCTTCTCTGTCTGACTTACTTCACTCAGTATGGCACTCTCTAGGTGGGGTGGCCATATTTAGTGTAGGTCTGAATCACATCACGTTTGTATCCGCCTGAGACCAGCACTACCGATGTTAGTCCTTTCAGCACAACTTAACCTTTAGGGAGAGGGACAATGAGTTCTCTTGGCTTAACAGTATATCCCTGATGTAGCCTAGTCTGCTGAAAGGTACCATACCTTTTTGGTTTTCACTAGTTAGACAGGTTTTCTCCATTTTACTGTCTCCTTAATACCTGTGCTAAGTCGCTTCAGTTGTGTCTGTTTGCAGCGCTATGGACTGTAGCCTGCCAGGCTCCTCTTTCCATGAGATTCTCCAGGCAAGAATACCAGAGTTGCCTTGCCCTCCTCCAGGGGATCTTCCTGACTCAGGGAGTGAACCCATGTCTCTTACATGTGCTGCATTGGCAGGCGAGTTCTTTACCACTAGTGCCACCTGGGAAGCCCACGTAACTGTAATATTAAATAGTCCCACAAACACTAGGTATGTTTATGTGCTTCAGAGGTTTTTAAACATGATGGTTAGGGACACAAACCTGAAACATAAGATCACAACAATAATCACTTCTGCAAACTTGGATTCTTAATCAGGGATTCATAAACTTGGGTAGGAAAAAATACATTTTTTTACTACTATCTCTAGCTGAAATGTACTAATTTCTCCAATTATTAATGCAATAAGCCACCTAAGTACCAGCTGTATTTGTGACTTTGTCTCCAATAGAAATCACAAATACTTTCATGTCACATTACAGTTACTGTAGATAGCTCAAAATAATGCTTATGCTCAAAATTTCAGTAGAATGAATATTTTACCATAATAAAAAATTTTCAGTAGTTATTAGACCTACCACTACATCTTGCTATTTGAGGTGCTAATAGGAAAGTATATGTATTATAAGTTTGTTTTTAACTATGTTTAATGTCATTTATTTCCTTTGAAATTCTGGGTATTCTATATTTTTCAAAGCATAATCTGAGAAGCGGTTTTCAAGTTTGGACTGTCAAAGGGTTCGTGGCACACACTCATCAAAAGGGAGGCTTCCCTCCTCTATGCAAAACACTTTACATAACTATTGAATCATTACAGTAACCCTGTAACTAGTTACTATCATTCACCACAGTACAGATCGTGACGCCAACCCTGAGAGAGATGGGAAATGTGCATGAAGTCAAACCACACAGCCAGAAAAAGGTAGCAAAATCGAGATGAGTCAGTCTGTCTCCAAAGTCCATGCCTTCATCATCACATTACAACACATTTGGGTATTGTAAGAATTGTGTGCAAACCAATATTTTATGCATTAGGATAGGGTTGATCTCTGGTGTGAAATGAGAGTTAAAAAATACTATTAGTATTGAAATAAAATGGTTCTAATTATTACTGAGATGAAAATTTTCTGATTACAGACGTAATATAAAATGATAGAAAAAAGCAGGATCACAGAATCTCTGTCCAATGAAATTTAAAAATTAGTCTAACAGTCAAGCAGCAAATATTCATCTCCTATGATGCAACAGATACTAGGTCCTGGGACTATGGAAGTGAAACAAAACAAAGTCCCTGCTCTCATTCAACCAGCTCCCAATTCAACCAGCAGCAAACACAGGAAAAGAAATAGTCTAATGGAACAAACTAGTTATCCAGAAAAGAAGATCCTGATATGAGGCACAGTCAGACTCCAAACCCTATCCCCACCTCCCAGAAGTAGTATTCAGCATAGAAGAAGGGATTTATCTTTGAAAGATGACTGGAAGGTTAGTAGGCAGGTCTAATAAGTCCAAGAAAAGGCCTTGTAACTTTAGCTCCTACCTGCCACCATAAGACCTCTGCAGAGGTCAGAACTGGCTCATGATTTTTCCAGAGCACTAAAAATGCTTGTGTTGGGGTTTTTACTGCTTTATTCATTTAACAAATATTTTAAAAACACACAGTACTGAAGAAAAAAAAAAAACACTGAATGATAAGAAGGTATTCATTCTGGAATCAGAGAGCAGAGGTTTTAGGCTGAGGAGACAGAGAATGCAAGAACACCTTTGGAGTGTATGATGGTTTGTTTTATGTATCAGCTTGGCTAGGCTGTGGTCAGACACTAGTCTAGAGGTTGCAGTGAATGTATTTGGTAAACATGATTAACTTCTACAATCAGATAACTTTAAGTAAGACAGACTACCCGAAAATATGAGTGCATCTCATCCAGTTTTAAGGCCTTAAGAGTAAAAAACAGGTTTCCCAGGAAAGGAGAGAAATTTTGCCTAAAGACTACAGTATTAACTTCTGCTTAAGTGTCCAGCTTGCCCTGTGAATTTCAAACCAGTCAGTTTCACAATTGCATGAGCCAATTCCTTAAAATATATATGGACTGAGTGATTCAGAGAGAGAGAGAGAGAAAGAGAGAGAGAGAGAGCGATGTTTCTATATCCAAATGGACATACACATTTCATCCCAGTATCTGCTTCTTAAGAACCCAACCTGCTAGAATTACTGCCAAGATACAGTATATTCTATTGATGCTGTTTCTCTGGAGAATGTGACTGATACAGAGCTCTGGTTTGAGGAACAGAAAGAAGGCCATTGTTACTGGAGCACAATTGAAAGTGGTGGTACTGGGGATGGCTTGGTGGGAGAGTGACACGTAAGGAGGACAGAGAGATGGGGGTTGGCCAGGTTATCTCAGGAATCCACAGAACAGATGCTAAACAACAGGTTAAGTGAGAAAAGAAATCAAATTTTTATGATTCTAAAACTAAAGTTTTAGAAACTAAATTAAGTTTCTCACTTATCAGATTGGTAAATATTCCAAAGATTGACAGCCCCCTGTGTTGATGAGGCTGTGTGTAAAGGAGCCTCTTAGATATCTCAGGTGGGAGAGAAAGGGGCATAACCCCTATAGAGGGGGGAATGTGAGAATAGCTAACAAGACTGCATATGTGTTTATCACTGCATCAAGCACTCCCAGCTGAGGGAATTTAGCCTGAAGTTGCACCTCCATAAAGATGAAAGACATAAATTATTGGCAGCATTATCTGTAATAGCAAAATATTAGCAAAATGTCTATCCATAGAAGATCAGTTAATAAACTAGTAACCTGCACATAGTAGAGTTTGACAAAGCTGTTTTTAAAACGGATAATTTCTATATATTGATACAGAGTGATTTATAATTTTGTTAAGAAAAACAAGGGGCAAATGAATATTGATAGAATGCTAAGAAGAAAGAGGAAGTAAAAGACCGTGTGTTCATGCATGTGTGTGTGTATGTGTTTATTTTTGCAAAAAAAAAAAAGAGTTAAAAAATGCAGAAACTCAGATACATATCAGAATTATCCTGGAATTTTTTGAAAAATACAAATGCCCAGGTGTGGCTTTTTTCTTCAAACTCCAGGTGTGTTTCAGATGAGCAGCCATGTTTAAAAACAACTGGACTATATGAGGATCTTTTCATTTTACCTACTTTGTTTCACTTTTTCAATTTCATATTCAGTGACCCCCCTTTCATTTAGCTGTTTTCCAATTTCTCTGTCTCTTTTTTTTAATGTTCTTTCTCAGACCTTTATCAAGTGTAGAAGAAAAGCCTTCATATACATATACATAATATGTAATAATATAATATATATTTTAGAAAACTTATGAATTTTTGCCTAGCTAAAAAATTTATGACATTTTCATTCCACTTGTTTGACTTAGTATGAAGAGAATGCTAGATTTCTAACTAAAAATTAGATTTGCAAAAAGCAACAAAAGTTTGCTGTATAGTACAGGGAACTATAGTCAGTATCTTGTAATAACCTATAATCTGAAAAATAATATATGTGCATATGTATAACTGAATCACCTTGCTGTGTACCTGAAACATTGTAAGTCAACTACACTTCAATAAAATATATATTAAGAAAAAAATTAAGCTCTTCTTAGACCAAAAAAAAAAAGAATTTGAATACAATATAATTTACCATTTGCTTATTTTTCCTAACCATTTTATTATATGTATTTATATTATGAATAAAAGTACTTTAATCATGAAAAAAATGTGGTAACTAAGAAAATGTTTTTTATGTAGTCAAATGGACAGAAATGAGAATAAGACTTCCCTCAATATAAATTTTTACATGGTTTTAATTTTTACCTTATGTAAATATTTTAAATAATCTCAATCATAAAATTAAAACAATGTGTAAATACTAAAATGTGCCACCCAAGTCCTCTTTCAAGGAAGCTACCCAGCCTGGGGGGAATGCAGATAGTAGAAGGTCTCCAGCTGTCAGCTCCTTCAATATTTGCCTCAGCTGCAGAAGAATAGCCTCCTGCAAAGTCACACCCTTCCTGGGGTGACCACATCCTGTCACTGAGCCAGACAAGGGCTCAAAGGCCCAGAACTCCCCTCCAGATTGGCGGAGGCTTTGTTTGGCTTGCATCACAGTTTGTCTTCTCCCTTTTACTAAATCATGTTCCCTCTCCCTTCTTTTCACAAGTATTGATCTCTAATAAACACCTCGCATCCCGAACTCCATCTCCATCTTACATCTCCAGCATTGGCAGGCAGGTTTCCCAAGAATCCAGACTGCTATAGTTGCAGCCAAGAACTGGATTATTCACCACCTGGCTGGTCGTGAGGACCCCTTTACTTGTGGCAGGTGGAGCACAGCAGACCCTGGCACAAGGCAGTGGTCCAATTGTTTACTGGTAGTGAAAGGGTATACCAGTAAAAGGAAATGCACTAACAAGCGGGTGCTCTGTGTCTACTCTCTGAGAAGCCTACAGGAAGTAGTAGCTCTGATATGAACTTATGGTTACCAGGAGGGAAGGGTGGGGAAAGGGATAGTTAGTTAATCTGGGATTGACATGTGCACACTGCTATATTTAATGTGGATAACCAATAAGGTCCTACTGTATAGCACAGGGAACTCTGCTCAATGTTATACCGCAACCTGGATGGGAGAGGAGTTTGGGGGAGTGTGTGTGTGTGTGTGTGTGTGTGTGTGTGTGTGTTAGTCATTCAGTCATGTCTGACTCTTTGTGAACCCATCGGCTATAGCCCACCAGGCTCCTCTGTCCATGGACTTCTCTAGACAGGAATACTGGAGTGGGCTGCCATTTCCTTCTCCAGGGGATCTTCCCGACCCAGAGATTGAACCCACGTCTCTTATGTCTCCAGCACTGGCAGGCAGGTTCTTTACCACTAGCACCACCTGGGAAGCCCCCATTTGGGGGAGAATGGATTCATGTATATGTATGGTTGAGTCCCTTGGCTGTCTACCTGAAACTATCACAACATTGTTAATTGGCTATACTCTAATATAAGATAAAAAGTTAAAAAAATAGTAGCTATGAGGATTGCAGTGTTTGGTGGTATTGCTAAGCTCCACCGATGCCCTATAGAAAGTTGAGAGCCAGGTAACAGACAATTAAAAAGAATTCTGGAAGCCAAAATGCCTCTTTGTTTACATGCAAATAAGCTCAACTCCTATAGCAGGAGAGCCAAGAAAGTTGAGGCTCAAGATCAGACATTATCGTCTAAGTGGCTGAATTTCAAAGAAATGTAATGTCCAGTAATAGTCGTCTGTTGCACTAAGGTAAACTTTAGGCAACTCTGGGGTGGAGGCATCTGAGCCAGTGCTTCCAAAGAGTTAGACTCCTCATACTCCCCTGAAACTTCTGAGTCTGTAGCAATGTCCCAGTCCTCACTGTTGAAAACTAGTGATGCACCCACGCTGGAAGAAGTCTTGGAGTCCTCTCCACAGCAGGCAGAAAGCACCCCTTTCACGATATGCCCCATCTCCCTCTGCCCTGCTGTTGTTCAGTCTCTCAGTCACATCCAACATTTTGTGACTCCATGGACTGCAGCATGCCAGACTTCCCTGACTTTTGCCATCTCCCAGAGCTTGCTCAACTTCATGTCCATTGAGTTGGTGATGCCATTCAACCATCTTGTCTTCTGTCATTCCCTTTTCTCCTCCTGGCCTTCAATCTTTCCCAGCATCAGGGTCTTTTCCAATGAGTTGGCTGTTCACATCACATGGCCAAAGTATTGGAGCTTCAGCTTCAGGATCAGTCCTTGCAATGAATATTCAGGGTTGATTTCCTTTAGGATGGACTGGATGGATCTCCTTGCAGTCCAAAGGAATCTCAAGAGTCTTCTCCAACACCACAGTTCCAAAACATTAATTCTTTGGCATTTAGCCTTCTTTATGGTCCAACTCTCACATCCATACATGACTACTGGAAAAACCATAGCTTTGACTGTATTGACATTTGTTGGCAAAGTAATGTCTTTGCTTTTTAATATGTTGTCTAGGTTGGTCATAGCTTTTCTTCCAAGGAGCAAGTGTCTTTTAATTTCATGGCTGCAGCAACCATCTGCAGTGATTTTGGAGCCCAAGAAAAGAAAGTCTGTCACTGTTTCCCCATCTATTTGCCATGAGGGGATGGAACCAGATGCCATGATCTTAGTTTTTTGAATGTTGAGTTGTAAGTCAGTTTTTTCATTCTCCTCTTTCATCTTCATCAAGAGGCTCTTTAGTTCCTATTCATTTTCTTCCATAAGGGTGGTGTCATCTGCATATCTGAGGTTATTGATATTTCTCCCGGCAATCTTGATTCCAGCTTGTGCTTCATCCAGCCCAGCCTTTTGCATGCTGTAAACTTCCCCGGTAGCTCAGATGATAAAGCGTCTGCCTACAATGCAGGAGACCTGGGTTCAATCCCTGGGTTGGGAAGATCTCCTGGAGAAGGAAATGGCAACTCACTCCAGTATTCTTGCCTGGAAAATCCCATAGATGGAGGAACCTGGTAGGCTATAGTCCATGGGGTCACAAAGAGTCAGACACGACTGAGCAACTTCACTTTCACTCTGCATATAAGATAAATAAGCAGGGTGACAATGTACAGCGCTGATGGACTCCTTTCCCAATTTGGAACCAGTCTTTTGCTCCATGTCTGGTTCTAACTGTTGCTTCCTGACCTGCATACAGGTTTCACAGGAGGCAGGTCAGGTGGTCTGGTATTCCCATCTCTTGAAGAATTTTCCACAGTATGTTGTGATCCACACAGTCAAAGGTTTTGTCATAGTCAATAAAGCAGAAGTAGATGTTATTTTTGGAATTCTCTTGCTTTTTCTATAATCCAACGGATGTTGGCAATTTGATCTCTGGTTCCTCTGCCTTTTCTAAATCCAGCTTGAACATCTGGAAGTTCTTGGTTCATGTACTGTTGCAGCCTGGCTTGGAGAATTCTGAGCATTACTTTGCTAGCATGTGAAATGAGTGCAATTGTGTGGTAGTTAGGGTTAAGTCACAAAATAACACTGCTGGGACTGGTCTGGGCCTGATCAGGGAGGATAAAAATTATACCTTGAAGGAGCTGCTAGACTATGGTAGCAGGTCTTAGGAGCTGGGTGATTATTTTTTTAAGATCTAACATTTAAAAAAATTTTTTTGAATTTCAGAAATTTTATTATAATTTTAAAGATAGGTACTTACATTTGGGGTAAAATGCGTCCCTTTAAAAATTTTTTTATGGTAGTGTATTTCCTTTTCAATGTTGTGTTAGTTTCTACTGTACAGCAAAGTGAATCAGCTATAAATATACACATATCCCCTCTTTTTGGATTTCCTTCCCATTTAATTCACCACAGAACATTGAGTAGAGTTCCCTGTGCTATACAACAGGTTCTTATTAGTTATCTACTTTATACATAGTGTCAATAGTGTATAAATGTCAATCTCAGTCTCTCAGTTCATCCCATACCCTCCTTCCCCACTTGGTATCCATATATTTGTTCTCTATATATGTGTCTTTATTTCTGCTTTGTAAATGAGATTGTCTATACCAATTTTTTTCAGATGTAGAGATGTGCATGGACCTAGAGATTGTGGTACAGACTGAAGTAAGTCAGAAATCAAACAATGAATATTGTATATTAATGCATATGTGTGGAATCTGAGAATATGTATTGACTTTATTGTGAGGATCCCGATCAAAGGAAATGTTTATTGACTAGGGAGCATTCTACTAAGATGCAGTATTTTATAGTCTTTCAAAGGGCCCAGGAGATGGTGTGAACTTGCTTCTGAAATGACTCCTAGAGGCATGGATAAAGCCTGTCAATATGACACCCATATCATGACCCACACTGAACAGACTTGAAATGCCACAGTTTCCCTGGTAGACAGTAGAGGAAGGGATTTGAAAGATTGGGGGAGTGAGCACGTGGATGGATACAGCATGATGATAAGATTTGGCAGATGATTACATTCCACAGGAAGGCCCAGGGGATGTACCATTTACTAAGGCTGTGAGAATGAACTTGGCTCACTGACAAAAGTGAGGATGATAGAATCCCAGAATAACAGAAGGCAGAGAGTGGCACGTAAGAGCCAGAAGGCAAAGGACAACAATTATTGTAATGATGAGCAAGATCAGATTGGAAGCCAAGAAGTCTGATACACAAAAAAGTACAGAGATTATTAATAGTATACAGCATCCCCAAGGGTAAAGTCGATGGGTAGCCATCATGGAAACTGTTTCGCTTATATCAGCAGAAATGAAGAACAGATGACCAAGGGGTGAGAAATATGATTCCTTGCACAATTCGTCACCTAAGTGAGGTTTCTGATGAAAACCTCAATGACTAAAAGTTGGCAGTGGGAGGGAGGCTGTAACACCATGCCAAATACACATGGTGATGATTTCTTCAGTCCTTCCCTAGAGAGACTTATAGCCATTTTTATAGGTAACTATGCATCAAAGAAAAGGAAATACCCAGACATTCTAGGATTGATGGACCCAGTATCTAGGTGACATTGTAATCTGCAGTGCTGAAGCATCACCATGGTCCCCTGTAAATATGGGAAAATATTAGGATCAGTTAATGGGGTTCTGGTCAAGACGAGGCTTACATTGCATTCTCTGAGTCCCATTGGTCATTTCCCCAGTCCCTGAATTGAGATTGATATACTTGGCAGTTGGCATAACCCTCACATGGCTTCTTGGTCTATGGATTGGGAGTAGAGAAGACCACATGGAAGACCCTACCATCCCTTGCCAAGACATTAGATACAAAACACAGTATCGCTTCCCAAAGGCAGCAGAAATTAGTGCTGCCTTTAAGACTCTGATGCAGCAGTTATGGTCTCCATTCACTTCATTCACCAGTCTGGTCCCTGCAGAAACCAAATTAATGTTGGAGGATAATTATAAACTAACACAAGCTCAACAAACTGATACCCCTGGTCACAGCTACCATGCTAGATGTGGTATCTTTGCTAGAAAAGATTAATATGGCCTCATAGATATAGTGTGCAGCCATCAATTTAGTGAATGTTTTCTTTTCTATCCCAATCAGGAAGGAGGATCAAATGGAACTGCTCTACCCCAGACCTTTGTTAGCCCTCTTATCCTCTATCATAATATAGTCTGAAGAGGTCTGGACCATCCAGACTTTCCACAGAAAAGCACATTAGTCCATTATATTGATGGCATTATGTTGATAAGACTATATAAACACAAGTGGTTGGTGTGCTGGAGGCCTTAGTAAGATCCATGTGTTCCAGAGTGTGAATGATAAACCATGGCATACTACATCAAGGGCATACTACATCTAGGAAAATGTTTAAGGTTTCAATGGTCAGGGTTGTGTTGAGGTTATCCCCTAAAAAAGAAAAGTTAAGGTATTGCCCTTGGGCCTCCTTCTAGGAAAAGAGAAGTATTGATAGGTTTGCTTTCTGGAAACAACACTTTTGACCATAGAATGAGTGATGAATGGCTGCCAATTTTGAATAAAGTCCAGAGCAAAAAAGGGATCTGCAGCAGATGCAATTTCTTTCTTTTTTTTTTTTCATTTACCTTTAACTGGAGTATAATTGCTCTACTATGTTGTGGTAGTTTTTACTCTATGACCACATGAATCATCTGTAAGTATACATATACAGATCCAAGTTTCTATGCAAACAGTTTGACCCCTGGGTCAGGTGCACTCTAGAACCTATGAAAGTCACCAAGCTGGGTCCCTGCAGTTCCAGAGCAAGGCCACACCATCTGTAGCAGAAAATTATGTACCTGGCATGCTGCTTGGACCCTATAGAGGTGGAGTATCATGGGGAACCAAGTGACCATACCTCAGGAATTGCCTCTTATGAGAGCTTACAAATTCGTAAGATTGAGCAGGTTCCAGCAACAGTCTCCTGTAAGATGGAAGTCGAACTTTCAGCACCATTAAGCGCAGTTGGGGTTAGAGCACAGAGCAAGCTGCACGTGCAGGTAACCCAGATTTCTATGACACCCACCACTGTTACAGCAGTGCCCGTCACTCAGATGAAAGAGGCACAAAAAAAATCTGATCTCAGTTTATGGATGAGTCAGCTCTATGTGTGGATGCAAGCTGAGAAGGAAGACAGCTGCACCATAGCTTCATTCAGAGGAGGCCTTGGCAGTGAAGAGGGAAAATTATTTCAGTGGGTAGAGGCCTCATGAGCAGTGGCTTGGCCAAGACGACCAGTGACAAAGAGTTCTGGAATAGAAGCATGTGGTTGGACATTTGGGAATGTTCACTTGTGGAAGGAAGTTTTTATATTAGATTTTAATGCACACCAGAGAGCTTCAATTATGAGAGACAACCAAGTAGACAAAACGATTTGGCCAGTCAATGACTACCCATGTACTAGTGTATTAACTACAAATATCAGTATGATATGTTTATTTCCTACCACTAACCACTGAAATGACCTAGAAGCAATAGCACTCCAGGAGTAATGAGTTCTCAGATTTTGGTTTTTAAAATACCAATATCCATTTAAAAGAAAGCAGGAATCCTCTTAATATTTCCTCATTGGAGAAATGGTTGACTCCAAATCTGGGACAGGAAAAGTACAAGGTGAGCCTGAAACACTTTTTCATACCACAAAAGGCAGTGAAAAGCTGAGAAGGTCACAGGAGTCATCTTGAATGAGTTCCCACTGACCAAACTTGGGACAGTTTGAACATCAAATTGAATAATGATGCTAATGAATTATAACACACGGAATAAAAAGGCAATCATAAGTCCATAGTGTTTTTTTCTAAAAATGAGAGGGAGAGGAGAGGAAAAAGAAAAAGCTTTTATCTATAAAGGAATACAAGCCAACAGATGCAGTGGAAATGCTAAGTAAGAAAATCACCATTTTGCAACCACCAGTTGATGTAGGTGGGAATCATTAATGGATGCTAAAACTCAAAATTTTAATTTAAAATTTAATTTAAAACTCAAAAGCATCAATTCTTCTGTGCTCAGCTTTCTTTGAAGCTAGACTATAAAGAAAGTGGAGCACAGAAGAATCGATGTGTTTGAACTGCGGTGTTGGAGAAGACTCTTGAGAGTTCCTTGGACTGCAAGGAGATCCAACCAGTCCATCCTAAAGGAGATCAGTCCTGGGTGTTCATCGGAAGGACTGATGTTGAAGCTGAAACTCCAATACTTTGGCCACCTGATGCGAAGAGCTGACTCATTTGAAAAGACCCTGATGCTGGGAAAGATTGAGGGCAGGAGGGAAAGGGGATAACAGAGGATGAGATGGTTGGATGGCATCACCAACTCAATGGACATGGGTTTTGGTGGACTCCAGGAGCTGGTGATGGACAGGGAGGCCTGCCATGCTGGCATTCATGGAGTTGCAAAGAGTCGGACATGACTGAGCAACTGAACTGAACTGAAAACTCAAAATAAAAAATTATTGGGGAACAGACTATTCACACAGTTTTCAAATAGCATGCTGCAGATTTCTTATTCATTATAAAGAGGGGGGGAAAGATGTGATTTTATAATAGATCTGGTGGACACCAGTGTAACCAAGTAATGAAACTATCTTTTCAGTAATGGAGTGGATATTCTTAACTTTTTGATGTGATGAACAGAGAAAGACACAACATCACCCATGCTATGCTCTTGCCAGAGTGTTTAACCTCAATATAACCATGAGAAAAACAATCAGGTAAATCCAGATTATAAGACAATTTACTGTAAAACAAGCTTCCCATATGTCAATCTTTAAAAGCAAAACAAAAGATGGGGGAATCTCTTCTATATGAAAGCAGATTAAATTCTTCTATATTAAAGAAATGCAGTGCATGACCTTTGATTGGATACTGGGCTGAAAAATTTAAAAATGAAAGATAATTAGAAGGAACATTTTGGGGACAGTGGGAGAAAACTGACTAGTGGAGAGTATACTAGGTTAAAATAGTGTGTTGGTGTTAAATTTCTTAGGTTTGAGATGGTATGGTGGTTATGTGGAAGAATGTACTTATTCATTGGAGATATAAATACTTCATGAAGTGTTTAGGGATGAAGTGTCCTGAGAGACAAAGAGAGTGTGGCAAAATATTAACAATGGGTAAATTAAGTTTCAAGATAAAAATCATTTTACTTTTCCTATTTGTTCCAACTTTTTTATTGGTTTGGACTTTCTTCAAAATAAGCAGTTGGGGAGGATGCAACTCTTAAAATCATGATACAGTCAAATACTTTGCAGAATTGATTTTGTGCTATTTATAAACAATAGAGCAATTTGAAAAGATAAAAGACAACGAGAACAGCATTGCACAATGGAGACAAGGCTGAAAAACAAATGATTGAAAAGGAGGAAAAGCTTGCATAAGTCGCAGCGAGCCGGGGAGAAAGACAGAAGTTGACAGGGAGAGGCTGCATAAGCAGTGCAATAGCATTTCCTGCAGCTAGAAGGAAATTGGTGAAAGATAAAGATTTGAACAGGACTCCTCCTAAAAATTAAACTGTCCTCCCAGGCAGAGCGTGAAGTTTAGGGAAAGAGGGTGAGGATAATGGAGGGGAAGTGGAAGGAAAAGGCAGTTTGAAGAAGTGTTACGTCACCATCGCTACCGGCATGCTCTGCTCTTCCTACAAGTTCATGTGATTGAGGGAAATGATACACAGAGCCGCTCAACCACCCAAAGCTTTTGTACACCTTCGAGAAAGGCGCCAGATCCTGAGATCACCTTGAGACTTCAGTTCTCCTGGCTTTTTCTAAATAACTCATTGTTCCAACTATATTGACACCAGAAGATCTAGGATCATGTTTTCCTTAAAGCTTCCTTTAAGAAAGGTCCCAGAGAGAGGGAGTCGGGAGGGACGTGGGAGGGGGATTCTGGAAGGGGAACATATGTATACCCATGGCAGATTCATGTCAATGTATGGCAAAACCAACACGATAATGTAAAAATAAATAAACAATTAAAAAAAAAGAAAGGTCCTTCTTCCATGACCCCTGAAAATAAATTCTGAGATGTAAGGAGTGCATGGTTGGATATTGGAGATAAATTATTGAAAAGCCAGCATTTCCTAGGCTGTTATAATTATAGGATTAAGTTTGGAAACATGCGGCACTTTCTCCAGACCGGAAGGAAAATATGATACATTTAACACTTATATAACTTTCTTCCTGTTGCATAAACATTTCCTCATTATTATCATTTCATTCTCAACAAATCAAAGTGAAGTTAGCAATGTAAACCTCTGCTCTGTGTTTACCTGCTCTGGGGACAGTAATGTACTCCACTATAAGAAGAATGATAAAATTCATATTTTTGTTCAATAAGAATAAGCCATAATAAGGCAGGAAAAGATATTGTAATTAAGGTTTCCAATAGTTGTTCTCAGGATTGGAAAAAAATTTACAGGTTTTGTATAACATTTACAGATACTAATTACTGCTTCAGCAAAATGTTTTGTTGCCATCTAGAGGATGTCTGGCTCTTTTAAAAATATATTTTGATTCCAGTCAGAAAAATACATCCACATGAGTTATTCTTTTTAAATTGATTTTTCTCACCGGAGCATAGAATAGTACTGTGGAGGCTGAGGCTCAAAAGAGGAATAGGACAATCCTAGGATGGTAGGGCTACAAAGCACCTTGGAGGTCATTCAGTGTAATCCATATCTGGTTCATGAAACCTGTACACATTGTCTTCAGTGAGGCCAAGAACTGAAAATCCATCCAACAAAAATGATAGTAGAGCTACTTGTTTTTCAGAAATCTTGAGCAAGAAACTTTGCAATTCTCCTTTGAAAACTATGAAACTGAGTCTGAAAAAATCATCTGGGTTAATATTAACAAAAATGGCTAAGAAGCCAAATTCCTTTCTTAAAAGAATTTGTTTGGTTAGTGTAATAGACTTGCTGCTGCTGCTGCTAAGTCACGTCAATCATGTCCGACTCTGTGCGACCTCATAGACAGCAGCCCACCAGGTTCCCCTGTCCATAGGATTCTCCAGGCAAGAATACTGGAGTGGGTAGCCATTTCCTTCTCCAATAGATTTGCTAGACTACATGAAATAGCCATGAAGTGTTTTTATTAGATGAGCAATGCAGCTCCTATACATAAGAATGAAATATCCTATGTCTACTTGAGTACCTGTTGTATTTATTTACATGTGCCTATAGGGTAGAGAGTTGGGTTAATCTTATTGTTCAGTCTATCAGTAGTGTCCAACTCTTTGGGACTCCATGGACAGCAGCACACCAGCAGGCTAATCTTACTCCTTAGTTTTCAGCACTTTATCAATATCTACCCATATCCTCATATTCTTCTCTTCTCTTAGGCCTCCATTCTAATTAAAGACAATTACCAAGGATAATGTTTGTAACTATATATTTATCCTTGTAAAATATATGGTACTAGATGCAGTGCTATTTTGATAAGTGTAACATTGTACTATAAATATCATTCTTTATTTTACTCTTTGTATTATTATTTTTTTTTAATTGTTTTTGCCATACATTGTCATGATATCACCATGGGTTTACATATGCTTCCCCTCCGGAACCCCCCTCCCTCCTCCCTCCCCCCCGGGAAATCTCGCTGCACCAGTCCCGAGCATCAATCCTGGGCTGGCGATTGATTAGACACATGACAATTAACATGCTTCAGTGCCCTTCTCCCATATCATCCCACCCTTACCCTCATCCACAAAGTCCACGAGTCTATTCTATACATCTGCGTTTACTCTTTGTATTATTTTTGATACACATAAATCTGCTTTACATAATCTGTCTGATGATTGTTAGTCTATACTATGCACCTATCATATTTTATATATCTATTCTTTCAGCTTCCAGCTCCCAACAATCACTAGCAACACTACAATGAATATCTTCAAAAATAGCCTGTCAAGGACTTGTAGAAAGATTTTCTCTGGGATATATTAGTGACCTATTAGTGACCCAGAATAGATCACTGGGTCACAGGGTATACACATGTCTTCTTCCTTTGTCCATGATCAGATCATTTCCAGAGTGACTCACATTAGCAGTGCACGATTATTCACCAAAACCTTAGTAACATTTATCTTTATCATTTAAGTAACATGACAGGCTAACATAGCACATTATTAAAAATTTCCATTTCTCTGGTTACTACCATCTATGGGGTCGCACAGAGTCGGACATGACTGAGCGACTGAACCAAACTGAACTGAATGAATTTGGAACTCTTTGGTGTGCTTGTTGCCATTGGGCTCCCTCTTCTGTGAATGCTTCTTCATGGCCTATGCCTGTTTTTTTTCCCATTATATCCAAACTTGAAATTATACCTTCACTTGCTTTTTATGTTCCCTTGTTTTATTTCTTTTTATCTTAATGATTGTTGGTTTTTGAAATACTGCAAACATCTCTTTTCTTAGTCACCTGTGTACTAAAGACACCTGTAGTATCTTACCCTGAACAAAAATTGTTTTCTCTAATTTTGATGTAGTCAGCATCATTTTTTCATCTTATTGTTTGTCTTTAGGATCTTATTTAGGAAGCCTATCCTCAGCTTTTTTTTCCCTTCCATGTTTTTTTCTATTAGTGCTGTTGTTTACCTTTAGTCTACTTATTTATATGAATAAGGTAGGAAAACATATGTATTTTTATATACTGAACTAGTTATCACAGGGCTCCTGAAAATAAGCACCTTCTTTACTTCACTCTTCTGGGGTAAGAATTTCATGTAACAGTTTTTATACATACACACACTGTTTTGTTCCACTGGCTTATTTATCTGTTCCTGTTCCAGTACCATATTGTTTTTATTAATAAAGCTTTGCTTTAGTCAATACCTAATAAGACATGACCCTGCTCTTTCCTTTTGTTTATTAAAATTGATTTAGATTTGTTACCTTCTATTCATCAATATAAAATTTTAAATGAGCTTGTTGAGTTCCTCATACTTCAGCTGCATTTACTAATTCAATTTCATTGAATTTATGTATTAAATATAATTCACACCATTCTAAATTAAAACATTATGAGCATAGCTATCTATTCACTTACTTAAATCTTTTATATCCCTTTTCATAAATGTGTATACATTCTTTCATTAATGCCTAGTTCTATTGATAGTTTTCTTAATGGAGTCTCAATTTTCTATATTTCTAATTGGAATTGTTTAATGAAGGTATATTATAGTATTTATATACCATAAAAAAACAATACCACTGCTTTTGAAGGAAACTAGTTTTTGTAGTTAAGTTCATGTTTATAAAGTGAAGACACTTTTAAACCATGGTGTGTATATCTGTCTCTTTCCATGGTAAATCCGACACCCAGTTCTAATCTTCATTTCTACTCAGCTCAGATCCCCTGGCTTGCCTTCTCACAGCATTAAAAACATGCCCTTTAAAGAAACTAAAATGATATGAAGTATAGTCTTTATATTTATATACTTTTTATAAGTTTTATTCAGATTTTTCTCATCTGACTCACTTCTTAACTCAAAAGACAGGAACTTTCAAAGTGTTTTCAGACCCAAAAGCTCATATCCTGATTTTATGATCTTCCAACATTAGTAGATTGTAAAATCATCTCCAAGGAGATGATTAGTTTATGTAAACTTAGATGAATCTTGTCATAAATTGTTGGGTTTTGCAATTACCATTAATTTAGAGAAAATGTAGCAAGGGATTGCTTAGGATAGCTGTATGAATGGGGCAATAATTCAATTACATGTTATGGAAGTGGGAGTTTATAGAAGAGAAAATATGATGAGAATTCAATAAAAGTGTATGTTAGAGAATTACATCTTTGATGTAGAGTAACAAGTAAACAAACTACCATATTTTCTTCTAATGAAAATGCTGACACTGATTTGTGACATTGACATAACTTAGTATGTCCCATAAAAATTGCCATTGAGAATTATAGTTATTGCTGAAAAGCTTTAGTAATTTTAGAAAAATAATTCAGTGGTAGTATTCAGTTCAGTTCAGTTCAGTCGCTCAGTCGTGTCCAACTCTTTGCAACTCGATGGACTGCAGCACATCAGACCTCCTGTCTATCACCAACTCCCAGAGTTTACTGAAACTCATGTTCATTAAGTCAGTGATGCCATCCAACCATCTCATCTTCTGTCACCCTCTTCTCCTGCCTTCAATATTTCCCAGAATCAGGGTCGTTTCAAATGAGTCAGTTCTTCACATCAGGTGGCCAAAGTATTGGAGTTTCAGCTTCCACATCAGTCCTTCCAATGAACACTCAGGACTGATTTCCTTTAGGATGGACTGGTTGGATTTTCTTGCTGTCCAAGGGACTCTCCAACACCAAAGTTCAAAAGCATCAGTTCTTCAGTGCTCAGCTTTCTTTATAGTCCAACTCTCACATCCATACATGACTACTGGAAAAACCTAGCCTTGACTAGATGGACCTTTGTTGGCAAAGTAGTGTGTCTGCTTTTTAATATGCTGTCTAGGTTGGTCATAACTTTCCTTCCAATGAGTAAGCATCTTTTAATTTCATGGCTGCAGTCACCATCTGCAGTGATTTTGGAGCCCCCCAAAATAAAATCTGTCACTGTTTCCACTGTTTCCCCATCTATTTCCCATGAAGTGATGGGACTGGATGCCACGGTATTAGTTTTCTGAATGTTGAGCTTTAAGCCAAGTTTTTCGCTCTTCTCTTTCACTTTCATCAAGAGACTTTAATTCTTCTTCACTTTCTGCCATAAGGGTGGTGTCTTCTGCATATCTGAGGTTATTTTCTCCCGGCAATCTTGATTCCAGCTTATGCTTCATCCAGCCCAGCATTTGTCATGATGTACTCTGCATAAAAGTTAAATAAGCAGGGTGACAATATACAACCTTGACGTATTCCTTTTCCTATTTCCTATTTCCAGACTGTTGTTCCATGTTCAGTTCTAACTGTTGCTTCCTGAACTGCATACAGATTTCTCAAGAGGCAAATCAGGTGGTCTGGTATTCCCATCTCTTTAAGAATTGTCCACAGTTTATTGTGATCTACACATTCAAAGGCTTTGGCATAGTCAATAAAGCAGAAATAGATGTTTTTCTGGAACTCTAATGCTTTTTCAATGATCCAGCGGATGTTGGCAATTTGATCTCTGGTTCCTCTGCCTTTTCTAAAACCAGCTTGAACATCTGGAAATTTACAGTTCACATATTGCTGAAGCCTGGCTTGGAGAATTTTGAGCATTATTTTGCTAGTGTGTGAGATGAGTGCAATTGTGTGGTAGTTTGAGCATTCTTTGGTAGCGTATCCAACATTTAAATTTGGTTGGGACAGAAAAATTTTAATTCCAGTGTAATAAAATAGGGTATATGTACACTAACTGAAATATGTTTCCTTATGCCATTAATAGAACAAAGAGGGCACCTTTGCTGTTATTTATCTTTTCTGTTACTCAGAACTTTGATTCTGCTAAGGAGAAACACTAGGAAACTCAAGTCAAATTTAGGACATTTATAATTTTATTTTGCATATTTATTAACTCATCAAAAATAAAATCAGTTCTATAGGTTTTCTGTCTAGATAAGCTCTCCTAAGTTCTCTGACTGTAAAACATCTATCTTACAAACAATTTCCACCAATCAATTATAGTCATATTTTGCCTACCTCCTTTTGTTATTGATGAAAAAGTTCATCATTCATTTGCAATTGCATTTTTAGTCTGCGGAACATATCTCCATTGTGAAACATTAACTTCTCTTGGCTTCCTTTAAATACTCCTTTTTGTGGTTTCCTTCCCATCTTATTGGCCACTTTGTCCCATTTTGTCTGCCTTTTCTATCTCTCTCCCCTGATGAATGCTAGAGATTGTTACAGTTCAATCTGGAGCTACCCTTTAATCTCATGCACTACTTCCTTCCTGAGTGTTCCTATGTATTTTCTTGACTTTAGTTACTAACTATGTGCAAATGACTACCAAATGTATATCCCTGGAGGTCACCCTAAAATGAAAGCACATCAGATAAACTAAAAAATCATATTTTAATTTAAAGACGCAAAGAAGTATGAGTGAGCTAAATTCAGAGAGGGAGAAACCCTTGTAGATGAGCAGGAACCTCAGGCTGCTTCCATCCTTGGAGCTATTTGCTGGGTCTTGAGACACAGGCGAGTGAAGGAGCAAGTCTGCTATAGCTAGAGCACTGCTGGGACATGGAGAAACCAGTCAATTTTTAAATATATTTTAAACTGTTTTATTAAGATAAAATCTATACCATTTTCCATACAAAATGTACGATTCAGTGTTTTTTTTTCCCCCATGTAATCATAGGGTTATGCAATCATCATACAGTCTAATTTTAAAATGCACTTGTGCCCCCCAAGGGGAACCCCATAACACCAGCAGTGAAGGCCCATCCCCCCTCCTCCAGCCTAAGCAACCATAAATCTACTTTGTATATCTATGAATTTGCCTAATCTGGGTATTTCATATAAATGGAATTTTGCAATTTATGATCTTTGTGACTGGCATTTATCATAATGTTTTCAAGTTTAATCATGCTGGAGCAAGTATCAGCATCTCATTTTTTATTGCTGAATAATAAATCATTTTATTGAGGTAGCACATTTGGTATATCCACCCATCAGTTAATAATATTTGAGTTTCCCATTTTGGATTCCATAAATGATGCTGCCATGAACATTCATGTATACATTTTAATGTAAATATATGTTTTCAATTTTAGAATGCACTTCCTAATGCAGGAGGCGTAAAAGACCTGTGTTCAATTCCTGGGTTGGGAAGGTCCTCTGGAAGAGGAAATGGCATCCCACTCCAGTGTTGTTGCCTGGAAATTCCATGGACAGAGGAACCTGGTGGGTTATAGTCCATGGGATTGCAAAGATTGTGGACATGTCATTTTGCATTCCCATCAGCAAAATATGAGGGCTCCAATTTCTCCACACATCCCATTCCACACATCTGTTGTTTTGATTATGGACATCCTAGTTAGTGTGAAAAGGCATTTCATTGTGGTTTTGATTTGCATTTTCTTAATGAGTAATGACATTGAGCATCTTATGTGCTTATTAGCCATTTGTATATTTTCTGAAGGAATAGATAGTCAAACAGTTTGCCCATTTAAAAACTGGGTATTTATATATTTTTTGTTGAGTCATAGTAGTTCTTTATGTATTTTGGATGTAAATTCCTTATCAGGTATATGATGACAAAATTTTTATCCTATTCTGTGGGTTGTCTTTTCACTTATTGATAATACCATTTATAGAACAAAAGTTTTTAATTTTGATGCACTCTAATTTATATTTTCTTTTGTTTCTTATGCTTTTGATATCATATCTAAGAAGCCATTGCCTAACTCAAGGTTATGAAGATTTATCTGTGTTTTCTTCTAACGTTTTGTAGGTTTATATTTTATATTCTATATAAATGTGCTTTCTCCATTTACTTGCCTTTGCTCCTTTGTCAAAGATCAGTTGATATTTGTGTGGGCCTACTTTGAGGCTCTCTTTTATGTTCTATTGATCTATGTGCCTAGTCTTTCACTAATATCATATTGCATTGATCTAGTAACTGTTGGTTTGATAAAAAGAGAGAACTCTGGTTCAGGCCAAATAACAAGTGGTCCTATAGAAATTCTAACATTTTTACCCTTTGCCACTGTACATGCATTGAACCATTGGTCCACTGGCCGAGTGTTAGTATTCATGAGCCAGTATCAGTGAGAATATATTAATAGGACCACAAAAAGTACCTACCTCACTTGTCCTGCCTTTCCAAACTAACCTAGGGAAGCATGTTTATACTCCTCCCTGACATTTAAAACTGCACAATGGACCATTTGAGGTTTGGCAAATGGATTTCATTTATCTGCCTAGTCTCACAGACCTAAATATTTTTTAGTTGTTGTTTGTATGTTTTCATACTGGGCTGGAGCTTTCCCTTGTAGGCAGGTCACTGCTTCTTCCATGGCTAAAATTTTGTCAGTAAAGATTATTCCTACCAGGGGAACACCTTCCTTCCAAACTTGATAGTGTTTGAGGAATCTGTTTTACTTTCCAGATACTTTTGACAAGTCTTTGCTGTTTGGCTGGTTTTATTACACTTTCACTGTGTTTACCATACCCAATCCCGAGGGTTAGTCTAACATACAAATGGCATTATTAAGATGCAATTGGCAAAATTTGTAGAGACCCTCCAAATACCCTGGCCCAAAGCACTGCTGTTAGTCTTTCTAAATCTCAGATCTACCCCTCTCAGAACTCATAAACTCTAACCCTTTGAGATAGTCCCTGGACACCCAATGCACTTGATCGTTGCCTCTTTTCATCTGTGGCTGATTAAAGGAGATGTATTTCAACATTGTAAAAGCCTAACTGCTTCTGTTAAAAATAATCTTTCTCTAGTGAAGCCACCTTTTCATAGTGTGCTCTTGGAAGATGAAGACCTTAAGCATCACAACTAGAGATTTTGCCTCTTGGAAAAGATACCTCCAGAAGGATCCTTTTCTGTCTCACTAGAAAGGGCCCAACCCATGTGCTGATGAGCTCAGGGAATAGACTTCTAGATTCCAATGATACATGGAAAGAAAGCACAAAGTCCTGACTGGACCTGCACATTTTCTGGGGACTCAAAGGTCAAAATTTCCCAGAACTGAAGCAGATAACAACTGGTAAGACAGCTTTTCTAAGATATCCAGATCAGGCCTGTCAGAAGGTTTAGAATTCACAGAAGTCTCTTTTTCATCTGTGGACTTCCCTGGCAGCTCAGATGGTAAAGAATCTGCCTGCAATGAAGGAGACCCAGATTCCTGGGTCTGGAAGATTCCCTGGAAAAGGGAATGGCTACCCACTCCAGTATTCTTGCCTGGAGAATCATATGGACAGAAGACCCTGGTGGGCTCCAGTAGATGCAGTTGCAAGGAGTCAGCCATGACTGAGTGACTAACACTTTCTTTTTCATCTAGACTATGAACTGACTCTAGATTATTTTCTAAATTCATTGTCTCTGAGTTTGCAACCTACAAGCTGTGTTACTGATAAAGCATTTGGTTCCAAACAGTTTCTTTTGAGATAAAAGCATTATTTAATTACTTC
Organism: Antilocapra americana; assembly: GCA_007570785.1. NCBI lineage: Eukaryota > Metazoa > Chordata > Mammalia > Artiodactyla > Antilocapridae > Antilocapra > Antilocapra americana. The sequence continues at coordinate 23,742,071 of ML663006.1, forward strand.
ATGTTTGTTCCTGCACTGTGTTTTCCCGAAGAGCTTGTTTAATTCCTTCAATTTTGAGGGTATTCTTGCTATATACTAAGGTACCGATTTTAGGTAGGAAATGCCTGAGACATCCTCCTCCTACCCCTTTGTGTTACACAAGCATGACCACAATTGGTTTCTGAATTGTGAACTTTCCTTCTGACATGGGAAATGACACTCAGGAAAGGTCCTTCCGGGCACTGAGGAGCAAAAGGCCACTAAATGCTGATAAAAAATAAAAATAAAACCTAACAGTCTTTTATCTATACACACAAAGTAGCAGTGGGTAGCTTGAATACTTTGGTCATATGTGGATATTTCTATATGATTTGTTTCTAGAAATGGAATTGCTGGGTCAAAAGATACGAACACTTAAAAAGTTTTTAAAAGATTGCCCTCCATTAAGATTAAACCAGTTCATGCCCACCAGCAAGGTAAGAGAGTTTCTGTGTCTTCAAACTCTTTCTAATATTGAGTTATCAGAAATGTTTTGTCAGCTGAAGAGAAAAGAAATGGTGCAACTTTAGCTTTAATTGGCTTTTATATTTTTATGAGAATTGTGACCATCTTTTTTAATGTTTTAGGTTCAGTTGTATTTCTTTTTATGTGAACTATATATTCATATATTTTGCTCATTAGGTTGTTGGTTTTCTTAGTGGTTTGTAGGATATTATATGTTATTCTAGTTCAAATCCTCATTAGAAAGCTGGATTTTTCTAGTGTATCAAAAGATATACAAACTTCCTCTTTTAATACACATGTTCAGCTACTTCCACTTTTTTATCAACTTTAAAGTATGCAATTCTGGTTTTCTTAACATATTTTCAACTTAAATGTCATTGGTTTGTTTGTTTTAGCATTGGTGGCTCCTAGGACACAGAGGCTTGAATTGTGGCCCACAATGGCTAGGGTAAGTGAAATGAAAGAAATAATTTAAGTTGGTATATATATTAGGAAATAATATAGGAAACTATTATTTTTTTGTGTGTATGTTTTTATAGATGGTGTTACCTTTTTCTTCTTTTTGGTATGAGAATTAACTTCAGATTTGGTGTGGTGTTATAAAAAGTGTATAATAACTTTGGAACACTCAAGTTTGTACAAGGAGAAGTTGTGATTTTAAGAAATTATTAAAAGATGGTGAAATAAAAATCTGAATTAAACATTCACAACTAAAATATTGATGCCATTAAATTCCTTTATGCATTAAAATACAGACAATATGCTGCTTTAACATCATTGTTTTAAAATTATCTATAAAGTAGTTGTGTTACTGAACCAAACAAGTCTGCTTGCTCCAGTGCAGTAATGCCCATCTACTGACACTGGATTGTTGTGGAGGAAAGTGCAACATTTATTGCAGGTGCCAAGCAAGGAGTCCTGGCAGCTAGTGCTCAAAAGGCCCAAATAATCTGATGGCTTCCAGGGAAAGGTTTCTAAAACCAGAGTGATTTTGTATGTTTCTTTCTACTTTCTTTTTCAACCAGCTTCAAACCAGTACTTTGCAGTTTCAACTATTAGATGTGATGCCTTTATTTCTAATGCAGTTTAACAGTTGCATACTTTTCAAAAGCTGCATTGTGTGATGGAAAATAGTTTTGATCAATTTTGTTATCCATATTTAGACTCAATTTTAGATACAATGGTGGCTTCATATTTCATATATAGAGCTACTCAAGGAGTTGTCCATTTTTTTCATTAAAACAATCTCCTGTCTAAGTTGAAAGTATACTCATTATTATAATCAAAATTTTTTATTTTGTTTCATCTTGTGGCATGAATTTCCACCAGTTCCTTTCTATTTAATGTCTCCTAAGAGACATTTTGTCAATAGAGGAATTTCATTGATGAGGTTATAGTACACCCCAAGGGAAAAGATAACATGCTTTCTTATACACTGCTGCTAAACTCAAGAAGCAGTTATAATTAGATTTTCTGTTTAAATGTAGTTATATTTAGAGAAAACTTTTTATGCAGCAACTTTAGAAGAGGGAATAAAATGTCATAATTTTTGAACTTTTGTTTATGTTGTTAATAGTGTTGTGAAGATATTAATGTACTTGAGAAAAACTGATACCATTGATGTACATCAGTTTCTATACAATCCATAATCCTCCTGTACAGTTTTTATATGTAGTTGTGGGTCTTACTGAAATTTATATAATGGATTTGTTTTCCTTTAAATTGTAAGATATTAAACACTTTGAAGGTTAAAAAAAAAAAAAACCAGAGTGACGGAGTGGGTTGCAAGGTGTGTGATCAGCTCACGACATTTTTTTGAGTGACTGGTGGTGAGGTAATGGGGAGTCAGCATCATCAACCTTCTGGTTCCAGCTGGTCTGGGGTCTGTGTGCTTGTGGGCAGTATACAGTTAACTTCTTCCACCTTATGGGGGTTTCAGTGTCTGTAAAACAGCTCAAAGGACATGGCTTAGAATATTATCTATAGTCCTTGAAGAAGAACTGATTTAATCAGACATCAGAATCGCTTCTGTATGTGAGCCAGTGAGTGGCAAATGAGAGTAACAAAGGGGAGAAACAAAGTTGAAAAGGGTAAATTTCACCTTGGTCTCAACTTAAAAAAAATAGTCCTCTTCAGTAGGCCAAAAGAGGTGAAACTAAAGAAAATACAGTTATTTATAGTAGCTTTATTTGTATTAAACCCACATGAAGTGAAGAGAAAGTGACCCACATGGGAAACAATCAAAATGTTCCTCAGTAGGTGAATGGTCAAACAGATTGGAATACTCAGCAATAAAAAGAATAAACTGTCAATATATGCAACAACTTGGATAGATCTCAAGGGCATTGTGCTGGTGCAAAAAGCCAGTCTCTAAAGGTCACTTATCATATGGTTTCATTAAAATAATATTCTTGAAATGATGATGTTTATAGAGATTGAAGACAGATTAATGATTGCCAGAGGCTAGGAATGTTACAGGAAGAGTAAGTGTGACTATAGCCTGAGGGGTATCTTTATGGTGACAGAATAGTTCTTTTCTTGTTTGCAGGGATGGTTACATGACTTTGCAAGTGATAAAATGATACAAAGCTATATATGTACATTACACCAATGTCAAATACCTGGTTTTCATGTTGTATTATAATTATGTATAATTATATAATCATTGGGAGAAACTGGGTGAAGGCTACACAAAATCACTGTGTACTATCTTTGCAACTTCTGTGTATCTATAATGATTTAAAAGTAAAAAGTTTAAAAAAAGACACAAAAAATCATTAGAGAGAGGGCTTCCATCATGAGAGCAATTCTTACTGTCTCTGAATGGACACAATTGCCTTTCTGTCCTTAGTTTAATGGGATGCTAGTGAAAAAATAAAAGTAGGTGGCAGATAAGTGAAGGGAATAAGTAAGCTTTTTCGTGAAAATTAGTGAATGAAATGGTCAGATAGCTTAATGATCTTCACAACATTAAAAACCTTAAGAATAGAGAGGCTTTTAAAATAAATAATTCATTTTATGATGCTATCTAATGCATATCTTCAGTTACAGGTGGCTCTTGGTCCTAGGGATGAAAGGAAGTAGAGTCAGAAACTTTTAAATTCCAGTTCTCCACTCAGTGATTAGATAAACATAGTGAATTTCACCTCCATCTTCCCTCTTTCCTATTGACTCCTTGCGTAGCTCCAGAGCAATTTAGTTTCAGTTTAGTTTTTGATTTGAGGAACATGAACCCCATCTTAGTATTCCTTGTCCAGATAACTTGTGCTGGGACAATTTCCCTCTGGAAAAGCTGACTGTAGCAAACTTGAATCCTTGTGAAGGTCTTGGAGCCTTACCAGGAAATAAGGATTAAAAATGACTGGAAGATTCTTCCAGACTTTGAAAGAGACTATTGAGATTAATTTGTTTGTAGAAGTGCAGAAATAAGCTGTAAAGAGTTCATTTGAATAAGGGAGGTAGGTGTGTCTTGGTGGGCAGGTGGAAGTAACTAAGATAATGTATACTTTTTTCTTCTTGGCTTTCATCCAGTCCCTTCATAAACTACTCTTGCTTGGGCCTCCATTTCCTTATAGGCAATAAAGGTGAGTACAATACTTCATGTGATTACCTTTTTCTGGCTTTATTTTAAATTTGGCTTCATAGCTGTTGTTCTGAGGTAAAAATCGAGCTCCCACATAAAAATGTTAGAGGAGTGGCACTTCAGCTCAAGGAAATCAGAACTAGAGATTTAGACATTTAGAATTTAAGAGGCAGACCCTGATGTTGGGAAAGATTGAAGGCAGGAGGAGAAGGGGACCAGAGAGGATGAGATGGTTGGATGGCATTATTACCGACTCAATGGACATGAGTTTGAGCAAGCTCTGGGACATTCTGAAGGACAGGGAGGCCTGGCATTCTTCAGTCCATGGGGTCAGACACAACTGATCAACTGAACAACAATATAATAATGCTTAAGAGCATACACTTTGGAGTCATACTGCTTAGGAACCCTAGCTCTACAGTTTGGCAAGTTATTTAACCTCTCTCTGCATCTTAGTTTTTAATTTGTGAAATGGAAGTAAGTGGAGGTAATAAGAATGTATATCTCACAGGGTTTTGTGAGATAAAATGCCGTAAATATAAAGTGCTTAGAACAGTGCCTCGCTCAAGCTTGACACTATTAGCTATTGCTAGTATTAGTATATTACGGTTTGCATTTCTAGTTATCTTATGTGCACATTCTACATCTGCCCCAAGCAACCAGAAAACTTTTATAAAGTTAAAGACTGTTTCCCACTTTTCTCTTTCCATTACAACTGGTATCTAAGACGTGTGCAAAATATCTATAGTAAGCCTGTAACTCCCGGAAGTCATTGGCTTCGGTTCACCCTCGAATATTACGAAGAGCTTTTCTCTTCAGAAATGGTATCAAACCACTTTTCATTAGTTTAACAATAAGAGACTTAGTTGAGCTATTCACTGTGGCAGCATTTCACACCGTCAAGCTCCCCTATACTGATAAGAGACACAGGAATACTGCTCTCTATTCTGAGCGGATTCACTTCAAATCAGAGCACTGGTTTGATTCTCGTTTTCTTTAGCGATCTGTCCCTACCTGCTCCTCTCTCTCAGGGCCTCAGTAGAGCAATTCATTAACATTCCTTTACGGGGGGTAACAAAATGATTTTTCAAACTCGCCCATTATCTTCGCCTCAGCGTCCACGTCCCGCCCCGAGCCCGGAGAAAGGGGAGAGGGGCGGGGCGCCCCAGCTCCGGGGCGGGGCTCGGGTGGCGTGCCTCGAGGCGCCGGCGCCGTGACGCGTGACGTTACCAGTTGACGCAGCCGCAGTGCCGCCCGGCCCGCTCTCGGACCCCTCCCATCCTCCTCCGCCCCTCTGTGTCAGAGGTTGGGGCACCGGGCCGCACGTCGGGCGGCGGGCTGGGTGGCGGGGCGAGAGGGTGTGGACCCGGGCAGCGCTCAGCAGAGCGTGTTTGGATGAGTGCAGCAGCTGCCGCCGCCGCCGCCCAGGGCCCTCGGCGTCCCCGCGGGAGAGACCCGAGCGGTTCCGGTAGCCCCGGCGCTCGCTCAGGTGAGGGGACGGGTCGGGCAGGGCAGGGTCTGTGTGGGCAGCACTCTTCCCAACATCTCTGGACGGCAGCTGGTCAGAGTCTGGGAGGTGTGGCTTCGTCGCGGCTGCTTGCTGCAGCGTCGACTCATCTCTTACTCGTTTTCCATCTTTACCTGCAGCACGGAGACTTGAACACCGGTTATCCGAGGTCAGTGAGAAGGCCTGAAAGGGCGATGACAGTCAGGTGATTAGGGCCTCTAGTGCAGGAACTGGCCCGGTGAATGGTGGTAAGGCAGGCGGGCGACGCCCACCTGCTGGTGTGTGGAAAGGACCGCATACCTGCAAGCTCTGGCTTTAGCCTTTTTAGCTACATGGGGCTGCAGGAGACCCCAGAGTGCTAAACGCAGGGTAGATTGTGGACCAAGGGCGGGGGAGCCTTGGAAACCCTCCCTACTCCTCAGGTGTGTTGTCCTTGTATTCTAATTGGTGCTTGCTGAGTCTACACTATGAAAGAGTACATTTCAGCGGAAACATCTTTTGACCAAAGGAAGGTGAAGGGAAGTTGATTTTCCCTCTACAGAATTGTCCCCCTCCTGCTTCTCTTGGCCTTAGCCTTGACAGAAGCAAGTTAGGGACGCTTGTTAAAGGGAGAGAGTTTTTGTAAATTTCCTCTGTAAGGAAATCATTGTTTTCCGTGACTGTTTTAACGTCTAAGTTTCAACTGGTTTCACGTTGCTGCTTTCAGCTCTCTGCATAGCAATGAAGCTGATTTATTTTAAATTAGCGAGATATATGAAGTATAAAAATAAATGAATTAACCAGAGTATTTATCTTATCTAAGTACTGGTGTTACATGCGTTATGTACATATGTCATTTAATAATCATAACAACCTTGTCATGTAAAGTCCGTTTTTAACTCTCATCTTATAGATGAGAGAACCAAATCCCACAGCCCTAAGAAACTACTTGTCCAAAGCCAGAGCTGTGATTTAAATCAGGTAATTGAACTCTGGTTCAGAGTCCTTTAAGTAGTATGCTTTACCACTCCCAAGCAGCTTAAGAACTTGCGAAGTGATTTTCATTTGATAGAAAATGCTGGGAACAGGAAGGAAATTGAGGCATCATTTTTGCTGACAAGGACCCATCAGTTTGGGAGAATAACCTTTTTAAGAAGTATGTTTTTTTTTTAAAAAAATTTTTTTTTTTTTTACTTGTTTTTGCCATACAATGTCATGATATCACCATGGGTTTACATATGCTTCCCCTCCGGAACCCCCCTCCCTCCTCCCTCCCCCCCGGGAAATCTCGCTGCACCAGTCCCGAGCATCAATCCTGGGCTGGCGATTGATTAGACACATGACAATTAACATGCTTCAATGCCCTTCTCCCATATCATCCCACCCTTACCCTCATCCACAAAGTCCACGAGTCTATTCTATACATCTGCGTTCCTTTTGTTGTCTCCCATGTTGGGTTCTCGTTACTGTCTTTCTAAATTCCATATATATGCGTTAATATACTGTATTGTTGTTTTTGCTTCTGGCTTACTTCACTCTGGATAATGGGCTCCAGTTTTGTCCATCTGAGTAGAATTGCTTCAAATGAATTTTTTTTTTAATGCTGAGTAATATTCCATTGTGTATATGTACCACAGCTTTCTTATCCATTCATCAGTTGATGGGCATCTAGGTTGTTTCCATGTCTTAGCTATTGTAAACAATGCAGCGGTGAACATTGGGGTACACGTGGCTCTTTCAATTCTGGTTTCCTCGGTGTATATGCCCAGCAGTGGGATTGCCGGGTCATATGGCAGGTCTATTTGCAGCTTTTTAAGGAACCTCCACACTGTTTTCCATAGTGGCTGTACTAGTTTGCATTCCCACCAACAGTAAGAAGTATGTTTTAAAGGTGACATCTGACCTCTAGAATCCTCTGATTACCAAAATCATGCTCTTTTCATCTGTACAGTGGTTTTGAAATCTTTGGAAGACTATAGTTTGGAAATTGTGGTCTTCTAGTTTTAGGATATATTTTGAAGAAAATATAACATTGGATTAACGTTAGTTTTCTTGTGTGTGCAAGGGCCTGTGTAATGAAATCATTTAATCTGAAATGGTGAAACTGCTGATAAAGCCAGAATATCTTGTATAATTGGTTAAAATTGGTATTCTTTTCAGATGTGTTAAGATGAAACACTTGAGATAGGCCTTCTGATCAAGAAAAGGAAAACAGAACATTACAGACTCTGGGAAAAAACAACAACTTGGTAAGTATTTTGGGTTGTCAATTAAAGCTCAGATAGAGAAAATCTATTTGCTTCGGTCGTAATTTAACCTGCTTAAATGGTCTAAGAATGGGGGTGGGATGACAGTAGTGTATAAGGTGACTTGTCAATCACTTTACCTGAGTTTTGAACTATTGCTGTGATTGACACTTGAGTCATGTGCTTAGCTTGTGTATTGGCAGGAGAAAGCCAAGGGAAGCGTTCGCTTGATTATCTATTAAGTGTCAACTTTCTGTTCTCTCTTTTGCTTCCTCATCAATCTGCCCATGTTATAAAGGATTTTAAAAAGAAAGGAAGAAAATTAGTTGACTTTTGGTTTGTTCTTCGTAGAATACTGTGTGTAGTTGAACTTAAGTATATTTTCCGCTATGAGTTCTACAGAGAATACTAGAAGACATGGCTAAACATGATTGAGAGAATCTTAATTTCATATGTAAGTACTCAACTACTGTTTGAGTACCATATGTCAGGCATTTTTTTCAGGCTTCTGATAAGAGTTGTGGTCATCATGGCTCTGGAGAGTACTAGAGTAGTGAACTTTTTTCTAGAAGGCAATATTTTTGTTAACCTGTGTCTTTTTTAAAAAGTTTTATATGCAGGGATGTTTTTGGCTTATGTAAAAACTAGGAAAACAGCACTACTCATATAGTAATGTTTATAATCTTTCATATTATTTTAGTTAGTAAAGGAAGGTACTCTTATTAGTGCTACTTTAAGATATAGTGGGAAACCAAAATTGTTACAGACTTCACTTTAGTGTACTGTTTTCCATGACAGAGATAGTCGTAGACCACATCTTCTTTATCCATTCTTCTTTTGATGGGGCTGGGTTGTTTCCATATCTTGGCTATTGTAAATGATGCTGTGAGATCAGCCGTAAAAAAATATCTTGGCTATTGTAAATGATGCTGTGAGATCAGCCGTAAAAAAGGATGTAACTTTGCCATTTGTTACAACATGGATAGATTTTGAGGATTTTATGCTAACTGAAATAAGATGAAGTGCAAATAATGTATGATTTCACTCATATGTAGAATATAAAAAACAAGATAAAATAGGAAAAGAAGATCAATGTATGTTAATGAATAGAAACTAAATTTTTGGTGGTGAACACATTCTAGTTTATGGAGAAGTAAAAATATAATGAAACTTACTTAATATTATAAACTGATGTTACCTCAAAAATAAATTAAAAACTATAATGTTAGAATCCCAAAAGTTCAAGGGAGATTAAGAAAATTAACTCTTTAATTTGAGAAAATATCAGGAAACTTATATATGACAAATAGAAGAGACATGGTCAGAGAGGTAACAGTCTGCATGATAACTGAGGAGAGATGAGCTTGAAAGCATGGCAGTCAGCTATAGGCTATCGTAATCTAGGTGGCAAATAAGCCTTAGAAGCAAAGCAATGCAAATGGGAATTAAGAGATGATGATGGATTAGATAGATATAAAGGAGATAAAATGGGTAAGATTTAGTAGGCTTGAGGGAGAGTGGAGTCAGGATGACTTCTAGCTGTTACCATGTTCAGTTTTGTTATTAATGTTTAATTAATATTTTCAGAATGAATGAACTAAATTATCTGATATCTAGCTTGGGAAACTGAGTGGATTCTGGGCCCATTTACTGAGGGAGTATACAGGAAGAGAAATATATTAAGCATGGTTGGTGGAGACGAGTTCAGATTAGGCCTCTTATATTTGAGGCATCTGTGACTTCCAAGAAATTTCATTAGGTAGCTGTATATATGGATCTGAGTTAAGAAGAAGACTCAGCCTGATATTTAAATTTGAAGTTTCAGTTTATAGATGATAGTTAAAAGCAGTGGGAATGGGTGAGATCAGTAAGGGAAAAAAATGTATAGTAAAAGAGGAGATATGAGAATGGGGAATAATATTTAAGGGTATTTAATAAGGATAGGATTCTCAAGTGTCTCAGGGGTAAAGAATCTGCCTACCAATGCAGGAGATGTGGGTTCGATCCCTAGGTCAGGAAGATCCCCTAGAGAAGGAAATGGCAACACACTCCAGTATTCTTGCCTGAAAAATTCCATGGACAGAGAAGCCTGGAATCTCCTACAGGGTTACAGTCTATGGGGTCACAAAAGAGTTGGACATGGCTGAGTGGCTAAATAGCAATAAGGGTAAGGTGAAAGGAAAACATACCTCAAAGGAGATGAGGTAGTAGGCAGGGAAGTAGAAGAAAATCAGAGTCACAAGTAAGTGGAAGTACTGAATTTGGAGGAAAGGAATGAGTGTTAGGCATCTTTGAGGCATCAATTAAAATGAAGATAATAAAAATATCCATTGGACATGTCAGTTAAGTTGTTGAACTCAGCAGGAGCAATTATGGAGATGGATCCAGTTCAAACTGAGTAGAAGATAAGGAAAAGAAATAGCTGATGTCATTTGCCCTTTCAGAGAGTTTGACTTTTAATAGTCAATGGGATAGTTAGAGATATGAGTTTGAGAGAGAGTGTTCGTTTTTTAAAGGTATGACTGATATGAATATACTTATAGTTTTTATTTGCTGAAGATAAAAAGTCATCAGAAAGAGAATTTGAAGAAAGAGGAATAAAGGAGAAGAATTGGTAGAGCAGGGTCATTAACCAATTTGGAAGGGATAGAATACAAGGATGCAGGTCAAGGGTGTTTTAGATAGATGTCTCCTTAGACAAGAGGGAAGGAGGCGGTGATGATTATGGGTACAGATAAATTCATTGGAGACAGAGTAGAGGTTGCTCCCCAGAGTCCTCTCAAGAGATTCCCACTTAATGGTAGAGGATTTGGTTCACTCATGTGATCAGTGGCCTTCTCCATGTGGTTTTGCTGACTCCTGACCATTTGGTGAAGAGGAGTGAGGGTAGGGCAGCTTAAGATGGCAGATTTGAATCATCAGTGTAGAGATGGCTTGCAGATATCTGACAAAATTACCTTCCTCATACTTTGTGTTAGTTATCTGTTGCAGAGTGAGAAATTATCCCCAAACTTAGTCGCTTACTTTCTCAGAGTTTCTGTGGGTTGGGAATTTGGGAGTGACTGAACCGATTGTTTCTGGCTTCAGGTCCTTCATGAGGTTGTTGTTGATTGGCTGGAACGTCAGTTAGCTGAGTGCTTAGAGGATTTGCTTCCATGGTGGTTTATTCACATGGCTTTTGGCTGAAGGCCTCAAATTCTCACCATGTGAACTTTTCTAGGGCTTCTTAAGTGTCTGAACAAGGCACCTGCAGCTATCTTGCTCTGGAGCAAATGATCAGAGAAAGAGAGAGCACACACGTGCAAAGAGGAAGCTATGATGCCAGTTTTGACAGAGTGACACACCATTCCTTTGCCCTCTTCTTTTAGAACTGAATCAGTAAGTCCAGCCCACACTTGGGAATGAGTTAAGCACAACCTCTTGAAGAGAGAAATATCAAATACTTTTTGTACATATATAAAAGCTTCCACATACCTGCTATCAATTGTCAGTTCCTTTAGGGGGCAAATAAGCACTGTAAAAATACATAGCTACAGCCTTTATGTCTTCCTGGTGAGAGAGAAGTGTAGAAAATGAGGAAGTGGTTCAGTCAGATTTGACTTTACAATTTATCCTCCTTTGCCATTGATTAGGCTCAATAACTTGATGTGTTGCCTCTTGTAGTTAATTTTAAAACAGTGACTACTGGCCTTTGATTTATACTGAACTGATACAGTATGAGAGACAATATAAATTTACACAGACTGTAAAGCCAAACTGTGTAGGTTCATATCCTAGTTTGGCCATATCTTAGCTGTGTTTGTGCTTTGCTTCTCATTGCCACAATTTTCTCTCTGTAAAATGGGGAATTGTTAATACGTCGTTATTTCTAACAATTAGATCAGTAACTATATGTAAAGTGTTTAGAACAGTGCCTAGCACATAGCAAGCAGTGAATAAATGTTGGCCATTTTATCATGGTAGCTATATTTTATCATTATAATGGTGAGTTAATAGAATGGAACGAACATTTAAAAAGAATAATGTAACATTGTCCAAAATGTTTGTAAGTCTAAACTTTAGACTACTGACTTTATTGGACCTTGTCACTTTTTATATTTATGTGAAGTATGTTTTTATCCAGCTCCATATCCACTTAAAATATTGTTTCAGGTATCACCTGTAGTATAAGGTTATATCTGCGTAAAATTCCTAAAGCAGCCTCTTTATGTTTTAGTATTTATGTAAAAGTTCAATTTAAATGTTCTCAAGTCATAGAAATTGACTATTAAATGGATCTGTTGGGTCTCTGCATAGCAACATCCTAATAAAAATAATTTCTTTGAACTTGGTATAATGAGAATGTTGGTAAACACAAATGGCCAATTACTTCCTCCCTGTCCCCCATATCCAAAGACCCTGTTTTATCCAGTGAGTAGTCTGAATTTGTATTAGATGGGGTTTTCTAATGAAAGTAACTTAAGGCAGAACAGAAGATGAAGGACCAGTAAAGAAAATGAAAATGCTTGTTTTATTACAAGAAACCTTCTTTAGAATTTTACTTTGCTCATGCTAGCATTTTAAGTTTTATGTCTTCTGGTGTATCAAGATGGAAGGGATATATAGAATTCTTGATTAAAAGAATTAAAAGAAACTTCTAGATTGTGTTCACCAGTCAGTACAAAAAGAGTAAACAAAACCCCACAACTAATCAATTTATGGGATATAGAAGAGGAAGGTTTAAATTTTTCACTCATAGCAAGTTCTATTGATATCTTTGTATTGCTGGCTATATTGAAGAATATTCTGAAAGCAGCAATTACTTCTGGTTACACTATAAAGATGGTAGTAGTTAGAAATTAGGGTTTCTTTTAGAGTTGAAGAAGTGGAAGTTAGCTCTTTTTACCCCTTTATTACTAGGTATGCTTTCTACAGCTTTTAAAAAGTTTTATTTTGTTTTTTTGTGCTTTCTATGAGTATTGAGGTGAATCAGTATAAGTTTCTGGCTATAGAAGTAAGGTTTTCTAAAGTGCAGTGTTTTTATTGGTGATATGACTGATTTATACTGTTTGAATCATTGGTCTTCGTATCTGAATAATACTTAAGCAGTAGTTGCCAGGTGACCATTGTATTTAATCTGCTTTAAATACTCTTAATGGTATTTGTAGAACTATGTTATTCACATTAACTTGATACATTTTTAATTGTCATTTATATCAGTTAGTTTCTTTTGATGATAAATTCCCCTTTAGCTAAATATGTATTTTTCTTGTTTATAGGAAAGGAGATACATTTTAGTCAATGTTTACTGGTATGTGTTTTATTGTTTTTTAGCTTTCATCTTGTGTTGCACTGTTATTTTTTTAAAAGGGACATTAATGGTAACTTAGCTACCACTGTCATAATGTATTTCTTGTCAAACACTTTACTGTGAGTTTTTTGTTTGCTCTTCAAGGAATAAGTGATCGTTTTACAACTTGGAAACTGCCTCAAAGAGATTCAGTAACTTGCTCAGGTATCTCACAGCTAAGAAAGAAATGGAAGGATAGAGAGAGGGAGCTTTATATTTCAAATCTGCTTTAGAGCCTATTCTGTTTCCAGGATGCCAGACAATCTGTTATTTCTGTTTGAATGTTACTTTACCACTTAATTCTGTTGGGTTTTAGAGTTGGTTAATGGTTAACAGGTCAAATTGTGCTTGTTGCCTGTACTACAGTCCTGGGGCTGAAAGGGACCTGGAATGACTCTTTCTAGGTAGAGAGATTCATTTCCAATCTATTTGATATGAGAAGATAATTATCTATTTTATTTGTTTAAATGAGCAGAATAGGACATTATGATTTTGCTCTTTGTACACAAAGCTATTCAGTTCAGTCACTTAGTCATGTCTGACTCTTCACAACCCCATGAACTGCAGCCCACTAGGCTCCTCCATCCATGGAATTTTCCAGGCAAGAGTAGAGGACTCTTAAAATCACTGTACACTCAGTTGGTAATACCAGCCTTTTATTACATTTCAATACTGTTTTAAATGTAAATGTTTTCATATTTCTTTTACTTGAGATGTTCAATTGCAGGTGCTTTCCTAATTTGTGTATTTTGTTTGTGTAGCATCATGGAATTGGAAGGAGCATCACAAAGTCATTTGTTTCAGGCCCACTTCCTTTAGACTGGTGAATTCTCAGATTTCTTGAGCCATTGTAGAAACAGTTTAAATGAATTAAGCATTCTTGAGACTTCATTTTTGATAAAAATGTTGTGGTATGATTTGTGTTTTACTTTTGTTTGGGGAGGTTATTATGCCATAGGAAAGATAGGCAGTCTGTCTTGGCAGTTCCTTTGTGTTATTTATTGATCTCTTTGAGTCAGTTGGGACTTCCCTGGTAGCTCAGCTGGGAAGTAATCCACCTGCAGTGCAGGAGACCCCAGTTCGATCCCTGGGTTGGGAAGATCTGGAGAAGGGAACAGCTACCCACTCCAGTATTCTGGCCTAGTCCATGGGGTTGCAAAGAGTCAGACACGGCTGAGGAACTTTCCCTTTCACTTTGAGTCAGTTACTTCTTAATCAAGGCAGACATAAATGACTTTAAAATTGGGACCTCTACAAAGATATCTCAAGGTAAATTCCTACCTATGTGCAGAAACCAAACCATACCTGGAAAGTTTTCAAGTAAGTTTGAGATATATTCTGTAACAGTTAATGTAAAATCTGTATGTATTCTGTAACAGTTAATGTAAAATCAGTCTAGTTTGGTTTATGGGCAAGCAATGCAGAAATGTGTACAAAGTGCATACTTCACAGAATTTCTAGTGTACAGAATGCTGCTATTTGCTGATAGAGATTCACACTTGATGTTGAAGAGAATGTCAGTGTTGATGAAGTTTAAAGGAAAGCTGTAAAGTTGATTTCCAACTCTTTAAACCTGTTTAGCATAGGGAACTATATGCAGTATTCTGTGATAAACCAAAATGAAAAATAATATATAAAGACATATATGTATAATTGGGTTACTTTGCTGTACAGCAGAGATTGGCACATTGTAAGTCAACTATACTTCAATAAAAAAGAAATTAAAAAACCCAAACAAGCATATAGTTTCCTTTAAAGAATTTTAATGATCTGAAGATATGTGAATACCTTTTATCCAAATAACTGTGACTTAACTGTTGCCTGAGAGATTTGAGTATGATTAATTTTTTTCCTTCATTTTTGTTATATTTGGAATGGGTTATCAAGATGTTAAATATCCTCTTCTTAAACTCAAGTAAATGAAAACCAAATTTTCTTGAGTGTGAAAAACATCATTTAGAAGTCTCTTGGCCTTGAGTAAGTACTTACCTTTGGCAGTAGTTCATAATTACGTACTTTCTACAGTGATGCATTTATTTCATTCATTTATGAAACAAGTATTTATTGAGAGATTACTGCATACCAGGAACTTTGTTGGATATTGCATATGCAGATGAATAGGGCAAAGACATCCTTAAAGAGCAGTTAGCTGTCTTGCAGGGAACAGACTCTGAAACTAATAGTTACAGTGTGATGAATGCTAAGATACAATTACTACTGTTGACATCTGGAGCTCACTACCACTGTGGATCTCTTCAGAGACCAAATAAAATATGCATCAGAGTTATTCCAAGTCAAGAGCAGGGAAGCTGCAGGTGTTTACCCAACGACTTTCTAGGCATCATTGACTTTAATTCCGGCATTTCTGGCCTACCCTAAGTACAGACTGAACACATTTCTGCAGTCAGAAAGCAGCCTACAATAGGGGGTTACAAGTGTTCAGAATGAATAATCCTCTGCTGTAGAGGTGAATGTCAACAGTATATGGGCAAGACACAAGTGGCATTGATTGCCAGCATCAGGCATTTACACAGTATATTAACCTACTGTGCCAGAGTTGATCTAAATGCTTTACGTATCCAAACTGTAAACTCTGTGAGGTAGATACTATTAGTGTTCTCATTTTACAGATGAATAAGAGCACAGAGAGGTTAGGTAACTTGCCCATGGTCACATAGCTATAATGTTCAAACTGGTTTTTGAATCCAGGTGGTCTCGGTCCATGCTCTCAATCCACATTATGGTCTGATTTTGGAACAATACAGTCTGAAGCAGGACCTTTTGACTCTTCTGTTATTCCTTGATAACTGCTTCCTCTTTCTCCCTTCCTCCAATCTCTTTCCTGTTGGTATTCTTCCTTCTTTGTTTGTAAACTAGCCCTTTCCCCTTTTAGATAACAGTACAGCTGTTCAGCTTCCGTTCTTACACTTAGAGCTATCAAATAATTCTTCTTGAGGTGTTAACTGATATTTCTGAGGTTTTAATGAAGGCTTTGAGTTTGATATTGCTTGGTATTTGCATTTTAATAGTTTCAAAAAGACAAGGATTTAAGAACTGAAGACAGACAGACATGGTGGTAGAATGACAGATGATCAATTGACATATGATCAAGTTGATATTCTAGAGGTGGGAGAAACCTGTTCCTTGGCCATAATTATAAGGAGAGGCTGTGGCATGTGTGCTTGGGCAGGAAAAGCTCCTTTCTTGCCTGTCATGTACTGTCTTCTAGCCACCACCCTCCCCCCCTTTTTTTTTTAAATTAAGGAAGAATTACAAGCCAGCTGTAAAATATTTAAATAATAGTTAATCCTCAGAAGTAATGGCTTTGCCAATGTTTTTGCAGATTAATAAAAGTATATACATATACACATCACATATGTGCATATGTGGTGTATCTGTATGGTTTAGATATGTAATACATATAATGGATAGTTTTTTTTTTTTTAAAAATAAGTGGAATACTATACATCTTTTTGCTAAACTTGCTTTTCTCCTCCTAAAATTACATATATCCTGAACATTTCTTGATATTGTTCTCTTTAGAGCTGTTTTATTCTTTTAAAAAGGCTACATATTATTTCGCAGAGTAAGAGTATTATATATGGTCATGGTGTCCCATAATTTAACTATTTTCCTATTAACTGACATTTTTCTATTTTCTCAGTATGATATATAATGCTGCAGTAATTGTCCTTGAAAAACATCTTTGTTTCTAAGTATTTCTGAGAAATAGAGGCCTGGAACTGAAATTTTCAAATCAGAACTTGTACATTTTTGTAGTATCTGATAAGTTGTTCTTCTCAAAGGCACTTTACTTCTGTCAACTGTAAGAGTGCCCATTTCTGCATACTTCTGCCAACAACATAGAAGAATCTACACATGAGCATCACCAGATGGTCAACACCAAAATCAGATTGATTATATTCTTTGCAGCCAAAGATGGAAAAGCTCTATACAGTCAGCAAAAACAAGACCGGGAGCTGACTGTGGCTCAGACCATGAACTCCTTATTGCCAAATTCAGACTTAAATTGAAGAAAGTGGGAAAACCACTAGACCATTCAGGTATGACCTAAATCAAATGCTTTATGATTATACAGTGGAAATGAGAAATAGATGTAAGGGACTAGATCTGATAGAGTGCCTGATTAACTATGGATGGAGGTTCATGACATTATACAGAAGACAGGGATCAAGACCATCACCAGGAAAAAGAAACGCAAAAAAGCAAAATGGTTGTCTGAGGAGGCCTTAGAAATAGCTGTGAAAAGAAGAGAAACAAAAGCAAAGGAGAAAAGGAAAGATAGTCCTATTTGAATGCAGAGTTCCAAAGATTAGCAAGGAGAGATAAGAAAGCCTTCCTCAGCCATCAATGCAAAGAAATAGAGGAAAACAACAGAATGGGAAAGACTAGAGATCTTTTCAAGAAAATTAGAGATACCAAGGGAACATTTCATGCCAAGATGGGCTCAATAAAGGACAGAAATTGGATGGACCTAACAGAAGCAGAAGATATTAAGAAGAGGTGGCAAGAATACACAGAAGAATTGTACAAAAAGGATCTTCACGACCCAGATAATCATGATGGTGTGATCATTCACCTAGAGCCAGACATCCTGAAATGTGAAGTCAAGTGGGCCTTAGAAAACATCACTACAAACAACACTAGTGGGGGTGATGGAATTCCAGTTGAGCTATTTCAAATCTTAAAAGATGATGCTGTGAAAGTGCTACACTCAATATACCAGCAAATTTGGAAAACTCAACAGTGGCCACAGGACTGGAAAAGGTCAGTTTTCATTTCAATCCTAAAGAAAGGCAATGCCAAAGAATGCTCAAACTACTGCACAATTGCACTCATATCACACACTCTCAAAGTAATGCTCAAAATTCTCCAAGCCAGGTTTCAGCAGTTCATGAACCGTGAATTTCCAGATGTTCAAGTTGGTTTTAGAAAAGGCAGAGGAACCAGAGATCAAATTGCCCACATCTGCTGGATCATCGGAAAAGCAAGAGAATTCCAGAAAAACATCTATTTCTGCTTTATTGACTGTGCCAAAGCCTTTGACTGTGTGGATCACAATAAACTGTGGAAAATTCTGAAAGAGATGGGAATACCAGACCACCTGACCTGCCTCTTGAGAAATCTATATGCAGGTCAGAAAGCAACAGTTAAAACTGGACATAGAACAACAGACTGGTTCCAAACAGGAAAAGGAGTCTCTGATGGCTGTATGTTGTCACCCTGCTTATTTAACTTATATACAGAGTACCTTATGAGAAGCGCTGGGCTGGAAGAAACACAAGCTGGAATCAAGATTGCAGGGAGAAATATCAATAACCTCAGATATGCAGATGAAACCACGCTTATGGCAGAAAGTGAAGAGTAACTAAAAAGCCTCTTGATGAAAGTGAAAGAGGAAAGTGAAAGAGTTGGCTTAAAGCTCAACATTCAGAAATCCAAGATCATGGCATCTGGTCCCATCACTTCATGGCAAATAGATGGGGAAACAGTGGCTGACTTTATTTTTCTGGGCTCCAAAATCACTGTGGATGATGATTGCAGCCATGAAATTAAAAGACGCTTACTCTTTGGAAGGAAAGTTATGACCAACCTAGACAGCATATTAAAAAGCAGAGCCATCACTTTGCCAACAAAGGTCCATGTAGTCAAGGCTATGGTTTTTCCAGTAGTCATGTAAGTATGTAAGAGTTAGACTGTGAAGAAAGCTGAGTGCCAAAGAATTGATGCTTTTGAACTGTGGTGTTGGAGAAGACTCTTGAGAGTCCCTTGGACTGCAAGGAGATCCACCCAGTCCATTCTAAAGGAGATCAGTCCTGGGTGTTCATTGGAAGGGCTGATTTTGAAGCTGAAACTCCAATACTTTGGCCACCTCGTTCGAGGTGTTGACTCACTGGAAAAGACCCTAATGCTGGGAAGTATTGGGGGCAGAAGGAGAAGTGGATGGCAGAGGATGAGATAGCTGGATGGCATCACCGGTTTGATGGACATGTGTTTGGGTAAACCCTGGTAGTTGATGATGGACAGGGAGGTTTGGTATGCTGTGATTCATGGGGCTGCAAAGAGTCGGACATGACTGAGAGACTGACCTGAACTGAACTGATGGTGTTTACTTTGATCACTTGGTGCCCCCTGATGCCTCAGAGGGTAAAGAATATGCTTGCAGTGCAGAAGGCACAGGAGACATAGGTTTGATCCCTGGGTTGGGAAGATCCTAACAGCCACCCACTCTGATATTCTTGCCTGGAAAACCCAATGGACAGAGGAGCCTGGTGGGCCACAGTCCAAAGAGTTGCAAAGAGTCGTACACAACTCAGCACCCAGGAACTTTGATCACTTAATTGTCAGCTGTCTCATAATTCCTGTTTTCCCCTTCTTCGTTATTAGTTATTTTGGAGAGCAGTTATTCTAAGATATGAGTATGCTGTCGCTCATCAAAATTTACTTGATTATTTATATTGGTATGGATTCATAAATTTGTATTTATTAAATGGGTTGTAGTTTGTTACTATTATTTACTGCAGTGCTTAAATTGTCCCATATTTTGTCAATGGGAGCCTCTTAATGCTGGTTTTTACTTCCTTTTGAGGTTTTCCATCATTATTTGAACACTTTTTTCCTTTATGGAAAGAAAACCTCATCCTGACTTTCCCTGCCCTAGTTGTAGAATTAGCCATTTCTTCAAGGACCCTTCTAAAGAGAAAATGGTTTTTAGAAGAGAAGTCCTCTGCTCATTTATATTGGGGTGCTGCTCTCAGGGGCTGTTAATAAACTGTGTACACATATACATATGCAGCTATAGCTATTTCTGTATCCATTTATATTGAAAAGCCATACCTCTAGTTTTATCCAACACAGGAATACAGGGTTAATTCTGATTTTCTTCCTTTATATATCCTCTGTCAGTGGGAAACTTGGCTTCCATTATTCTTGATATACTTACTAGATTAACTCCCTCCTGCATCCCCTACATTAGCCACCTCCCAAGTGTTTGTCCTCCTTATCCTGTTCTGTCGCATTCCAGATCACCCTCCTGCATGGAAGCTCTGCTTATCTCTTTGGGATCTGATGCCTTCCTCTTGGGTTCTAACACTCTGAACTAGGCAGCCTCCCTGTTTGGATGACCTTCTTTCTTGCCCAGGCTCTGATACCTGAGCTGGATTGCTCCTGCCCTCTCCCCCTGTCTTGGATGTCCTCGTTCTTCCACCCAGGCTCCAGCACCTGGCAAGTACTCCTCTTCATCCTGCTATGACTTTGATACCCTAAAATACTGCTGCTTTCCCTCTAGCCTTTTCACAACACAGATGAATACTTAGAGTATTTAGGTTTTATTTGGCTCTGACATTCTACTTTTGGCCATTGAGACTCCTGTCCCTCTCCTCCCCATGTGCGGATGCCTGCCTTACTCTACTTTGGATCAGTTCAGTTCAGTCACTAGGTCGTGTCCTACTCTTTGTGACTCCATGGAGTGCGGTACGCCAGGCCTCCCTGTCCATCATCAACTCCTGGAGTTTACTCAAACTCATGTCCTTTGAGTCGTGATGCCATCCAACCATCTCATCCTCTGTCATCCCCTTCTCATACTGCCTTCAATCTTTCCCAGCATCGGGGTCTTTTCCAGTGAGTCAGTTCTTCACATCAGATCCAAGCAGCCCATCCTAAAGTATTGGAGTTTCAGCTTCAGCATCAGTCCTTCCAGTGAATATTCAGGACTGATTTCCTTAGGATGGATTGCTTGGATCTCCTTGCAGTCCATGGCACTCTCAAGAGTCTTCTCCAACACCACAGTTCAAAATATCAATTCTTTGGTGCTCAGCTTTCTTTATAGTCCAACTCTCCCATCCATACATGACCCCTGGAAAAACTATAGCTTTGACTAGACGGACCCTTGTTGACAAAGTAATGTCTCTGCTTTTTAATATGCTGTCTAGATTGGTCATAACTTTTCTTCCAAGGAGCAAACGTCTTTTAATTTCATGGCTGCAGTCACCACCTGAAGTGATTTTGGAGCCCAAAAAATAAAGTCTGTCACTGTTTCCCCATCTGTTTGCCATGAAATGATAGGACCAGATCCCATGATCTTAGTTCTCTGAATGTTGAGTTTTAAGCCAACTTTTTCACTCTCCTCTTTCACTTTCATCAAGAATCTCTTTAGTTCTTCACTTTCTGCCATAAGAGTGGTTTCATCTGCGTATCTGAGGTTATTGATATTTCTCCCTGCAATCTTGATTCCAGCTTGTGCTTCTTCCATCCCAGCATTTCTCATGATGTACTCTGCATATAAGTTAAATAAGCAGGGTGACAACATACAGCCTTGATGTGCTCCTTTCTCTATTTGGAACCAGACTGTTGTTCCACGTCCAGTTCTAACTGTTGCTTTCTGACCTGCATATAGATTTCTCGAGAGGCAGGTCAGGTGGTCCAGTATTCCCATCTCTTTAAGAATTTTCCAGAGTTTGTTGTGGTTCATGCAATCAAAGGCTTTGGCGTAGTCGGTAAAGCAGAAGTAGATATTTTTCTGGAACTTGTGCTTTTTTGATGATCCAGTGGATGTTGGCAATTTGATCTCTGGTTCCTCTTCCTTTTCTAAATCCAGCTTGAACATCTCCATGGCTCATGTAGTGTTGAAGCTTGACTTGGAGAATTTTGAGCATTACTCTGCTAGCGTGTAAGATGAGTGCAATGGTGCGGTAGTGTGAGCATTTTTTGACATTGCCTTTCTTTGGGATTGGAATGAAAACTGATGTTTCCCAGTCCTCTGGCCACTGCTGAGTTTTCCAAATTTGCTGGCATA
The DNA here is from genome assembly GCA_007570785.1 of Antilocapra americana. Lineage (NCBI taxonomy): Eukaryota > Metazoa > Chordata > Mammalia > Artiodactyla > Antilocapridae > Antilocapra > Antilocapra americana. The sequence goes on from ML663006.1 coordinate 23,764,013, forward strand.
CTGTGTGCAACACTTTCACAGCATCATCTTTCAGGATTTGATGATGCAACTGGAATTGCAGCATCTCCACTAGCTTTGTTCACAGGGATGCTTCCTAAGGCCCACGTGACATCTCATTCCAGCATGTCTGGCTCTAGGTGAGTGATCACACCATCGTGGTTATCTGGTTTGTGAAGGTTTTTTTTGTATAGTTCTTCTCATATTCTTGCCACTTCTTCTTAATATTTTCTGCTTCTGTTAGGTCCACACCATTTCTATCCTTTATTGAGCCCATCTTTGCATGAAATGTTCCCTTGGTATCTCTGATTTTCTTGAAGAAACCTCTATTCTTTCCCAATCTATTGTTTTCCTCTGTTTCTTTGCACTGATCACTGAGGAAGGCTTTCTTATCTTCCCTTGCTATTCTTTGGAACTCCGCATTCAAATGAGTATATCTTTCCTTTTCTCCTTTGCCTTTCGCTTCTCTTTTATTCACAGCTATTTGTAAGGCCTCGTCAGACAGCCTTTTTGCCTTTTTGCTTTTCTTTTTCTTGGGGATGGTCTTGATCATTGCCTCCCGTACAATGTCATGAACCTCGGCCATAGTTCTTCAGGCAGTCTGTTGATCAGTTCTAATCCCTTGAATCTATTTCTCACTTCCACTGTATAATTGTAAGGAATTTGATTTAGGTCATACCTGAATGGTCTAGTGGTTTTCTCTACTTTCTTCAATTTAGGTCTGAATTTGACAATAAGGAATACATTATCTGAGCCACAGTCAGCTCCCGGTATTGTTTTTGCTGACTTTGTAGAGCCTCTCCATCTTTTGCTTCGAAGGATATAACCAGTCTGATTTTGGTAGTGATGATCTGGTGATCTCCACGTGTAGAGTCTTTTCTTGTGTTGTTGAAACAGGGTGTTTGCTCTGACCAGTGCGTTCTCTTGGCAAAGCTCTATTAGCCTTTGTCCTGCTTCTTTCTGTACTTCAAGGCTAAATTTGCCTTTTACACCAGGTATTTCTTGATTGCCTACTTTTGCATTACAGTCCCCTATAATGAAAAGGACATCTTTTTTGGTGTTAATTCTAGAAGGTCTAGTAGGTCTTCATAGAACCATTCAGCTTCAGCTTCTTCAGCATTGCTGGTCAGAGCATAGACTTGGATTACTGTGGTATTGAATGGTTTGCCTTGGAAACGAACAGAGATCATTCTGTCATTTTTGAGATTGCATCCAAGTACTGCATTTTGGACTGCTTTGTTGACTGTGATGGCTACTCCATTTCTTCTAAGGGATTCTTGCCAACAGTAGTAAGTATAATGGTCACCCGAATTAAATTCACCGATTTGAACTTTAGTTTTCTTCACTGACACCTAAAATGTTGATGTTCACTATTGCCATCTCCTGTTTGACCACGTCCAGTTTGCCTTGATTCATGGACCTAACATTCCAGGTTCCTATGCAGTATTGCTCTTTACCGCGTTGAACTTTACTTCCATCACCAGGCACATCCCCAGCTGGGTGTTTTTTTTTTTTTTTTTTTTTTTGCTTTCACTCCATCTCTTCATTTTTCTGGAGTTATTTCTCCACTGATTTCCAGTAGCGTATTGGACACCTACCAACCTGGGGAGTTCATCTTTCAGTGTCTTGTCTTTTTGCCTTTTCATACTTTCATGGGGTTCTCAAGGCAAGAATAGTAAAGTGGTTTGCCATTCCCTTCTCCAGTGGACCACGTTTAGTCAGAACTTTCCACCATGACCCTTCCATCTTGGGTGACCCTACATGGCATGGCTCATGGTTTCATTGAGTCAGACAGGCTGTGGTTCACGTGGTCTGATTGGTCAGTTTTCTCTGACTGTGGTTTTCTTTCTGTCTGCCCTCTGATGGATAAGGATAAGAGCCTTATGGAAGCTTTCTGATGGGAGAGATTGACTTCACCTTGTGCCTTTTAGCATAAACTGTTCAGGTAAGAAAAAGGAAACAACCAGGTTGTTTTTTATTCTATCATTTGCCCAGTGAAGGTTATGCAGTGGATTCTTGAATCAGTCGGCACTTCATCTTCTTTAAGGGAATGTCGGTGTGACACTTAAGCAGTGTGGCAGAGTGTATAGCCCCTGTTCAGTATGGGTTTTCTATGTCCAGTGTTGTTTTCACTCACTTTTCTTAGGCCAGAATGTCTCCTTTACTTTAGGGCTTTTGTTAAATTTTAGCCTTTACTTCTGTACTTGCTCAAAATATATTATTTTAACTAATGTTAACAACAGTATAGCAGCCTTTGTCTGTTGATTTCTGTTAATGATTTTGCTTTAACTAGTAATTGGACAGATGTTGGTTAAAACTGTGATACTGAAGTTTTCTGGCTTGACAATTCGAATACCCTGTTTCTGTATTCTCTTTATCTGTGAGCTGCTAAAGGAATGGGTGGTCCAAGTGATTTTGCATGAGGACTGCAGATCCTTTTGGCAGAGAGATCACTTCCCCTTTTGTAAGGAGATCTGAATGCCAGGGTGTATCCCTCATGGAGTACCTGCTGGGAGTCACTAGGTGCTCTTTTCATCCTCAGTAGTGTGCTGGCGATACATCTGTAAAATGGAAAAATAAGTTTGAGATAGACTCAGAAGTTATTTTATGATATGTAAACCATTATATAATATATGAATATTTGGTTTAGGTTGTAGGCCTTCTCAAAGTGTTTTCTCCCTTTTAAAATTTTTACTTTTTTTAGTATCAAAAGATAAGAAAGAGAAAGCTCATGTTTTAAAAGTTAGCTTCCTAATTTTGTTACTAGTTGATAGATTTTTCCAAAGTATTGCTAAATGTAGCATTTCACCTCAGTTTTATTTAAATATAATTGACGTATAACACTGTATTAATTCAAGGTATACCACATAATGATTTGATATAATAATGTATATATTATTTGATATAATAATGTGTATATTGCAAAGTGATTGCCACAATAAGTTTAGATAACATCCATCATCTCAAATAATTACACATTGTTCTTATGAACATTTAAGATATATTTTCCTAGCTTTCAATATGCACTACACTATTGTTTACTATAGTCACTATGCTGTTCATTACATTCCCAGAACTTATTTATCCTTTAACTGAAAGTCTGTGTCCTTTGATCCTCTTCAGTCATTTCCACAACCTCATGCCCATGCCTTTGACTCCCTGGAGCAGGGCATGGCAACCCACTCCAGTTTTCTTGCCTGGAGAATCCCCTTGGACAGAGGAGCCTGGCGGGCGCAGTCCAGGGGGTCGCAAGAGTCGGACATAACTGAGTGACTAAACACAGCACAGCACATGCCTTTGACTACCACCAGTCTTTTCAATACATGAACATTTCTTACTTTCTAAACCATACGAAAAAAAGTTTACTGAAAAATGAAAGCATTAAAGTTTCTCTAGCAATTTTGCCCTAGGTTTTCATATACTTTTAATAATAAACCTTTTGTTACTGAACTCATTTTTTAAAAATGAATTTTTAATTTGCCTCTAAACTATAGTGTTTTCAACAATGCAGAAATATGAAATGTTGTAATCCTCTTGTAGACAGCATCTTGCAATGTTGTCTCATCCAGTTTTTAAACTTGTTTTGTGACCTGTGAAGATATTTGTGGTGAGTAAGCAGAAAAACATTTTGAGAAGGTGATAGCTTACTGTACAGAATTTCAACTAGAAAGTTGTCCTCGCATATTTTTCTATTTTAAAATCTGTTTTTCTGACTCTCCATAAAAGTCATGTATGCTATCTGGTCATAAAGGATTATTAACTGTTGAGCTTTCTTTGTCTACCTTTTCTCCCCGTTTTCCTGATTTATCACAAGATAATTTTGATATAGATGGGTTGAGTTAGTCATGTTAATACTATATTATCAGAGGGATAATTTTCTGTTTCTTAGATTATAAAAAAAAAGAACTTGCATTCTTTTTTGCTGATTCTCAGTCTATATATATATATATACACATACACATACACACAAACACATACTCAGGTACAAACACATAAATACATTTGCACGTCGGGTCACAATTTGATGTGTATTATATTTTATCCTGAGCATTTGATATCAGGAGATCTGCTTACTGTCCAAACTCTATCTAGAATGAATTTAAACTAGAAAGATTGTTTTTTCATGGAATAATGGGACTACACAGCTGATAGAGGTTAAGAAGGATTACTTAATATATAAGTATATTATAATGAAGTGGCAGTTTTGGGTACAAGTCTAGATGAATTTGTCTAATATAGATGACTGATATTTCCTGATTGTTGAGAATAAGTATCTTTGGTTAGATTTACGACTAATTATATACCTTTTATTTTTAGCTGGAGTTTAGTAATTGAACTTGGATTTCTATTCATGCTTAGAATGGTGAAATCAGGACTTTAAAAATATGATACATTGTTTTATATTTTATGTAGATATGTGGACATCTTTGTTATTATTGTTCATTATATTTTTGCATTCCTGTCATTGAAGAAAACAATATAATTTAATAAACTTTCACATTTATTATATTCACCTTTCTTCCCCTTACATAGGTTAAATTCTAAATTTAACTTTTGAACTCTTTCAGGCCTTTTAGATGCTATTCTGGAAAAATTTTAGTAATGGATCAAAGGAAGAATGAGAGTATTGTTCCTAGTATCACTCAACTAGAAGATTTTCTTACGGAACACAATTCTAATGTTGTTTGGCTGCTTGTTGGTAAGTAGAATGTATTTTCTTGTACTTTATTATTTTTTGTGTATGGATTAACAGCTGCCAGATTTTAAGCAGTAGTTCACTGAAGTTATAATGCTTACAATATCACTTGTTTGTTTTTTTGGAGACAAGTATTTTAATCTGTGTTTTGTGTTTCTATGAATATTTGGCTCTGGAAACTGCTCTTGAGGGCTGTTTTCCTTAGACTGCTTCCTTGTCTGTGTTAGGGGAAGTGGGATGATAAGAGAGACCTAGATTTTCTTTCCTGTTTCAGATCAGCGCTTCTATTTCCCATCCCAACATACATGCAGACACTTTTGTTTTATTATAAAGTGATAAATCCTCATGGTGAATGTTTTTGCCTAATTAAATCTTATCTCTTGCCTCACTCCTTATGCACCCGACAGTGGAATTTTCCAGTAATGATTTTTTTTGTCTTACATTTCAGAACTTTTCTAGGTGTTCACAAATAATACATAGCAGTATATAATTAAATTGCAGAGAGAGGGAAGCCGTTTGAGTGAGTGAATGAATATGAACAGATAAAGAGAAATAGATCAGGTACTGAGGAAGGGAGCAATTACTGAGCAGTTCATGGAAGAATGCTATTTGATTTGAATTTTAGCATAGAAATTAGAAGAGTGCAGAGAGGAAAATAGGAAGGGTAAGTTGGAGTGAGAGAGGAAAGGGAAGTAATGGTAATATTTATTGAGGAAATATTTATTAAACATCTGTGTACCACATGCCAGAGGCATTTTGTGTATGTTATCTCAGTAATGGTCACAGCACACTTATGAAGGTAGCTGATATTTTCCTATTAACCTATTGGGGAATTGAGACCCATAAAAATTAAACAACTGAGTTACACAGCTGTTTTTTTTCCTTGAGTGTAGGCTTATGCTTCTTTCATGATGCTGTATGGTAGGGTTACAATAGAGGTGAAATGTATATAATAAAGGGAATTATAATGTGTGGTTTGTAGGTAGGATTGGCATACCATTTAAACTTTGTTTTTTCTCCCCTAATTGATGAACATGAACTGTTCTAAATTATCATAATGAAAACTTAAAAGTACAATGAAGTGCAAAATGATACTATGAAATATGATTTCATGAAAACAGCATTGAAAATTATCTTTTAGTTTAATTAAAGGCAGACATCTTTCTTATATCCTGTGTGCCCTCAATCCTGTCATTTATAATTTCTGTTTTTTGCCTGGTATACAGCTCCTTTCTTTCAGGTGAAAATAATAGCAACAACCAGGAAAACACTTGAGGGGTTGTTTAATCTCTCTATTTTACTAATGGTCTTACAATATTGGAGGGCATGGAGGTGGAAGCGACATGATACACTGAAAGGGCCACAGTTCCTAAGTGGTTCACTTTCTGAGAAGAGAGCATGCTTTCTCAGCCAATACCTTTGCCTTTCTGAAGAGCCCATAGCAACTTGCTGTTCACACAGTGATTCACAGTAAAAATTAATACAGGATGACTTTAAGTTTAAAACAATATTGTATCTTCAAAAGAACTGTTCAAAAGAATTGTTCTAGAAATAAATTTTATGGGCAAATCATAGCACTTGGTACCTCAAAGCTATTAACATCAGTCTAAGCTACCCTAGGTAATGTTGTATTTTGACTCTCCATGACTGCTTTGTTTTAATTATGTTAACATAATTTTCTAAAAGTACAAACTTCATATAATGTTGCTAAAAGGTTACATATTTTAAATTGCTTTATATTACTTCGTCTTAATCTAGAAAATAGTTATACCTTTCAAATGGGTAAGTAAAAGAAAATTTATCAAGAAATACTTTCTTGTATTTTGTCATTTATGTATTAATAAGCTAGGTTTTTTGGGAGGAATATTACAGATTTTAAAAGTGACTCTAAACTTTTCATGAAAAACGATCAAATATAGAATAGCATGTATTGAAGCGTATTTAATGGTGTTCCTTAAAAGTAAATTATTGTCTTACCAATTGCAACATAATAGTATTAATATTTGGTGGCCTATTTAATATAGATATGCCTTTAAGTAGGCTAAAATTCTCCCTTCTTTCCAACAGTATTTTAAAAGCAGAGACTTGATTTTTTTAAAAAGCAACTTTTCTCTGATGTAAAAAAATCATCAATTTTCTTTGTGAGTGACTGTAGCCTTTAGGAAATAGCTTAGGAATGAACTGTGAGTCTAGTAAAGGTAGATTTTTTTTTTCCAGAATATTCAGAAATATGGGCTTTCTCTTCCCAGAACACTTTGTGTATGTTTAATAACTGAAACTGTACAAAGTAGTGTAAAATGAAACAGAAAAAAGGAAAGAAGTTTTACTTGAAACATTGTTTTACTTGATCTGATTGAAGTCTATTTTTCTGGTGAATGACTAAAGCAAATGAATTTGAAAGGTGGGTAAAGTAGAGTCAACCTTTGATTTTAAAAATTCAGGTATTGTAAGAGGACATGTTACCATATGGAAGAAAATCTCCTCATTTCTAAATCATTGTCAAGAACATGATAAATGATCTTTTACTAACAAATTTTTATTAAAATGTTAAGGTGATCAAAAGGAAATGTATAGTGAGATCTTTTTTTGTATTCTTTTCTTCCAACAGCTACTATTTTGTCTTGTGGATGGATTATTTATCTCACGTATTATAATTCTCGGAATGTTGGTCTTATTTTAACACTGGTTCTTAACAGGTTATACAAGCATGGTTATATTCATATTGGTAAGTCTGAGTAAATTTTTTCCTCTGTGTAATCTAGAAATTGTAAGTTTATTTCATAAACAGACAGTAGCTTTAGAAATTTACTTTTGTTTCATGTAAGTTAAACTAATCTACCTGAAATTTCTCTAATATAGTACTCTGACTAGAGTTGAACCACCATTTGGTTGTGTCCTTTACCTCGTTCTTATTTCTCAAAGTGTTTCTATAATAACCTTTTGACTGTTTTTGGCTTACAAGAGATCCCCATTAAAATAATTTGAAATATCTGGACACATATAAAATATGGAAATGGATATTTCTCAAGATTCTACCATCCAAAGAAAATTTCTAATGCTTGATGAAGTTTTGCTTTTTTAAAAAAATTGATACCTAAAAATCTATAAGTGGATCTTGTGTACTTCATTTTGTAGCTTTTGTTATTAATTTAACTTGACTACTTATAAATGGGAAGTTTGCAAGTAGATAGGAAGGTATATTAGGCAGTCATACTCTTTGGAAAAACCCTGAACCACTGGGAAAAAGAGGTGAAGGATCACCTAATAGAATATTTCTGATCTTCCTTAGAGTACCTCTTAGTGGTCATAGATAAAAGTTCTCTCAAACATAAGTAGTTCATTAATTTGAGGCAATGACTGGTTCCTGGAGTCACCGAAATTAATGGAGAAAAATGGTGAATTAGTCACTACTTTGGGTTCATTTATTGACTGTGCCTAATTAAGAGAATTATTCATAGGATGTAGCTGTTAAACTAATGTCCTCATATAATTATTTAGTAACTCAGTTCATAGAAATGATATCTATGGCACTTTTTGTTATATTTGAGGGGAAAATGACAAGGTTAGTAAGGCTGTAAGGATATCAGGAAAGAAGTAGAGAAAGAACATTTAATTATGGAATAAATTGAATGAAGATTATTTAAAGCTTTTAGGGCTCTACTGCTTTTCAGAACAATTATATTAATTGCTGTTGGTTTTTTTTTTTTACAACAGGTTCATTTTCTTTCTCTGTTCTTTCTGGAAAAGTCATGGTTCGTGAAATCTATTACATTACAGAAGACATGTCTATTAGGTAAAATAAATATCCATCTTAAATCTGAAATATTACAGGCTTTTTTGATTATAATACTGAATTGAATATGGTTTACTTTTTCATAGTAACAATGTTGGATTTTCAAATAAAACCATAAATCAGGAATCGTTTTCTTCAGTCACTCATACTGGTTAATTGTTTTTTTTTTTTAAATGTTTCAAGTGGATTAATTTAGCTAAGGTTTACACTGGCCAAAAAAATCATATTTGAATAGTAGCTGATAGCAATGAATAATCTCATATCATCCCTAGTTTTAAAAATTGAGCATTAGATTACTTGACTAATCATTTTTGTTGTAGAATTCATTGTGGTCATTTGTTATATAAGCAAGGATCAGGGGTGTTGATATCTCTTATCCATTATCCCCTTTTTATAGATAGTCAATTTTTAGAATTATTTAAGCTTAATAGCATTTCTAGTTTTACCTTAAGAAAGAGATGAAAATTGAATATAATGAAAAATGATAGTTCATATGTTTGATAAATTCTGTCTTCTGTAAGCCTTGAAAGAAAAGCTTACTCTGTTTATGTGATTTTCTTAAAATTTACGTGGATAAAACTTGAAGATAGTAAATTAGTTGAGAAGTGCTAGAGTTTGGCAGCACTTATACCTCACTTATAACAGTAGAGGTAACTTCTTTGTGAGTCTAAAACTATTTCCAAGTTAAAAGTAGAAGTTAGGGTATAATTCCACCCTTTGGGGATGTGAAGTGATACGTCATTATAGAAATGAAAGAAAATCTTTATAAGTTTTCCCTTTGAGTACTAATATCTCCCTTTCAAGATTTGGCTTTTAGTTTATATAATTTTAACTTCATTTTAAAAATATCACTTTAAAAAGAAAAAGTTTTTTCTGTTAACACTTTATTTTCCAACTAAATGTTATTTGGTATTACAGTTTACCTAAATAGGAGAATCTAAGAGCTTTTGCAGATCTTCTTTTCCTTTCTTAATTGGAAGAGTATGAAACATCTAAGTATGATAGTGTCCAGTTTTCTGTATTTCCCTATTATCAATTGCCTGCTTTTTATAATAACTAAGAAATGAGTTAAATAAATTGTTGCTTAACCTTTCAATTTTGTAATTTATCTTGCTTAGAATTCAAGATGGATTTATAATTTTTCGGTGGTGGAAAATGTATAATCCAAAGCAGAAGCAACATGGTAAGTTTTCATTTTTTCATGTGTTTGAAGTCTTCAGCAATATAATCAGAATTTTCATTTGTAGGTATTGAAATGTTTCATGTTTTGTAATAGATAAAAATATTTTTAAAAGCTCTGGAGTTTACAGAACTGATTTTAACATTCCTTGGCTGAAAATCCTTCAGCAGCTTTCCTCTGCATGGTTAAATTTAGTTTCCTTAAAAAGTGAAATGTGAAGTCACTCAGTCGTGTCCGACTCTTTGCGACCCCATGGGCTGTAGCCTACCAGGTTCCTCCGTGCATAGAATTTTCCAGGCAGGAATACTGGAGTGGGTTGCCATTTCCTTCTCCTTTTGTTTATTTAGGGTTCTTCTCAGTATTCCCCTTACCTACATTTCTAGTCTAACATCCTGTTACATATGTGGACTCAATCCCATACTGTGGTTAAAGTGGCTTTCCTAGCACCCTTTGATCACTCTACTAAGATACTTATCTTTTCAGCTTCTTTGCTTTATTTATACTTTTATGTAACATTGCTGCCAATTTACATTTATCTACTATGGTAAGGATGTGTAGAAAAGAGGAAACATGTACTCTAGACTCTCTTCTGTTTCTGCTTTTTATCATCAGAATTTTACCTCAGTATATTCTGCTCACCTGTTCATTTTACAACTCTAGGTGCTCCTGTCTGTGCCTGTAACTTTTCTTCTCTGCATTAACCACACCAGTGGCCTCAAGGAGAGGAGACCTTGTCTTTACTTTCTAGAATAGTAATTCGCAAACATTTTTGATCTCAGGATTTGTTACATTCTAAATAATTGAGGATTCCAATGAGCTTTTATTTATCAAGTTGTATCTGTTTAATATTTGCTGCATTCAAAATTAAGCCTGATCATTATAGAAACATTTTTTATCATTAAAAATATCTGTAATAAATACATTACATGTTACAATAAATAGCACACTTTATGAAGAATAATTTTTCCAAAGCAAAATTATAGTGAGAAGACTGACAGAGTTTTAAATTTTGCAAATATTTTAAATGTCTGTCCTAATGGAAGGTAATTAAATTCGCACCTCTGCTTTCATATTCATATACTTCTTATAGCCTTTAAAAATTCCATTGTACACTCATTTGAAAATGACTGATAAAAAGTAAAATATCTTAGTATAATAATATTATCAAAATAATTTTGACTTTTTGTTCCCCAGGAAAGGGTCTCAAGTGCTGCCTGGGAGTGTAGGGTCAAAAGAGAATGAAACCCCTCCACCTTTTCTTAGGTATGAGGACCTGTGTTTCAGGCTCCCCAGTGAGATTCTGAAATGGTGGTTGGTTCTGTATAATTTTGGAACTTTCCAATTAAACGTTGGGGGCGGGGGGAGAGAGAGAGAGAGTGAGAGTGTGTGTGTGTGTGCGTGCGTGCATGCGCGCAAAAGTTTGAGCTATCCTAAATTATTTTTAGATTTCCCTATTGTTTCACTGTTGTTTAGTCTTTTTTTTTTGAACTATCATTGCCTTGCTCCCACATGTCTTTCATCCCTCCTATATAATACATAATTTACTCTACCTTGAAAATGTTGGCATTAATGGGTTAGAATTTGACATCTGCAGAGTTAATGAAGACAGAATTATTAGAAAGAATAATGGGCAAATTTTGTCTCTGGAAAAAGTTTTCTAAAAATTAGAGTTGTGTATTAGGTAAGTTTGAACAGAAGCTGAATGACTTCTTATGATAAAAGTGTTCTGTGGACCTTTGGAATAGGATTTTTGCAGTCTCTCATCTGTGATTGAGAATGGCTCTGTGTCATTACCTGTCTTCAGTCTGTGATTTTATAATTTTGGTTATTAAACCAACCTTTTTACCTCATCTCTTAGTAGTTACTATAAGCATTCTCACAGGAAAATACAATGTCCTTTAGATAATATGTTAATACATTGGGAATCTTTTGTTTTTAAGTTTTGACTTTTTATTAATATGAAATCTGAATGAGTTTAGAACTTTGAAACACTTTGCTACACTGCTTAGGTTTTATGGAGAGAATATTCCTGATTCTTTTTTTAAATTTGACTGTAAGTCTTAAAGGTGGTACTTAATTAAAGGTACCTTACACTTAAGAGATGATTAAAGCTCATTCCTGAGAGCCAGGTTCTTTTGAGTTCAGTTCTAGTTTTGAACACATTCACTTCATTTTGGGCATGCCCAGTATTTCTACCCTTGATTTCGTTTGAAAAGTCCATCTAGCTTGTGCCTTAGAGATAGATTACTTTAGGAGAGTATTTTTCCTTAGCCTGTCATACTTCTGTTAGTCTTGCAGTCTCTGTGGTATTTGCTGTTTTGATTTAATCTTTTCTCTTTTTACATGTTAGTTAACATAAACTTTTGAAAGCAAGGTTACAGTGGAGCCAAAACAAAAGTTCTCTTCATTTATATAGCTTGTTTGTAGTAAAAACAAACTAACCCACCCTATTTGTATATTTGCATTAGAAGTTTTATTCCAGATTTTTTTTTCCCCTTGGTGTTTCAAAGTGATAATGTGAACTGATAAAGCTGTAGGGAAATGGTGGATTGAGGAGGCCCAGTTGACCTAATGCCATCCCACCCAATGCCTGTGACTCCAGAATTCCAAGGAACACAGAAAACAACCGATTTTTCTCAAAATCCATCATCAATTTGGAAACAACTAATGTCCTCAAAGCCCCCTCATTTTGCAGATGGAAAAACCATAAATTCCTATGATTATAGCTGTTAAAATCAGGACAAAAATCCAGATCTGCCAACTTCCAGTCTGGTGTCCCTTGTATTTTTTCAATAGCCTTGTCAAATGTGGCCCAAGAGGGTTCTTGAAGATTCTTATGTATAAATAAACACTTATCATGGCTTATGGGAGGAATGAAGGCATTTGCAGTATCCAGAGGCAACTGCAGGTTGTAAACTAGGCCTACTAGGATTGCCCACTTCAGAATTTTCATTGCTATGGGGGATACCATCTTCAATTGTTTATAGTCTTTTGTTTTGAAGAAAATAATTACTTCATTTTATCGTGAAATGTAACATCTCCTTAAAGTGGTTTGCTGTTCACCAAAATTCTTAAATGAGGGTCAAAAATAACTGACCCAAGTTCTTTAAGAAAGAGGTAACTTTGGGTGAAAATCTTTACGTAATTTCACAGATACTTATTTTGTGCTAATCTGGAGGGGGTATAAAAAATTAAGAGTGTTATCCAAATCTATTTGGGGGAATACATGCATACACACAGTTGTAATTAAAGAAAAAAGGGAACAGTGAGTGTGTGTTGAGGAAAAACAGTGAACCATCTTCAGAATTACCAACGTTGATATGGACCACTTAGTGTGGTCCCAGCAAATTCATGGTTTGATGGTGTTTTAAGTTACGTTTATTTGTCAAGGAGGCAGAATGGTAGAGGGCTTCCCAAGTGGTGCTAGTGGTAAAGATCCTGCTTGCCAATGCAGGTGTAAGAGACCTGGGTTCGATCTTGGGTTGGGAAAATTCCCGGGAGGAGGAAATGGCAACTTACTCCAGTGTTCTTGCCTGGAGTATCCCTTGGACAGAGGAGCCTGGCGGGCTACAGTTCATAGGGTCCCAAGGAGTCGGACACAACTGAAGTGACTTAGCAGGCATGCACACACGCACAGAATGGTAAAGCTGTTGTGAAAGTTCCATCTCTTAAGTAGCATGCTTGGTGATGACAATGAATACGATTGTGTCAGGCACAGGTGGAGTGGAAGGGAGGGTAACTCAGATGGAATAACTGGTTTGACCAATGGCATTGAGGTTGGAAAACAGGTGTGTTTAGGAATTAACAGCACCATATGGTGGTAAATATAAGGTAAAGGAGTAATTCGGGATGAGATGGAGGCTATGTAATGGAGGATGTTGAACACTGGGAAGCCACTACCCATGAAACGTTTTGGGGCAAGGGAGTGACATGAACTTAGCTTATTTCAAAGAATATAGCAAAATGTAATCACTACCTAAGATGCATAACCCCAGTCTAATATAAATTGCTCTAATATTGGTTCTTTCTTGTCTGGCTCTCCCCTGTCATTTCTTTATGTCTCGGATTCTTTGTGTCACTCTTAATGCTAACATAAATCTCCGATCCTGCCCTCTCTGTAGTTGTCCATAACGTAGAGCAGAAACATTATCATGATTTTTGGATATTTTATGTTCTTCTTAATACTGAAGAACATTTAGTCTAAATTGTTCTTTCTCATTTTTTTTATGCCAGCAGTTTGCAGTTGATAAAAGATTTCAAAACTACATTTTACAGTGATGTTAAAAGTTGGTAGGCTTTACAATTATACATTTATAATTCTAAGTATTTGCTTATAGTTTTACCTACATTTGAAAATTTATATGTATGTGCTCATGAAGAGCACAACTTTGATGAATGGCCAAAGAAGTTTTTCTTCCATATACTTTTAAAATATATTGTCTGTTGTACAGGATGACATTCTTAATAATGTGCTCATAGTCACATCCTTCAAAGGTAAAGACACAATGCCAAATAGCAGTACAGGAATAATCAGTTTGGTCTAAGTACATTATTAGTCTGGTGTGGTTAAGGGGCATCGTTTAGAATATAGTGTATAGAGGAGTGCTAGGCCAGAAATTAAGCTTTTGATAAAAAGTTGTACAACATTGTAGAATATGGGTTAAAATAGTAGGCTGTATTCAATAATACGACCTTATAGTCTGGTTGTTATTTCTTGCTTATAAAGGGCAGATCCATGTGTTTTGATAGTTAACCAAGAGGAAGGAGAGATGATTGATGTTTCTTTGTGGAAAATTTAGAAGCCTAACTGGGGCATGTGTCTGAGTAGATATATGACCACTAGCCATCTAAGGAGACAGGCCCCTTTTGTGAGTCAGGTCAAGATTTTCATTAGGAAGTTTTAGAACTCCTCTGTTAGGAGAAAAGACAAGTGTCAAGTGCAAAACTACTATGCCATAGAGTTTGGTTGAGATAATTTAGGCCAGGAGCAGATTTAAAGTTGTTACCTGTCCAGTGTAACTCTTTACAAGAGAGAAAAAAAATAATACATCAGGTTTGTTTACCATAGAATTTGTTGTAAAATATTTTCTAGGTCATGAACTAGTGAACTGTTATAGATGGTTGTTGACTAAACACCATTTCATGAGGGTATCAGTCAAAAGTCTTTATATTGAGAATACTTAAATTTTAAGGGATTATTTTGGGAAACAAATAGCAAGACCAATTATTACCTCTTAATATATGGTGATATATCATAGTGTTTAAATTGATACTAGTCTGATTAGCTAGACATTCATCCTTCTTATCCAGAGGAATTCTTAGATTATTAAGGAGTGAAAAAGTGATGGTAAAGTATGTCCCTATATTTTGTTGCTTAGAAATTTTAGCCTAATATAATCTAGTACTGTTAAATTTGTAGCATCTAAATCTTGTTTGTTAAATACATAAAGGAAATAAAAATCCCTGAACAATTTTTAAAAGGTCAGTAGACTTGATTCTGAGTATAGTACAAGGCCTTGGTAGCACTTCTGTACTTTAGATTTTTTACTACAAATAACATGTGTCACAATTACATAGTTATATAGTGCCTTTTTCCTGATTTCCCTTTGGAAAATAAGAAGTCTCAATTAGCTATTTATTCAGGAGACTTACACTGTTCTACAACATTTATTTACTTTTTTCCTCCGTAAATTAACTGCTTGTTAAGAGCCTTTTATGTCTATACTTAAATCCATTGGGTGATGCTTACTCCTTGAAAGGAAAGCTATGACAAACCTAGACAGTGTATTAAAAAGCAGAGACATCAGTTTGCCAAGAAAGATCCGTGTAGTCAAAGCTATGATTTTTCCAGTAGTCATATATAGATGTGAGAGTTGGACCATAGCGAAGTTTCAGTGCCAAAGAACTGATGCTTTCACACTATGGTACTGGAAAAGACTCTTGAGAGTCCCTTGGACAGTAAAGAGATCCAACTGGTCAATCCTAAAGGAAATTAACCCTGAATATTCATCAGACTGATGCTAAAAGTAAAGCTCTGATGCGAATAGCCCACTCATTGGAAAAGATTATGATTGATGCTGGGAAAGATTGAGGGCAGGAACAGAAGGGAGTGACAGAGGACGAGATGGTTAGATAGCATCACTGACTCAATGGACATGAGTTTGAGCAAACTCTGGGAGATAGTGGAGGACAGAGGAGCCTTGTATGCAGCAGTCCTTGGGGTTGCAAAGAGTCAGACATAACTTAGCGACTGAATAACAGTGAACAACTTTATTAACAAATGAATTTGGGAAGCTCATTATATGAATGTTATATAACAAGAACCATGAGAAGATTTCTGCCTTCAAGGGTAGAACATCATTAATGTA
This sequence comes from Antilocapra americana, assembly GCA_007570785.1. Lineage (NCBI taxonomy): Eukaryota > Metazoa > Chordata > Mammalia > Artiodactyla > Antilocapridae > Antilocapra > Antilocapra americana. The sequence continues at coordinate 23,780,047 of ML663006.1, forward strand.
GAGAGATTTAAAAGAGCCAGTTGATTATACCTTTCTTAAATTATGTATTGATTAAAATATTCTGTTTAACTCCAAGTGTCATCAGAATGAATGAAACCTAAAAACTGCTTTTAGAATTTTCAGGAGAGATAAATGTCAGTGAAAAATCTAGTATTACCAGAATTTAACAATTAAATACTGCATTTAAGGTATGACTGTTAACTCAGTTTTTTGTAAAATGCAAAGAAATACCTGGACCCTTTTGATACATTTTTGTTTTCAGGGATTAATAACATTTTTGCTTTTGAAATAGCCATTATATGTATTGATAAAATTGATAAGTAATTTTATTTTGTGTTTAAGAACCAGTATTTAGAGATCTGGATTTTAGTCTTCCAGGTACTATGAGTAAAGTGCCTAGAATAGTACTGGAGTATAGCAACTGTTCAGTAGAGATGAGCTGTTTTTATTATTATGATGAACATTATATCACACTATGAAATGAAAGATTATTTACAAAGAGGAAGATTTGTTATAAATCAATATGACTATTAAGAATTTGACCTGCTAAGGCAAGGGAACTAGTATTTATGGTGTACTCATCCTACAGGTAGGTAGAGGTATTCTCATTTTATAGAGAGAATGAGGCTAAGGGTGGTTAATGTACTGCCTTAGATCATAACATTGTAAACAGTGTTACAGGAATTCAGTCTTATATCCTTTCTACTGTTTATTTACTGTCTTTTTCTAATTCCTGGAGAATCTAGTGTAGGTTTTCCCAACTTTTTTTTTCCCCCCAAAGAAGCTATATATGTGTGTTGCTGAAATTCAGCCTCTGTACACTGGTGCTGGATTAATTCTCAGAGTCAGAGTTTTGGATGAAGTAGAGAGAAATAGTTTCATTGCTTTGCCAGGCTGGGGGTGCTAATGCCTTCAAGACTGTGTGTCCCACCTTGGAGAGAGTCTTCTGGTGTTCAAAGGGCAGGGCGTGATCAGCTCACAGACATTCTTATCATTGGTTGTTGGTGGGGTAATGGGGAGTCAGCGTCATCACCCTTCTGGTTCCAGCTGGTCTGTGGTCTGTGTACTAGTGGACAGCATACAGTTAACTTCTTCCTCCTTATAGGGGTTTCAGTATCTGTAGAATAGTTCAGAGGACATGGCTCAGAATATTATCTGTAGCCCTTGAGGAAGAACTAAAGGTCCTTGATTTTGTGTAATGGTTAAACTATTATTATTTTGTCTTGCTTGACTGTTTTAATACAGTTATATCTTTTATTTGAGATAATTATGAATATTTGAGTCTACAGTTCATGAAATCTTTGTTTTAGCATTGTGTGGTTTTTAAAAACAAACTATTATTTATAAAGTCATAGTTTCTAAGATGCACAGGTTTGAATACTAGTGTGACATTTTAATGCATTATAACTTGAACATTTTACTATTTATATTTTAGTATACACTTATGGCTATATTGGTGTAAAGTTTTACTCTGTAAATGGCATTGTGCTCTTCTTAGCATAAAATCTTTTTATTGTTATACAACTGGGATGTAGAAATTCAGATTGTTTTGGAATGCTAAGCTGAAATACTGTAGTGATATCAGCTTTTTTTCTTTGTTTTGTCAATGTTGTATTGCATTTAAAATGTAATTCCCTTTAATTCTGTTTTAAAATAAATCATTTGAGTTACCTTAGCTGTGGAAAAGGATTTGACTTAAAACTTTAAAGTTTTTAAAAAGTTGACTAAAACCTTTTCTTTTTTTTTTGTAATTGATATGTTTAGATCCAAAAGCAGAAACTAGATTATACATCACAGTCAATGACTTTGAATTTCATGTCTATAATCGATCGGATCTTTATGGACATCTTCAAGAATTGTTTGGTTTGGAGCCAACAATAATTCCACCCAAGAAAGAAGATGATAAAACTCGGGAAAGTGGAAGAACAAGAACCCAGTCCAAAATTGAAAGGTTGATGTCACACTTGAATTTTATTAATCTCCAACATTTAAACATCTGCTTTTATTAGAGTATTACTAACACTGTTCACCTAAACACAACCTAATCTTTCTTTGTAGATTAACTAAAACTTTTATTCTCATAAATAATTATAAAATTATTTAAAAATTATTTAGAATAATATAGAATTCATAATATAGAATTATGTAAAAAAGATTAAATCTCAACTTAAGCTGTCCAGTCTGCTCTGCTTACCAGTTCTACTTCTCCCATGTTGCTAACTACTGCTATCCATTTGTTCTTTATTCTTTTAAATATACACACATAAGTCTAAACATTATTTTTCATACAAAGTTAAAAGCACATTGTATTTCCTTCCTGACCACTTGCCCAGTCCCCATCTCTTCGAGAGAGAAAAGCTTCATCTGATTATTTCATCTGATTGATGACTATCACTTATAACTTTATTGCTACTTCTGTCTTGGGTATTCCTTTGGAAAAGGTATATGGATTCATTACATATTCTAATGTATTATCTATAGATTATAAGATAAAGTCAAAATGTATCTGCTGATAAAGTTGACCTGTCTTTATACTTAGAAATGTCTCTTAATAGTAGACTTCCCTGGTGGCTCAGATGGTAAAGACTCCTGTAATGCAGGATCCCTGGGTCGGGAAGATCCCCTGGAGAAGGAGCTGGCAACCCACTCCAGTATTCTTGCCTGGAGAATTCCATGAACAGAGGAACCTGGCAGGCTACAGTCCATGGGGTTGCAAAGAGTCAGGCATGACTGAGCAGCTGTCACTCACATGTCTAAAAATACATGTATGTGGTTAAGGTGCATGTACAATTATATAATTTCATTTTACTGGTTTCTAGGTTCTGTGTTCTGCTTCACTGACCTATTCATTTTCTTTCACCAATACCACAGTGTGTTGATTTCTGTAGCTTTGTGGTTAAGTCTTGAAATCAACTGATGTCATTCCTCCAACTTAGCTTTTCTCCTTCATTATTTTCTTGGCTATTCTTGATCTTTTGCTTCTTCAAATAAACTTTAGAATCCATTTGCCAATATTCACAGAATAACTTGTTGAGATTTCAATATGGATAACATTGAATCTATGAATCAAGTTGGGAATTAACATCTTGACAGTGTTGTGTCTTGCTATCAATGAACATGGAATGTCTGTCTAATTATTTAGTTCTCTTTGATATCTTTCATCAGAGTTTTATAGTTTTCCTTACATAGATCTTATATAAAAATTGTTAAATATACACCTAAATGTTTCATTATCTGTGGTGCTAAAGTATAGTAATATGTTTTAAATTTCAAATTCCATTTGCTCATTACTATTATATAGGAAGATGATTGATACTTGTATGTTACTAATCTTGTATCTTGCAACCTTGCTATGATTACTTATTAGCTCTAAGAGTATTTTTGGTCACTTCTTTCCAATTTTTATACAGGGATGATTGTGTCAGCTGCAAGGAAAGACTCTTATTTCGTCTTATTTCTTCCTTCCCAATCTGTAATACCTTTTATTTCCTTTTTTTTTTGGTCTTATCACAGTACCTAGAACACTTCTAGTACAAATTTGGAGAAGAGTGATGACAAGAGATATCCTTGCTTTGTACATAGTCTTTGTGGGAAAACTTCTAGTTTCTCAGTATTAAGTATGATGTTAACTGTAGTTTTTCTGGTAGATATTCTTTATCAAGTTGAGGAAGTTCCCCTCTATTCGTAGTTTACCAGGAGGTTTTAATCATGAGTAAGTACTGGAGTTTGTCAAATTTTTTGTATCTTTTGGTACGATCCTTTGATTTTTCACTTTTAGGCTGTTGATTTTTGAATGTTGCACCAGCCTTGTACACAAAATAGTTTTGTTTGGTTTTTTTTTTAGATGAATTTATGTATGGCTGTGTTGGGTCTTCATTGCTTCATGCAAGCTTTTTCTAGTTGCAGTGCCTAGGCTTCTCATTTCAGTGGCTTCTCTTGTTGCAGACAACAGGTTCTAAGGCACGCAGACTTCAGTAGTTGTGATGCACAGGCTTAGTTGCTCTAAGGCATATGGGATTATCCTCTACATTGTATCAAACCAGTATCCTCTACATTGTAAGGTGGACCCCTTAACCACTGGACCACCAGGGAAGCCACCTTTTTTTTTTTTTTTCTAAGTAGATGATGAGGATGTTTATTTCACAGTTAAATATGTAATGCATGTTATGTCCCAGGCACTGAGCTTAGGTACTGGAGATAGTGAGAATATGACAAATTTTTGAGGTAATTTACAGCCTACTGTGGGAGTTAGAATACTTCAGTTCAGTTCAGTTCAGTTGCTCAGTTGTGTCCGACTCTTTGCAACCCCATGAATCGCAGCACGCCAGGCCTCCCTGTCCATGACCAGCTCCCGGAGTCTACCCAAACCCATGTCCATCGAGTGGGTGATGCCATCCAGCCACCTCATCCTCTGTTGCCCCCTTCTACTCCTGCCCCCAATCCTTCCCAGCATTAGGGTCTTTCCCAATGAATCAGCTCTTCGCATGAGGTGGCCAGATTATTGGAGTTTCAGCTTCAACATCAGTCCTTCCATGAACACCCAGGACTGATCTCCTTTAGGATGGACTGGTTGGATCTCCTTGCAGTCCAAGGGACTCTCAAGAGTCTTCTCCAACACCACAGTTCAAAAACATCATTCTTTGACACTCAGCTTTCTTCACAGTCCAACTCTCACATCCATACATGACTACTGGAAAAACCATAGCCTTGACTACATGGACCTTTGCTGGCAAAGTAATGTCTCTGCTTTTCAATATGCTATCTAGGTTGGTCATAACTTTCCTTCCAAGGAGTTAGTGTCTTTTAATTTCATGACTGCAATCACCATCTGCAGTGATTTTGGAGCCCCCCCAAAAATAAAATCTGACACTGTTTCCACTGTTTCCCCATCTATTTCCCATGAAGTGATGGGACCAGATGCTATGATCTTAGTTTTCTGAATGTTGAGCTTTAAGCCAATTTTTTCACTCTCCTCTTTCACTTTCATCAAGAGGCTCTTTAGTTCTTCATTTGCTGCCATAAGGGTGGTGTCATCTGCATATCTGAGGTTATTCTTATTTCTCCCGGCAACGTTGATTCCAGCTTGTGCTTCTTCCAGCCAGTGTTTCTCATGATGTACTCTGCATATAAATTAAATAAGCAGAATAACAATATACAGCCAGGGACAAAACAGAATTCTCTGGACACATAGAGAAGGATCAGGAAAGTTTGACGCTTTAAGAGTAAATGACTTAAGCAGAGAAGGAGATGCAGGGTCATGGAGAAGAAATGTCGTATGCAATAGAGAAGTTGTTACTGAGGCTGGAGTGGATTACTTGAGGTGGGGATAAATTAAACTAAAATGGTTAGCAGGATTCGCTGTTAGAAATGTGGCCTTACCCCCAGGTCAGCAGTGCTGTGTTATGATTGGAGCGAAATAAGACTGGAAGCAAGGAGACAAGATAAAAGGATGTTGTAACCGTTCAGGGTAGAGATGATCATCAACTGGCTTGTCAGCAAGAGGAAGGGAGAACAGTAGATGGATTCCAGATACACTTAGGCAAATAGATAAGATACTTAGAGTGATGGAGTAGATATGGAGAATGAATAAGAAGAGTGAGTCAACAATGAATCCAAATTTCTAATTTAAGCAGTGGTCATGCTTAATGTTAGGAGGAGAAGGGACGGCAGAGGATGAGATGGATGGCATCGCTGACTCAATGGATATGAGTTTGAACAAGCTCTAGGAGATGGTAAAGGACAGGGAAGCCTGGTGTGCTGCAGTCCATGGGCTCACAAACACACATGACTGAGCAACTGAGGAACAATCTGCTTAGTTGGCTTCCCAGGTGGCATGAGTGGTAAACAATCTGCCTGCAATGCAGATTGACCCAGGTTGGATCCCTGGGTCAGGGAAGTTCACCTGGAGGAGAGGGCACGGCAACCCACTCCAGTATTCTTGCCTGGAGAACCCCACAGATAGAGGAGCCTGGACAGCTACAGTCCATAGTGTTGCAGAGTTGGACATGACTGAAGCAACTTGGCATGCACACAGGGAACCTTGGAGAAAGAGGTTAGGGGCTGGTTGTGAAGTTAGTTTTGAATTTAATTTTTTTTCTCTTTTTTTTTAATTAGTTTTGCCAAACAATGACATGATATCACCATGGGTTTACATATGCTCCCCCTCAAGAACCCCCCTCCCTCCTCCCTCCCCCCAGGAAATCTTGTTGCACCAGCCCCGAGCATCAATCCTGGGCTGGCGATTGATTAGACATATGATAATTAACATGTTTCAATGCCATTCTCCCATATCATCCCACCCTTTCCCTCATCCACAGAGTCCACGAGTCTATTCTATACATCTGCATTCTTTTTGCTGTCTCGCATGCTGGGTTCTCGTTACCGTCTTTCTAAATTCCATATATATGTATTAATATACTGTATTGTTGTTTTTGATTCTGGTTTACTTCACTCTGGATAATGGGCTCCAGTTCCGTCCACCTGAGTAGAACTGATTCAAATGAATTTTTTTTTAATGCTGAGTAATATTCCATTGTGTATATGTACCACAGCTTTCTTATCCATTTGTCAGCTGATGGGCATCTAGGTTGCTTCCATGTCCTGGCTATTGTAAATAAAGCAGCGATGAACATTGGGGTACACGTGGCTCTTTCAATTCTGGTTTCCTCGGTGTATATGCCCAGCAGTGGGATTGCTGGGTCATATGGCAGGTCTATTTGCAGTTTTTTAAGGAACCTCCACACTGTTTTCCATAGTGGCTGTACTAGTTTGCAATCCCACCAGCAGTGTAAGAGAGTTCCCTTTTCTCGGCCACCTTACAAATACAGCTCTAGAAATGTGATTTAGGAGTTACCGAATCATTGAAGAGATGTGCCTCAAGTTTTCATATGAAAATCTTTAGAGAATTGCTGTGAATTTTTCATTTCTTGAATTTTGTGTACTTTGTGTTGGAAGTAAAGTTTCCTTTACTTTACAAATTTACAATTTATTTCCTTACAATGAAATTTACAAATTTCGTTGGAAGGAAAGCTATGACCAATCTAGACAGCATATTAAAAAGCAGAGACATTACTTTGCTGACAAATGTCCATCTAGTCAAGGGTATGGTTTTTCCAGTAGTCACATATGGATGTAAGCATAGGACTGTAAAGAAAGCTTAGCACCGAAGAATTGATGTTTTTGAACTGTGGTGTTGGAGAAGACTCTTGAGAGTTCCTTGGACTGCAAGGAGATGCAACAAGTCCATCCTAAAGATCAGTCCTGAATATTCATTGGAAGGACTGATATTGAAGCTGAAACTCTAATACTTTGGCCACCTGATGTAAAGAGCTAACTCATTTGATTCTGGGAAAGATCGAAGGTGGGAGGAGAAGGGGATGACAGAGGATGAGATGGTTGGATGGCATCACCAACTCAGTGGACATGAGTTTGGGTAAACTCTGGGAGTTGGTGATGGACAGGGAAGGCTAGCATGCTGCAGTCGATGGGGTTGCAAAGAGTCACGACTTAGTGGCTGAACTGAATTGAACTGAACTGAATTTCTTTCGTTTTTTTTTACTCTTGGTCTATCTTTTTTCATTTTATTCAAAGAAAATTATTTTGTCACCAGGTGGTGGGAGTAGGGAAGGAAAAGGATCAGCTGAACTGTTAGAAGTACTTGAAGCACTTAAAACATCTAAGTGACTTATACTTTGGTCATTTTTGTTTTAATTATAATTTTTGCTCTTTTGTAAAATGTTACATTTTTGTGTCATGGACATAATGATAGATATAATGACAGCACATCAAAATTTAGACTTTTGTCATTAAAGTTTGTCATTCTAAAAATAGGCTTTTCTGTTATAACATGTAAAAATTGACAGGTAATAAGAGTACATTTTATGAGACATAATGGATATTAGTGTTCCATTAGATAGTCCTTGCTTTGTTAATGAATAGTCTAGCTGTATTTGTAAAGGTACAACTGATATTGATGATGTGTATTGTGAGAAAGTCAACAGTATTCTTAGGTACTTATTCTCATTTCTCATATATGTAAATTTTTGTTTTTCCTTTTCAGAGTTAAAGTAAAAACAGAATCCCAAGACCCGACATCTTCCTGGAGATCACTTATTCCTGTCATAAAGGTCAATGTGAGCACAGTAAGTAAATTCTGCTACAGTCAATATGTGATGGGTAATATTAGAACCTTTTAATTTTGCGAATACAGTTTGCACTTAAGGAAAAAAGTAATTATGTATTTTCTGGGCTACATTTTTTGTTTAGTGAAAGAACTATTTTAAAACCAAGGCAGTTTTAGCACAAATGTGTACACATTAAAGGCTGTTTATTTATTCACAGATGTGTGAATTTCTTTAAACACTGGTCTAAATGGATTGGGGTGCGTGTGTGGTCAGTCATGTCTGACTCTTTGCAACCCCACAAACTATAGCCTGCCAGTCCTCCTCTGTCCATTGGATTTTTCCAGTGTTTCTCCAAAATACTGGAGTGGGTTGCCATTTTCTCCTCTAGGGAATCTTCCCGATCCAGGAGTCGAATCTGCTTCTCCTGCATTGGCAGGTGAATTCTTTAGCACTGAACCATCTGGGAACCCAAAATGGAGCAACTTAAATAGTATTATTTACTGCTAAAATGGAATCATTTAGTAGTTGCTTGAAAATGCTTGTTATTAGGTCAGCTAAGGAAAAGAAATATATGTGCTAGATAGTATGGCATAATATCTTGTTATCTGTTTTTCTTTAGGGACGTTTGGCCTTTGGAAATCATTACCAACCTCAAACTCTGTGCATCAACTTTGATGATGCTTTCTTAACTTATACTACAAAACCACCTTCCAGTCATCTTGACCAGTTCATGCATATTGTGAAAGGAAAGCTTGAAAACGTTCGAGTCATGCTTGTTCCTAGTCCAAGATATGTTGGTCTTCAAAATGATGAGTAAGAAAGTCATAAAAATAGCAGATAACTTCTTTTTATGTAATGTAGCTATCATTTAGAATCTTTAGTATCTTTTTAACTTCTTTGCTGTAAGTTTGGCAATAATTAGGTATATGTCTCTATTAAATCAGTTGATAGTATTCCTGCTTTATAAGATAAATGGAGTTTATCCATTGGTTTACCCTTATTTTAAATATTTTTCTATGAACTTATAACTATAGTTTTTCTATCCTTCTTAGAGTATTTGGGAATTTATTTTGGGCAGTTAAGCCTCGATGTTTTTATGTTAAAAAATAAACTTTACAGGTAGTTTTTTACTTTCAGAAGGGATGGATAAATAGTAAATTTAACAAATTCAGTATAGTAGAATACCACTTGAGTTAATGAAAAGTTGAAAATGAAATCAAAAGTAATCGCAGAAAACTGATGAAGTTAAGACAGTTTTGGGGCTTGTCTGACATTTAAGTCCCAGTCAGTTTTCCACCTAGCTTTCCAGATTTGCTCTCCTTCAGTGCTTGTATTTAGGAGAAACGTTGTAATGATGTACACTAGAGTCACTCTCATTGTGCTGGGATGCTTACATTCTAGAGGACTGTGACCCTCAGTTAACAGCAGACACACAAGTCCCATCTGACTCCAGTCCACATGCTCATGAGTAATATTAGGGCTCCTGTAATTTTTATTAGTCTCTGTTGTTTTTTGTGAAGGAATCTCTGTGGTTAAATTTGTGTAATGTAAGTACTCATATGATGAGTTTCTGCTGTGTCTCAGCTTTTAGCTTTGTGTGTAGGCAGTATAAAGTTTGAGGTTATGAGAAGCATGATTATTCCTTTTTAGTTCCAGCTTTTGAATAGCTTGTGATTAGATTTTCTAGGGATTGGCTAGAGTGACATAGTCATTTTCTCTGCTTGTGTACCAGGGAGGCTGTGGATCTACCTGGTTTCACTCTTTAGATCACTGAATTTGCTAAGCATCTTGAAATGTATGCTATGCACACAGTTCTGTATTTATGGGTACAAGTTGTAATACTGAAAAAAGAAATCCTGGGTTTTATGAATATTGCTAGAGAGTAAAATGAAAAAGTATCCCACTGTTTTTATAAGAAGAGTAAAAGCTAGATTTTTCACTCTTCAAAAGTAAGTATGGAGATAGTATGATGAAATTGAATGCTAAACTTTATGATTTAGTATACATTTAGAAGAAGACTGTTGAATTTTTATGTGCTATATTATCTAATGATTAAGATGTTAATATTGATATGGAAGGAAGATATTGTGGTATATGACATTGATAAAGGTTGTTAAATTGAAGCAAGTAAAGTGGGAAATTGATGGCACAGAAACACTCATTCCAGAATGAGTTCAAGATGTGTGTTTTAAATTTATTTAGATTTATTTCAAGTTGATCAACTAAATATTCTTGAAATATGTAATATAAAGTTGTTGAAAATGACAATTTTTTTTAAATTTAATGTTTCTAAAAGGTTATACTTTATTTTATAGTATATAAGGTGATATTTCTCAGTTTTATAGTAGTAGTATTATTAATTGATTGAACTGGAAGTCAAATTTTAAACTTATCATTGCAAATGCAGAATATTTGATTATTCTATTCCAGTGAATATTGTTCTTCATTGTATTTAATTAAACTTTGTTTTAAATTGATTTCTCTTGTTCAAAATAAGATGCAAAACATTTTTTCTTTCTTAAACCAATTTACTGATAAAAAATTTTTCAGTGCCTATTTTATGAATAGTCTAATATAGAAAGCAGTTGTGGAACAATTTATTGTAAATGTGAAAGATGTTTTCCCTTTTCAAGATGCTTCACTTGATTGCTTTTAGTTTTCTTTCTTTTTTCTTTTTTACTTTTACCTGTTAACCATTATTAATTAAAATAGCAAACATTTTATATTCTGGAGATGTACTTAGTTTGCCTTCTTCCTTCCTTTGTATAGACCACCAAGATTAATGGGAGAAGGTTTTGTGGTGATGCAGTCAAATGATGTTGACATCTACTATTATATGGATGAGCCAGGTATTATTTTTTAAAATATGTTTTATAGCTACAGTTCTGTTTCTTCTATGAAATGCTGATATCTAATATTATCTAAATATCTTTACTTAGGATATAAAAAAGTGTCAATAATGGTAAATGTGCATGTGAGAATGCCTACCAAAAAAATAACTGTGTCATTTGTCCAAAGTTGAATATTAATACTTCAGTATTTCATATCAAAAAAGAACAATATAGAAATCATTCTTTCAGATTCCATTGAATACAAATGACCATGAGTGAAAGCCATTAGAGAATATGGTAATAGTTAAAGGAGTTCATGCTGACTTAGGGGGGAAAAAAGTCACACTAAATTAAATTTGAGGCTTTAAGTTTAAGGATCGAAATCTAGCTAGTTATAGTGCTTCACAGGTGGTCTCAGTTTTATAAAGTAGCTAAATATTGGATTTTTAGTCATATTTTCCTAATTCTCTTTTTCATACCTTTCAGGAGGTTTATGAGGTCAGAGTATTTTCAGAATTAGGATGTTATTTGCCTTTTTTTTTGTCATGTTGTACTGATGATGCAAAAGTTATGGTGAACAAAACTGCTGATACTTTAGCATGAATCAAAGGCAATGATTCCAGACTATAGCAGTAATCTCTTGTCTTTTTCACTGCCACACATTCACAATAACAGCAAATGCCAGTATGCTTTACTGTGTCTTTGATTAAGCAGCAAAAATTACTTTTATCAAATCTTGACCCTTGAGTAAACTTTTAAATATTCACTTATTAAAATAAGTACACATAATGTACTTCTGCCCAATACCAGAGTACACTGATGTTTTGAGGAAAATCACTGTGTGATTGAGTTCCAAGCTGAATTGTTTGCACTTTTCAAGGAATACCAGTTTTGCTTGAAAGAGCAACGAGAGACAAACTATAGTTTTGTGCTTTCATGTGAAAATTTAAATTTTGGAAAATTTGAGTCTGTCACAGTGAGCTTGATGACTTTTCTGATGAGACTACCAGTGATATTAACAATACAAATTTTTAAATATTTAATAATGAAATTTGTCTGTTTGGGAAAAGTATGCATGTTTCAATGAACCAATATTTTCCAAATGATCAATTCATGATGTCTGTAAAAGATTTATTCAAAGTACAAAGGCGATCAATAAATTTTAATGTATCAAAATGTGAAAAGTTCAGGGGTATAATTTCAGAGTCCACATTGTAAGTATTGTCTAAGAAATTACCACTTGTTGAAATTCGGTGTAGTGTCAAAGAATATACCGAATTATCTGAAAAAGCAGTTGAAAGAGTCCTAGCTTTTCTATTTGTATGAGGCTAGATTTTCTTCAGATCCTTGAGTAACAGATTAAATGCAGAAACAACTATGAGAATTCACTTGTTTTCTATTAAGCTGACTATTTAAGAGATTTGCCAAGATAAAAACAATGCCAATGTTTCTTATTAATTTGTTTTAGAAAGTAATAATTATTTAATATTGTAAGTAAAAATTAAAGTTTTATATTTTCATTAAAATGTAATTTTTGCATCATTTTCAGTAAATCTTAGACATTTTGTTTTGTCAACATGTAATGAGTTTTATTTAAAAATAAATTTTAAAATATTGCTCAATTCATATTTCAAATTCAGTAAAATTTGATAGATATAATACAAAAAAATTTCCCACTTTGGTGTCCTCAATAATTTTTTAGAATGTAAAGGATTCCTTAGATCAAAAAATTTTTAGAACTCTTGATCTAGGGAAACCTTTTAGTGGTTATTTTAAGTAGCTATCTTCATGTTGTGTATTCTGCAATATAGGACTTGTTCCAGAAGAAACAGAAGAAAATGTTGAAGGAGAAATGAGCACTGAAGATTGCAAATTACAAGACTTGCCTCCATGTTGGGGATTGGATATAGTTTGTGGTAAAGGAACTGATTTCAACTATGGGCCATGGGCTGATAGGCAGAGGTACTTGATTTAATTACATTTCTACTAAGTCAAATGTATTGGGATAATACTATACTTTTTATTAAAAACTAGCTCAGTATTTTTATAAGCTATTTTATTATGGCAGGGTAAAATATCACTAAACATTTTAATCCAAATAATTTGTGGAACAATTGGTATAGGCAAGTTTGCTCTAAAGGAGGAGCTAATTCATTAGAAAATTGGTGAATGAGCAGCATATAATTGGTTTGTTGGTTTTTTCTTTTGTATTTAATCAGTGAATACGCCAGGGATTGTTGGGATTATGGAAATGCAGAGCTAAAAGTTCAGTTTAGGAAAAAAGAAACAAAAGAATTTTATTAAGATGAATAACTTAGAAAAGCATTGTGTTAGTTTACTAAGGCTGCCATAACAAAGTACCACCAACTTTGTGGCTTAAACAGCAGAAATTTCTCATAGTTCTGAAGGTTATAATTCTGAAGGTCTTGGCAGGATTGGTTCCTTCTGAGGGCCGTGAGGGAAGGATGTGTTCAGGGCCTCTCTCCTTGGGCTGTAGACGGTCATTCTGGATCTTCACACGATCTTCCCTCTTACATGTTTTATAGGTCTCTGTGTCCAGATTTCCTCTTCTTAGAAGAATGCCAGACATACTGGGCTAGGGCCCACCCTATTTATCTCTTTCTCTAAAGACTGTCCAACTATAGCTAATTCTGGGGGTACTGAAGATTAGGACATATAAATTTTAGGGGCACACAGTTTAGCTCATAACAGGTTTGTAACTCATATTAAAGAGGAGAGAATTGGAGAATGCTTTTTGGTTGTGGTAATATGTGAGTTGAGTTTTGAAAAATAAGTAAGAATTAGCCAGGAAAGAAAGGAAGGAATAAATAATCAAAACAAGGGAGGAATCCTTCAAATGCATAATGAAGTCATGAATTGTCTTAATAAGCTCTGTAGATTGTTAAGAGATTTGTAGGTAGTTAAGAAATTCGTAGAGTTTATACTGGAGGTAATGGGGAGTGCCTGAAAGGTAAAAAGATTTTTTTATTTCTTAGTTATTCTATTGATTTTTAAGGAATTTTCTTATCTTTAATATATTATGAACATCTATATTTGCTGAAGAATTTTAAACATAGGTGTCGTTTACCACTATTTAAGAGGGAGCATCTAAATTTTTATGTAAATATATATTGGTTAAAGCTAGTTTAGTTTTTCATAAACTAGCTTGAATGGAAGATACAAGCTAAACAGTTGAAGAGGCAGATTTACTGCTGATACTGTATCAGAGAGTGCTGATACTAACTTGATATACTGACTCTTTATTGTTTTAAAAAGTGATTTCTGCCTAGCATCATTAGAATTATATACTTTGTCAAGTACTACATTCTTCTAACCTTGGTATCTCTAGTATATAAGAATACCTGTCCTATTAAGTAGCTATTTAAATAACAGTTGAATGGTAAATGTGTAAGTAAGTATGTTATTTGAAAACTTGCGATATACTAATATAATACTTAATTAAGTTCTGGGTTAGATTTTTAGAGTTGAAAATAAATAGCTTAAAATTTCAGGCTAGGAAACAAATATTTTTCAAATTACTGGATTTAAATTTTCCTTTTGTGATAAAATTTTTCATACACTAAACCATGCTGCTTTTTCTGTGGAATAGTTGAAAGTGAGGAGCTTTATATTCCATTAAGTAACAGTTATATTTGAAAGGAAAAAATTAAAGCATTGCTTTAACACAGACACATAAAATATTTCTGCATTTTAGTGTTTGAATAAAGTGTGATTCTTCTTAAGCTGTATTTAATTTTGCTGCATTAAGAAAAAGTATTAGGCTATATTTACGTGAAAATCCAAGCTAAAATTCCTGTAGTATATAGTCATAGAGAAATGATACTGAAGGTAATGTAAAAAAAAAAAAAAGTTGTCTTTACCAACTCCATTCAGTTAGTCCTGCCACTGCTAGGAGAGAACAGCAATGCATTTCTTAACCTGAACTTAACAAAACCATTCAGATTTTTTAAAAAGAAAGAAGAAAAAATTATCACTTGAGTTTAGTTTCCTTTTGTGAGTAGTGATAGTACTTACCTCTCCCTTACATACTCAAATTGTGCATTTCCTTTTCTGTAGTCATTTCCTTCACTCCTTCCCCATATTGAGTTTCTAAACAAATATGAACTGTTATCAGAAATGTTAATTAGGTCAGTTTTTTTTAAGCATTTACCTGTTAGTGTAAAAAATGTAGGAGAAAATCTCACCTGTTTTATTATTGGATTGTTTACTCAGCATGGTGAGTTGTTTTTTTTATTTTCTTTAATATTTATTTATTTGGCTTCATCAGGTCTTAATTGTGGGTAATGGGGCTCAGTTCCTCTGGAACATGTGGGGTCTTTGATCCTCAGCCAAGGATTGAACCTGTGTCCCCTGCATTACAAGGTGGATTCTTAGCCATTGGACCACCAGAAAAGTTTTTAATCTTTGATTTGGCATGACCTTATTTAGCTTGTAGATTTTTTATGTCTATCACCTTTACATGATTTTCTCAATCTTTAAGATATTCAGCTTTTCTTTTTAAGTGTTTTCATGACAGTTGAAATCCAAACTTTATAAATTTGTACTTACTCCTTAATGATAAGCTATAATAATGCTAATATTCCTTACATTGTCTGGCCTTTTATTGCTTTCACTTAAGTGCTTTCAGAGCTTTCCGAGTGGTGCTAGTGATAAAGAATCAGCCTGCCAGTGCAGGAGACATTAGAGACACGGGTTTGGTCTCTGGGTTGGGAAGATCCCCTGGAGGAGGACATAGCAACCCGCTCCAGTATTCTTGCCCGGAAGAAGAGCCATGGAAGAAGAGCCTTTTGGGTTATAGTCCATGGGGTCACAGAGAGTCAGACATGACTGAAGTGACTTAGCACTTATGTGCTTTCATTTATATTTTCACAACTCAGTGAGAGACACAAGGGCAAGTGTGGTAAACTGATTATTCCTGTGAAAGAATGGAGATGCAGAGAGGTTCAATGATTTGGGCAAGATAATGAAGCTGTGCCATCTGGAGCCAAGATTCAAGCCAACCCTTCAAGTCTACTGCTCTTTTCATTATATCCTGCTTCCCATTTTATAGTCCCTGATCATCTAATGATCAGGTGGATTCTTTGTCTTTAATATCTTAGTTATATATATTTGTGTGTCTTCACCAAAACATTTATAAATTTAATTATCTTTTCATGTTGTTAATGACAGCAAGTTAAAGTCTAAAATCAATCAGTTTGCAAATTTTGTTCTGTTTATTCCTAGCAGCATTTCCAGTTACTCATGACTCCTTCCTCATCTTTTCCTTTTAAAAGTCACAAACTGATACTTTTTCTGAATGTATGAGTAACATGCTCATTTTTAATTACATAAAAGAGTCTGAATTGAAAATTTCTTGGTTTATTTCATCAGATGATAAGGGGAGGCAAAAACATTAGAGCTCTAGCTTCCAAAAACTTGCATCTTTTTAGAAACCTGTTTCTCTTTGGACTCTTACTGTTATAATGATTAAAAATGATTCTAAAAATAATAGGATAACATTTCTTTCCATGTGCCATGTACTACCAAGTGTTTGATATGTGTTGTCATTTAATTCTTGGATCTGTTCTCTGAGACTGGTTATGATAAACCTCATTTACAACTGAGGAAGCAGGCAAGTATCCTCAGAAAGGTTAAGTAATTATCCAGAAAGGAAAAATTAAACCATTCCCCTTCAATTCTTTCTTTGCCATTTGGACATTTGATATACTTACAGAAAGTCTTTACTTTCTCACAGTATTGGTTGAATAGTGTAAACTTGGTCTTACCCATGTCTTATTTTATAGCAGTATATTAAGTGCCCAAAGCTCTTTGATCTCTGAAAATAGAAAACATTGGAGAAAATAGTCTTTCATTTTACTGAAAGGAAACTATAGTAGGTGTTATTTTGTGACTTATTTTTTTCAAATTTATGTCCAGTTGTTAAATGAGATAGTATGATAATATCAGTATAAAGTTATAATACTTTTATAATATTATAAAGGTATAATACTGATTTTAGTCTTTTTTATGAGAAGCAATTTTATTTGAATAACTTGTCATTATTCTTTCTTCCTCCTTATTTAGAGATTGTCTGTGGAAGTTCTTCTTCCCTCCTGATTATCAAGTTCTGAAAGTTTCTGAAATTGCACAGCCTGGGAGACCAAGACAGATCCTTGCTTTTGAACTACGAATGAACATTATTGCAGATGCTACAATTGACTTGTTGTTTACCAAAAATAGGGTAATTATTGAAATAATATAGTAGAAAGTAGTGTTTAAAATTTGACCATTATCTTTCAGAGTGTTTTTCTGGTAATTAGGTTTATGCATGTGTGCTAAGTTGCTTCCAGTTGTGGTTGACTCTTTGGGACCTTATGGACTTTAGCCCACCAGGCTCCTCTGTCCATGGAATTCTCCAGGCAAGAAGACCGGAGTGGGTTGCCCTCCTCCAGGGTATCTTCCCTACTGAGGGACTGAACCTGCATGTCTTATGTCTTCTGCATTGGTAGGCGAGTCCTTACCACTAGTGCCACATGGGAAACCCGACTAGTCCTGTACTTAGATTCATTTCTATGAGCTTCGCCCAACCCGTATCCCTAGTATATATGTTACACCATTAAGTGCCAAATAATGGAAAGAATTCGGAGAAGGCAGTGGCACCCCACTCTAGTACTCTTGCCTGGAAACTCCCATGGACGTAGGAGCCTGGTAGGCTGCAGTCCCTGGGATCGCAAAGAGTTGGACACAACTGAGCGACTTCACTTTCACTTTTCATTCTCATGCATTGGAGAAGGAAATGGCAACCCACTCCAGTGTTCTTGCCTGGAGAATCTCAGCGACGGAAGAGCCTGGTAGGCTGCCGTCTATGGAGTCGCACAGAGTCGGACACGACCGAAGTGACTTAGCAGCAGCAGCAGTGTAAAGAATTAATAATAATAGACTTTCATACTGTAGTCTCATTCTTCTTCTCCTTTGAATCTAACCAAATTGTTTTGGTGTATTTTTGGTATAAATTTGAACTTTTGTGCTTAGGAACTTTTAATACCTATTTAATATTGTTGTGGCTCAGTGTCTGACTCTTTGCAATCCCATGGACTGTAGCCTGCTAGGCTCCTCTGTCCATGGGATATTCCAGGCAAGAATACTGGAGTGGATTGCCATTTTTTTCTTCAGAGGATCTTCCTGACCCAAGGATTGAACTTTGGCAGGCAGAGCCTTTACCACTGAGCCACCTGGGAAGCCCTATTTAATATAGTGTATGTGTGCTAAGCTCAGTTGTGTTTGACTATGTGTGATCCTTTGTACAGTAGCCTCCCAGCCTCTTCTGTCCATGGGATTTTTTAGGCGAGAATACTGGAGTGGGTTTCCATTTCCTCCTCCAGGTGATCTTCTTGACCCTATGATCAAACCCATGTCTCCTGTATTGCAGGCAGGTTTCTTTTCTGCTGAGCCATTGGATTGACGATTGAATTTTGTCTGTGTTAATAACTGAAAAATAAAGATGGAAGACTAATTATAATGTCTCATATGAATTTTTTCTTTTGATAGGAAACAAATGCTGTACATGTAAATGTAGGAGCTGGTTCATATTTAGAAATTAATATTCCAATGACAGTTGAAGAAAATGGTAAGCTACAATGAGTGTTTCTCTTTTTAAGTGATTATGGGCATAATTAATATATATATAATTATTAATCCACTTAGACTAAAATTAATTGAGTTTTCTCTTTCAGTTTTCTGTTATATTTTAATGTGCCCTTAGTAAATGCTATATAATTATTCATGCACCTAGAGAGAAGAGAAAAACTGTTCTATTCAAGCTAGGTCTTATTTGTGCTATCATTGTACTTTATACTTTTCTTTTATAAGATTGTACATAATTTGCCTAGCATATGTTTTTCCTGTTAGTCTATTGCTCTGTAAAAGCAGGTGCTGTGTATTTCTTTTCACCAGTGTGTACCTGATGCCAGACCCAATACCTAGCACATGAAACATGGTCCATGGGCAGAAATTGATTCAGTAGCTAATAAGCTTTGTTTTAGGTTATATCTTTAGTAGATTTTTGTCAGAGAGTAAGCTTGTTCTTTGAATAGCATAACTTTAAGAAAGCAGAATATTTCATGTTTAAAATATTAAATCATGCCCTTGTAGTTTCATCTGAGGTAAGATAATCTAAGTTCATTATGCATTTGAAATTTGGGCTCTGATACAGATTAATCAGTAATATGATTAACTACTTTTTGTTAAATTTATCAAGATGTCAAATAGTCTTCCTTATTTTTCTTTGTTTTTCCTATTCTCTTATTACATTTGTAATTAAGAACAATTGAAATTCTGCTTTATTCACTCTTGAGAGTATGGAGAGTAGCAACTTACTCTTATTTTTAAATTACTGTCTAGCAGTGTTTCTATCGCTAAGTATGATTAAAGTAATTTTTATATAATTGGCTCTCTTTTCTTGCTTCTGTCACTCATTTTGTTTCTACAATAAGAAGAAAGCAGGCAAAGGGTTTGACTAGATTTGTTAGCTTGTGTTAAAAAGATAGCAGTTGAGTCTGCCTCCTTAGATAATTAATCAAAAAAGTGACTGAAAATGAGATAGTATATCTTTCCCCTTTAACTTTAGAGCTATTACAGTGAAGAACTAAGCCTAATCTTAGTTACTTTTAAAAGAATAATCATACTAAGTCTTAAAGCAGATATTAAAATTCTCTAAGATTCAGAGTAGTCAGTTGGAAAGAAGCATCTTTTAAGATAGCCTTAATTACTGACATATAGGTAATTCTTCTGTAGGGGAAAAGACAATTGGGTATTGCATAAAATTGAGAATAGTTCAGTTAAGGGAGTGCTTTTGCCTTTTTTAAACTGATGATGCAAATAAGAAATAATATTTGTACATATTTTTTAGGGGTACAGTTATTAGTGTGCAGGGGTAAAGGGGCCATCTGAGGACTCAGGCATCAACATCCTGACCTATCATAAATTCATGGGAAGTGCCACAGCACAGTGACTGTGGAACTACATGAGCTAAAGGTCTAAGGAAAACCCAGTCAGGTTCTTGGTAAAGTTGTTGTTTAGTGCTGAGTCATGTCTGACTCTTTTGCGACCCCATGGACTGTAGCCCACAAGGCTCCTCTGTCAATGGAATTTCCCAGGCAAGACTACTGGTGTGAGTTGCCATTTCCTTCTACAAAGGATCTTCCTGACCCAGGGATCGAACCCTCATCTCTTGCATTGACATGAGGATTCTTTACCATTGAGTCACCAGGAAGCCTGGTAAAGGTTAGATGGCTTTTAAGATGAGTATCTTCAGAGGAAAAAATAGACTGAAGTCTTAGATAATAACAAAATATAACTCAGAAACATTTAAAACTTGCCAGAGAGTTTCAGGTGTTTAGGGGAAAAAATGCCCAGAGCAGGATACATGTTGAATTAACCATATAATAATGATCATAGTGTTAGTGTTCATGGGAGGACAGTCCATCAAAAAAAGAAGTGAAATACTCTGAACTTTTCTGCTTTTATTCAGAAAAGGGCTAAGCTGTCATTATGTAAGGAATAGCTGTTGTTCAGAAACTGTCATTATATAATGAGTAGTTAAAAATGACGAATATATGTACCCTTGAGTTAATGAGGGGAAAAAAGACATGGGAGCAGTCTTAAATACTTGCTTATTAATCATTTAGAAAATAGATTTGTAGTTTTGCATTAGAAAACAAAGTCAGGATAGATATTATATGAAAATGGAACTTTTTTCCATCAGAGCTGTCCAAAATGGCTTACAGATTAGATAGCATAGTCCACATTATTGGAGGTGTATTTAAATAGTAACTAATCACCAGTTTTCAGGAATTCCTTCTTTAGGTGGTGGGGGGATGTTTCCAGTCTGAAAATTTTAATTATCTATTTTTTTAGGTTCTTATTTTTTATGTTTTCACCTATTTTAGGTTATACCCCTGCAATTAAAGGACAACTCTTACATGTTGATGCCACTACCAGCATGCAATACCGGACTCTTTTAGAAGCGGAAATGTTAGCAGTAAGTCTAAAGTATATGATGATATGAGTATACCCACAAAATAAAAATTTGGTTTTTTTTTTTTAACATAAAATTTTAATGGTCAAGTCATCAAATGATCTGTCTTCTCATTCAGGAACCACCAGGTGCTCTTGCCCATATTTTTGGAAAGAAGACTAGATTCTCAGTGCTTTGGATTCCCTTTGGCCTCTCTCTGTTGCTCTTCTTTTGTTTGAAATGAATATAAGGCAACAATACAAGGGTTTTTGGCCTTTAAAAATTTGAAAAGTTGTTAGAAAATTATTTTTAAACTTTGTCGTATGGCTAGACTCTATCCTGTGCTGTAAATAATTAGATAAATTTTTACTATATGTTTCCTGGTCCCATCAGATTCTTTCTCAGGCTTAATAATTCACTGTTCTTTTTACTTGATGAATAAAGTACAAGGAAGAAAATCTTATTGATACCGTAAATTGTGCCACATTAGACACATAATTAATGTGGAAACGCTCATGATTAAAAATAGCAAGCTGGGAACTCATTAATCAAGCTGATTATTATTTTTTCTCAGGGATAACAATAATAACCAAATTTACTGTGTGGAATAGCTGATATTTAGAGAGGATTGTTTCATATTAGATGGTATCATTAGGTCCTTAACTGCTTATCTAAATAAGCACATTTATACAATATATGTAAATTAAGAGGAAAATTTTAGTTATGCAAGAATATATTGAATACTGTAAATATGTGTTAAACTGACATTTAGCATTTTAATGAATTCCTGAGCTATTGCTGATAAATGGTACTGTGCAATAATGCTGTTCCTGGTCAGGCAGCTCTTGCCTTTGGAAAACTGCCAAGCCTTGGCAGATTTAATATATCACAAAGCACCATCTCAGATTTATAACTACTGTGTTGTCAAATGAGAAGCCAGGAGGCACCGGTGGCCAAACTTCTGTGTGACAGGATGCATTGCACTCCACCCTCCTTGACCCTGAGCCTCTCACATAATAGATTAAGTTTAAAGAAGAATTAATGAGGTTACTCTCTTTGTTTAGCTATAGTATCGAAACTGTAGCCTGATTTGTTCTTAAACTTTTTTGGTCACATCATGGCTTAGTATTTCATGAGCTGGATGTAACCATGGGTTACAGCCTTTCAGTTCAGTTCAATTCAGTCGCTCAGTCGTGTCCGACTCTTTGCGACCCCATGAACCGCAGCACACCAGGCCTACCTGTCCATCACCAACTCCCGGCGTCTACCCAAACCCATGTCCATCGAGTCGGTGATGCCATTCAGCCATCTCATCCTCTGTCGTCCCCTTCTCCTCCTGCCCCCAATCCTTCCCAGCCTTTAGCCACAGCAATTTGAATATCTGTAAAGGACTCTCTGTTCAACTTAGTAGGAAAATAAGTTTTAATTACCAGTTTGTGTGAGTTCATTTCTAATGCTGTTCATACAATGTCACGTTTTAACATCTAACATTTTGCTTGACATTTGGTTTACAGTTTCATATCAATGCCAGCTACCCCCGAATATGGAACATGCCACAGACATGGCAGTGTGAATTAGAGGTTTATAAAGCCACCTACCACTTCATCTTTGCACAGAAGAATTTCTTTACAGGTAATTTTCTAATAAGTAAAAGTACAGTGAGATTTATCAGAGTGAATTTGTTTATATTAAGTTTTGCTTTTAGATTCAACTTAGGGATTTAATGACACAATTCATACTTTTTTACTTCTTTTGGGGCTGAAATTATTAGAGGAAAAATTTAAATATATATGTTCCGTGCTGTCTTTTAACCCATAGAAGGAAACTGTGAACCCAAAATTGACCTTGGAAGGAAGTGCAAGAATTCATTTTTGTATCACTCTAATGGGGGAGGTTAGATGGGGAAGATAAATTGGTTTTTTCTTCTTTATGAATTAAGCATCATAGTGGATTTATTATTTTGTTTTAATTATTGTAATCCACAGACAATATATTCACATAGTCAAACATGTTTTTGTATTCAGAGCCCCTATTTAACTCCTTTCTGTTGATGTATATAATTGAATTGATACTATCGTTAGTTGGAAAAATTCTTTTATTTCTTGCAACATGTTATGACAGCTACTTATTACATTTTATGAGTATGGGAACGTGTAGTCTTAGTCTTTGAATAACATAAATGTTTAATCACTACAGTAATTTAAATTATTACATAAAAATAAGCATCCTTTTAGCCTTTCTATAAGAAGTTTAAGCAAACAGAATCAGTCTGCTTTTCCAGGATCAGTGGCTACCCCAGAGTTTTTAATATTTGTTTGACTGATTGCTACATTTATCCATTTGTTTGTCCACCCCCAAGTTGTTTATTTGTGGGTATGGCAATGATTTAAGATATGCATAGGTAGTCTTGTTGTGACATTATTTACTCTCAATATGATGTGGGCCAAATTGTTTAATTGTTTAAGCTTCAGTTCCTTATCTTTGAAATAGAGATGAGTTACATGATTCTTCTTCAGGATTCAGGTTTCAAGGCCTCAGTAGTAGAAACTTTGACAGAGTCCTGGAAGGTTAAACTTTTGTCAGTGAAGCTGGACATTTAAAACTTAATTCAGGTTTATGAAAAAAAATAATATCTAAAACTTAGTGTGTATTAGTGTCTGTCTCTATTTTAAAGTAGTTTCACATATTAAATCCTTAACCCCCTGTAATAACTCTGAGGTCAGTTTTGTTATCATTATTTTACAGAAGAGGGTAGTCAGTTACAGAGTGATTAAGCAAGCAATTTGTCCAGGTTTAGGTTGACCAGGTCAAGGTCAAGTTAGGATTCCAACCCAATAGTCTGGCCCAAGAACCTGTTTTTATATAAATAACTTCTTTTCCTTCTCACTTAATATTTTGTCATTTCTAACTTTGCTAATCTTTTGTAGTAGATTCTAGTTTCTTTATTTTTAGATTTTTTAGATTATAAATTATTTAATTTATTTCAACTTAAAGAAAAAAGCCAACATTTTCAAGCGTATTATATTTTACATTGTGTTTCCTCCAGATTTCACAATCTCAGACTTTAGTAATGCTAAGAATAGTTAGATAGAAGTAGAAATTTCTCAAGATTTAAAGTTTATTTTGTAGCAGTGCTTACATTTAGACTGAATATTTTATTAGTTAAACAAGTACTCATTTCCTAAATTATAATTGTGTTTTTCTTAAATCATTTTCTTTCTCTAACTCTAATCTTTATGCTCCTCCCTGTTGAAATTCACTTTTTGAGTTATTTTTTTCTAAAATTGATTTGGAGAAATTTTTAAAAAAGTAGAAAGTGAAGTAAGCCAGAAGGAAAAAAAAAATACAGTATACCAACGCATATATATGGAATTTAGAAAGATGGTAACAAGAACCCTGCATGCGAGACAGCAAAAGGAACGCAGATGTATAGAACAGACTCGTGGACTCTGTGGAAGAGGGCAAGGGTGGGATGATATGGGAGAATGGCATTGAAACATGTTAATTATCATATGTGAAATCAATCGCCAGCCCAGGGCTGATGCTCGGGACTGGTGCACCGGTATGACCCATGGGGAGGGAATCGGGAGGGAGGAGGGAGGGGGTTTCTGGAGGGGGAGCATATGTAAACCCATGGCGGTTTCATGTCATTGTATGGCAAAACCAACACAATAAAGTAAAGAAAATTAAAAAAAAAAAAAGTATCAGTATGGAACCAAATTAAGAACTCTTAAGAGTTACAGTACATCGTACACTTCTTTTGTACTGAATATACCAGGCACCGTGGTAGATGGAATTGAGTATTATATATACTGCATCTGTTCTCAGCCTGTGTGACTGTTACTTCTGATACAGTGTGCTTTGGGATGGGGGGAGGACTATAAAAAATAGTTTTCCCTATATTAAAGAAACTTAATCAGAAACTTGGTTCAAACTTCAAAAAAAAAAATGTAGAAAGGTACAAAGCTTAAGTTCTCATTTCCCGGATTTAACAACTGTAATATTTAGATATATAACTTCTGAAATCTTTCTGCTGCTGTGTGCATGCTCAGTAGTGTCTTACTCTTTGTGACCCCATGGACTAGTAACCTACCAGGCAACTCTGTTGATGGGATTTTCCAGGCAAGAACACTGGAGTGGGTTGCCATTTCTTCCTCCAGGGGATATTTCCAACCCAGGGATCGGACCTGCGTCACCTGCATTGACAAGATTCTTTGCCACTGCACCATCTAGGAAACACCCAGAAATCTTTCTAGAGTCCTTTAAAAACTTTTTTATTCTTTAAAAAAGATACTGTCAGAGTAATATTAGTCTAATCTTGGAGAAAACAGACTTGGTCATAGTTTTTGAATTGCTTTTCTCTTTTCTTAGTTTTACATTTCTTTATTGACAGATTTTTGCAGAAAATAAGTATCTATTTGTATGTCTCAAGAACCGTTCTCACGTTAGTTATTAGTGAGATAAAATTGTTCATAAGCAATTTCAAAGTGAGACAAAGATCACTTCATGATAAAAACAATATAGAGCTGCCTCAGGAATGAAAGATACAAAACAAAGGCAGAAGTAAAGTCTTTACTGGCAATAGTGAAATTGACTTACCTTTACTCTAAGAGAAGAACATAACATTACAACAATATTACAATCCCAGTACCACTTGATGGATATTTTATAGGGTGTAGCTTTCCTGGTAGCTCAGTTGGTAGAGTATCCACCTGCAATGCAGGAGACCCCAGTTTGATTCCTGGGTTGGGAAGATCTCACTGGAGAAGGGATAGGCTACCCACTCCAGTATTCTTGGGCCTCTCTGGTGACTCAGCTGGTAAAGAATCCACCTGCAATGTGGGAGACCTGTATTCAATCCCTGTGTTTGGAAGATCCCCGGAGAAGAGAACGGCTATCTACTCCAGTATTCTGGCCTGGAGAATTCCATGGACTACATACAGTCTGAGGGATAGCAGAGAGTCGGACACGACTGAGCAACTTTTGCTGGCCTAACAACTTAACTATAAAGTGAGTTATAAATGACTTTTTTTCCAGACTAACATTTAGATTACCAACTTCACAACTTTTTTTTTCAAATCCCAATATTTGTTGATACATGTTTTACAGTTTGGTCCATTACCATTGAAAAAAATTCCATGTATATTTGAAATGAATGTAGTTAATAAATGTCCTATTAGTTCATGTTTAGCTGAATTTTTCAAATATTCTCTATATTTACTGATTTTTAGTATGCTTGACTTACTAATAATTAACCATCTAAAAACTTCCTGCTTCCTTTTTCTGGTAAATTTATTTGGTAAAACCAGCTGGTAATAAGAGCATTTTTTTGGTTTAAAGAAAAATACATATTGGAAATAGTTTTTGAGGTTCCTAATAAAGATATTTTGTTACCATAGTTTTTAATATTTATCAGTAAAGATGTTGTGGAAGCTGGTGGGGAAACTATACTGCAGAATATATTGAAATTGTAGATAATATACTTGAAAAACTTGTAAGACATTAAAATAGAAATTGACTAATAACTATAAAATTACATTGGTTTCCTTAGATTAGTAGATCCTTTGAATTTGTGTTTATTTCACTAGCAATTAAATTTCAGCCTTTTAAGTAGTAGCATCAAGTAAATAAATGTAACCACTATAAGCTGAGAGTCTCTTATGAATAATGATTCAAAACAAATAATAAACCATGATCTCAACCTGCAGAAAATTATGAGGGTATTGGGACAGGTTAGCTGTGAAGCCTGAGCCCACCTTCAGGCAAGGGAGTCTTGGCTGCAGGCCCCCTCCTGGGCATGGAGGGCAGTGTGTGGTTCCTGTTGGTCAAGGAGAAGGCAGGCTGGGGGCTTAAAGCCAGGAGCAAAGGGGACTTAGCTGCGGCGTCTGTCACCCCCATCCCCTGGCCTCCCTCAGTTCCCCACACTTATGTCCTTCCTTCCTCTCTGTCTGACTCTGTCCCTTCCTTATAGCCCAGCCTGGATCCATCCCCATGACCTATTTGCACCCTCCCACTTCTCCCCTGACCACTGCCCTCCCCCTGCAGCCACCCCCTCTTCTACATATGTGACCCGCTTCACTCTTATCTGGGGTCTCACCTATAGTGAATCTCCAGCTTTCTGCTGTAGTCTAACTTCAAGCCCTTCTGCTGTCGTCTAACCTCTGAACTTTCCACTGTGGTCATACCCTTGACCTGCAGTCTGACATCCAGCCTTCTCCTGTACTTTGACCTCTCACCCTCCCACAGCAGCTTCACTGCCCTTATGGTTTAACATCCAACCATTCCAGTGGTCCAAGGTCCACCCTAGAACTCTCCCTTGATATTTAATCTCCAACTAATGTGGTCTAGATTTCCCCGATGGCTCAGCAGTTAAAGAATCCATCTGCAATGCAGAGGAGACAGGAGACGCAGGTTCGATCCCTGGGTTGGGAAGATCCCCTGGAGAAGGAAATGGCAACCCACTCCAGTATTCGTGCCTGAAAAATCCCATGGACAGACAAGCCTGGCAAGCTACGGTCCAAAGGGTTGCAAAGATTGAGACATGACTGAGCAACTAAGCACATCGCTCATGTGCATTTCTTTATCAATCTCAAGTATATTGC
Organism: Antilocapra americana; assembly: GCA_007570785.1. NCBI lineage: Eukaryota > Metazoa > Chordata > Mammalia > Artiodactyla > Antilocapridae > Antilocapra > Antilocapra americana. The sequence goes on from ML663006.1 coordinate 23,807,618, forward strand.
ACAAGCATGAATTGTGACTCTAACAAGTACATGTAAGATATGAATACAGAGGAAATCACCATGATCTGAAGGCAATTAGAGAAAGTAAGGAAGGGCGTTAAGATCTGAAGTGATCATTGTAAATGAACTCAGTAACATTAATGAAAATTTGCATAGTGTTTTCATAAAGCATTCCAAAGCATATTCATTTTTATCACCTTCACAACTCTGAAAAGAGACAGCTGTTACTGTTATCCCGGAGTTAATGGTGAGGAGGTTGAAGAAACATTCAACAACTTGGAGGCAGAAGGCAATAAGTGGGAGAGACATTTAAGAACAGTTTTTTGACTGTAGACCCTAGTTCTCTCTGTGTGGTCATGCTGTTGTTAAAGGTGGTTAGCATTTTCCTTAACAAAGAGGTTACCAAAGAGTGTTTATTTTAGAAGGGATGAATAATTTGAGTAAAAGTGCAGAACCAAGCATGTTTGTGAGGGAAAAACAACTTGATGAGTGATAGATTTTGTATTATGTAGTTGGTTAATTCCAGAGTTGACGTTTGGGCACCTCCTGAGTGCTGACCATTGTGTTAAAGCTAGTGGTGATGCAGTCAGGATAGTTAGGTATGATAGTTTATAGAAATAAAATTTTAGAAGTAAGCATGGATACTGTAAAATATGAATTACTGGGATTGCTTGTTAAAAGAAATAAAAATATTTAAAATAAAGTAAAATTAAGTGGAATTTTCCTTTCTCTAGTCTCAGAATAGGTTAATTGGCCATATGCCTTTTATTGCTAATATATTAAAACTCTGCATCTTATTAATATTAATTTGTATTGAAACTTGATATTAAATTATTTTGTCATTTTCCCAAGAGAGGATTTAATATATGTGTACAAGTATCTGTGTATTGCAGTTATTTTTAAAATGAGTTCATATGATATTTGACTTCTGATTTCTTTACTGAATCTAATATTTCTCCTTTAAAGATATCCTTTAAAATTCAAGGAAAATGACTAAATGTTTAATTATTTTTGCCTATTATTTTTCTTAAAATATCTTTCATAAGTGCTATCATTCATGTGCTATCTTGTGACAGTTTCTATGCTAAAAGTTAACTTATTGTTCCCTAAATTCTCACAATAAGTCTGTGCAGTTGTCCCCATTTTGTTAAAGAGGAGACCAGTAGAATTTCAGTCATTTGTTCAAGATTATTTAACTGGTAAAATGATAAGCCAGAATATAAACCCAGGACTATCTGGTTGTTAAGAGTTTGTGTTATAAAATAGTACCTGCTTCTCTCTATCAGATAGATACACAAAGTTCTGATTTTGTAGCACTGTATTATGTACTGAGTATACAAAGAAGAGCTTGACAGTGCAAAGAAGAGCTTGACACCTTTAGGAGGATACGATTTATTGAAGAATGTGATTCCTGCAAATGATGTGAATGCCAGAAGGAAAAGCACTGTGATACAATAGGGCTAACATCTTTATAGAGTATAAAGAGCTTTTGTCTGTTGGGGTTAAAAAAATATTTAAATATGAAAGGATATGCAGGCAAAGTGTATGAACACAATTTTGAAAAGCAGCAATTAAAGCATCTGAAGCAGCAGTACAATAAATCAGCAGTCAGTAAAGCTGATTGACTGTAACTCTAAGGCCAAGCCTTTGCTTTGCTCACATTGTATTCCCAGGGTCTAGAACAGAGTGTGCACACAGAGGACATTCTGTAGATATTTGTTTTGTGAATAAAGTGACATGAAAAAATGTTCAACCCTCCTTGTAATTAAAAAATTCCGTTAAACTGAGATATCATTTTTATTTGTCAGTTATCAAGCTGCATCACCCAGCTGCCATCAAAAAAAATAAAAATAGGTAGAAAGAAATATAATGCAGGAGCAGGTGCAGTGAAATAGATAGTTGACCATACATTTTTAATAATATAAATCGATCTACTACTTTTGGAAAGCAGTTTGTGATTTATTATTGCTTAGTCACTCAGCCGTGTTCAACTCTTTGCGACCCTATGGACTGTAGCTCTCCAGGTGCCTCTGTTCACAGGATTTCCCAGGAAAGAATACTAGAGTGGGTTCACATTTCCTTCTCTAGGGGATCTTCCTGACCTGGGAATCGGACCTGTGTCTCCTGCATCTCCTGCATTGGCAGGTAGATTCTATACCACTGAGCCAGCTGGGAAGTCCTTGTGATTTATAATAGCCTTAAAAAAATTCATTAACTTTGACCTAGCAAATCTACTTTTGAAGTCTGTCCTGACAAAATAATTCTGAATATGTAAAATACCTTGATGGAAATATATGCAATAACATTATCTACAACAAAAATTTGAAGAAAGTCTAAATATCCAAGTACAGTAAATAGTTAAATAAACCTTTGCAGATCTTTTTAATGAATTATCATTAAAATCTTTGTTACTGTCTATTACATAGCATGGCAAAATTTTGAGTTCAGTGAAAAAAGTAATACATAAGATATGTGCATCTAGGATAGTGTAAAAATTTACATAGATAAAAAACTAGAATGAGATATGTCCACAATATTAGATATTTGAGTAGCAGAATATCAGGTGATCTTCTTCCTATTTTATCTTCTTAAGTTTCTTAAGATATAATAGATATATGAAATACATAAAATTTTATCTGTAACTGTGATTAGTAAGTAAGCATTTTTACTGTCAAACTGTTTCTTATTGTTGTACTTCAATTGCTAAGTCATTTCCAACTCTTTGCAAACCCATGAACTGCAGCACATCAGGCTTTTCTGTCCTTCACTATCTCCCTGACTTTATTCAAACTCATGTCTGTTGAGTCAGTGATGCCATCTCATCCTTTGTCGCCCCCTTCTCCTCTTGCCCTCAGTCTTTCCCAGCATCAGGGTCTTTTCCAATGAGTCAGCTCTTCGCATCAAGTGGTCAAAGTATTGGAGCTTCAGTTTCAGCATTAGACCTTCCAGTGAATATTCAGGATTAATTTTTCTTTAGGAGTGACTGTTTTGATCTCGTTGCTGTCCAAGGGACTCTCAAGAGTCTTCTCCAACACCACAGTTTGAAAGTGTCAGTTCTTCGGCACTCAGCCTTCTTTATGGTTCAACTCTCACATCTGTACATGACAACTGGAAAAACCATAGCTTTGACTATACTGACCTTTGTCAGCAAAGTAACGTCTCTGCTTTATAATACATTGTCTATGTTTGTCATATTTATTCTTCAAAGGAGCAAGTGTTTTTTAATTTAATGGCTTCAGTCACCATCTGCATTGATTTTGGAGCCAAGGGAAATGAAATCTGACACTGTTCCCACATTTTCTCCATCTGTTTGCCATGATCTTAGTTTTTTGAATGTTGAGTTTTGAGCCAGCTTTTTCAGTCTCCTCTCTCACCTTCAGCATGAGGCTCTTTAGTTCCTCTTCACTTTCTGTCATTAAAATAGTATCATCTGCATAACTGAGGTTGTTGATAATTCTTCTGCAGTCTAAATTTAGCTCCATCTTAATCACCTTTTAATATTTTTGTATAAAAATTCTTTTTAGTTACAATTGAAAACATCATTTTTGATGTTAGAATATTTTTATTTTGTTTTCTGAATTTCAGTTAATTGTACATTTTGTCTCCTACCCCAATAATTTTAGATTTAATTCAAGACTGGTCAAGTGATAGTGCGCCAGACATTTTTTCATTTGTTCCATATACATGGAATTTTAAAATAATGTTTCATCAATTTGAAATGATTTGGGCAGCTAATCAGCACAACTGGATTGACTGTTCCACTAAACAACAGGAAAATGGTAGGTACTTTTAAAAAATTAGGTTAAATATTCTGTTCATTAAGAAAAATATCAACAAAGAAAATTGGTTTTGATTTTGTAGTTTTAATAGATACTAAAATTGATCTTTTTTTGCATTGTCTTGTGAGTCTCTCAGAGAACTATTTCAGAATTCATATTGAACTAAGCAGTTAAGTTTAATTTTGTTTAGGTATGTATTTAAGGCAGTTTTTATTTGAAATTTTTTTTTGGAAATTTAATTTCTTCTCATTTTTTGCAGTGTACCTGGCAGCCTGTGGGGAAACACTAAACATTGATTTTTCTTTGCCTTTTACGGACTTTGTTCCAGCTACATGTAATACCAAGTTCTCTTTAAAAGTATGTATAATTGGATGCATTGTTTGTTCCATAAGGTTTATTTGTAAGTTTGATTCCCTGGCACTTATCTTTATTCTCTCCTGACCATTCTGTTGGCAGCCTGCAGTATTTTGGTTTTCCTCCACTGTTCACAACTTTAGTGTCACAGAATTGCCCCTTTTTTTTGGTCATTAATTTCAATATTCTGCCATTCCTGTAAATTCCCTAAGTTCCCCTAAGAAGTTGGACAATAATTTGAAAACATTTGTACTCCAGTATTCATGGCAGCATTATTTATAGTAGCTAGGATATGGAAGCAACCTTAGTGCCCATTGACAGATGAATGATTGTGGATGAAGAAAATGTGGTGTGTATATACTCACTGGAGTATTACTCAGCCTTTGAAAAGAACGAGATCTTGCCATTTGTGACATAGATGACCTAGAAGGAGTATTATGCTTAGTGAAATAAGTCAGACAGAGAAAGACAAATACTGTATGTTTTCACTTATATTTGGAATCTAAAGAACAAAACAGATGAATGAATAAAACAGAAAGAGACTCTCAGATACAAAAACCAAACTAGTGGTTACTAGAAGGGGGAGGGGTGAAATAGGTGAAGGAGATTAAAAGGTACAAATTACCAGTTAATAAATAAATAGGTCACAGAGATGTAATGTAGAGCACAGGGAATATAATCAGTATCTTGTCATAACTTTGTATAATGTATAATCCATAAAAGCATCAAATCACGGTGTTATACTAAAATGAGTATATTGAATGATATTGTAATTAACTGTACTTAAGTTAAAAAGAAGTTGGCTGATGAAAAAAAATTCCTGAGTCAATTATTTTGTTAGAGCTTATTTCTAACCTCTGTGACTAATCTTTATTTTCTCTTAAGAATTTATTATAGCTCTAATGTTTTACTGAGTCTGTGAACTAGATTTTACATTTTTTTGTACAGTTGACCCTTGAATAGTCTGGGGATTGGGGTGCTGACTCTCCCTGCCATCAAAAAATTCATGGGCAACTTAGATTCATGGTTCTCCTTAGATCCTCCATGTCCTTGGTTCCTCTGTATCCAAGGTTCAGCATCTACAGATTCAACCAACTGCAGATTGTATAGCAGTGTAGTATTTACCATTGAAAGAAATCCACGTGTAAGTGGACTTGTGCATTCACACCTGTATTATTCAAGGGTCAGCAGTATTTCATTTCTAATTGTACCCATGAATTCAGGGAATAAACACGAGGACACTTCTTCCTTTTATCCAAAAGCCAGCTCTTAGGAGTTCAAAATTCATGGTACATCTAGTTTTAAGGTATATACAATCAACAGTAGTTGTAGTATTGATGGAGGTTATGTTGGTAAAAAATAGAAACAATAGTACGAGCAGCCAGCACTTTTTAACATCTTCTTAGTGCCAGACACTATTCCAATTGCTTTATGTATAGTAACTCAAATTCTCAGAACAACCTTCTTGAAGTAGTTGTTATGTACATTTATGGAATAGGAAACGGAGGAGGCTAGTTTATGTAACTTGTCTTTAGCTAGTGAGTGGCTAAGTTGGAATTTGGACCCAGGCAGTAAAGCTTACTGTGCTGCCTGTTAAGAAACCAGGCATCAAGATGAGCAAAGATTAGGGCACCTGTAAGGGAAAAAAGTAAAACTCAGTGAAGATCCTTTGATATAATTCTTAAAAGCCAGTTGAGGAACCAAGACTTACTAAATATAGAAAATCATATTTTTTAAATTAATGAAAATATTGAATGTATTCCATCTGAGCTTATATTAGATAATTTTAGTTTGTTTTTTTTAAACTGAATTATATGTGAAATATCCAAGGAAACCTTCTTACTGTTTCTAAAAATTTTGCAGTTTGTTTCCCTGATTTTTTTCTTGACTTTCTAAGCAGAATTTCAGATAATGTAAAAAATCTTATTCCAGTTGCTTACCTGACTATTCAGTGTAAATTTGCAGTTTCAGGTTTATTTTTTGTTGAATTTATTCTTAAGCTTATTACAGACAGACTTGCTTGTAGATGGTATTCTAACAAACTTCTGTACCTGTTTTATTACTTTGGGTTATTATAAATTGTTTTTTAGGGTGAAGATGTTGACCTTCATTTGTTTCTACCAGATTGCCACCCTAGTAAATACTCGTTATTTATGCTGGTAAAGAATTGCCACCCCAATAAAATGACTCATGATACTGGTATTCCTGCTGAATGTCAAAGTGGCCAGAAAACAGTTAAACCAAAATGGCGGAACATTACTCAAGAAAAGTAAGTATTTAATATTAGTGATTTAAGTATTTTGTGCTAATGTGGAGAAATTATGCTTTCAGTTCTTTCAGAGAATAATAGTAATATTTGCTTATATGTTACTGGTGTCTAAATACAATTAAAGGAATAAGTACCTGACTAGAAACTTTATTTTTTACTCTTCAAAGGGCTGGTTGGGTTGAATGCTGGACTGTCCCAAGTGTCATGCTTACAATTGATTATACATGGCATCCAATTTATCCACAAAAAGCAGATGAACAGCTGAAACAGTCATGTAAGTGTCTCTGTGTAATCTGGGTCTTAAAATATCAAAATTGATAAACATCAAGGATACGAAGAAGAAATTAAAACTTTTTGGAAATGCATTTATTCTTTTGACATAAGTATGCATTTCAGGTCTTTTAAGATTTTTAGTATAACTTTCTTGGGGCATTTGCTATATATCAGTTAATAGGCCAAGCTGTTCCTTGGTTTACTTTATCTCTTTTAATTCTTAGAGCAACTCTGTGAAATAGATATAAGATTATTGTCATTGTAGAGTTGAGGAAATATGCTCAGAGAGAAGAGTAATTTTCTCAAGGTCTCGTGGGCAGAGCTGGAGTATGAAATCAGGTATATGTACATCTATAGATACGAGTGCTTGATTTTGTAAAGTGTTAGTTTCCTTAATGCATTTTGACAGCTGTCATATTATTTATAGTTTCCCTGAGGCTTAAGTGCAGCTTTATTTGGGTTCAAAATGGAATTAGAGTCTAGTGAAAATATTTTCTTTGTATTTTTCCAGTAAGTTAAGTATTAAAGAATAGTTTTTATAACTTTCTTATATATAGATCTTGATAATGCCACAGTGCATTTGTAAAGCTGTTTATGTGAAAATAGCTTTATAGTTTAATGTCCAAGTATAGTTAGAGCCTAGTTCTGACCCAGCTTTACTGTATATTGCCAGAACTTGATGAGAATATTGCCTTTGTTAATGAAAACTTTTTTATTGATTCTTTGTAGTAGTAATAATAAAAGGTGGAGATTTATTTGGAGCTCTTTCTGGATTTGTGTATTTTTATATATATTTCAATGAAGTCTGTTCTTTATTGCATTCTTTATTATTAGTCTTTCAGTTTTGTTTTCATTATATACTGGAGACATTTTATCAGTGTTAGTTGCTTTCATATTTACAAAACAGAATTTTCTAGTGAATAGTTCCTTAAAGAACTTTTAAGAGATCCTTTTCCCCCTTTCCACTCAAACATTATTCTTTTTTTCCCCTCAATTTATTCCAGTGTCAGAAATGGAAGAAACGATGCTATCTGTGTTAAGGCCATCTCAGAAAACAGACAGAGTTGTTTCTTCTCCCTCTACTTCTTCACGTCCTCCAATTGATCCCTCAGAACTGCCACCTGATAAACTTCATGTAGAAATGGAACTTTCTCCAGATTCTCAGATAACTCTCTATGGACCTCTGTTAAATGCCTTTCTGTGTATTAAGGTAAGATTTTTTAAAGAATGTACATATTTTTAAATGTAGGAAAAGCATTTAACCATCTAATTGATATTGAGACCATTTAAAATGGCCAGTTTTATGATTTAAAACATTTAGGATATATGTTGACGGAACTTGTGGTGTTAGACTCAGTTATAAAATTATTTGTTAAAAATAGTGTTAAAAACTCTTCAGTTTAGCACTTTTTTGAGAAGTTAGTGTATTCTAGGAATTCTGTGCTAGTTGCTAGAGATCAGTGATAGAGCATCTGTTGCTAAGAAGATAGGCTGGAGGATTATAGCAGAATAGATCTGTACATGGACAGTTTTAACATATTGTAATTAATGTGGCAGCAGAAGTAGAAAAGAACTTGGTTATCTGAGGATATTTGTACCAGGAAAAGGCTACTTCAAGTTGAGTTCATTAAACACCAACAACTTTACTTCATGGTAAAATAATAAGCAAAGAGTTATTTGGAGCTCTCTCTTGAAAATTGAAGCAAATATGTGAAAATGAATTCATTTCAGAGTAGGACAAATTTAGGCTCTGAAGAAATACGCACTGCTTCTTTGAGCAAAGACCAAATCAAGTGTTGATTCATTTTGATCATTTTTCCAGTAAGATGTATAATACTGTATAATATGACAATACTTAAGGGTTGCTGTCTGTAGCATGTTTATGGAGAGAAGCTATTTTAAGAAAAATATTTGAGCATTTTTTCAGTTTTTTAGACTCTACTTTTATTCTTTTGATACTCAAATCATGCTTTTAAAAATATGCCAACAAAACGTCACTAATTTTTGTTGATTTACTCTTTTTTATAGGTGACTTCTCTAGGCCATCCAAATTTTCACTTATCATTGATATTTTATCTGTGATTTGAGCAGTTATCCAGAATCACATTCAATGACTTCATGAAATTTTTCGTTTTTCCAGGATTTTGCAAATTCACTTTGCTTCAGATTTTCATTGTATTCTTGGATATCTACTACATCTGATAATCAAAGAGAGAAGAACTGACCAAATTTTACCAATCATGAGCAGTAGAGCTAGTTGTGGCATGGGTGTTTGTGTGAATCGGACTCTGCCAGTGCTTACTTATTTGCTTCCTTTTGTAATTTCACAATTGCAGAGGTTTGGATATTGAAGGCTTAACTAACAAGGAATCCTTTAATATACAGTAACAGGAAAAGTTAATTCTGCAAAAGGTCTCTGGTGATTAAGATTGGCCTGGAATGGACCATCAAGGTTGATTAACAAAGGCTCTCTAAAAGAAATGATAGCTGAATAAAGTTTGAAATTTTTTAAAGTCTCAATATTTGATTTCCTTTATTTATTAAAAACTGCCATAGAGCATTAGATGATGCAATTTAAAGTAAAAGATGCAAGGGAAAATGTGTTTAATATTTTTGGAAACCTATGGTTTCTGTTTGCCTTTTCTTTCCTTAAGGTTTTAGAGGTTCTTAAAGGAATAAAGGAGTAATTCCTCAGATTCAAAGGGATGAAACACACACAAACAGAGTTTTTTTCTCTCGTGACCATTTTGTGGCCTAAAATATTCTACAAATATTTCTCTCAGTATCTTATTTTCTTGGCATTACCTGTGAATATCTATAAAGAATCCAAAATTGAAGAGGCTGAATTTTATTTTAATTTAAATATAAGCAGTGATTTAGTTACCAGGTATAGGTGGTTGTATTGATACAATACCAGTTTTGAATACTACTAAATAAGTATTAACTGGTTTTGCATTACCACATGTATATTGAACCTCAGTTGTTTTAACTAAAAAATTCCATAGTTGTACATAAACAAAAATAAGAACAAAGAGCATAGAGAAAGAAAGATATACCTTTACTTTAAATTTCTTTGTAAATTCTATACCTATGTTAGTAGCTTATTATGTTTTGATGCAGACTCTGCATTACAGATTTTATAACAACTTTTTATTCGTGTCAAAAGTTTATTACACTTAATATTAGTACTCACATTCATCATGTTAATTCAGAACTTGTATGAATATCTACTGAAACAAAAATTTTTAAGTTTTGACACATTTTATAAAATAATTTATAATCCAGTGAACTCTCCTCTTCCATTTATTAAGAATATATAAAGCGTAGCTGTTTTTTGTTTTTGCCTCAGTGTCATGCTGACTTGGAGTTGTTACCTATCTAAAGTGTCTCTATTACTTTTTTTTTCTCTTTAGTTTTAACTTATGTTTTATTTAGTATCAGTGTTAGAACTTGAAAGCTTTTTGGATGTTTTATCTTGTTTTCATTTTAGGAAATAGACTAATACTCTAAAATAGGATAAGAAAATGCTTAGTTTACAAATTTCAGGCTCCAAGGTGAAACATTATTATTACGTATCTCTTTTGATAGCATTTTATTCTTAATATTTATAGGAAAACTACTTTGGGGAAGATGACATGTACATGGATTTTGAGGAGGTTATTTCAAGTCCCGTTCTGTCCCTGTCAACATCATCCAGTTCTGGATGGACTGCTGTTGGGATGGAAAATGACAAAAAAGAAAATGAAAGTTCAGCAAAGTCAATTCATCCACTTACCTTGCGTCCTTGGGATATTACTGTACTTGTTAATTTGTACAAAGTTCATGGACGTCTTCCTGTTGTAAGTGTTTGCATATCAAAACAATTGAGTCTATTATGAAATCCACCTAGCATAGGAAGTGATTCGTATGTGCACATACTTACATAAAATAATTCAGATTCAAAATTGTTCTGTATTTATCCTTTTATCTTTATAAAGCTAGTGTATTATTTTCTTACTCACTTGATCATTGATAATTTTCCTATTTTTCTTCTTTCACTTTAGCTCCTTCTTTGCTGTTTTGTATAACTTTAGAATATTTTGCTATGTTGTTGAGTTGCTAGATTTACAGTAAAGCCTGATGGGTATTGTAGGACTTCACACTTAGTCTTTATCTCTGACTCTAGACCAGTTTGGGACCCTTTGGTGAAACTATACAAAATCATGATTCAGGCTTGATCCTGGAGGTTGAATTGTGTCACAGGTTTGGATTCTCCATAGTATCCTGATTTACTCTAAAGACAACCCTTGGGCCTGTTGGGGCTGACTTGAAATGAGATTGTATTGCCCAAAGAACCCGTGGCCATTGGAGCCAGGCCAGATGGGGAGAGAGTGGCCCCTGGAGCATTGTGTTGGGTCCATGTTATGTTCCTAGGGTCGCACAGGAGAGAAATCAGCTCTGGTGCTTAGTTAACCTAAGGTCTTTTTCTGGGATACAGAATAGTTATTTTTGTCAGTAAGCACCATTCTTCCTTTTGAAAAAGAATGAAAATTTTTTAATTGTATAAGTGTAATTTTTATTTTTCTGTACGTCCTTGGTCTTTAATTTTTCTATATATTGATTGTGGTTTTTGCTTGACTTTAGCATGGAACTACTGATGGTCCTGAATGCCCTACAGCTTTTTTGGAAAGACTGTGTTTTGAGATGAAAAAAGGATTTAGGGAGACCATGCTGCAACTTGTCCTGTCACCCCTGAATGTGTTTGTCAGTGATAACTATCAGGTAATGTGAAAGTGAGTTGTGGTAGAGACTCAGAAATTTATTGCTACTATTTATGGGGTGAAAACAATGTGTTAACTTCTGTGCATGGACTGTATAGCTCTTTAAATTAGGGATCTTCAGTTTAACTGTGCTAAGCAGTTTTGTATTGTGTGAATTGTTTCAGGAATTTTAGCTTTTCTTTTTTTCCCCTGCTGTTCCTTATTTATGTGATCCCAAACAATTATATACCTATTGTTCTTAGAAGTTGTAAGAAATACTTTCTGACTTTTTTATATGTTTATGAAAGGGTAAAACTAACTGTATAGAATGTCCGTAGATTCTGTTGAAAATCACAACCTAAGTGTTAATATTGTATGTTAATCGCTCAGTCATACCTGACTGTCTGCAACACCATGGACTGTAGCCCGCCAGGCTCCTCTGTCCATGGGACTTCCTAGGCAAGGATACTGGAGTGGATTGCTATTTCCTTCTCCGAGAGATCTTCCCAACCTAGGGACTGAACCCAGGTCTCCTGCATTGCAGGCAGATTCTTTACCATTTGAGCCACCAAAGGAAGTCCAAGTATTAACGTTAACCAGTACCATAAACCATAAATGTTGGTGATGGACAGGGAGGCCAAACATGCTGCAGTCCATGAGGTCACAAAGAGTTGGACACAACTGAGTGACTGAACGGAACTAAATCAGAAATCTTGAAAACATGAGTATCTACATGAACACTGATAAATTCTTTTCATCCAGCGTGCTTACAAGGTACTTTGTTAATACCTTCAAGATATCTCTAAGGCTCTTTTGGAAGAGAACTGGTGACATACATCAAATGGAAATATTTTACATTCCTGAGTACATTATCACTTTATTATTCTTTGTTTAATGCCAATGACTTTTTTTTTGGCATCTACCCCTTCTTTAAGTCTCTTTCCTACTTTTAGCCAAGTGGTGTGCTTTAGAACTGTGATGGATTTTAATGTAAGACAAAGTAAAATTATAGTCAGGGTGATGAATCTGACAGTGAATCATCAACAAATGATAACTCACTATGGATTCTGTGAAGTAACTGACCATCTTATATAAAAGAGCATACTCCTTTGCACTCTTCTGCTATAGCGGGCTTCCCTGGTGGCTCAGCTGCTAAAGGAGCCACCTGTAATGTGGGATACCTGGGTTTGATAAAACTGTGTTATTATAGTGTAGTAGCTAAAACCTAATAGTTAATGTATACTAGTTTTTGCCACAGAACGTGTTTTTTTTTTTTTTAATTGTTTTTGCCATACAATGACATGATATCACCATGGGTTTACATATGCTTCCCCTCCAGAACCCCCCTCCCTCCTCCCTCCCCCCCAGGAAATCTCGCTGCACCAGCCCCAAGCATCAATCCTGGGCTGGCGATTGATTAGACATATGATAATTAACATGTTTCAATGCCCTTCTCCCATATCATCCCACCCTTACCCTCATCCACAAAGTCCACGAGTCTATTCTATACATCTGCGTTCCTTTTGCTGTCTCGCATGTTGGGTTCTCGTTACCGTCTTTCTAAATTCCATATATATGCGTTAATATACTGTATTGTTTTTGCTTCTGGCTTACTTCACTCTGGATAATGGGCTCCAATTTGGTCCATCTGAGTAGAATTTAAAAAACTTTTATTTCAAGAAATTATAGATTTACAGGAGGTTGCAGAGATAGTACAGAGAGTTTCCATGTTTCCTCCATGTTGACCTCATACATAATTATGGTAAAATATCAAAACCAGGAGATTGACATTTGTACAATATGTATGCATAGTTCTATGATATTTCATCATGGGTAGATTTGTGTAACTGCCACCAAAATTAACATGCAGAAGTAGTCTGTGTTCACAAAGCTCTCACCGTGTAACACTTTTATTTTAACTTGTCACTTGAAACCTTAAAAATAACTCTGGTCCTTCTTTCTGTAATTAATGAGTCTTTAAGATTGGTTTTTGTTTTGTTTTGTTTTTTTTTTGAGGGGCAAATGTATAGAAAAGAAGCCCATCTCCTTTTTTCAAATCTCTTGAGGAAATTAATAAAGGTAATAGGGAAATATCTTCTCAGAAAGGCTGATTTCTGAGAATCTTAGAAAAGTAGCTTGATTTTTTGAGTACTTGATGATACTTCAACTTTTATCTTAATTGCTGCATTCTCCCATCCAAGTACTAACCAGGCCCGACCCTGCTTAGCTTCCGAGATCAGACGAGATTGGGCGCATTCAGGGTGGTATGGCCGTAGACTAATCGCTGCATTCTCAAAAGACTGCTGGTTATAAAAAATGTTTTATTTTTATTGTGAGGGACCATATTACCCCTAATTACACAATGATTGGCATACTTGTACAGAGACAGAAGTGTAAAGTGTGATTTATATGGTGATAAGAAGAGAAATTCGTGGAGTAGAGATATCAAGGCAGTAATAGAAGTATTGATACTAGTGACATTTTGTTTCCCAGGTGGCAAACACTTTATAATTCATGCTGAAGACGAGCATAGTCTGTACATATCCTCCAGGAATTTGCTTATCTACTTAATTTGCTTATATTTTGTAGTGCTAGCATTTCTAAGAAAATATTTTTTTCTTCCTATCTTCATATCTGAAGTTTTTGATACTTCTCCCAACTGTCTTCATTCCAGCTTGTGATTTATCCATGCTGGCATTTCTCATAATGTACTCTGCATATAAATTAAATAAGCAGGATGACAGTATACAGCCTTGTCATAGTCGTTTTCCAATTTTGAACCAGTCAGTTGCTCCATGTCTGGTTCTAACAGTTGCTTCTTGACCTGCTTACAGGTTTCTCGGGAGGCAGGTAGGGTAATTGGCTATTCTCATCTCTTTAAGAGTTTTGATAGTTTGTTGTAATCTACACAGTCAAGGATTTTAGTATAGTCAGTGAAACACATGGTTGTTTTTCTGGAATTCTCTTGGCTTTCTCTGCAATCCAACAAATGTTGATAATGTGATCTCTGGTCTTTAGGTAAGAACATGGTAAAACTTGCCTTTTTAAAAGATCTCTGTGGTCTTATAGAGTATGGAGCAGAACAGTGTAAAAGTAAATGCTGGGAGATCCTGGCCAGAGGTTGTATTATTTGAACCAGGGTGATAGCAGGAAGCTGAAAGAAACTCAGTGCATTTGTGAGAGACTGGGAGGTAGATTCTATAAAAATTGGTGACTGATGGGTAGGGCATTACCAACTTACTTGATTCTTTGTTCCTAATAACAATCTGTGAACCTAGTGTTCCATGGAATGCTGTATTTTAGGACATATCCTTTAGTTTTCTGAGTAAGTGTTACAAATTTTCTCTTTGAAATGTTGCTGCTTTTTAGTTATGAGTATATAATTATTCTCTGTTAAGAGGAATCTCTCCTTTTAATATTTATATAATTCTCAAAATCTTTCTGGAAGATGGCTTTCTTTGCTAGTTCCTCATTATGGTCTTAATGGGTCTTTTTTCTTCCATGTTGTTTTCTTCTTTTTGATACTTTAATCTCATGATTCCTGCCTTGTCACAAAAAAGATTGGTCTCTTACATTCCCTGTTAGTCAGAATACTCGTTTCTTTTTATTTATTGAGGCGCCTACCAAAGAGAGGTCTGCATTTTTTTAAGACTTTGCTGTCTTGCTTTGCAGTTGGGCTTTTACAGATAATGTCACTAAAGAAGCTTCACTCAGACTACTTTTATGGATATACGGTTGTGTTAAGAGCTTTGGATCCTAAAGTCTTATTTTCTATATAGCATGTTTTTACCATTTGTCTCTGGGGAAAAAACAACTAGCAATTATAAATGCTGATTTTTTCTTATGCTTCTTATTGTTTTCAGCAGCGACCACCTGTGGATGAAGTACTCAGGGAAGGTCACATCAGTTTGTCAGGTCTCCAACTGAGAGCACATGCTATGTTCTCAGCGGAAGGTCTTCCCTTGGGAAGTGATTCCTTAGAATACGCATGGCTAATTGATGTGCAGGCCGGAAGCCTTACAGCTAAGGTCACAGCACCACAGGTATGTTCTCAGATCTCAGAGTGCTATTTCCTGACTTATTTCGTTTTTCCTTTACTGACCCACCTTTCCAAGAAAAAGTTGTATACCCATTTGAATGTTCATTTTACTTCCACTTGCCACTAAGGATTTTCTTAGTCATGGATGAGTCAGAGACAAGTTTCAGTTTTCTTGGCCACATAAAATTGATGGGTGTAATTTTTAATAGTCCTGTGTAATATTTTCAGGAATTCAAGACTTTCTTTGAGAAGAACTCAGGATGAGAAGTTTCTGGAAATCAGAATATATATTTTATATATTATTAAAATTATATTACTTGACTCTCCACTGTTGGAACAATCTTGTTTTTTCAGTCTGTAGGATAATTTTCTGAGAACTTTACTTTTTTGTGTATTTCTTAGATAGGATTTGAAAGAGGCATTTATAATATTAAGGTAGCATGTTTCTTTACTTGTCATGTCCTAAAGCAAAGTAGCATCATTTGAATCTGCACTTAGTGATATGGATACTGATTTAGAAAAATAACTGAATTTATTGGCAGAAAATCTCGTGTAGAAGACTAGTTGTAATTCCTTTGGATAAATTCTCCTTCCCTCTCACTGTCCCATTTGGTCTTTAGGAGTCTCAGAGGGCTTAAGGGTTGCTGTCAGCCTCCCTGACAAAGGTTTTGCATCCACAGGTTCTGCATCCACAGGTTTAACCAGTCATGGATTCAGCCCACTGCAGATGTGAAGCCTATGGATACAGAGGGCTGACTATAACCCTTAGTTCTAGAAATGAGCCATTGAAATTGAGTGAAATGTCTATATTACTATAAAATTTTAACTGTTAAGAAAAATGTAGTTGAACCTCATTTTCTTGTGTTTCACAGATTTTGCTTTCTGGTTTGTGTGTGTGTTTCCCACAAATTGAAGGTTTGTGGCAATGCTGCATCAAGATAGTCTGTTAGCACCATTTTTCTGACAGCATTTGTTCAATTTATGTATCTGTGTCACATTTTGGTAATTCTTGCACTATTTCAGACTTTTTCACTATTATTGTATTTGTTATGATGATCTGTGATTAGTGATCTTTTATGTTAGTTACTATTTCAAAAGGATCATGGCTCATTGAAGGCTCAGTTTAGCATTTTTTAACAATGAAGTGCCTTTTAATTAAGATATGTAGGTCTTTTTTTTGAAGATATAATGCTGTAGTACACAGGATAGACTACTAGTTACTTGTAAACATAACTTATGTGCACTGGGAAACCAAAATATTTGTGACTCACTTTATTGTGATATTCACAATGTTGCAAATTTACTGTGGTAGTCTCCACAGTATCTGTGAGATATGCCTGTGTTTATAATATGCATTTCATAATTAGTGTTTCAAAAGATTGGAATGTGGTAGACATGTACACACTCAGTTTTTAGTAGAATTATAAAATGAGTGTGAAACATGTAATTTAGAGGTAGGTAGTGGCAACCTGCAGATAAATAAAGACTGTTGTTTGTTGTTGTTTTATTACCGAGTAGTATCTGACTCTTTGCGACCCCATGGACTGTAGTCCACCAGGCTCCTCTGTCCATAGAATTTCCCAGGCAAGAATACTGGAGTGGGTTGCCATTTCCTTCTCCAGGGGATCTTCCTGACCCAGGGATCAAGCTCAGGTATTCTGCCATGGCAGCTGGTCTCTTTACCACTGAGCCATCAGAGTAGATAACTTGTACTGAGTATATCTGAAGGAAATAGTTGAAGGGAAGTAAAAATTAAGATTCTAGAAATAGTAGGAAAATGAGTAGAAACGAAAAGGGATATTTTATATAAAAATGATGGAAATAAACATATAATAATGGGTGAAAACAAATATTTAGTGCTTACATACCTCATAACTATTTTATCTGCCATTTTCTGTCTCTAAATCTATAAGTAAAAACTGAAGCATATAGTAAAACAGCTTGTTCCCTAACAAGCATGTAATGAATCCATGCTGACTCTTCAAGACTGGACACAGTTCTTTTAATCTAAAGATTGCTGGAATCTCAGCTTTTATTAGAAGATGAAGCATTTCTCTTTCTTCTGCACTGAAATCCTGGCATCACTGTTTCTCTCCAGGTTCATGAATGAATCCATTGGTGCTTTTAGTGTTTATTCCATTCTTTGTGTATTTTAAAAGTAAATTCATATTTTCTGAGAGTTTAAATGATGTACTTTTGGTGGGGGCAGGGATAATACAGTGTATATGCCTGGCTCAGCATTTATTGTAAACTAATAAATTATGACCCTAAGATTTTTTAAAAACCCATGATTTGATGAAAATTGATATATACTTAACCTTCTATTCATGAAAGTTCTTTAATCTTCTGAATACCTGATTTTCTAAAATTTTAGCTTAGTAGATATAAAATTCACTTTGAACCTTGGTTTATTGTCAGATAGAGAATTCTGGGTGCTTTTCTGTGCACAGAATTCCAACTAGTCATATAAGAAGAAAGATACAACCTTTAAGAAAAATAACTGGCTTCAGAGGTTGCTGAAGTTTCATTTTTCAGTTGAAAGGATTTTTCATTTTGGCAATGCATTTTGTCATTTACAAATGAACAGTAACATAAGCTTATAAATGATGTCAAGGTAGAAAAATGATACTGGCTAACAAGTAGATTATATAGCAGGTATAAGGCACTGTTTGGATTCTTTCAAGCTTTATTAATATTCTTGATAAACTTTTGAACCATGAACACTTGTTTAGGATGCTAACAGTGTTGTCAACCTGTCATGACTTATTTGTAGCTGACTTGTCTCTTGGAGTGGGGACAGACATTTATTTTTCATGTGGTATGTCGAGAGTATGAACTGGAAAGACCAAAATCAGTAGTAGTATGTCAGCATGGAATTGATCGACGCTTCTGTGAATCCAAGGTATGTTAAAAATATGTCAGCAGTATTACCAATGTTCATGGGTTTTTTCAAAATGAAAGTTGAGTTTTTTCAATTAATAAAATTATTTTACTAATTTATAGTCATTTTTACTTAGTTGTAAGTATCTAAAATGAGGTAATTATTAAAACATACATTTACAAGTAAATGGAGATATTATAAAATTGTATCTCTTAAATTTTTATTGTTAACATTAACATCTTACTGCGTTATTACACTAACTCTTCAGGATATAGCTGTGCATTTATGTTGAAGATTTAGAAGTTGGAGGAGGAAGAAGGTTAAATTCCTTGCATGACGTTGTTGGCTGCCCCTTATGGAACATACATGTTCTCCTATAATGTGATTAATAATGTTGGGCATTTGCCTAGTTTCTTGACCCTAAATCTTATACTCTTTCTACAACATTGCACTACTGTGGCTAAGGGTCATAACACTACTTTGAAGAGGGTTGTAAGAAGTATATAATAATTCCTGAAATCATGTACAGTGAGATGCAGGGTGTTATTTTGTAGTAAAGAATATTTCTTATGAATTTGGGGTGGGGAACATTTTTTAAAGTATGTTCATTTGAGAAATAAGCAGTTCCTATATTTGTGGATATGTAAAAATGTACATGTGTATGGAGTATGAAATACTCTTAAAATCTTAAAACTTTGAATCCTTATACAGTTTGTATAAACCTGTGATATTATCAGTTTACTTTGCTATTCTTTTTGAGTTTTAATAACAAATTACATTTGTATTCTGTCAATTTAATGTTGTCGCCTGCCATTTTTGAATGAAAGTGACACATGGTTATTTATGAGTTAGTTTTCTTAATTGGCAAGAATATAGTTGCTGATTATTTTATTTATCAGTATAAATATATATATAATTTATCATTATTAAAAGGTGAAATTTAATTGATAATTTAAAATAACACATGTAACCAGAATTTTGTTTCGTTAAATAAGCATACCTACATATCAAAATAATTAATTGATGGCCAAGATTTAAGAGTTGAATCCATTCCATTTTAGTTGAGTTGTATTCCTGGGCCTTGTCCAACTTCAGATGACCTGAAGTATACTATGACTCGTTTAGCAGTAGATGGAGCCGATATTTATATTGTGGAGCATGGCTGTGCTACAAATATAAAGGTACACGTTTGTCTGTTTCTTGGTCAGTGTAATCCTTTTTCCTTTTAGCCAAACCAAGCGTCTATTTCTTGAAGTAAATCACATATTTATAGTTTGCTATCACAGAATACTACGAAATTCTAGGAGGGAGCTTTCAATTTTTTTTATTCGCCTGTGTTCTTTCCAGTCTTATTTTCTTTTAAGGCATACTTTCACTACCTTTTTCTTTTACTGAATTTTTATAACCTTGCTTTATGGCTGGAATATAAACTAGTAGGTTGCTTTTATGACAGAAACATAAACTCATCATGTTTTTAGACAATTTAATTTTGAATGCCTTTAGGCTTTATTTATTTAACTTCTTGCATGGCTCCTGGAAATGTTTGTTTGCCATCTCTGCTTTAAAGGTTACTATTGAAAATCAGGCATTAAGAGTCTGTTGTTTTTCTTGTCTCCTTCTCTCATTTCATTTAGAATTATAGTCTTCTCCTTTCATCCTCTTTTTAAATTTGAATGTTTATTTTTATTCTGTTGCTTTATCTTTTCTGTTTCCACTTTCTCGTTTTTCCTTCCTTTCTTCCATTTGTCAGGCTATTTGAAATAATTACCTATTCTATAGTTTACTGTCATAAGTTGCTTAAAAATACAGAAACTACAGTTTTGTTTCTTTTTCTTCATTCAACTTTAGATGGGTGCAATTCGGGTTGCAAACTGTAATCTCCACAATCAGTCGGTTGGGGAAGGGATAAGTGCTGCAATTCAAGATTTTCAAGTGAAACAGTACATTGAACAATTAAATAATTCCAGAGTTGGACTTCAGCCTGCAATACTACGGAGGGCCTATTGGCTTGAAGCTGGGTCAGCCAACTTAGGACTTATCACTGTTGATATTGCATTAGCTGCTGATCATCATTCTAAACATGAGGCACAAAGACATTTCTTAGAAACTCATGATGGCAGAACTAAGAGGTAAGTGAGATTTAGAAATGGTAATCAAGTTCAAATGAAAAGTACTAGATAATTATAGAGGAAATCCTACTGTTAGGAATAAAACAAGAACATCTTAAAGCCTGAATGTGATCATGCTGGTACACTTCAGTGAGTAAATAAGAATCTAATATTTAAGTAATCACATAGTATATATCATCTCTGATGGTATGATTGCTGGGAAAAAAATATCTTCTGATATGTTTCTAAGCCCATGCTATGTGTGTCAACAGTGAAACAAATATAAATTACTGCCCCTCTCATAACATTTGATAATGCATTTACACTCCTTCTTTCTCATGATAGCCTTCCACTTCCAATTTGTCATTCCTAGAAAATACCATTACTAATCACCAGTTATTCTACAAAACTTCTGTTGTAGGTCTTCACAGTTGCAGGGAAGACAAAAAGTACCGAAACCTTAAATAATTTTTGAATAGTTTCCAGAGCTTCTTACTGAGTTACATCTGTTTAAAATGATAGTATGACTTTTTCCGTTCTCATCCCTTCCCTTCTAAAGCTTCTAAAGCTTATTTTAAAAATAGAGAAAACTATTAAGAAATAAAGGAAAATAATTATCATAATCCTACCACATTGAATTTGTTACATTTCTTCCCAGTATTTTTAATGTATTTCTGTTAAACTTGAAATCATCCTGTATTTGCACTTTAAAATTCTGCATTTCTATAATTGTTGCTTTTAAAAAAAAAAAAAAGCAAAATAACCCTTTTTTTTGTTTGTTTTTACCAGCAGCAAAGTAATATTTGGGGGGAATAGCAAAGAATTGCGATTCAAGACAAGCAAACTTTGGCGAAACATAGGCAAGTTTGGAGAACAGAGGAGAGGGGCCTGCTTCTATAGAGGAGAGGTGACTGGGGAGGCTGTCTGATTCTTCACTGGCTGCAGCCCTTTGGCAGCTTGATTTTTCTGGGTCAGAAAGCTGGGGTCTGTGAGCTGCACCTAGCCGGTCCCCATATATTAAATATATAGATTGTTTCTAAATTTCTCACTGTAAACAGAAGCTTTTCCCACAATTTCTGGGTGTATCCTTTAAATAGTTTCCTCAGAAGGGGGTGTGACTGTTAAAAACTGAGCTTTTGATATGCTTTCCCAAGTTATTTCCTAGGACACTATTTCAATTTATATTCCCAGTGGCTGTTTAAGAGAGTCTATCTTAACGGCACCTTTGCCACCCTCTGAGTGTTTTATAATAACTGAACGGTGGTATCTCTTTGTTTTATTTTGCATTTCTTTATTTTGGGATTATTTAGTACTTTTATCAGATATTTATTGGATATTTTCCTTAATTTGTGAATTGCCTGCTAGTATCCTATACACATTTATTTATTGGGATTTTGATGTATTTCTTATCAATTTTTAAGAACTATATAAAAATTATTGCCCTTTTTTGATCTCTGTTACTGATATTTTACAGTTTGTTTCATTTACTTTTTTATGTTAAATAGATTGTAATTTTATGTATTCAAATGTGTTCACCTTTCCGTTTTATAATTTTTTTGTGCTAATTTGAGAGCACTTCTGGTAATCACATGACCCCTGTACTTTATTTTTTACTATTCTTTTTTTGTTATTAAGATAAAACTCTAAACCATCTGGATTTTTTTTTTATGGTGTGTATGCATTAATACAGCCAAGGATGTAAACAGTATTTTTTGCAAATATCTGTTCAAATATAGAAAAAAAAAAAACCTAATACTTAACACCTACTCATTTCACAAAATGTTTAGATATATTCACCTATTAATTTTTCCCAAAGAACTGTTTTTCTAGTTAAAAGAAATCCTATTGAGGTTTTTATTGAGATTACATTAATCTTTTAGGTTTATTTAAGATACTGGTATCTTATAAATCTGAATAAGAAAACTCATGTGTCGAGAATACTGTTTAAAAAAAGCACTTTGGTTTCTTTGTTCACTATGGCCTTGGAAGTCAGTTGGTATGAAGACAGCGCCTGTTGTGATAGATCAGACGATAGGGCAGGGTGATAGTGAAGCCGAGGCGGTGGCTCCATGTGACTTAGGGTGCCTCACTGAGGTTAGTTTCAGTGCTCTGATTTGTTAAGAATTGTGAAGTTTGAGACTTTATCCTACTTACTAGCTAAGAAGTTATCCTGCCACAGTTTACTGAGTTGCTGGTAGAAGACGTGTGAAACCTGGTGAGAGACACAGGACTTTATTACAGCAAAAACTCCAGCCAGAGTCAAATGTGTTTACATTGGTTCCCCATGTCCCCCAAATAGGATTGCCAGGGAAAATACAGGATGTGCAGTTAAAATTGTGGCAGATAAACAACAGATAACATTTTAGTATAAGTATACACCACCTGTTACATGGCACAAACTTATTTTTATTTGCTCAACCTGACACCCCTATCCCTGAGTCCCAAGGGGATATCAGAAAAGACCCATGATGGATGTCTGCACATAGTAGGATGCGTTACAGAAGAGGAACACTGAGCTTAGGTAACTTTTACTACTTTTATAGTAAGTGGAGTGAGCCTGCTCTTTTCCGGAACCCTGAGAAATAGCCTGGTCAGAGCCTTGCATTCTTGGCTTATCCAGCAAGAAAAGGTTAGGCTTTTACCTGCCCCTGGTGAATTGCTTCTCCCTACATGGTAGCTCTAATGATACCACTCTAATGGCAGAAAGCAAAGGGGAACTAAAGAGCCTCTTGATGAGGCTGAAAGAGGAGAGTGAAAATGCTGGCTTAAAATTCAACATTCAAAAAAATTAAGATGGCATCCAGTCCCATCACTTCGTGGCAAATAAATGGGAAAAAAGTGGAAACAGTGACAGATTTTATTTTCTTGGATTCCCAAATCACTGCGGAATGGTGACTGCAACCAGGAAATTAATAAGCCTTCCCAGTGATTCTTTTTTTATTTAAACTTTTTATTTTGTGTTGGGATATAGCCAATTAACAAACAGTGTTGTGATTGAGGTGAACAGCGAGGGGACTCAGCCATACATATATACCTCCCAGTGATTCTAATATGAGCCAGAGTTTGAGAACTAGTATATTGGGACAGGTAGGTTACATTTGTTGCACAACTTCTGTATTCCAGATTTTTCATAAGGGGTTTTACATACTTTATACAAATTTTTTCTTTTGTCCAGAGTGATGTTCCTCTTCTAACTTGATAAATTTATTTCTTTGCTTCTAACTTGATATATTTATTCCATCTCATCTTTCACATCTCAAATATTATTTTTTGTGATAATACTTCATTATTTTCTTTGTCACAACACCCTCTTCTTTATCTCAGAGCACTTACTATAATTTATGATTAGATACTACTTGTGTGACCTGTCTTTGCTTCTGTACTATAAACTTCATATGGATAAGATTATGTCAGTTTTGGCTAGCACCATACAAAGCGCATAGTAGATATTTTCAAGAAATATAAATGAATGAATGTAAAAAGGAAATGAAATACTTATTCTGTCTTCCTGTGAGAGTCCTAAGGATCTAGTGAGGTAATGCATGTGGAAATGCTTAAAAAAAATCAACTGTTAATATGAGGTTTTATTATTTAAAGTTGAAAGAGGAATAAAGATATATTTTCAGGTTTCTATAATATAATATTTTTAAGGAAGAAGAGTAGTTAATAACAGCTGGTAATTTTGTGTGGGAGTCGCTCACAGAGCCTAAAGAATTTTACAGACATTTACTGTCTTAATTCGTAATACTTCATTCAGAGTCCTTATTACAAAATCACAACAATTTTTTTTTCTAAAATATAGAGTAGTGTATTATTTTGATTTTATTGAGAATTTCTTACCTCATATTTATAACACTTTGGTGTACTAAATTTGTCATATGACTAAGTCTTTGCAATGCTAAATATTATAATCTATTCAGCATAATCTATACTAATAGTTCTGTTTTTTAAATTAGTGTTTAAATTTTTAGTTCTTTTGAGAATGTTTACTGCTATCTTTAAAGTGGATTTAAATGTTTATATATATATTTTTTTTCTCTTGATTTTTTTAAAATGTATGTTCTATTTCTCATTATTGTTCCTACTTATTTTCATCTCACCACGGTGAGACTATTTTTTTTAAGAAAGGCAAAATAATTAAAAATATAGTCCATAGTGAAAACAAACCTTTGTGTTTAACTTGTCTTTTAAAAATATTAACAGTTAACATATTTAATTATTTGCTCAAAAGTTTCTGATTTCTTAATGAGTTTTTATGTTGTTGTTCTTTTGTTTCTTTTGTTGTATGTGCTGTTTAGGTTGTGGTTTTTGTGGCCAGATGATACCCTGAAGAATAAGAGGTGTAAGAACAAGTGTGGTTGTCTTGGTGGCTGCAGATTCTTTGGTGGCACAGTAACTGGCCTAGATTTCTTCAAACTTGAAGAGCTGACACCTTCCAGTAGCTCTGCATTTTCAAGCACAAGTGCAGAGTCTGATATGTATTATGGACAGTCTCTGCTACAGCCTGGAGAATGGATTATTACTAAAGAAGTTCCCAAAATTGTAGATGGTAGTGTGTTGTCACTTATGTTTATCTTTTATTATCTTCATTCCTATGTCATTCTGAGAGAAGTTCAGTGTTACTTTGTTCAGATTGGTATTTTGAGCAGTCTTTTATGTAGGATATAGTCAAAATCTGTCTTTGTTTTGGAGGTGGTTTAACTATAGCCAGATAAGACCTAGTGAGTTTTTCAGAGTTACACAAGGCAAAAGTAGATTTACTGTTCAGATCTCCTGCTGTTAACATGGGTGATTTTTCCTAGTCCAACTTTAAATGTTTGCATATATATCATTATTTCCCTAAAACCTAGATTCCAGGAATACACTTAGGAATAGCTGTGCTTTGAGGTTACAATTGTTTTACTTCTATAGGAAAACTTACCAATAGTAATATTTATACTATTGGCTATCATGTTATCCACTACCTTTGCAAAATACTGTTCTTATGACTTAAATCATCCATGTCAAGAAATTTGGTGTTTCCTTAGAGCCTGTAGGATAACTTTACAGACACATGGGTTTGGTATGAACAATGAATGGTGGATTTAGGCGTATTGAATTTATATCTATCTTTTCTCCAAAGACTTCAGAAATACATTTTCCGTTGTATTTCTTAATTGTGTATTCCTACAATTAAATTCAATACATACTACTAAAGTTGCCATACTGTCAAGAAGTGAAATTTAGGAAAACTCTTGATATTGCACTAGTGTTTAGGCCTTTTCCCCTGATCCATTAAAAATAATTAACTTAGCTCTGCCTTTTGTCAGTAGACAAAATAGAAGTAGTTTTAACTTTTAAGAATTTATTGGCTTGATTGTCATGTATAGAGCTCTTAGAGATAAGAGCTGGGAATATGTATGCCAAATTCTTGTTTAAATGATTTTTCACTGAATATTAATAAATTGTACATGCTAGTTTAAGGTTACTTGACTTCAGCAATTTTACCAGAATAAGAGCAGATTACCTTACAAAATCAGCAAATACCAAAACTTCTTGACATTTAAAGGACAAGAAAGATATGAAACAAAATTTACTTAGCTATCTTCTTATATTATTACCTTTTTAGTTTTGAATAATATTTGTTTTTAAAGATTTTCATAAGTATTTCTTGTTTCATCCTCAAGTTACCCATGTGAGTTCTTTATTTTCTCTGTTTGTGGTGAAGTAACACAGGTCTATCACTGAGACTGAGTTGCATGAAGTCATACAGTCATGTATGTGGCTGAGCAGAAACCAGAATCACAGTTATCAAAGCCATTTTAGTTTTTTCCACCATACCACAGCTGGCAGTATTTATAAAGACTTTGGTTGATTCTCTAATCTGTAAATCACATTTTTACCATCACAAATGCAAAGAAGAAAATCTACAGGGAATTTACACATGGTATAAAAGGGAGAAAATAGCAAATTCTCTAACAGTGAACAAAAGAAACCTCATTTTAGTTCTTATGTAATAGAGAGAGTCTGTGTCTCCTAGTGATTCCCTCAGTAATGAGTTGTAATTGGTAAACTGCCATAATTTCTTGCACAGGGAAGCTTGAAGTTAGGCCCTTGGTAGTCCCTTCATAATTATAGAACTTTCTGATTGTTGAGTTAGGAGCCACATACAGATGTACGGTGTCAGGACAGAATTAAGGAGGGCATATTGGTATAGCTAAAGAATTTCCTCTGAAGATCAGTAAATACTAGTTTCCTATCATTTAAAAGTGAATCAGACCTATTTTTCTTTTGATTTTGGTTGTGATTTTTACATTTGTGATAGTAGAAGCAAATACTGCTGCTGCTGCTGCTAAGTCGCTTCAGTTGTGTCTGACTCTCTGCGACCCCAGAGACAGCAGCCCACCAGGCTCCCCCATCCCTGGGATTCTCCAGGCAAGAACACTGGAGTGGGTTGCCATTTCCTTCTCCAGTGCATGAAAGTGAAAAGTGAAAGTGAAGTCACTCAGTCATGTCTGACTATTCACGATCCCATGGACTGTAGCCTACCAGGCTCTTCCGTCCATGGAATTTTCCAGGCGAGAGGCAAATACTACTTGTATTCTAAGTTCTTAAGTCTTCTTGCCACCTAAGTTCTATCTAAAATTGCCTTCTACTCAGTGGGATGTTTTCTCCTACTATCCGGTTCCTCTCTTGTGAATAGCACAAGGACAGCTGGAGGAGAGGGCAAGTAGGGCAGTGATGTTTGTTTTTTTTTTCCCCCTAAGCAGCTATAGAATTCTTTTATCACTCTCTGCCCCCAATTTACATAACACATCACGGGGCTCTCATAAAAGGCTGAGAGAATGTTCCAGATTCAGGAAGACATGACAACTGAATGCAGTAATCTACAATCCTAGATTGGATCCTGTGTTGGAGAGGGCAAAAGTGCTTTCAAGGACATTATTGGGCCTTTTGAGAAAATTGGAAAGCACATGGTAGACTAGATAACAGTATGGTATCAGCACCAAATATACCTAGTTGATAACTATCCTGTGTTTTTGTATTATTCTTAGGATATAAACCTTCTGAGTATTTAGGGTAAAAATCTATGACTGCAAATTACTCTTAGGTGGTTCCCAAAATATTATGTCTGTTTATATAAACTGAGCAACTGCAGGCAAAGTGTTTAAAATAGGTAATTTTGAGTAAAATATCTTTGATTTGTTACCACTCCTGAAATTTTTCTAAGTTGGAAATTTTTCATATAAGTAGTTATTTGAAAAAGAAGAAATTCAGTCTGTGGACTCTGGTTTCACATGTATGTTGATATCTTTCTGTAGTGTTTAGCATATTGCTGTGTGAAATAGTTACTTATGCTTTTTAAAAACAACTACATACTTAACAGGGTATTCGATTACAGTCTCATATTTTTCATAAATTGTTTTGAAGTTACTGTGTTTATGTAACCTACTTTTTTGTTTGTTTAGGTAATGTGAATGGCATGAAGAGGAAAGAATGGGAAAACAAATCAGTGGGAATAGAAGTAGAGAGAAAAACTCAGCACCTTAGTCTTCAAGTACCATTACGATCTCATAGCTCATCCTCTTCCTCAGAGGAGAACAGTAGTTCCAGTGCTGCACAGCCGCTATTGGCTGGTGAAAAGGAAAGTCCCTCTTCTGTTGCCGATGACCATTTGGTTCAAAAAGAATTCTTGCATGGTACAAAAAGAGATGATGGCCAAGCAAGGTCAGTGTTCAGTTAGATTTAGAAACCTGATTGTAATAGGATATAAGTGCTTAAACCTGCAGCAAGAAAAACTTTCCCCCCCTTAAGCTTACTTGCTGTAGAAAATTTCTTCTCCTCTTGGACTTATTTTTAAATAGTTGTTTGCTGTTTTTTTTCTGATTGCAAGAGTGATTAATACATATTCATTCCAGATATTAAGAAAATACAGAGAAGTATAACAAAAATGAATATTTCTTGTCCTCCCACCACTGAAAGTGAACTGTTGTTAATATTTGGATATTAGCCTTCCAGTATGGTGAATAATTTTTGGTCCTCCCTTTGGTCCCTAGTTGATTACTCACTTCTTGAAAATCACTTTCCTCTTGACTTGATACCACATTTCAGATCACCCCCACCCCCACCCCCCCCCGCCCCAGGTCCTTGACTATTCTTTCTCAGTCTCTGTTTCCAAGTCTTCAATTTTTTTCCTTTCCATTCTTCTTTCTCTTCTTCTTGTCAGCCTGCCATTTGTTAAATGTTGTTATCCCTTAAGATTCTGTTCTGTACCCTTCTCACCACTCACTGTACTATTTCCCTCAGCAGCCTTAGTAACTGTTTGGCTTCAATTATGACCTGTAGTTAACATCTTATAAGTGTAAAAACTCCATCCCATACCTGTGTCCCTGTGAGCCTAGCCATCTTCTTGATGTTTTGTGGATGGCTCAGACTCAACGTATTAAAAAGTGACCTTGTGCCTATCGTGCTCAGCTTGTTATGCCTCAGTAAATGGCACTTGTATATCAGTTGCTGAAATCAGAAATATTAGAGTTATCTATGACTTATTGCTTTCCTTTATTTCCTCTTATCTGATCAAAGACACCTGGTATATTTTGTTGGATAAACTTTTAATGATACGGAAATAATAAAAAGTTTATAAATGCATTAGTGTCCATGGATTATGGATAGATTATACGCCAGGTTTCTTTAAATTTTTATTCTGTCTTAAGCTGACTCCATTTTTTTGTTTGTTTTGTTTTTGGAACTGTATGGGGTAGGAACATATACTATGCTATTTTGCTACTTTCTGTGGATATTTTATTGTAAAAGTTTACATCTTTCTTTGTAAAAAGAATACAGGAAAGATTTTATAAGTACTTCTATTTATACTTATATTATGTAATGTACAGTAAATGTTAATAGTTTTTCTTTCTGTTTTAGCATTCCTACAGAAATTTCAGGAAACAGCCCTGTATCTCCTAATACTCAGGATAAGTCAGTAGGTCAGTCTCCTCTGAGATCTCCCTTGAAACGACAAGCCTCTGTATGTTCCACCCGACTTGGAAGTACCAAGAGCCTTACTGCTGCTTTTTATGGGGACAAGCAGCCTGTTACAGTGGGAGTCCAATTTAGCAGTGATGTCTCCAGAAGTGATGAGAATGTACTAGACTCACCAAAGCAGAGGAGAAGTTTCGGTTCATTTCCATACACACCATCAGCAGACTCTAATTCATTTCATCAATATCGATCAATGGATTCCAGCATGTCAATGGCTGATAGCGAAGCCTACTTTTCTGCAGCTGAAGAATTTGAGCCCATTAGCAGTGATGAAGGCCCTGGAACTTATCCAGGTAGAAAAAAGAAGAAAAAGCAAGCCCAGCAGATTGACTACAGTAGGGGTTCCATATATCACAGTGTGGAAGGACCACTTACTGGACAGGGAGAAAGCATTCAGGATCCCCGGACTCTGCCATTCAAAACTCACCCTTCCCAGGCTTCCTTTGTTTCTGCATTAGGTGGAGAGGATGATGTTGCAGAGCATCTGTATGTTGTAGAAAGTGAGAAAACAATAGAGAGCGAACAGATTACTTCTCAGCAACCTGTGATGAATTGCTATCAGACTTACCTTACACAGTTCCAGGTAATTAATTGGTCAGTGAAGCATCCAACCAACAAAAGAACCTCCAAGTCCTCACTGCATCGCCCCCTTGATCTGGAAACACCAACCAGTGAAGAAAGCTCATCGTCATTTGAACAGCTTTCTGTTCCAACTTTTAAGGTATAAGCTAAATCATTAGTTTTCACTGATCAATTTATTTAGGAAAATTATTTTTAAGATGTTTTAAAAATTGCTGTCTCAGTTTTAGCTACCTTTCTGAAAGATAAAATTCCTGAAGACATGGCTTCATTATGACAGTAGGCCTCAGGTTTATTGATGAGTATTATAAATTTAAGCATATAAAATTAAGGAAAAGTTTCAGACTTGATTGTCAGAATATTAACAATGTATAGTCCATGTCTACGTTATATTCTGAGATGAGGATCAAGTCTCTGTGAACTCATATTTTCTGTCTTAAAAGTAAAAATTTGGAATTGCTTTTAATAGTTGGTGTTCTTTCTATTTCTCCATAACTGCTTCTATGCAAATTCAGTTCTGCATACTTGATATTTGAGATCTTATAATTTAGTATGAGTTGATTATTGTCCATTTCTGTACTGTATTCTGTAAATAGCTTTTTTATAGGAAAGCTAAAAATATGTCAAAATAAATTTAGTGATAAAGCCAATATGAAAACATTTTTATAAATATATAAAAGAACTTTACGATTTTAAAGACCAAAATTGAGCATATAAATCTTATGGAACTGATTAACATTTAAGAATTTTATGTGGTGTATACTTATGTGTAATAAATATACTTATTTAAACTGTCTAAATGTTAATATTCTCATTGTTAATTCAGATATTTATTATATACTACTGTGTATTCACCATTTGATATTCAGTGATGGGGAAACAGACATGGGGCTTATAATTAGGCAGTTAATACAGATAAATAGATAAGTACAGTGTATGATTACAAATTGAGAAGTCTTACAAAGATAATCAAAGGATGCTGAAATAGAGAATAATGGGAGATAGTGGGGTTGCCTAGATTGTATTGACATGAAAGGTGTATCACAGGAGGTAATATTTAAACTGAAACTTAAAGGATGAGGAAGAATTGAAGATGGGAGGATTTTAGGGGTACTATATTCAGGGAGTAGGACCAGGACCTTAAAGCTTCATGGGAATTTTAAGGAAATGTGATGTGATCCCTTATTGAATTGTCATTAAGCAAGGAGGAAGTGGGGTGATGACTTAGGAGGCTGTCTCAGTAGTCTGTGCAAGACATGGTATACTTGGACTTAAGTAATGATGGAAATGTGATAAATGGAGTGAAATATCCTTACAGATGTATGCATTTGAGTAATATGTATTGAAGAAAGAAGAGACATAGTAACAGTCACAAAGTTTTTATTTTGAGGTTTACCCATTTCTTATCTTGCCTAAGATAAATTGCCCATGCCAAAATTTTAAAATATTCTCTTTGCATGTGAAAATAATATTGGTATATGAATGTTTCAGTATAAAACTGAATGGTACTTGCTTTGAAGAACTGAGGTTAGAATTGCTGTGAGAAGTTAGAATTATTAATATTTTAGTATTTTCAATAAATCTTGTTTTGCTCAGGCAGTCAAATGTCTGGAAAAAATAAGCCAAGGATTTCATATCTTTAGACAACTTCAAAAATAGAATGTAAAATCTTTTTTCTTCACTAGATCTAAATGACAGGCTAGTATTTAAAAGGATTTAGTTTGGTTATTCAAGTACATTATTTATTTTGTTATCTTCTATGGATATCCCTGGAGGAGGGCATGGCAGCCCACACCATACTCTTGCGTGGAGAATCCCGTGGACAGAGGAGCCTGATGGGCTACTCTCCATGAGGTCACAAAGAGATGGACAAACTGAAGCAACTTAGCATGCACGCATGGATATAAAGTACAATCTAGTTTTTCCTATAATTTAATATTTCTCTGGGATTCTTTTCCAGTTATATACTATTTTGTCTTCTTTTACATGTGTTTAAAGTTTCATAAAATGAGAAGTTTAAAAGAAAAAAAGTCAATTGTACTACAAGACTCTCAAATTAGCTTTTCCTAAGTAAAGCCCAATTTAAAGAGGAACTATGGAGGAAAGACATTTAAAGCACTTATTTTTAAGCTTTAGTTGTGTAGTCTACTCTTGTTGCTGAATCCTCACAGCCCTACTCTGTCATTTGTCTGATAATCAGAAGATGAAATTGACAGTTGAATATTTTCTGTGATTTTCTCAATTTGTCTGTTAAATATTTATATTTTACATTCAAAATCACATTAACAAGGTAATTTGGATATTCAGAAATATCAGTTGATAGCATAAAGTTAGAGAATAACTGATATTATAATTCTAGTCTATAAGTAATGTTCTCTTTAATAGGTTATCAAACAGGGGCTCACAGCTAACTCTTTACTAGACAGAGGAATGCAACTTTCAGGATCAACTACAAAGTAAGTAAAAATTCTGTACTTTTGAAGGTTTAAGTCAGTCTTTCTTGATTATTAGCTCATAGAGTTTATTCTGAGAAATAACCATTCTTTACCTGATCATAGTATTTATTTTATGAATTAATTGGCCAAAATAATTTAACTCTGTTGTCTTTCATGTCTTTGCCTACATTTATGATCATTCAGTAGCATTTCTTTTAGATATACTATGCAGACCACAACTTGACATATTAAAATTGGGAACTAACAAGAATTTAGTATTACAAATTTTATATTTTGGAAATGTCCCATCAAATAAGTATATCAAAAAAGTTTTATATTTAATGTATTAACCATCTTAGATCAGCTTGTCTCTTAGTGCCTCATTTGTCTTATCCTTGAAGAGTATTTGGGACATATCTAGTCCAATTTCATGAAATTTGTAGTTGAAATAATTACAAGTTTAAGGGTTAAAGAGACTCCGACTGCTATTTTGTGTGTGTGTGTGGTCTTTTAAATATATATTTTGCTTGTTAAATTGTGTAGTACACCATATACTCCACTGGAAAAGAAAGCTGTTGATAACACTGATGATGAGACATTAACAGAAGAGTGGACCTTGGATCAACCAGTCTCCCAGACTAGGACCACAGCCATAGTTGAAGTAAAAGGAACCGTTGATATTGTTCTGACTCCCCTAGTGGCTGAAGCTTTAGACAGGTATTAATTTTGTGTAAAAGCACAACTGCTATTTTATAAAATAATAAATGTATGTGATAATGATTAGTGTATGTGATGTAATATTTTCATGAAGAAGAATGATGAATAATTTTTGATGAAAGATTCTATATTGATTGAATAAAAATGAAAATATATTTCAAAGGAGCTGTGTTTCAGTTATTTGTTCCTTTCTTAGCTTAAATGATTATATATTATAATGTTATAATAATTATGTTACATTTTCTGCTTTTTGCTTTTGGTCTGTTGAGCATAAAAATGACCAAATACCCAGGAACAGAATTACTAAGGTTAATGAAGGGATAAAGAGGAAATAATGTATTCTGTGTCCTACAAGGAGATTATAGTCTATATAAGGAGACAGAATTAACATTAATAAAACCTAGAATAGAACATGATAGGATAGATTAGGTAAACTAGATCACAATATTAAGTGATATTAAAATGCTTCATTTGCTGTTTTTTTTCCTTCAGGTATATTGAAGCCATGGTTCATTGTGCTAGTACTCGACATCCAGCAGCAATTGTGGATGATCTACATGTCAAAGTCCTCAGGGAAGCTGTCCAAAATAGCAAGACTACCTTCTCAGAAAATGTAAGAACTTTTTGTTGAGTGAGTGTGGCAATTTGAGGTTTCTTCACATGTACATACTAGCCAAACTCAAAACACTTGAATATACTAAAACTTTATCAGTCATTTAAATTGGAATTCGGGCGGGCATTTCTAAACAACCTTTATATGTCATTGGCTCTGTAAGAGATAGCATATATGACTATCAGTTCAGTTCAGTTGCTCTGTCATGTCCGAGTCTTTGCGACCCCATGAGAACCCCATGAACAGTGTATGACTATACTATGTATTAAATAAGAGTAATATATTTATTGAACTGTGGCATTTTTTCTTCTATTTTGGAAGTAGTTTAATTCCAAGCCTTTCCTAAAGAGCTTTGGTCCTAAGTGAAGGAGTGTTGTTTAGGACTGGTACATCCATTTTCTATGAAAGCAAATCTGTTGATTTTTAGATAACTTGTATTTTAACATTTTTGAAGTTATTTTTGTTCACCTCGGTGAATCAAGCCACTGTCTTCTGATGTGTGATATTTTCCTTACATTGTGGTCTGAGTCACAAATCTACCTTCTTAGCAGTCATGTCTTAGTGCTCATCAATTACTTTCCACTTGAATTTCAAGTTTATCTGAGTTGTATTTGGACTAGGGACCAGGCGAGGTGAAGTTAAAGCTATTTTTAGTGACCCAGTTATTCAGAA
Organism: Antilocapra americana; assembly: GCA_007570785.1. Lineage (NCBI taxonomy): Eukaryota > Metazoa > Chordata > Mammalia > Artiodactyla > Antilocapridae > Antilocapra > Antilocapra americana. Next base: position 23,842,097 of record ML663006.1, read on the forward strand.
TACATTGGCATTTCATGAGATAGGTAATTGAGCTAGAGTAGTACAAATCAAAAGAAATTTGAAAAAGCTAGTTATCAGAAACCAAATAGGTTTTCAAGTACATAGAATTTGGTGATCCTTTAAAAAAACATATTATTGTTATTACCATCTTTTCTGTCCATTTTTGTGTAGGCTGATTTAGCTTTATTATGTATGACTTTTCTCAACCTTGGGGCTGCCAGTCTGTTTCCCAGCTTTTCTAAGGTTTGGAATGCTAGCCCAGATGGCAGCTAGTTTAGAGATAGGTATAAAGGAGCACAGTGAATAACAGGTTTCTGTTGTAGATGATGTGGAAATTATTAAAGGTCTGTGAAATAATAATACTCCTTTTAATTTTTTAGCTATCTTCCAAGCAAGATGTTAGAGGAACAAAAACTGAACACTCTACCATAGGAATGACTAATCAAGGACAAGCACAGACAAATCCTATAATGAAGCAAGATAATGTAACAATTAAAGGTCTTCAGGCTAATGTTAGCATACCAAAGGTAAAAATTTAATATTTAAAAAAATTTTTTGAAAGAAAATATTGTGGTGATTTTTATTCTAAACTAAATGGTGGTAGAATAAAGTGTAATATCAATTTTTTAAATTTTATTTTCTTGATGATCTAATGTAACAATTAATGTAATGTAAATAGTTTACCTAAACAGAATGTTGGTTAATATGTTACTAATATTTAAATAACATTTACTAAAATGTTTCATATCCATCCAGTAGGCATTTCATTATTATTTTATGAGAGTTTATATTTACAAGCTTTGCCTTCATTATACTCTCATACACATAGATAGATAAGCCATTCCTAATAGTAGTTTTTCATTTCCTGTATATCTTGTGTTTAAGTGGTAACTTTTTTACTTTTCAACTGAAATATGTGACATTTTGTGTGTTAGGTGAACTTATGTTTGCTACAAGCCTCAGTAGAAGAATCTCCAAATACAGCTCCTAGTAGGAGTGTGACTCATGTTTCCTTAGTAGCACTGTGTTTTGACAGAATTGCTACACAAGTTCGTATGAACAGGTAAGAAAGAGTTTATTAACCTGAGCTGTGATTATTTTGCTGAATGTAAAAGCAAGCCTTAACTATCTTTTCAATATATTTCGGAAAATTCTGATGTTAAAACTCAAGACTGATAATGGAATTTCAAATCTCATTTTTATATTAGCAAAGTGTAAATTTTAAAAAGTTTACACAGTTTTTATTCATACTATCTTTCAGTAAACCCTGAAGAATTTTTTTATTAATATTGGTTTAATTAAAATAGTGGATTTTTTTTTAAACTAGTTAAATATTTTTACTGAGCTATATTATTTAAATGTTAACCATCATACTCTTTCTTTTCTCATGAAGAGGTGTGGTTGAAGAGAGTTCAAACAGTGCAGACCCTGGTAGAACATCAAATTTTGATAGGTACGTTCATGCTACTAAGATGCAGCCTCAGTCATCTGGATCTCTCAGATCAAATGCTGGAGTGGAAAAAGGCAAAGAGATTGCAGCCAAGTTAAACATTCATCGAGTTCATGGGCAACTGAGGGGTCTTGATACAACAGGTAGGAGTCTACAACATATTTTTTTCTTTGACACATAGAAATGTAACAGGATTTCGCAAAAGGAAACATAATGTTTTTCCTTTGAATATTGCTTCAATTTTAGTATTTCATAAGAAAAATGTATTTCTATATGAACTACTGCAAAAGATAAGGTAAACTTTGGTAGGAAAGTGAGTGATATGGCCCCAGATGAGTAACTACTTCTATCTCCCATCTGTTTTCTTCATGGTATCTGTTTGCTCAGTATAGAACAGAGAGAGTATGATCTTTATAGTCTTTAAAACCATTCTGTTGACACAGCTTTGTTAAAAAGGAATAATTGTGGTATCAAAAGTAGATAGTCAAATCTGTAAAATATAGTACCAATAAGAATGATAGGCATAGCTGTGGGCTTCTTAAAATACTATCTTTGAAGAATTTTCAATAAACTGAAGAAATTGTCCAGTTGACTGTTACATGAAAAGTGGGTCCCAAAGCTGGGTTTGTAAAATGATCTATAAAGAGCTAGTAGGAAACTTAGTTCAAATGTAAACAAGTTACCTCTAGGTGGTAAGTTTTCATGAATTTCTTTATCTTCTTTGCTTTCTGTATTCATAAGCTATAATCAGAGAAAGAAATTTAAAAAAAATGATAAAGTAAAAATCTTGGAATGTTAATGTCCATATGGCATATTGAAAATGATGGAATTATGACAATCAATATCTATGATGAATTGTTATATAAAATGTTAGCATAAAGCAGTCTTTGAGTAAAAGGTATAGTTTTCCTGGGAAAGAATGTTTTTTCCTAAGTCTAGGTAATTAAATAATTTTTATTTTGTAAAATCACAAGTCAGTATTTAAAATAATTTACTATGAAGCTGAATTATTCAGGAACTTTTTAAGTTTAGACCTTTAGATTTTTTTTCTATATAATCTTTTGGAAATTACCCTGTCTCTGAATAATTATTTGTTAATTATGGAATCTTCTTTTCACCTTCTTACTTTAACATGATTCTGGAACTTTTTTATTAGTATGACATTAGGCAGTGTTATTTTAGAAACTGGTTGGTTCATTGTTTTTTCTTTGACAGAATACTAAGATATATTTTAGGACAACCACTGTGTCAAATGTTTACATTATTTATTGTTTTTAGAAAATAATACAAGCTTCTTTTTTTTAAAATGGTCATTTTGTTCTCTTTTGATAATAGATATTGGTACCTGTGCCATCACTGCTATTCCTTTTGAGAAGTCCAAAGTTTTATTTACTCTTGAAGAGCTGGATGAGTTTGCTTTTGTGGATGAAACTGATCAGCAAGCTGTTCCAGATGTAACTCGAATAGGTCCCAGCCAGGAAAAATGGGGTTGGATAATGTTCGAATGTGGACTTGAAAATTTAACAATAAAAGGTAAACTTTTTAAATTTCTGCTTTAAGGGAACAAATTGGACACAGATTGCTGAAATGTTTTGAACAATCATGACTTTCAGGAGGCTGAATCATCATATTCAAGCAGAAAGTATGGCATCTGAGACTATTTAACAGGAGTGGGTGTCCCATCCCAATTGTGTTAAGTGGATCTTTATGGAATTATCATGTGATTCAAAACTGACAGAGGATCTAAACATACAAATCATCAATGCCTGAGCAAAGCAGTGTATAGTTGAAAAAATTCTTGCATAAAATATAAAACAGCTTAACTTTAGGAAGTTTGTGTCTTTGGAAACTAGATCTTTGATTAGTAGAGCCTTGCCATGTAGGATGAAAATACTGTAAATCCTTTCTTCAGTGATCAGTCAATTCAGTCAGTCATGTACAACTCTTTGTGACACCACAGACTGAACCAACTCACAGAGCTTGCTTAAACTCGTGTCCATAGAGTCAGTGATGCCATCCAAGCATCTTATCCTATGTCAACCCCTTCTCCTACTGCCTTCAATCTTTCCTGGAGTCAGGATCATTTCCATTGAGTCACTTCTTCACATCAAGTGGCCAAAGTGTTGGAGCTTCAGCATCACCCCTTCCAATGAATATTCAGGACCGATTTCCTTTGGGATGGACTGGTTTGATCTCTTTGCATTCCAAGGGACTCTCAAGAGTCTTCTCCAAAACCACAGTTCCAAAGCATCAATTCTTCTGCACTCAACTTTGTTTATAGTCCAAGTCTCCCAACCATACATGACTACTGGAAAAACCACAGCTTTGACTGGATGGAACATTGTCCGCAAAATAATGTCTCTGCTTTCCATAATTCTGTCTAAATTTGTCATAGTTTTTCCTTTAAGGAGCAAGCGTCTGGTAATTTCAAGGGTGCAGTCACCATCTGCAGTGATTTTGGAGCCCAAGAAAATAAAGTCTGTCACTGTTTCCATTGTTTCCCCATCTATTTGCCATGAAATGATGGGACTGGATGCCATGAACTTAGTTGTCTGAATGTTGAGTTCTAAGCCAACTTTTTCACTCTCCTCTTTCACTTTCATCAAGAGGCTCTTTTGATTTTTCTCACTTTCTGCCATAAGGGTGGTATCATTTATGTATCTGAGGTTATTCATGTTTCTGCCGGCAATCTTGATTCCAGCTTGTGCTTGATCCAACATTTCTCATGATGTACTCTGAATATAAGATAAATATCCAGGGTTACAGTATACAGCCTTGATGGACCTTTCCCGATTTGGAACCAGTTTGTTGTTCCATGTTCAGTTCTAACTGTTGCTTCTTGACCTGCATGCAGATTTCTTAGGAGGCAGGTCAGATGGTCTGGTGTTCCCATCTTGAAGAATTTTCCACAGTTTGTTGTGATCCACACAGTCAAAGACTCTGGCGTAGTCAATAAAGCAGAAGTAGATGTTATTCTGGAATTCTCTTGATTTTACGATGATCCACGGATGTTGGCATTTGATCTCTGATTCCTCTGCCTTTTCTAAATCCAGCTTGAACATCTGGAAGTTCATGGTTCACGTTCTGTTGAAGCCTGGGTTGGAGAATTTTGAGCATTACTTTGCTAGTGTGTGAGAAGAGTGCAGTTGTGTGGTAGTTTGAACATTCTTTGGGATTAGAATAAAAACTGAACTTTTCCAGTCCTGTGGCCATTGCTGAGTTTTCCAAATTTGCTGGCATATTGAGTGCAGCACTTTCACAGCATCATCTTTTAAGATTTCAAATAGCTCAACTGGAATTCCATTACTTCTGGGTTGGTTTTCTGGGTCATGAAGATCTTTTCTTTATAGTTCTTCTTGTATTCTTGCCACCTCTTCTTAATATCTTCTGCTTCTGTTAGGTCCATACCATTTCTGTTCTTTATTTTGCTCATCTTTGACATGAAATATTCCCTTGATATCTCTGATTTTCTTGAAGAGATCTCCAGTCTTTCCCATTCTGTTGTTTTCCTCTATTTCTTTGCATTGATCACTGAGAAAGGCTTTCTTACCTCTCCTTGCTATTGTTTGGAACTCTGCATTCAAGTGGGTATTATCTTTCCTTTTCTTCTTTGCCTTTTGCTTCTCTTCTTTTCTCAGCTATTTGTAATGTCTTGTCAGACAACCATTTTGCCTTTTTACGTTTCCTTTTCTTGGGGATAGTCTTGATCATTGCCACCTGTACAATGTCACGAACCTCCGTCCATAGTTCTTCAGACACTCTATCAGATGTAATCCCTTGAATCCATTTGTCACTTCCACTGTATAATCCTAAGGAATTTGATTTAGGTCATACCTGAATGGTCCAGTGGTTTTCTCTACTTTCTTCAGGAGTTCATGATCTGAGCCACAGTCAGCTCCCAGTCTTGTTTTTGCTGACTGTATAGAGCTTCTCCATCTTTGGCTGCAAAGAATATAATCAGTCTGCTTTTGGTGTTGACCATCTGATGATGTGCATGTGTAGAATCTTCTCTTGTGTTTTTGGAAGAGGGTGTTTGCTATGACTAGTGCATTCTCTTTGCAAAATTCTGTTAGCCTTTGCCCTGCTTCATTCTGTACTCCAAGGCCAAATTTGCCTGTTACTCCAGGGGTTTCTCAACTTCCTGCTTTTGCATATGATGAAATGGACATCTTTTTTGGGTGTTAATTCTAGAAGGTCTTGTAGGTCTTATAGAACCATTCAGGTTCAGCTTCTTTAGCATTACTGGTTGGGACATAGACTTGGATTACTGTGATATTGAATGGTTTGACTTGGAAATGAACAGAGATCATTCTGTTATTTTTGAGACTGCACCCAAGTCCTGCATTTTAGACTCTTGTTGAGTTTGAGGGCTAGTCCATTTTTTTGAAGGGATTCTTGCCCACAGTAGTAAATACAATGGTCATCTGAATTAAATTTGCCCATCCCAGTCCATTTTAGTTCATGGATTCTTAAATTGTTGATCTTCACTCTTGCCGTATTCTGTTTGACCATTCCAATTTACCTTGACTCATGGACCTAATATTCCAGGTTCCTATGCAGTGTTGTTCTTTACAGCATCGAACTTACTTCCATCACCAGTCACATCCACAACTGGGGGTTGTTTTCACTTTGGCTCTGTCTCTTCATTCTTTCTGGAGTTATTTCTTCACTCTTCTCCATTAGCATATTGGGCACCTCCTGACTTGGGGAATTCATCTTTCCACATCATATCTTTTGTCTTTCCTTACTGTTGATGGGGTTCTCAAGGCAAGAATACTGAAGTGGTTTGCCATTTTCTTCTCCTTTGGACCATGTTTTGTTAGAACTCTCCACCATGACCCACCCATCTTCTGTGGCCCTACACAGCGTGGAGTTAGGCAAGGCTGTGTTCCATGTGATCAGTTTGATTAGTTTTCTATGAGTGTGGTTTTCATTCTATCTGCCTTCTGACGGATTAGGATAACAGGCTAATGGAAGCTTCCTGATGGGAGAGACTGGCTGTCTACTGACTTATATTTTCTTTTACATTTAAAATAAGAAAGCTGAATTGTGTATAAGACTTTCAGATTTAGTCCTGTGTGTGCATGTGCTTAGTCCCCCGTTGTGTCTGACACTTGCAGCCCCATAGACTGTAGCCTGCCAGGCTCCTCTGTCCTTGGGATTCTCTAGGCAGGAATACTGGAGTGGGTTGTCACTTACTTCTCTAGGGGATCTTCCTGACCCAGGGATTGAACCCAGGTCTCTTGCATTACAGTCAGACTCCTTACTGACTGAGCTGTGAGGGAAGCCTCAATAAAATAGTAGTGTTTATGCCTACAGTTCCTTACCTGATGACCCAATATTATATCACTTTTATATATAAGGATAAAATTTGGGGGCAAAAAATCCCTTATGAGGTTTTTGTTTCTTTATAAAAATTTTGGAGTACAGCATTGAGAACAGCACCTAATGTTTTTAATAAATAAATTCTTTCATTTGTATAGGAGGAAGACAGTCTGGTGCTGTTTTATATAATGCTTTTGGAATTATGGGTAAAGCTAATGTCACAGAAAGGGGTGGAGTGCTGACATCCAATAATTCTTCTGATTCTCCAACTGGCAGTGGCTATAATACTGATGTCTCTGACGATAATCTTCCTTGTGACCGAACAAGCCCTTCTTCAGACCTAAATGGAAATTCTGTTTCTGATGAACAAGTTGGTGAATTTCTAATAATAATAAATGCTTTGGGAAAATAGAAAATTGCATACCCTAGTCACAATCAATTTCTGGAGTATATTTGGTTGTCTTTCCATGTTATAGATATTGCTTAAATAGTAGCCAAGGCATTTTGGTGATTATATTCTACAAGTATAATTGCTAAAATTGCACTTATATCTGTGAATATATAATAACATTATACTTATGTTAAACAATTTTATTTGTTGAATTAATGGAATTTTGGAAAAGCAGAACTTTGTTTTATCTTATTTAAAGGATTTTAGCAGAATTCATTTTTTAAATAAACAATTTTATTACTGGTAGTATTTCACATGTTTAAATATTTTAACATTTTTGTCAATATCTGCCCATTTTGTTTGCAGGTGTATAGAGATGAGTTCAAATGCAACTTATTATTTTTGTCCTGGTATAATTTCATGATGATGAATATAGTAACAACAATATGAAAATGTTCAAAAGTCTATAGACTACTGAATACTTGTACTGACTGCTGATCTTGGGCACATTTTTTTTTTCTTTTTAGCATCTTGTATGTTTCTGAAATTAGTATTGTAATGATATTAACATTCTAGAGTTGTGATGATTAAAGGAGGCAGGTCATAAGAAGGACATAGATTGGTGTCTAGAGCATAGTAAGAGCTTGGTAAACATTGTTCTTAGATACACATATACTTCTGCTCATTTGAAGATTAGACCAATTGAAGAGGAAAGAAACTACCTTTTAACTAAGAAATATGTCTTAGTCATCCAGTATTCTTGGTACAATCACTTCTGAACTCTGGGTCTGTGGAAATTTATTTTTGAAATGCTTATTTTGATTTAATGCATAGTAAATAGGTTTTTTATATTCTTTTTTTTAATTTTTCTCAATTATGAAAGTGTGATAACACAGTTAGAGGAAACTTGGGAAATACAGAACAAGGTTGCATATGCCTCCACTATATATTACAATTATTCTTTTAAGTAGATAAATTCTTTTTTAGTTAAGAGTTTCAGTATCAAACTCTTGCAAATTAATAGAATGAATATGCAGAGAGGTAGAAGGATATAGTATGGGCTTCCCTGGTGGCTCAGATAGTAAAGATTCTACCTGCAATGCAGGAGACCCAGGTTCAATCCCTGGGTATACAAATAGTGACACAATTTTTAAAGGTTATATTCCAGTGCTATATAGGTGCTTCTCAGGTGGTGCAGTGCTAAAGAACTCACCTGCCAGTGCAGAGACACAGGAGATGCAGGTTCAGTACCTGGGTTAGGAAGATCCCCTGGATAATGAAATGGCCACCCACTCTAGTATTCTTGCCTAGAGAATCCCATGGACAGAGAGCCATGGGTTACAGTCCATGGCGTTGCAAAGAGTCAGACACATGACAAAGCATAAAACAAAGCTTTCACCCCATCTTCAGAATTATATCCAATGACCCTTTAGATATTGTCATTGAGATGTGCCATAGGCACCAAAAATTCAGTCAGTGTAAATCCAAATTTATTACTGCTTTGTTTCATATGTTGTTTTAATTACTTGCTTATTTACAAGGCCCTCTCCCTTTATTTAAAGTTCAGCTTCCTCTAGACCATTTTCTATATATTTGTTTATTCTCAGTTTCCTGGCTCACAGCCCTTGTCTGAAACCCAAATGTATTTGAGAATTCAGATTTTTTTTTTTAAAGAAAGATCATATGCCATAGCCCTATATTGCCCCTCCCTTCTTCCCCTCTCCCTACTGGTAACCACTAGTTAGTTCTCTGTATCTATGAGCCTGCTTCTTTTTTGTTATATTCACTAGTTTGTTGTATTTTTTAGATTCCACATACACATAATTAAGAAGTGCAGGCTACTATGTATAAAATAAGCTACAAGACTATATTACACAGCACAGGGAATAAACCAATATTTTATAATAACTATAAATAGAATATAGTATTCAATCGCTCAGTCATGTCTGACTCTTGTGACCACATGGACTATAGCCCGCCAGGCTCCTCTGTCCATGGGACTTCCCAAGCAAGAATAATGGAGTGGGTTGCCATTTCCTTCTCCAGGGGATCTTCCCAACCCCGGGATCAAACTCAGGTATCCTGCATTGGCAGGTGGATTCTTCATCACTGAGCCACCAGGGAATCTCCTAAAGGGAGTTAATCCTAATTCCATGGATTTCCCTGGTGGCTTAGATGGTAAGGAGTCTGCCTGCAATGCAGGCTACAGTCCTTACCTAGAAAATGCATATGCAGGAGATCTCACATTGGTGGGAGCTGCAAAACTAAACATGTTTTATTTCACACTGTTATCTGTAGAACTTGATTTGATGGAAAAGTTTTGTGTTTAAAACACTGTGCTAGTGGTTTTAAGGGACTATACATTAATAACTTTTGGTACTCTATTTTATATAGGATGAAGGAGTTGAATCTGATGATTTGAAAAAAGATCTACCTCTAATGCCTCCACCTCCAGATTCATGTAGCATGAAGTTGACCATCAAGGAAATTTGGTTTAGTTTTGCAGCTCCTACCAATGTGAGATCTCCTGCACATGCATTTTCTAGGTAAGAAATTTTTAAAATAGATTACTATCCCTTGATTCCCCTGATTTTTTTTTTTTTAATTTTAAATTACATAGATTCTGTCATGTATCTTTTTGGATTGTTTTTCTAATATGTCTAGTATTAGGGTTGCTACTTTTTTCCCATCTTTCTTACTTCATACTTTCTGTAGACATTATTCTCAGCTTGTTTAACCCTTTTTCTTTTCTAGAGTTTTATTTTAATTTTACATGTCACCCTGTCGTGAGCTTTTTACTTTTTTCACCTCTAACAGACTTTTATACTTCTCTTGCTAATTCTATCATCCTTTGCATTTCCTACTTATATATTCAAAATCTGTCTGCTGGTCAGAAGGAAAAGTAATTTTGGCTAAATAAAATAGCCACAGAGTACAATATGTATGGGAGATTGTTTGAAGTAGTCTTAAAAACATTTATTTATTTATATATATATTTTCATTTTAAAAGGCAGCTAAACCTTTTGAGCACTGCAACTCCAGCTGTTGGTGCATGGCTTGTTCCCATTGATCAACTCAAGTCATCTTTAAACAAATTAGAAACTGAGGGGACCTTGAGAATTTGTGCTGTTATGGGATGCATAATGACAGAAGCATTAGAGGTATGCCTTTCAACAATGCAAAGTGTCATACAAAGTTTACTATTGGAAATATCCCCTTATTATTTATTGTTGTTAGAAAATATCAGACCTGCAAGTTCTTAATTTCTAGATATCTTTTGTTTATTGTATCTTTGCTATATCCTTCTAAATCTGTTGTTTTGCTTTTCTCAGAATAAAAGTGTACATTTTCCCTTAAGAAGTAAATATAACAGACTTACAAAAGTTGCCCGCTTTCTCCAAGAAAATCCTTCATGTTTGCTGTGCAATATACTACATCACTACCTTCACCAGGCAAATTACTCCATCATTGATGACGCTACAATGGTGAGTTACTGGAATCATGTTACTTTTAAAAAAGCCTCTATTCTGTTGGGTAGCCACTGACACAAGGTTTGAGATGAGTATGGAAAGTCCAAAGGAGAAATGTGGTTAGAAATCCAGGCTTATAGACAAGATTGAGCTCAGATAAATGGTTTAATTGTTGTTGCCAGCCTGAAGGTGTTAGAAGCAGTGAACATGGATGAGTCTTCTAAGACTGTGTTGAGTGAGAAACTAGTCAGGGATGGATTGTTGATAAATACTGAAATGAAGGGGCATGGAGAGAGTACATAGAGGTACACAAAGTGCTGAGGAGGGACAGGAGGAGAACCAGGAAAGACCATCTTAGAAGCCAAAGGTATAATGAATTGCAAGCAAAAAAATAGTCATTAGTCATATTTCACATAAATGTTTAATAAGGACTATGATTGCCTGGTGGCTCAGATGGTAAAGCATCTGCCTACAATGCAGGAGTCCTGGGTTCAATACCTAGATGGGGAAGGTCTCCTGGAGAAGGAAATGGCAACCCACTCCAGTATTCTTGCCTAGAAAATCCCATGGACGGAGGAGCCTGGTAGGCTACAGTCCATGGGGTCGCAAAGAGTCAGACACGACTGAGTAACTTTACTTTCACTTTTAATAACTGAGCGGGGGAATATATAACTATATGAATAGATTCAATGTATCTCTGCCCTAGAAAAGCACTATGTAAGGTAACACTACGTGGTTAAGAGCTTAGAGCTTGGGGACCTCCCTCTCTCCTCCAAGCTTCTGATCAACAGAGAATACACAAGAATCTTCAGCTCAATTAGTAATCAGTGTATCAATACTGTTGATGGCCAGTCATGCTCCTGATAACCTCTAATGAAAAAAACTGGAGTAAATTACGGATTTCATGAAGGTACTCAGACCTTAGGTTGGTATAGTGCCTTCTACTCCCACTCTGTGAACTGAAGACTGGAAGGCCACAGTGCAAGGTTAACTTGCCCATCTAGTACAAGTTCAGTTCACTCAGTCAGTTCAGTTCACTCAGTTCAGTTCACTCAGTCGGTTCAGTTCACTCAGTCAGTCCGACTCTTTGTGGCTCCATGAACCACAGCACACCAGGCCTCCCTGTCCATCACCAACTCCCGGAGTCTACCCAAACCCATGTCCATCGAGTCGGTGATGCCATCCAGCCATCTCATCCTCTGTCATCCCCTTCTCCTCCTGCCCCCAATCCTTCCTAGCATTAGGGTCTTTTCCAATGAGCCAAGTCTTCGCATGAGGTGGCCAAAGTACTGGAGTTTCAGCTTCGACATCTGTCCTTCCAATGAACACGCAGGACTGATCTCCTTTAGGATGGACTGGTTGGATATTCTTGCAGTCCAAGGGACTCTCAAGAGTCTTCTCCAGCACCACAATTCAAAAGCATCAATTCTTCAGCGCTCAGCTTTCTTTACTGTCCAACTGTCACATCTATACGTGACCACTGGAAAAACCATAGCCTTGATGAGACAGACCTTTGTTGGTGAAGTAATGTCTCTGCTTTTAAATGTGCTATCTAGATTGGTCATAACTTTCCTTCCAAGGAAAAAGTGTCTTTTAATTTCATGGCTGCAATCACCATCTGTAGTGATTTTGGAGACCAAAAAGATAAAGTCTAACACTGTTTCCACTGTTTCCCCATCTATGAGCCATGAAGTGATAGGACCAAATGCTATGATCTTAGTTTTCTGAATGTTGAGCTTTAAGCCAATGTTTTCACTCTCCTCTTTCACTTTCATCAAAGAATGCTCGAACTACCACACAATTGCACTCATCTCACACGCTGATAAAGCGATGCTCAAAATTCTCCAAGCCAGGCTTCAGCCGTACATGAACCGTGAACTTTTCAGATGTTCAAGCTGGTTTTAGAAAAGGCAGGGGAACCGGAGATCAAATTGCCAACATTCACTGGATCATCGAAAAAGCAAGAGAGTTCCAGAAAAACATCTGTTTCTGCTTTATTGACTATGCCAAAGCCTTTGACTGTGTGGATCACAATAAACTGTGGAAAATTCTGAAAGAGATGGAATTTGACCATCTGACCTGTCCCTTGAGAAATCTGTGTGCAGGTCAGGAAGCAACAGTTAGAACTGGACATGGAACAACAGACTGGTTCCAAATAGGAAAAGGAGTATGTCCAGGCTGTATATTGTCACCCTGCTTATTTAACTTATATGCAGAGTACATCATGAGAAGCGCTGGGCTGGAAGAAGCACAAACTGGAATCAAGATTGCCAGGAGAAATATCTAGTCATAGGCAGAGAAATTAGAACAGAAAGAATGGCAGGAATTTGGCATGGATGGATGCTCTGCCAGGATATGGTTTCTATGTAAGAGGAAGAAATACAAGAGACCCTCCTTCCTTGAGTCTAGGAATGAAAGCGAAGGCTAAGGAACCTGATATTCCTCAGAAAGTAAATGAGTGATTCCTGCCATCTAGTAAATGGCTCTCTTCAGTTAGAATCATTACTCCTAACACAAGGAATTGTAGGAAAGGTGAAGGAGAGGAGTTGGGTATTTTCTCCTTAGTCTAGGCTTAGTCTACAATAGGCAAGTTTTCTTTCTTAAAATCATCACTATGTGGAATAAATTACATTCTAAATTTTATAATTGTTATTGATAATATATTTGTTTCAAAACAGTTACAAATCCTTTTTCTCTCATTTAACTGTAATGATTTGTTTTTTTTTTAATGTTAAAGTAGAGGTAGTTACGTAATTTTTGAAGGAAATGTTTTTGTTTCCTCTTTGTTTAATGAATATCCCAGGTGGCACAAAATACATTTAATTCTTCAGTTGATCAAAAAAAGTGAAGTGCATTGAATGCTTCTTACAGGGAATCCCACTTTTATATCCCATGTTTAGCCTCTTATTTATCTGGTACAGTCTGTAGCATTGCACAGAGTCGGACACGACTGGAGTGACTTAGCACACACGCACACATGCTGTGTTGTTTATTATGGAATGATGCAACTTTGTGTTTAGAGAGTGAGTTCTGTCATCAGCTTGAAATAGTGACTCTGTTAAACCTGGACAAATGACTCAACACATAAATTCTCGTTTCCTCATCTTTAAATGGGAGTTATGGGATTTAAATGAATAAATGCATATAGAACACTAAATAGTAATTATTATTGTTACACTAAGATGAGTCCTAACCATGTCATTGTTGTCACAGAGCGATGGCCTTCCTGCTTTGGTAACTTTAAAGAAAGGTTTGGTTGCACTGGCAAGGCAGTGGATGAAGTTTATTGTGGTGACACCAGCCTTTAAAGGAGTTAGTTTACACAGACCTGCTCAGTCCCTGAAACCTCAGTCAGCTGTGGACCCTGAACATGAAGATGGGCTTGGGCTGGACAATGGAGGTGGTCTTCAAAGTGATACCAGTGCTGATGGAGCAGAATTTGAATTTGATGCAGGTACTTCTGTAAATATTTTGGCTGGATGTTATGTACTTGGAACCTAATACTTTTGATAATTTTAATGTTTTGTCCCAAATTTGAAAGCATCATGGATTAATTATACAAGTCTGATTTGTATTGGTCCAAATAAATGGTAATGATGTTAGAATCTTTATACACACTTCACTTTGAAGTTTACTTTTGTGAAATGCAGTAGAAATACAGAGAAATTCTTCTCCTGATCTGTCTAGTACAGTTAAGAGACATGTTTGTGTAACTATTTTGAGTGAAACACATGAATTTTTTGAAATTTGTATTTGTCTGTTTATCAAACTCCCTATGCCAGTCTTTTGTAGATTTGAATTTTACCTGGTGGTTTGATTCTGAATTTGTGTAATGTTTTAGAGGTATGCATTCAGCCTATAATTCTGTCATTATTATTATGTCTGTGCAGGACAGAGGCAGTGGATAATGCGTTTCAGAAATACTTTAATGCATACTTAAATGCTTTTTCAAAGAGTAATTTTTATCATTATCATGATATATAATATTCAGTGGGAATTTATCTTATGATATTTTGAAAAAATATTAAAAGTACCATGGAAAAGGACAGTAGTCTTAAAATTAGAGCTTTTAGAACATTGATATATATTACTTTACCAAGCTTTAAAAAAATTTCTTTTAAACTTTGTATTTAACAACTAAGTATGTTATGAGTAATAGGGTGGATTTTTGTTATTTTGAAAAATTTCAAGTCTAACCACAAATTGAAAAAAATAGTGCAGAAATACTTCCCAATTGTCTGCAGATAACCTAGGTTAATTTGTGAACATTTTGTACTTTCTTCAGTTTAGTTGAATTGGTTTTTAAACTCTTTGCCATTTGGGAGAAATATGTGAAAGATTAGAAGCTATTTGTTCCTTTCATGAGATTGAGTGAAAAGATTGGGGTTTGAAGAATAAAAGAAAGAAGAATGAATATTATAGCAGAATCCATAATTAATTTTTCAAGAAATACGAAGAATTGAGTTTTGCTATACCACCAGAAACATTGGAGTGTTTCAAGATGTTTCAAGACTGTATGATAATCTATAGCCCACTTATTCTTTTGTACTGTTTCAGCCACAGTCAGTGAACACACAATGCTACTGGAGGGAACAGCCAACCGGCCTCCACCTGGTAGCTCTGGACCTGTAACTGGAGCTGAGATAATGAGGAAGCTTTCTAAGACTCATACGCATAGTGACTCTGCATTAAAAATAAAGGTACAATGTTGTTGTCTTTGTTAGAATTACTTCCACTTACAGAGAAGACCTAAGCCTTTGTTATCTCAAATGTAAATATTAGGTATTCACCCTAAATATCCAAATAGTGCTTTTATGTTGAGATTAACATACTTAGTAACTTATAGTTTACACATTTTAAAGAAAATTATAATAACAATCAGTAATTAATATTGAATGAGGGCTCCTTTAATTACCAAGCCTTAGGGATGTCTTTTCAATTTATTGACTACTGTATTCAATAAAAGGACTTCCCTGTAGCTCAAACAGTAAAGAATTCTGCCTGTGATGAAAGAGAACAGGGTTCGATCCCTGCATTGGGAAGTTCCTATGGAGAAGGGAATGGCAATCCACTCCAGTACTTTTGCCTGGAGAATTCCGTGGACAGAGAAGCCTGGCATGCTACAGTCTGTGGGATCACAAGGAGTAGGATGTGACTGAGCAACTAACGCACACACGCACGCATATTCAATAAAATCAGTGTTGAACATGGGTGTACCTATGGCTGATTTTTGTTGATGTGTGACAGAAAACCACAGAATTCTGTAATGCAAATAAATATCCTTCAATTAAAAAAATAAAGTGGAAAAAATGTTAAAAATGTTGATCAGCTTATAATTATTAGTTTTAATGAGACATCTTACTAGTAGTGCATGATCAATATACAGTTTAATGTTGTTGAACATATAAGAAAAGAGACATTTTCATTCATACTAGTACTGGGTGGGAATGTAAATTGACATAACCTCTTTGAAGAGCAGTTTGTCAATTTTTAATTGTAAAATTTTAAGCATAATGCCTTTTAACCCGAATGCTCAAAGACACATGTCCAAGAATGTTCTTTACAACACTGTTTATAATAGGAAAACAATGGAAGCAACATAAATGACTGAGAACTAATAAATAATGTACCTTCATATGGATGCATATTATGAAGACTTCAAAAAGAGTAGAGATGGAATGGAGATGGAATGATCACCAAAGCACATTGATTCAAGTAAAAATAAGGCATAGGACAATATATATCTCCGTGTTAAAAAGGATAAATATGTATATGTGCTTATATATGCAAATTATTTATAGAAGGATAGATAAATGGTTAAGAGGACTTTTGGGGCAAGGGATACAGTAGACTGGCGTTCAGGAGATGCTTTTTATTGGCTAGTCTCTGTGCTTTTTTTTATTCTGTGTAAGCATTGTTCTTATAATGAAAACATTTCATGAGAGTTTGATAAATATTTTTTAAAGTTTTGGGGCTCTAAGACTTATTCTGTTTATGCAGTACAGTTACAAGCCTGGGGCACTTTAAATTCTCAAGCCCTTAATCTGTCTCAGAATTACTCCTTTTCTTTTTTAAAAAAATTATTTGTAATTAGAAGATCATTGCTTTACAATGTTGTGTTGGTTTCTGCCATGTATAATTTGAATCAGCCATAGGTATACATACACATGTGCCCTAGAATTATTCCTGGTTTATAATCTTTCAAAAAGCTCTGTTCATATTACTATTAATGCTGTTCTCAGAAATTTTTTGAACATTCCTTTGTTTATGGATTATGAAAATCCAAAGATTGAAATTAAAAGTACTTTGTTTCAGATCTCCACTAATTAGGATATTTCTGTCTGCATGGTCTTTCTTTGTCCTGTTTTAAACTGATCTGGAATTCCAGTCTTAGATGTGACAGATCAGATAGAGATTGGTCAATTGTGTAGCTTTTGATATTTTTTTTTATTTTCTTCTAAAAATTGCTGGAAATTCTTTTTGGCATATTAGAGCTTTACAGAGAATCAGGTCTTAGCACAGAGATTTATTATCAGAGTATTAAGAAGGGTGGTATAGTATGAAGAATTTTGGGATATATGTCTTGATAGCAGACTCCCACTTCAGATTTTGAAGGGAGTTGTAGCTGTGAGTGTGCTCAGTTTTGCCTGACTGTTTGTGATGCTATGGACTGTAGCCTGCTGGGCTTCTCTGTCCATGAAATTTTCCAGGCAAGAAAAGTGGAGCAGGTTGCCATTTCCTACTCCAGGGGATCTTCCCAACCCAGGAATCAAGCCCCTGTCTCTTGTGTCTCCTGCACTGCAAGCAGATTCTTTACCACTAAGCCACCAGGGAAGCCCGTAAAGGGAGGTTAATCATTGTTAAAATTAAGTGAATAATACTGAATGCTGTCCTTTGCGTTGTACTATAGAGTTTTAAAACATTATTACATACATTTGAGATTCACTGCAGTTCTAGTAGAGACAAACTGTTTAGGTAGACACGATTGTATTAATGTGAATAATATAGTAATAAAAACAGGGAGTCATTGTGGTTGTCCGTAGTCTTTTTTATGTGCATAAGAGCCCCATATTGTTCTCTGTGTAGGGCATTCACCCGTATCATTCTCTGAGCTATACCAGTGGTGACACTGCCACAGATTCTCCGGTGCATGTGGGACGTGCAGGAGTACCAGTTAAGGAGAGTCCAAGGAAGGAAAGCCTACTCAGCTACCTGACCGGAAGCTTTCCAAGCTTGCACAACCTTCTGGAAGGGACCCCTCAGAGAAGTAGTGCAGCAGTGAAAAGTAGCTCCCTGACGAGAACAGGTATATATCCTTAGTTCTGACAATTATCAGTTTACTTCTGTGGGAGATTTAAAAAACAGAAAATATAGGACTTATGTTTTTTCAGATATATATTTTGGATGTATACCTAGTCTTTTTTATGACAGCTTATCTTTAAGAGTGTTTTTTGGGCAACTCTTCTGTTTAACTTGTTGGTGTCTCTTAGTTTGCATTTTTAAATTGTAGCATTTGCTGTTACTCAACCTAGGCATGGTGTGTAATGCTGTCTAGACCAACCAAGAGTGAATCTATTCTCATTATATTCTCAATAAATTATTTATTAATGTCTTAATATCCAAATGCCAAGAGTATGTAGTGAGTTTTAAAGACATATGCAAAAGGAAGATAATTTAACCTGAGTTTCTAAAAATTATTACATAAATCACTTTTTCTGCTCCTTAGTACATAAGTAATGCTATACTCAGTAAAACTTTATTTTCAGGAAACACAATGGCCTCTGATATGTTATCTGAACACCCCTTGTTATCTGAGCCATCGTCTGTGAGTTTCTATAACTGGATGTCAAATGCTGTGGGTAACCGAGGAAGTATGGTACAGGAGTCTCCTGTCACAAAATCAGGACACAATAGTCTCCCAACAGGTATTGAGCCATCACGTTATTTTACTTAACTGTCTAAGGGGTGCATACAAAGTTATAGTAAATCCTGTTTTTCAAAGGATGGTTAACAAAAATTTCAAAGGTTTTGAGTTTACCATGTAGTTGAAATTGCCCCATTTACGAAATGCCTTTGATAATGTTGCAGTTTAGAGAGTCATAAGCAGTAGTTCAGTGTTCTTGTGGAAAGGCAAAATATGTCAAATGTGAGACATATATAATTTAAAGAGTTTAAAATTTCCATTTAATGTGTCTGGTTTAATTTTCAAAGTACCAAAAGGAGGTAAATGAAAAAATGCAAAGTATAATGATGATTCAGCTTATGCAGATTCCCCTGCAGAGTAATAATAAACATTTTTTTTCTGGTGGCTTAGAAGATAAAGAATCCGCCTCCAATGAAGGAGACCTGTATTCAGTCCCTGGGTTGGGAAGATGCACTGGAGGGCATGACAACCCACTCCAGTATTCTTGCCTTGGAGAATCCCCAAGGAGAGCCTGATGGGCTATAGTCCATGGGGTCGCAAAGACTCAGACATGATAGAGCAACTAAGGACAGCAGCACATACTCTTTATAGTTACTTAAATATTTAATTAAATCTAAAGAAGTACTGAAAGCAATAAAGTAAGATTCTTGCCCTCAAGGAAGGAAACAAATAAGGAAAAATTATTAATTTGAAAGGGGTCTTTATAAATAGCAAGAAAAGAGGCAGAGAATTCACAGAGAAATACTGTGGCTATTTCCAATAACATAAATTGAGTCAGTCCTTTCCTATTGTTCTCCTATTTTTCCTATATGTATGTATTATTTTATTGTGAAAGTGTGTATATACTTTTTTAAAAGAATATGTGAAGTAGCCTTTGTTCCTAGTTATTTTGGGCAGCTGAAATTAATCTGTGTAACTTCTATTTGGATCACTTTTAAATTTTATTCAGATAAAAAATATGAAATTATGAAAAGTGACTGATAAATGACTACTCAGTATGTTTTATTTTTTGGCCAGTGTGTGGACCACGTTTGAATCTGCAGCCAGTTCTAATTTTGACTCTAGGTGTGCACAGATGTGTTCATTCTTAGTATTGGCCCTTGATTGAAGGAGATAAAAGGCTGGTTCTTCCACCAGCTCTCAGCACTTTCCTGAAGCTAATCTCACTACTGCAGAATTTAAGTTCAGGAGAGCCAAAAGGAACATTTCCTCTTATCACAGATCCTTTGCCTGACGAGATAACAGAGAACAGAAGAAAGAAGTGGTGCCGTTTTATTTTTGTTTCGCTTGAGAAATAATAGCGAGGAAGAAAATTATATGTGGGGATTCTGTGACACCTTTGGTTTTTACCATATAACCCTGCTCCTATTTTGTTCCTCTCTGCAAGGCTGATGGGATATCAAATGCTTTTCAAAGTTCTTCCAGCTCTACAGTTTTATATTTTGGACTGACTGGCTCTAATACATACTTCATGTCTGAAGACAAGTGATATTATTCTGAAAATATAGTTTAATTTCACTTTTTATTAGTGTCTGTAAAATAACCTGAAAATATTGTTTTTTTCCTTCTCAATTTAAATGGTCTGGTAATACAATTATAATACAAGCTTCATAAGTTTACTTTGCTGTATCCCTTTATGTTCTTTTCATTTCCCAAGAATTTAGTATTTATTTTTGAATACTCTTTTAGGTGTTGCACCCAATCTTCCTACAATACCCTCAGCCTCAGATTTCAACACCGTCTTGTCTAGTGACCAGAATACTTTGGATGGGACCCATTCTCAGCATAGCACTAGTCAGGATGATGTGGCAGGTGTAGAAGAAGCCAACCAAGGTTTTCCTGCTGTACAGCTTGCTGATGCTCAGGTGAGCCACTCCAGTTTTCCCTAACTATAGTGGCCATGTATTAGGCAGTACTTAGCAGTTAGAACCATCAAGTGTGTGCACCTTGGAATTCCATTGAAAATCGTTTTCCTTGCCTATCTGCCTAAAGCTTTCATGTAAAATGGAGGAGCCTTTAAAAAATACATAGGTTAATTATAAATACAAATTAAACATCTATAGATATTCATTAAACTGAAGAATGGTATGCAGTTAGTCTGCCTCATGCAGCAACATTCTTGTTATTTGGGGATAGAGACTGGCTAAATAATAGGACTAGAAAGTTAAGTTTAATCATTTCCTACAGTTTTAAGTGCTCTGTGAAGGCTTGAGTGAGCAACGCGGAGGCGTTAAAGATTTTAGAACAGAGGAATAAGATGCCTGGTAATGTTGTATGGGTAGCAATGTGTTAAATGGATTGAAATGGAGAAACTAGAGGTGAAAAGATGAGTTAATAAAATAGTTCACAGAAGTGGCAATGAAACTCTCAGCTTAGGTGAGTATGCCTTTGATAAGGTAAAAGAGAAATACAATGGAGGTCTTATTTAACTGACTAAATGTAGGGAGTAGAGAACAAAATTCCCCAAGCCAAATGGAAGAGTGGGAGATGGGTATTTAGAAGTGTTGTCTTTTCAGGATGAAGGAGGCCTGAGCATATTTTTGACTTAGGATGAATTAAGAGAGTTCTAATAAAAAAAAAAAAAAAGCAAACTGATAGAGAAAGATTCAGAGAGGGCTGAGAAGTGTTGAGTCCTTTATAGAGAGAGAGGGTTTTTTGACATAAAATGTACTTTTTCCTCTGAGAATGTTTGGGAAGGCAGTATGGATAATTCATAACTGTACTGGTAAGTTTACAAATTTACAGCCTTAGTTTTCTATCACAGTAGGAGGTGACTCAAATTAAGAAATGTGTCAGGCACTTTTAAACTTTTTTGAGATATACTTCTTCAATACCTTGGAGTAGTTTTTAGGGATTCTTTCACTTTTTAAATTTTTTTTTAAAAAGAAAAGAAATAATTTTTATGTTTGTTTTGGCCTGGATAAACAGTCATGGTATTTACTAGCATCCAATACACATTTTTAGAGACAACTATACCATTTTACATATAAGACTCTAAAATCGACGAGAGACAGTAACATTAAGTAATACAATAAAAAACTATGTAAGGTGATTTAAATATATGTAAAGGTTGGAGTGAAAGAGAGCTCACCACAGATCCACAGAAGGATTGCCAAGTACTGCTGAGAGTCTAGTTATTTAGAATCTCTTGTCCTTATTAGCTCAGCTATAGGGGTAGAAGAGGATTAATCCAAAGCAGAAAGATGTAGCAAGACAAGTGAGGTGATAAGATGTAATATGCAGTCTTGGAAGCGGCTGAAAAGGAGTTTAAGGTAACATTACAAGAGAAAAAGGAAGTCACCTAACTCTGGAATTAAAAGCATTGGTTATTTCCATGGCCAAAGAAGCCTTTTAGGATGGTAAACTTGGATGGGAAAAGGAAAGAAGTAAAATCGCTGGTGGGTTTGCATGATTAACTAGGGGGCACACAGATAAAGATTAGGAAAGACGGAGGATGGCTTGAACCTTGAAGAGTGTTTCTTTTGGGATGAAGGAGCAAATCCAAGAAAGTAAACCCAAGAAAGCATATGCCAAGCAAATATACAAGGGAGAGAAAAATTCTCCCTAAATTTCCAGTGTAGAGTGAATTGTCTGAATTCTGTCATTCTAGACCTTCAGGCCTTCACAAGAGCAGTAGCCTGTCTTCCCAAGCACAAATGAGGTGACATAGAGACAAGTGAAAATGTGGACCAAAGTCTCACTGCAAACATGGCACATCTCCATTTTGATAGATTTTTTTAAGCTTCAGGAAAAGAGAATGTGTGGTGAAAAAGAGTTAGAAGAGGGTCAGTGAAGGCAATTTAGGATGCAGAAGAAGGAAAAGGAACCATGCAGCAGAGAATGAGTAGTCAGGATTATTATTACTGATCTGCTGTTGAACACAGAGTGCTTTTATTTGGGTTAGCACTTAGTGATTAGGAGGTTCAGTTAACTAGAGATTTAGCCAGAGTTATGTGTTTCCACAGCATATATGATACTTAAAATGTAAAAGTTCTTTGTCAGAAAATGTTAAATGACTTTTGCAACCAAGGAATACCATTTAAAAACAGATCAGGTATTAAAAATACCACATATAAAATGTTTTTATATTAACAGGGGAGATTGATAAGCTCTTTTCTGAATCTTTTATAGCAGATATTTATGGAAACGCAGTAGATATCCATGCCTTTTTTAAAACAAGAAGTAGAATGATTTAAACTAATTTTATTTTCCTTGTACTTTCACTCAAACATAGTCAAGGAACTTTGTGTTTATGATTAATTTGAAGATAGATGGCACATGGTAAGTGCTCAAAAATATAAAGTTTTAAGTAAAATTAGAGCATATTTATTATACAAGACCTTTTTTTCCCTTCACGTTACAGTAATAATATGTACTGTGATAATGTATAAGAAAAATAGCCACAATAAATGGTGAATTATAAATTGAACTAATATAAATGTGTTATATCTTTTAGGTTGTTTTCAAACCTCTTCTGAGTCATACAGGGATCCAGTCACAGGATGCAGTGCCACTCTGCTACCGAATGTACTTCGGAGAACACCTTTCATTTTCAGGGACTTTGGACTGCCTTAGAGCAGATATTGTGGATTCAGACACAGCCAAAGAGAGAAAAGGCAAAAGAGCAAGAAGGTGTCTTGCATTATTGTTGGTTTTATGTAAAAATTTGTGCAAAGGTTGTAATACCTGCTTTTTAACTTTGCTTTCTTCTAGTGCTTATATGGAAGTAATTTTAATAGCCTAATGAAAAGATAACTTCCACTTAACAGAAATAGTAGCCACATTTTCTTAATAATTTGTTGATTTTATCACTCGGTTATGAGACCTATCTTTAAGTATATTTTTGTAAGATGTTAGTACATGTATGTTGTTGTTTAGTTGCTAAGTCGTGTCTCTTTTGCGACCCCATGGATCATAGCCTTCCAGGCTCCTTGTCTATGGCATTTCCCAGGCACAGAAACTGAGGTGGGTTGCCATTCCTTCTCCAGGGTATCTTCTTGATCCAGGAATTGAACTCATGACTTCTGCATTAGCAGGTGGAATCTTTACCAGTGAGCCACCAAGGAAGCCCTGAAAATACATATATCAGGGTCAGCCAAAGCACATATGTTGATTAATATACCTTACTTACTGTTGTAGTAGTATTTTATGATCTTATAGATTAATTTTATATATTATTCTTAGAATTTATTCCTGACCTCCTTTCTGAGTTGACTTGTGAAAATGAAGTCACTCAGTCATGTCTAACTCTTTGTGACCCCATGAACTGTAGTCTACCAGGCTCCTCCGTCCATGGATTTTCCAGGCAAGAGTACTGGAGTGGGTTGCCATTTCCTTGTCCAGGAGATCTTCCTAACCCAGGGTTTGAACCTGCATTGTAAGTCTCCTGCATTGTAGGCAGACGTTTTACCGTCTGAGCCTCCAGGGAAGCTGACTTGTAGGAGGTAGTATTTTCCACTAAGCACAGAGTAGACATCATCTTGAGAGCATAGCCTTGTCTTTCACAGTAGTGTGGTGCCATAACAGTGACCAGACAAGCTGAAACACTGCAGAAGTGACCTTAGTTTTGTGACCTGGAAAAATATTTCTCAAAATATTAGAAATGTTTATTATACATGTATAGGAAAATGAAAAATATAATAAAACTGATATTGTGCATATAGTTTAAAACATTAGAAACATTTGAGAATTAAAATGTTTTCTTTTTTAAAAACTAGAGGGTAGTTTGTATAGTCCTTGTCTGCTTATGATCATGTCGCTTACAACAGAAAAGGAGCATCTTTTCTGTGCTTTGGCAAATGTCATACTTCATTCTAAGCAATTTCCAGTGTTTTACCTTTGCACTTTCAGCGTTGTAAAATGTCTTCACTAGTTCTTTTCACCCCTCATCACTTTCTTTGGGATAGCTTCATCCCTTTTGTCATGACCACATCTTCTTTATGGCCAGTAAGTTTGCCTTCTCTGAGTTCCATGAGCTGCACATCTAGAGTTTCTAGACGGAAGTGCCAACATTTTCATAGTCAGTTGTTTTCTTTTATAACTCCATTTACTTTTTAAAAATTTATTTTTGTTGAGTTAATACTGATTTATAACCTATATATAACGTGTACAACATTCTATTTCTACTCTTGTATACACAACAGCATGCTTGCTACCAAAAGATTAGTTTCCTTTTGTCATCATACATTTGCGTTCCCTTACTCATTTTGTACTCCCCTCCCTTACCTCAGTCCCTACCTCTCTGGTAACCACTACTCTGTTCTTTGTATCTGTGTGTGTGGTTTGTTTGGTTTGGTTATTTATCTTATTATTTGGTTTTTGATTTTTATTTGTTTTACATATTTCACATGTAAGTGAAATTATACTGTATTTGTCTTTCTTTTTGACTTATTTCACTTAGTGTAATGCCATCAAGTTCCATCCACGTTGTTGCAGAAGACAAGGACTTCCTCTTTTTTTATGCTGAGTAGTATTCTGTTTGTGTGTGCACTTTGTGTGTATCTCATATTTTCTTCATCCATTCATCCATTGGTGGGCACTTAAGTTGTTTTTGTATTTTAGCCATTGTAAATAATGCCATGATGAATATAGAGGTACATATATCTTTTAGAATTAGTGTTTTTGTATTCTTTGGAAAAACTCCCAGAAGTAAGAAAACTGGATCATGAGGTAGTTCTAATCTTAATTTTTGGAGGAATCTCTATATATTCTATCCCATAGTGGTATATCAATTTATATTCCCAGCAACAGTGTATGAGAATTCCTTTTTCTCCACATCCTTGCCCACACTTGTTATTTCTCACATTTTTGATGATAGCTATTCTAATATATATAAGGTGATATCTCATCATGGTTTTGATTTGTATTTCTCTAATATAATCAGTGATGTTGAAAATCTTTTCATGTGCCTGCTGGCCATCTGTATATCTTCTCTGGAAAAATACCCATTTATGACTGAGTGACTAACACGTACAACACGTTTTTAATTGTTTTTAAAATTACTGAGTTGTATGTAAGTGTGATTTTGACTCGACATAGAATAAGATCAAGAAAGAAGACTTAAGACCTAGTTTCCAACTTTTAAAAATAAGTATGTTGACTTAGAACATACTTCACCTTGGAGATTATTTTGCTAACAAGTTAATAAAGACTGTATGATTCTGGGGAAAAAGAAAAAAAAAACTTGTCATTTTCTTTTCTTTTTTCCCCACATTTTTAGGCAAGGCCATGTGAATCTTCCTCCACTTGAGTTCAAACCGGCATTGATGTTGGAAACCTTTAGCATCAGCGCTGTTGTAATGGAAAAATCCGTGTGCACCCCTCAGAACTCTACCAGTGCTCTTTCTTTTCATGATCTCAATAAGCGTTATTATAATACTTTTCACTGCAACTTTACTATTTCCTGTCAGTCGATAAGCCAGCATGTAGATATGGCTTTAGTTCGTCTCATTCATCAATTTAGTACAATGATAGACGACATCAAAGCGACTCAGACTGACATTAAACTTAGCAGATATACAGCTGGATCAGCTTCCCCAACACCTACTTTCAAAACCAGAAAACACCGGGACTTCCGCTCATCCGACTTCAGCCGCAGTTCTAGGGGAAGTCTTAATGGTGGCAATAGAGTAAATAATACAAAGAACAAACGGACCAACAACGAGAATAACAAAAAGGAGCCTCGAAACAAAAATTCATTAGGAAGATCTGAAAGAAGAACTTCAAAAGTGTCTAGGAAAGGTTCAAAAGATGTGGTGGATCATATGACTATCCACATGGATGACTCTGATTCAATTACAGTATCAGAACAAAGCGAGCCTTCAGCTGAGTGCTGGCAGAATATGTATAAATTGCTTAACTTCTACTCACTTATCTCTGATCCAACGGGAATACTGGAAAAATCTTCAGAAACATTTGGACCAGCAGGTAATGGATATTTTTATATTTAAAAAATCTGTTTAGAACAGCAATAATACTAAAAAAAAAAACACGTTATTCACCATGTATTCTTATTGTAATAACAAATGGATAATTGAATGCATAGGAATTGGCAGTCACTCAAGGAGAGAGAATAGTGATGGTGATCAGATATTCTACTGCCCCTTTTCCCATCGTTTCTAACTTTTACACAGTCAGCTCTCAAAGAGTTCAGACAGACCTGCTTTCAAATACCTGAGTCTCCTATTTATTTTCAAATATGACCATGGGAAAATGGTGGAAATTTTCAAAAATCATTTTGGTGGAGAAGAGGGCAAAGAGGGCTAGTTTGGAGTGTGAAGCAAAGAAAAACAAGGTAGTGTCCTTCCATTTTGCTGTATCTAAGCCCATATATTTCCATTTACTTAAAGGAGTTCGGAGCCCTACAGAGCCGACGTGTAAAGTTGTGTTTGAGAATGAACAAGACAATACTAGTGTGACTAAGAGGAAACGTAGTTTGGTAACTGCTGAACCTCAGCATGTTACTCTGATAGTGTTTGGGATTGGCATGGTGAACCGCACACACCTGGAGGCAGACATTGGTGGGCTAACAATGGAATCAGAACTGAAGAGGATTCATGGCAGTTTTACACTTAAGGAAAAAATGAAAGGTATGATGACATTCTGATACTGGAGTGCCACTTTTCTGAAGAAAGCCAATGCCATGTCTCATAAATTCCTATGTGGTGATTTTTCTTCAGAAAATGGAGCTTCCCATTTATATGGATCAAGAGTGCTAGTGTATATAGTTTTTTTATTCCTATTCTTTATGTTTTAAAATTTTTCTAAATACTCTGTGCTATTAGTTGTGATATTTAAAATGTCATTTGGCTATTTAATGGCATTAGGCTCTTTAATGCATGAATGACATGGTAAACTACATATTTTGCATTATTCCAGTTTTGACACATAACACATACGTATATATGAATGGATAGAAAAACCTTTAAGGAAATTTTTAAAAAATTTGTTCTGGAATAGTTTAAATTTCACTGTACCTTTAAAATTACCTTTTGTCACTGAATGTATTATGGATGAAATAAAATTTTAATATGAAGTGCAACTAAATTTCCAGAATTCATAGTTATTTTTTTTTCACATTTTAAGATGTTTTACATCAAAAGATGACTGAGACATGTGCCACTGCTCATATTGGTGGGGTTAATATTGTGCTGCTTGAAGGGATTACACCAAATATACAGTAAGTGTGTCGTCTTTTTAACTATTAAAGTCGTTTGTTACAGTTTTATAGGAAACTTAAAATTCATTGGATGAATCCCATACCTAGTAAGACTTGAGATTTATATAGCATTCCCAGATACTGTGATTCTATCATTAAGAATGTCACCAAATGAATTTTTTTCAGAAAAATTATTTGCTCCCATTATAAAACTGGTTTACTCCCAGTCCTGCCACCCTAAAAAACTGACTGCCAGCACCGTTTAAAATTGTGTAACAGGAAACATGATTACAGTGTAAATTTCAGTTAAACGTATGAGATGCGAGAGCTCACATAACTCAAATAAGTAAAACAAAATTATAATCAGAAAATAGGCTGCCTCTTGATTTTACTAACTAATCATTACCCAGTATTCATGCTGGGTTTCAAAACTTTATCTTGCCTTTTTTTTTCATTTAAATAATTTAACAGTAAAGCCTATGAGACCCTCCTAATAGTATAAATAAGCTTCCTATAGTGAGTATACCATTCCATATTGCTTTTCTTTTGACTCTTTGCTCTCACCTTTTCGTGTTCTCTCTGTGGATCTGTCCAAAATTGTTCTGATAGTAATTACCTTTATACATGATATTTAGATCACTAATTGGTTGTCAATACATTTAACCATTGACTTTGCTCATACACTTGGGAATATATACCTTCATTCCTGACTTCCTTTCAGTGGAGCAGTTTTATGCTATAACTACAAATTGTATTTTGATAATTTAGTCAGATTTTGAGAATTTGCTCATTTTTAGTAACTAGTTAATGTCCTACTATTGTCCCTTAAAACATGTATCATGTACAGGGTGCTCAGGGCTGGTGCACTGGGATGACCTAGAGGGACGGAATCAGGAGGGAGGTGAGAGGGGGATTCTGGAAGGGGAACACATGTATACCCGTGACGGATCCATGTCAATGTATGGCAAAACCAACATGATAATGTAAAGGAAAAAATTAATTAATTAATTTGAAAAAATCTATCATGCTAAATACTGACAAAATAGAGGATCTAGTTCAATGTTATAGAAATTAAATATTAGTCATAAATTGACTCATTACGTGTCTATTCATGACATTTCATACATGAGTAATATGATGACTGTCTTGGGGAACATTTCCTGAAATGGATTTGTAAATCTTGCTGGGGCGGTTTTGACTTGTGTATCTAGAACCAAAGAGAATATTTCATTATAGCTGCTTAAATGGTCCAGATCACATTTCCTAAGCTGGCTTTCTAAAAACCAGAAATTCGAGTAGTTGTGAGATATTTTCTGACTATTCAGAATGGGCGGAGGGGTATTATTATGTAATAATTACAATCTAAAGGAGTGTCTATTGTGGACCAGGAACCTCATATACATTATATAATCCTAACTACAATCCTGTTAACTGAGGCGGTTTTATCCCCACTGTACACAACAATAAATTGAGATTCGGAAAGATCAGAATGTTTTCTTAAAATGCTTAAAGTCATACAGTCAGTAAGAAGAGGTATCTGAATCTCCACACCTTCTACCTCACTATGATGCTTCAGAGAAAGTAAGCACAGACTTGGGTTTCATGATCCCTTTATTGACACTGAATTTTAAGTATCATGGTTACTTTAACCTATTCAGAAGTACCACAAATTTCTTTAAATGTTTCCTGTATTTTATTTACTCCATCCTCTCAAAACTCTTATCTCCATTATCTAAGAGAAGGCTTCAAATAGTATCTAAATTTGCAAAACATATTTATAAAATAATTTTTTAAATATTAGCTGATATTTTTTGCCTTTGAAAAAAGAGGCAGGATCCCTTAACTTTTTCATTAAAAAAATAAAACTTATTAATTGCTACCAAAATCTAATAGTGACTTTCTGGATTTATTCTTTGGGTTTTCATTTCTAGTTTCAGTTAAAAGGAAATGGGACTTCAAAAAAAGTTGAAAAAGTTCTTCAAGTGAAAATTTTTTAAATGGGAAATAAAAGCTTTCCAGATGATTGGTCATATTGTAACTAATTTATGCATGAATGTTTATTTGCTTCCTTTTGTTTTCCTGCTTTCTCTTGAATCTTCATCTGTAGACTGGAGGATTTTCCTACATCTCCTACAAGCACAGCCAAACAAGAGTTTCTGTATGTTATTATTATTCTTTTTCATGGACTTTGTGATTAACATCGTATTGGATAGTTTTAGAGATAAAATATTAATATTTAGATTATTTGCATGGCTGTGAATGTATATAGTTAGTTATTATTTTATAGCTTTAATATAGATCCTTTCTGAGATTATATGGTTTGCTAATATTCATGGAAAACACAGGTAAGAACTACCTTTTTGGTAATTCATACCTTGCTTTATTGTTGAAATATTCAAAACTGTAGTTGTATGTTGCTTTGTGCTCTTTTAAGAGCAGTTAATATTAAAATTTATATTATCACAAATCCTCATTAATATTGGATGTGATAATAGAAGCTGAAATTTTTAACTTTGTGAGAGTTTTGACATATTTGCAAATCTAATTATTAAAACACTAATATATGAAAATATCTACATTTCTCATCCTTCTAATTCTGTCTTTAAGATATAGAGAGTTTGCTGCTCTATTGTCAAATTTTATATGGGGCTTTTATACTGTGTATACTTCAATATTTTTGATTGGCTTGATTTTGCCTATGTATATCTGATATTTTGTGGTAGTGAGCTATACCAAGTGTACATATAAATATTTGTCATGTGAATCTTACTGCCATGACAATTTAGTACGTTATTTAGCACTGATTATTTATTTGAATATTGTCTATAAAATTCAAGTATGCTGAATAAATTTAGTTGAATCTGCATATTTTGTTCCAGGCTAGTAAGATTATCAATACCTGGTGAGCTTTATTTCACTGTGTATTGATAATAGGCCATAGATAAAATATCATCAATCAACAATCCTTTTTTGGGATTATGTGATCTATATCACTTCACCAATTAAAGTACCAAAAAAGAATAAATGCACTAATACTAAATTATAAAATTGATTGTTTTTTGGAAAACACTCGTCCATATTAATATCATGTTAAAAGGTATAGAAAAAATAGCGATTTCCACTTTGGTATTTGTAATAGCTAGAGAAGATTTATTGTTTCTTTTTTTTATCACTGAGTTCTCTGGATATATAACAAAAAAGTAAGCATGGCTTTAGAAAGGATGCTTTTTAATGATTGAAGATCATCTTCATCCACTCAACCAATTAGGTTTCTAGGTTACAAATTATTGTCTGCACACTATGTTTTTCAGAGATGAAACGGTAAGCAAATGAGAGGTAGTTCCTGTCATAATATCACTTTATAGGCTTACTCCCTCCTTTTTCAGGCCTTCCTGCTAGGAGAGTTAACATGTAAAGTACAATTGCCAAATAGGAAAGAAAGTTCCAGTGATTTTTAATAGGTAACTAGACAATATGAGATCATAACACTTTCTGTCCCTACTGTAGAGATTTTCATGCAAAACTGAATTGAGGAAGGCAGCATGCCTTCCTTTCCTGCCCCTAAAGTTTGGGCCTGCATGGTCAAGGAAGTAGGATGGGGTTGGAGATAGAGATAATGAGGCCCTAAATCCTCAAATTCTTAACCTGAATGGGTAAGCGTGGCTGGCCTATCTGTAAGGCCCTATTGTCTGGACACAAGAAGAAAAAGAAGGTGAGGAAAACTTCTTACCTCATTAGACACTATGGTCATTATAACTTAGGTTCAGAGTGCATCTAGTAGAACTTTGTCAAATAGACCAGCACTGTCAGTGAATTCTCAAACCAAACTTCTTGGTCATTTGCTGTGAACTTTTTACATACATGAGGCATGCCCGGCATGCTACAGGTTTTTATAGTCATCTGTTTAAGAAGACTTTGACCACTTCTTTCCTGTGTAAAAGTTTACTACATGTTTTATGATATAGATTAAGGCACAGCTCTTTTAGGAGTTAAAATAGAATTATGAATAGTTAATTCATTTGGCAGCTTTTAAATTGTTTAATTCTACATTCTGGGTCCCCTTACATCTTTAACATGTACAGTGTGACAAGAGTTAATCAGATTCTCTGCAGTGTCTGGCTCAGTTTGATCAGTGTAGAACTATCCTGTTATCTAGCTCCAAGAAACATTACTCACGCTATAGTCATGGGCATCATTTACGTAGCCTTCAGAGTGAATGATGCCCTCTGGAGTTGGGCAACAGAGTCCTTGAAGTTCTTAACATAACAGTTGCTACTGGTAATACCACAGATCTGCAGTAGCAGAGTAGTCAGCGCTTTCTATTCTGACATTTGGTGTATAATTAAAAATCAAGGGTTGTGTATAGGCTAATATAATCAAAAGTAACATTTAAGGAGACTTCTATAGTTTATAAAAGTAAAATAGTAAGATAAGTGTTGAATTTCCTGACTGTCATGATGACAAGACTTCTTTGTAAACTTATGCTTAGTTTTATTCAATAAGTGAATGCTATTCACAAGTATAAAGTCCTTTGCATTTTAGTATCATCTAAGTGTTTTGGCTTATGTTGAAATTGATTTTAAAGTGAAATCTTTTTATTGTTAGAATAGTTAAGATTCAAAATTCAGTAACTAGTCAGCATTCTAGAATCTACCATCATTCTGGTTAGAAGAGTTCCATGGATTACTTTTTTCCTTTCTCTAATCCATGTTAGTCTTTGAAAGTAGTTTTTTTTGAAGAAGAAGGCAGATATAGTTCTGTAGTAATCATTTTTGAAGTTAGTCATTACCTGGATTTCACTATCTGTAAATAATCAAAACTTCTGATAGAACCACTCTTAACGCGTCTCAAGATTTATTGTAATATAAGTTAAATTTAATGCATTGATTCCTTAGATCCTTGAGACTATAGTCAGTGAATCCTTTGTAGCCTAAGTAGAGATAAATATATGTAAACTAATCTGTAGTTAATATGAAATTTGCGTGTGTTTTGTTTAAATTTGTCTGTTTTGTTTAATCTGTTATCAAGCATCCTTTGCCCATTTGAAAGATAATATTTATGTTAAGCTTTCATTTTATGACAGGGCCTTTAGTGGTGTAGTTCATTGACATGAATCTTTCTGTTGTATGTGTCAAGACTGCTTCATCATGACTTACATACATGGTTTTTACAACATGCTATCTGTGGAATCTCACAGTTGTTGTGTTGAGTCATTCTTCTGCTGTACTTCTTTCTGCTCATTTATTTCACAAAATTCAGTGAGTGTCTGCCATGTTCAAAGCATTGTACTAGGTATTGGAAGAAAAAAAATAAGAAACTAAGAAATACAGTATTTCTATTTTATATCTGTACCAGTAAAACTTAATAATTTTTAACTAAGTAGTAGTTACTCTTTATGAATTGGACTTCTATCATTTCTTTGCCACTCACTGAAAATAAAAAAAATGGAAGATGCAAGTTGAATTTCATCTTTCTCATTAATTTCTTTTAACTTATTAGGTAATTATAAGATTAGGTTTTTTGACTGATTAGATTTTTAGAGGTATAATGGTGTTTTTCTTCCTTTTGAAGTTCACTGTCTATATTTTCTTACTGGTTGTAGAGATGCCTGAAATAAGTTGAATAAAAATGGAGTTCTGAATGGGGAAAAATAAAAATGGAATTTTGTGTTGTATATGTGTAGTATCAGTGTTCATTCTCTTCCATGTAAGCACATACATACATTCTTCTGTAAACTCTTTATTACAGAAATAGAATAATATTCCATACAAACAGAATAAAATGTATGTCAGTATTTTTAGAAGGTACTATTTCTTCAATATAATTTAAATGCATGAAAAATCTTATTTACTTCAGTAAATGATTTAAAAGCATTTGTCTTGCTCTCAAAATACATTTTCAAAATTTCTCTTTATTTGACCATATTTTAATGATCATCCTTCTCTATTAATAGAACTGTAGTGAAATGTAGTATTGCCAAGTCCCAAGCCCTCTACAGTGCCCAGAGGGGTTTGAAGACTAACAATGCCGCCGTGTTCAAAGTAGGAGCTATCAGCATCAATATTCCCCAGCACCCTGCCACTTTGCACAGCATGATGGTTCGAAGTTCTCACCAACTATCTAAGCAGATCTCAGATCTCATCAGACAGCCTTCTACAGCGTAAGTTATTCAAGTTTTGTGGTTCTGTATAGTATTTCATATCATCTTTTGCTGTGTTAATATTTTTTGCTGTTGGAGGAAAACAGAGGTTACATCTAGAGTAGTGACTATTATAGATAGTGGGGCGAGTGAAAAGTAGCTAAGCATGATTGTGGAAGAATCCTATTACATTAGTGTGTATTATTGAAGTAGTGTGTTACAGATGCAATTGTCAGTCTTTCATATTGCATCAGTAAAGCTTAGGAGAGCCTAAGGATTGGTGGACATTATAAAGGGGTACTACTAAAGGGCAAACTGAAAAATTCCACGACTGTAACAATCTTTTATTTCCTTTAATTTCACTGAAATTTGTGACTGCATAGATTTATAAAGTTTCAATGGCCATTTATTTCTCATGCATGCTTTTGTGCTGTCCTTCATATGAAATTCTTGTACGTGGTTCAAGGAAGAATTTGATAGTGCCATTTACATATTTTAAATGGCAGTGAATGGGACTTCTGCAGAGTAACCTTTACCCTGGGTTTGTACTGCTGAGCTCTTTTCTTGGTCTCTAAAGCTGTAACTAATGAATAACTAACAAAAATTTAAGTGAAAGGTAAAAGTTTGGCTTGTTACATTGCCTTTTTTCCTAGTCTATAAGGCAGAAAGACATTAGTGTGTTTTTTGATGGTGGCTTAAAGCAGTGGTGTTTTTTTCCAGGTCTTTCTAGATCTCTAAATTCTGATATAGTATTAATTCATGTCTAGTTGATTAAGTAGTAATAACTCACATGTTTTTCCTGTCACTGGAATATGAAATCCAGAATGTATATACGAGCCTTAGTTATAAAATTCTCTAAGGAATTTTTTCTTATTAGAATGTATTGGCAAACAGAGTGGAGTAGTTAGGAAAAAAAAAAAAAAAAAGACTCTAGAGTCAAAGTGAATGTGTGCTCAGTCTCTAGGTCATGTCCAATTCTTTGCAGACACAACTGTAGTCTGCCAGGGTCCTTCTGTCCATGGCATTTCCAGGCAAGAATACTGGAGTGGGCTGCCATTTCCTTCTCCAGGGGATCTTCCCAACCCAGGGATTGAACTCACATCTCCTGCTCTATCAGGCGAGTTCTTTACCACTGAACCACCAGGGAAGCCCAGAGTCAAACTGATTGAGTTCAAAACTGATTTTACATCTTCATAGCTGTGCTTCCTCATTGGTAAAATGAAGATAATAGTACCTACTCACAGGATTTTGTTAAATGAATAAATGATATAAAATGCACAAGGCAATAAGAATAGTACCTGGCACATAGGAAGTACTCAAATAACTATTATTTGTTTTTGTTTATGTTAGTTATTATTATTCATAGTGGTAGTAATAATAGTGGCAAATAATAGTGTTATATCAACAGATTGCATGGTGGTTAAGTCAAAGAATCTGGAATCAGACAAACTTCTGGTTTCACAAAGATATGAGTGACCTTGTGGCAGCCCTAACATTCAGTTTATATTTTTATTACTTCTTGTTTACTTTTCCAGATCATCATTTTTCAGTGGCTGTTTGAGAAAGACTTAATATGATCTGGTATTGGAAAGAAAACGTGTTCACAGTTTGTTTTTGCTATTTTTCGTTGAGAATTCCAATTTCATACAATTTTTATTTTTTATACAATTTAAATCTTATCTGTTTGTGTCCCTTTTTCACCTTTTAAATTTCTTTTTGCTTTATAGCCCACAGCCTGTAAAAGAAGATATTGCAACCCCCCTACCTTCTGAAAAAACCCCAACAAGTGTTAATCAAACTCCTATTGAAACAAATGAATTTCCTCAACTACCAGAAGGTTTAGAGAAGAAGCCTATTGTCCTTAAGTTCAGTGCCATGTTAGATGGTATAGCCATTGGAGCAGCACTTTTACCATCTCTGAAAGCAGAATACAAGATGGGACGAATGAGAAGCCACGGAATGACAGGTAACATTGAAGTTTGAATTCATTCTTAAAATTTATGAGTGGATTTGAGTATCAGTAGTATTTTGGTGAAAGGCAAATTTGGTTTTATAGATTTATATGAAAATTTAAATTTTAATCAAAATACTTTTAAATTTCATTAACAGTGTTTTTCATTCAATCAAGTGAAAATAGCAACACACTTCATTGAGTGACCATCATGGACCCTGTTTTCATTTGAAGTCTTCAGAGTTATCCACTATTTAGAGACCATTTCCAACTTAAGTTGAATCCATTTTTGCATCTGTTAGGTTCCTATAGCCTGAATAACTTGGTTTATTTTCACATTGAGTACATTTAGCTTGAATCAGAGGTTATTTGACTTCTTCAAAATAGTTACTTTATAAGGTTTTGTGATCCTTATGTATCCTCTCCAAAAGCACTTTGCTGTTGTATTTTTTTCTGTAATGTATCTTATGCTTTTGTAAGTGTGCTGATTATATACATACAGTTTAAACAACTATGAACTCACTAACCCATTGCATGTTCTAAGAATTAAAACATTACCAGAACTTTGAAGGCTCCTTCAGGAAATATTATTACTGCCAGATAATATTCCCCATGATTGCTTGGCAAAATAACTACTATCATGAATTTTGTGTTGCCTATTTCTTTTGCTTTTCTTGATAGACTCATAAGTAATTCTAAGTTGTTGTTGCCTGTTTTAAACTTTATTCATTATGAAGTCCCACTAATGAATTTTTTAACTGGGAATTTTTTTGTTATACATTTTATTTGAAATTTATCTATTCATGTTCTTTGGTTCATTCATTTTTCAGTGAAATATAATTGTCCATTAAGTGATTATATCACAGTTTACATATCTATTCTATTGATGGACCTTTGGCTCATTTTACATTCTTGCTGTTACATTTATTCTCAAACACATCTTCTGATGCACATGTGCAAGAGTTTCTCAAGGATATTTACTTAGTGATACAGCTAGGTTGTAGGGTAAATGCTTCTTCAGTTTTATGAGGAAATGCAAAACTATTTTCTGTAATGCTTATGTCCACCAGTACTGGATGAGAGTTCCCACTGTCCACATCCTTGCCAGCACTCATTATTATCTGACTTTAAAATTATTGCTTGTCTGGTAAATATAAAATGGTATCTCATGGTTTTAATTTATGTTTCTATAATGATTAATGGAGCTGAAGTTTTAAATATGATTAAGAAATCCTTAGGAGCTTCCCAGGTGGAGCTAGTGGTAAAGAACCTTCCTGCCATTGAAGGAGACATAAGGGACATGAATTCGATCCCTGGATCAGGGGACACCCTAGAGGAGAGCATAACAACCCACTCCATTATTCTTGCTTGGAGAATCCCATGGACAGAGGAGCCTGGCGGGCTACCATTGATAGGGTCTCATAAGAGTCAGACACTACTGAAGTGACTTAGCACAGAACACGTAAGAAATCCTTATATTTTGTTATATGAACCCTTGTTGAAGGTATTTGTTTGTTTTTTTGCCCATTTTACCATTGCATCATTTGTACTTTTATTGGCTACAGGAATTCTTGTACATTTTGTTTATTAAACCTTCGATGTTACATGTTCAGCATATATTGTCACTCAGAAACTTATTTCAATCTTCAGTCTTTTGGTCAACAGATATTCCCAATTTTAATGTAATTGAATTTACCAATATTTTCTTGTTTTATTGTGTATTTTTACGTCTTGAAATACTTCTGTTACTAGGATCATGAAAACATTTTTTTGTATTTCCTATTAAACCAAGTTTTTCTTTTCATATTTGAGTTCTTAATCTGTAACAAATTGAGTATTTTTTCCTTTAATTTGGTATGGAGTAATATGCATAACCAGTTATCTCTGCATCATTTACTGATTATTCTGCCCTTTATTTCAGTGGTAGTTCAACTTTGTCACCTATTAAGTGTTTATGTATATGGGTGTCTGGTTCAGGGATCTCTGTTATGCTTCAGTGGAGTGTTTGCCCCAGTATGATACTGATATCTGACTTGTCCTTTTTTTTTTTTCATGGGTAATGGAGAGATTTATTCTAATTTTTCACCAGTAGACACCCTGTATTCTGCTTTTCAGTCCACCAGGGTAGGGGTAGGGCCATGAGGAAAAGATATATTTATGTGTATTCTGTAATGCTTTTTTTTTTCTTTTCAGAAATTTATTTTATTTTTTTTCCATGATATCACCATGGGTTTACATATGCTCCCCCTCCAGAAACCCCTCCCTCCCCCCTCCCTCCTCCCTCCCCCCTGGGAAATCTCGATGCACCAGCCCTGAGAATCAATCCTGGGCTGGTGATTGATTAGACATATGATAATTAACATGTTTCGATGCCATTCTCCCATATCATCCCACCCTTTCCCTAATCCACAAAGTCCACGAGTCTATTCTATACATCTGCATTCCTTTTGCTGTCTCGCATGTTGGGTTCTCGTTACTGTCTTTCTAAATTCCATATATATGTGTTAATATACTGTATTGTTGCTTTTGTTTCTGGCTTACTTCACTCTGGATAATGGGCTCCAGTTTGGTCCATCTGAGTAGAACTGATTCAAATGAATTTTTTTTTAATGCTGAGTAATATTCCATTGTGTATATGTACCACAGCTTTCTTATCCATTCGTCAGTTGATGGGCATCTAGGTTGCTTCCATGTCCTGGCTATTGTAAACAATGCAGCGATGAACATTGGGGTACACGTGGCTCTTTCAATTCTGGTTTCCTCGGTGTATATGCCCAGCAGTGGGATTGCTGGGTCATATGGCAGGACTATTTGCAGCTTTTTAAGGAACCTCCACACTGTTCAACATCACTCATTATCAGAGAAATGCAAATCAAAACCACAATGAGGTATCACTTTACACCAGTCAGAATGGCTGTAATCCAAAAATCTACAAGCAATAAATGCTGGAGAGGATGTGGAGAAAAGGGAACTCTCCTACACTGTTGGTGGGAATGCAAACTAGTACAGCCACTATGACCTGTCCTTTTTTAGAAGTTGTCATGGTTGTTTTTGCTTATTTGCTTCTTTATATACATTTTAGAGTCAGTTTGCCTAGTTCCTTGAAAAAGCCTGTTTGGATTTTTATAGAAATGTAATTAAATCTATAGACTTACTTGGGGTAGAATTTAAGATATTAATGACAACTGATACAGTATTTAACCTTCTTATTGCTTCATATTTCTATCTTTCTGTTTCTTTAGATCTTCTTCAGTGTTTATCTATAGTTTATAATTTTTCAGCCTAAGGGTTTTATGTATCTGTTGAAAATGTTTATTTACTTTAGATACCTAGGATATCTAAAGTAAATAATGTTACTTTATCTAAAGTAAATAACATACCTTATGTTACTGTCATTATTACAAGTGGTATATTTTATAAAAGGGCATTTTAAACTATTGCTGGTATGTGCAAATCTGCTTGATCATTTTATGTTACTTTTAAACTCAGAAGACATGTTTAACTATTTTATTATTACTAATAAGATTCTTTAAATTTCCTAAGTAAATGTTTATACATTTGCAAACACTACTTTTGTGTCTTCCTTTCCAGTCTTAATGCCATTTTATTTATTTTTCTTATCTCATTTTGCCTCTACTACAATGTTCAATATAAGGGAATTAATATTTCGCCAGTGAATATAATGTTTGCTATATGTTTTTCTTGGGTTGTTTTTATCAAGTTAAAATTTACTTTTATTCCTAGTGTGCTGAGTTTCTATGAATAATTTGTGAATCCTTATTATTGGATACTCTTTTTCAATCTTTTAAAATTAAAATATTTTTCTCTTATTAACATTGTAAATTACATTAATAGTTAAAAAACATAGGTACACATATGTGAATCAGTTCAGTTCAGTCACTCAGTCTTGTCCGACTCTTCGCGAGCCCATGTACTACAGCTCACCAGGCCTCCATGTCCATCACCGACTCACAGACCTTACTCAAATTCATATCATTAGAGCTGATGATGCCATCCAACCATCTAATTCTTTGTCTACGCCTTCCTCCTGCCTTCAGTCTTTCCCAGTACCAGGGTCTCTTCCTATGAATCAGTTCTTTGAATCAAGTGGCCAAAGTATTGGAGTTTCAGCTTCAGCATCAGTCCTTCCAGTGAATATTCAGGACTGATTTCCTTTAGGATGGACTAGTTGGATCTCCTTGCAGTCCAAGAGACTCTAAAGAGTCATCTTCAACACCACAGTTCAAAAGCATCAATTCTTCGGTGCTCAGCTTTCTTTGTATTCCAACTCTCACATCCATACATGACTACTGGAAATACCATAGCTTTGACTAGACAGATCTTTGTTGGCAATGCTTTTTAATATGCTGTCTAGGTTGTTCTTATCTTTTCTTCCAAGGAACAAGTGTCTTTTAATTTCATGGCTGCAGTCATCATCTCTGCAGTGATTTTGGAGCCCAAGAAAATAAAGACTGTCACTGTTTCCATTGTTTCCCCATCTGTTTGCCATGAAGTGATGGAACCGGATGCCATGACTTAGTTTTTTGAAGGTGGAGTTTCAAGCCAACTTTCTCACTCTCCTGTTTAACTTTCATCAAGAGGCTCTTTAGTTGTTCTTCACTTTCTGCCATAAGGGTGGTATCATGTGCATATCTGAGGTTATTAATATTTCTCCCAGCAGTCTTGATTCCAGCTTGTGCTTCATCCAGTCCAGCATTTCTCATGATCTACTCTGCATATAAGGTAAATAACCAGGGTGACAGTATACAGCCTTGATGTACTCCTTTCCTGATTTGGAACTAGTCTGTCGTTCCATATCTGGTTCTAACTGCTGCTTCTTGACCTGCATACAGATTTCTCAAGAGACAGGTCAGGTGTTCTGGTATTCCCATCTCTTGAAGAATTTTCCACAGTTTGTTGTGATCCACACAGTCAGAGGCTTTGGTGTGGTCAGTAAATCAGAAATAGATGTTTTTCTGGAACTCTCTTGCTTTTTTGATGATCCAGTGGATATGAGCAATTTGATCTCTGTTTTCTCTGCCTTTTCCAAAACCAGCTTGAACATCTAGAAGTTCACGGTTCACATACTGCTGAAGCCTGTTTTGGAGAATTTTGAGCATTATTTTGCTAACGTGTGAGATGAGTGCAATTGTGCAGTAGTTAGAACATTCTTTGGCATTACCTTTCTATGGGATTGGAATGAAAACTGACCTTTTCCACTCCTCTGGCCACTGCTGAGTTTTCGAAATTTGCTGGCATATTAAATGCAGCACTTTCACAGCATCATCTTTTAGGAATTGAAATAGCTCAAGTGAAATTCCATCATTTCCACTAGTTTTGTTCTTATAGTGATGCTTCTTAAGGCCCACTTGACTTCACATTCCAGGATGTCTGGCTCTAGGTGAGTGATCATACCATCGTGGTTATCTGGGTCATGAAGATCTTTTTTGCATAGTTCTTTTGTGATTTCTTGCCACCTCTTCTTAATATCTTCTGCTTCTGTTAGGTCCATACCATTTCTGTCCTTTATTGTGTACATCTTTGCATGAAATATTCCCTTGGTATCTCTAATCTTCTTGAAGAGATTTCTAGTCTTTCCCATTCTGTTGTTTTCGTCTATTTCTTTGCATTGATCACTGAGGAAGGCTTTCTTATCTCTCCTTGCTATTCTTTGGAACTCTACATTCAAATGGGTATATCTTTCCTTTTCTCCTTTGCCTTTGCATCTTTTCTTTTCTCAACCATTTGTAAGACCTCCTTAGACAATCATTTTGCGTTTTTTGCATTTCTTTTTCTTGGTGATGGTCTTGATCACTGCCTCATGTACAGTGTCACAAACCTCGGTCCGTAGTTCTTTAAGAACTCTGTTTATCAGATCTAATCCCTTGAATCCATTTGTCACTTCAGCTCTGCGTAAGGGATTTGATTTACGGCATACCTGAATTGTCTACTGTGGTTTTTCCAGTAGTCATATATGGATGTGAGAGTTGGACGGTGAAGAAAGCTGAGCACCGAAGAATTGATACTTTTGAACTGTGGTGTTAGAGAAGACTCTTGAAAGTCCCTTGGACTGCAAGAATATCCAACCAGTCCATCCTAAAGGAGATCAGGTTTGGGTG
Organism: Antilocapra americana; assembly: GCA_007570785.1. Lineage (NCBI taxonomy): Eukaryota > Metazoa > Chordata > Mammalia > Artiodactyla > Antilocapridae > Antilocapra > Antilocapra americana. The sequence goes on from ML663006.1 coordinate 23,884,023, forward strand.
TTCATTGCAAGGACTGATGTTGAAGCTGAAACTCAGTACTTTGGCCACCTCATGCAAAGAGTTGACTCATTGGAAAAGACCCTAATGCTGGGAAGGATTGGGGGCAGGAGGAGAAGGGGATGACAGAGGATGAGATGGTTGGATGGTATCACCGACTCGATGGACATGGGTTTGGGTAGACTCCAGGAGTTGGTGATGGACAGAGAAGCCTGGCATGCTGCAATTCATGGGGTCGCAGAGTTGTACGCAACTAAGCGACTGAACTGAACTGAATGATCTACTGATTTTACCCTACTTTCTTCAATTTAAGTCTCAATTTGGCAATAAGGATTTGTGAATAAATGTATATATTTATAAATATATATACACACACACACACACACACACATATATAGTGTGCGGGTATATATTTATTCCTGCCCCAGATCTTGATTTTAATAATGTTTCTGCTACTCTTTAATTCCCTCATAAGGAATTGGGGAAATTTGGCCTGAATATTGGTACAGGTTGTATATTTATAACTGAGCAACTACACTCCAAATTGTTGATTTAAGTGTTTAGAACAGGCAGTGAACTATTACTCATACCATATCCTTATTTGGAATATAGTCTCATTATTAATTATTGTTAAAGTCAAAGATACATATGATTATATAATTTTATACTTAATGAATGTTTTCAGTGAGTATAATTTAATTGATTTGACAGTTTCACTGTTTCCTTCCATACCAACTCAGGATCAGGAGGCAAGTTATCAACTGCTAACTATTCTCTGTGAAGAAAAAATTGTATGGATTAGTTTTTTCTGTTTTGTTTTTGCGCTTTGTGAATTTCTCTTGTTTTAACTCTTGTAATAAGGGCAATTTCTTTTCTACCTTCTGTGAAATAAAAAACATTTTTAAGTGTTTCTGTAGCACCAATGCTGCACACCTGTTAGGCTTAATGAGTGATACTTGATGGCTTAATAACACTGGCTGTTTATAGTAATCATTTGTTGTTATTCAGTTACTAAGTCATGTCTGACTCCTTGTGACCCCATGGACTTCAGCACGCCAGGCTCCCCTGTTCTTCACTATTTCCCAGGGTTTGCTCAGATTCATGTCCATTGAGTTGGTGATGTTATCTAACCATCTGATCCTCTGCTGCCCCCTTCTCCTTTCGCCTTCAGTCTCTCCTTTTGCTTTCAGCTTTTTTCAGGTGGCCAAAGTATCAGGGCTACATATATTTAAAGACAGGAAAATTTTGTAAGCATGTTTAAAGTATCCTTCTCATATCTTTAAACTTAGGTTTTGGGAAATGCATACTTTTTTTCATACGCACCATTTATTGGACATAGTAAGTAATGATATGAGTGAATGAGTACCTGAACAACAAAAATGATTTCTCTTTTTTTCTTATAGGTGCACAGACCAGGTTTACATTTGAGCTGCCAAATCACAGATTGCGTTTTACTTCAAAAGTTTCTGCCACAGATATGTCAACCATTCCTCCTTCTGCCAGTCTTAACCTTCCTCCAGTTACTATGTCAGGGAAATATATAATGGAAGAGCATGATAGTTACTCAGATCAAGTGTGGAGTATAGATGAACTGCCTTCTAAACAAGGGTACTATTTACAGGGAAATTATCTACGTTGTGTGGCAGAAGTAAGTTCACTTTTAAATTTTCTTATTCTTTGTAATTTAGGAGCCTTTGGGCTTTAGGTGTACCAAAGTATGTAGTGATCCAAATTTTTGAGAGAAATCATCAAATCATTTATTCCTACACAATTTTATACTGTGTCTGGCAGGACACATTTTTTTCTTGCTTTATTCATCTTTGAATTCATATTTATTATATTGGCTTTCACATGCATCTCTGCAATATATTCATTATTCTTTTGATTATAAAAAAGCTAATAGTAGTTAACATTTGTCAGGTGCTGCATGTGCACTGACTTGTACGGTTCTTAAATCAGTCCTCTGAGATAGATATTTTATTCTCATTTATAAGTAGAGAAACTGAATCTTTAGGGTAGTTATATGATTCATCTAAGTATACATACTTAGTAACAGTATTAAGGTCATACAAAGAGAAAATGATTGTAAGCACATTCACAGACTAATTTCTGTACTAGGGCAAGTTGAAAACAAGCATACCTGATTCCATTGTCATTTTTTCCCTTTATATCGGTACAATTATCAGAAGTTTAAAAAGCATTTGGGTATGTTTTTCATTTGATTTGTGGTAAGCAGGTCATTTGTTACTGTCCTAATTTGTTACAGTAGAAAATTGAATTTAAAGAGATTAAATGACTTTTCCTTAAATCCCCCAGCTATCAGTTGAGAGATGCTTGAATCAAAGGCATGCTTGTCCCTCAGCTTACTTTGTCAGAAAAAACTGCAACCTTTTCAGAAATCAACTTGACAACTATCTGTTTTATAAATCTTATTCTCTAGAATCTGAAGCATCTATAAGAATGCTCTTTGACTTCTTTCTAGAAATATTACAGCTTGTAGGTATAATTAAGTCTGATTTGCCTTCTTTAGATTCTGCTTGTCCTGGAACCTCTTATGTACAACATGCTAGAAGTCTAAAATTTACTTACTAAAAAGTAGATTATAAAGCCTATTTCCTTTGTGCTTTCTACTTCTAAAAAATAAGTGTCCCAAACTCTAGTTTAGCAATACTATTATTAATATTTCATTTAACAGAAAATAAAGCAAATCTAATCTAGTATATTGCATAATCCCTTACTAACATTAGCTATTATAAAGATATAAAGTTTATAATTGGGACAGAACACCATCCTAAATTTATTGAGAATGCAGTTAATTATAAGCATTTGAGAGTCTAAAGTTGCATCTCTCTGAGAGTTGCCCAATTTACTATGGCCTGAAATAGACACACGTGAAAATCATCTTTACCCATTTGATACTACTATATCCACAATGAAAGTACCCAGTGCAACTTAGACTTTGTATGACTTCTCATTTAAGAAAAGACTGCTTACATGTATTTTGCACTTAACTTTTGATCAGCATATGAACACTATCAAAGTGACAAATGTTGAAGCATTTGCTTTACTCATAAAGATGCTTAGATTCATTGTAAATAAACTCGAATCCAATTAAAGCCTGCTTTCTATTTAATCTATTAGTTACTTGTTAGAAATTCTTTATACTAATCATGGGACATGCATTAAAGTAAAGCTGAGTTTAGTATATCTGATTTGCTAATTCAGCTTCATGTAAGCCATAATTTTGTTTTTTTTATTCACTGTTGTATTCACCGTTGTATCCTTAACATCTAATGCAATACACAGAGTAGATGGTCAATAAATATTTGAAAGAGTAAAAACATTTACTTTCATTTATACTGGTCCATTGTTCTAACACTAAAACAGTGGTCATTAAAAATAAATATTACTCCACATAATCAGTATTGAAATTAGCAGGTTACATAGTTAAAGTATACTTTTAATTCATTTTCAAAAGATTTGCCTTACTTTATTGGCTACTGTTATTTTTTAAAAATAAGGGGAAATGGTGTCTAACAATGTCAGGCCAGTAGAGTATTAAGGAATCTGAGTATTTTGACCCTTCTTCAGTATATTAATTTCAAGTATCATGTAGGTAATTGTTCTTCCTCAGAGTTTGGGATGACTTATGTGAGATATATTTAAGACTAACATAGGCAATATGTTAATCCAATATTCTGATTTTGTTTGGCAGGTCGGTTCCTTTGAACATAATCTTACAACTGATCTTCTAAATCACCTGGTATTTGTACAGAAAGTATTCATGAAGGAAGTTAATGAAGTAATACAAAAAGTTTCGGGTAAGATGATCTGGTACCTTACGATATAGAACATTCTCAATGGCTATAAGATGGTCCATGTATCAGTGGTATAAGTATTGATTCTGTCATTTAGATAAAATTGTTAACTCCTTAAAAACTCTGTATTCCTTGTATGGCTTTCTCACCTAGAGATGCTCCTGCTTATTACTTTTTTTATGTGTAATATATACATTTACAATTTACTTACTATAAACTACACACAGCTCCCTTATGCTTTCCTTCCAAGAAAAAAAAACAGCTTAGTATGTGTCAATTAATTAATCTTAATCATTGTGGACAGAATTTAGATCAGTGTTAAGATTTTATTTTAATCCTATATCAGATGGTGACTATATGCTGGCTACATGGTAAATTGTCTGTAGCAACCCTTATTATATTTTTGCTGTTTCTCAAGAGTAAATTACAAGTAACTTTCTTAATCCCTTTTTACATTTTAATGGGAAATATACGTCTTATTTTAAAATGTTTATTTGATTTTTAATTCACAAGATAGAGTATTAAGAGGAATTAGGGTGAAAAACAAGTTGACTGTGTAACAGTTCTTGAGGCTGAATATTTCCAAAGTAAATATAAATAATCATGTTAAAATAATAGTTAAGCTTCACCAATAAAATGGCATCAAGAGGTGATTCCTCCATTGTTGATGAATAAATCAATTCATTTTACAAATTTATTAGGTATCTATTCAATTACAATTGTGATGAGTTCTCTGAATGACAAGAAGAGGGTGCTGTGTCTGTGTCAAAGGAAAAACTGATGTATTCCAAGGAATCAGAAAAGGCTTCACACAGAGGAAGTCGTATTCAAAGCCTCGCAAGTGAAGTCTCATTTGGCAAGAAAGGAGAAAGAAGATTCAGGCAGAGCTTATGGGCCAGTATTTGATAAGGCTTTGAAGAAGGACAGAACATGGATTAGGAAGTTGAATTATGTATAGCAGCTGTGTGTGCAAGAGATTTTCCTGGTTCTCCAGGGTTGGTTCTGGTTGTGTCTGAGGTTAGGAAGCTACTTGATGGATGTAGTAACAGAGGTATAGAAACTTACAAGTGAAATAGAACAATTTAATCAATTGGGAGTCTTGGAATTTTTCTGAAAATGGTTGAATACAGACCATTAACGAAGGGATGAATATATAGCAGAAGCCCTTTCTGCCACTGAAGGTGTTTCTTCTTGAAGATATACAGAAGTTTTGATGTGGCCCATTTACCTGGTTAAAGTCACTTTAGAACTTGTCTATACAAGTTAAGACTTTTTCAAGACTGCTATTGCTAAATATGTATAATTAAAAAAACAAACCCTTCCAGTAACTGATCTTGTATCTCTTACACTACAAGTGTAGAGTTCCTGGTATTAGTATAATACTGTAAGCCATACTTAAAGTGGTTTTGATGAAAGAGAAAAGCTTTTCTTAACCTTTGAATTACATTGCTAGGAGTTATAAGAAAAGTAGGTCTATGAAAAATGAACTGGAAATTAACATTCCACCCATGAAGACTTGCCAATCACTGTGAAAAATAAAGAGCTCAGAAAATGATGCCAATGTCGTTTAATGGCTAGATCTGCTCCCTGAACCATTCCTTCTTGACTGCAGAGACAGCATGAATCCTAGGAAAATAGCTGAAACATTAGTCACATATCATCCAGCTGGTCCAGGGCCTCATAGAACACAGATATTCCCTTACCTTTCTCAAAACCAGAGAATGTAACAAATTACTGAGAGGGAATGCTTTGAATCCTTGTAGCCTAATTTCTTAGTATTCTAATGTCTGTATTACTTCCCTACTCCTCCATAATCCTCATGATTATTTTCCTTATTTATTTTTAAAACTTCTTCCTCATGCTTTCCCTTTATGTTACATTTAGCTTTAGGATATTTTCTATTGCATAGGAATACTCATGTTCACAACCATCATCAAGTTTGTTAGGAAGATTCTTTTTTGAAGAATCAGTTCTTACAATCTTAATTGTGCATAGACTGCCTGGGTTTCAGAAAGCTGTAGGTAAGCACTGACCTAGTAAAGAGAGGAAATCTATCTTTTATTATGTACAGCCCTATGTGTGTAATATATTTGTAATGTATTAGTAATATATTTATGTATATATGAAATAAGGTTACCATTTTTAAAATTATATCAGGTATATGTTTAATTCATAACGAGGTAAAAAACTGTAGAGTTAATGTAACTAAAAGTGTCTCTGATAGTTCTATAAACCAAAAGGATTGTGTAATACATTTTGTAAGAGGCAGAGCTTGTCTTTTAAATTAAAATTTTTGAAACTATGTAAAAGATACTCAGCTTTCTGGTTTGTCCTTCTATTTCAATATTTTATTGGCTATTCTGGGTATTTTGTCTCTCCACATACACCTTAGAATGAGTTTGTTGATATCCACAAAATAAGTTGGTAGGATTAGGATTTGGATTGCATTGAATTTAGAGATCAAGTTGAGAAGAACTGATGTCTATCTTTTATCAGAGTTTTGTAGTTTTTCTCATATAGATCTTGTACATATGTTATTAATTTATATGAATACCTAAGTTTTAATTTTTGTGGAAGTGTAAATGGTATTGAGTTTTAAATTTCACATTCCACTGTTTATTGCTGCTGTATAGGAAAGTGATTGATGTTTGTATATTATTAAACTTTGTATCCTGTAAGCTTGCTTGTAATCACTTATTGGTTCCAGGAACTTCTACATAGATGATCAAGTCATTTGTGAACAAAGACAGTTTTATTTCTTCCTTCCCAGTTTGTATACTTTTATTTCCTTTTCTTATCATATTGCATTAGCTAGGACTTCTTGTATGATGTTGAAAAGGATTGGTAAGAGGGGCTATGCTTGCTTTGTACATTATCGTAGTGGGAAAACTGAAAGCTTTTCACCAGTTAGCATGGTTTTAGCTGAAGATTTTTTTTGTAGATATTCTGTATCAAATTGAGGAAGTTCTACTCTGTTTTTAGTTTACTGAAAGTCTTTATGATCAGTAGGTTTTGAATTTTGTCAAATGCTTTTACTGCATCTCTTAATATGATCATATGACTTTTATCCTTCAGCCTGTTGATGTGATGAATTACATTAATTTATTACCTACTGGGAAGAAACTTCCCATTTCACTTTAATTTGCTCCCTTGGATGATGCTAAGTTCAATACACATAGAAAAAGAGGAGTCATTTTAAGAAAGAATGTTTGAAAGATAAACATGTAGAAAAACTTTTACAATAGACAAAGAGAAGTGAAAGCAGAGGTTGGATTTCAAAATGTCAGAACATTATTTCCTGAATCCCACATAGCCTGGGCAACAAAGGGTTTATTAATAAGAACTTTATCCCCAAGATCCTCTACGCCCATCTTTTTTTCAATGTATCAGTTCAGTTCAGTCGCTGAGACGTGTCTGACTCTTTGCGACCCCATGAATCGCAGCATGCCAGGCCTCTCTGTCCATCACCAACTCCAGGAGTCTACCCAAACCCCTGTGCATCGAGTCAGTGATGCCATCCAGCCATCTCAACTTCTGTCAACCCCTTCTCCTCCTGCCCCCAATCCTTCCCAGCATTATGGTCTTTTCCAGTGAGTCAGCTCTTTGCATGAGGTGGCCAAAGCATTGGAGTTTCAGCTTCAGCATCAGTCCTTGCAATGAACACCAAAGACTGATCTCCTTTGGGATGGACTGGTTGGATATTCTTGCAGTCCAAGGGACTCTCAAGAGTCTTCTCCAACACCACAGTTCAAAAGCATCAATTATTTGATGCTCAGTTTTCTTCACTGTCCAACTCTCACATCCATACATGACTACTGGAAAAAACATAGCCTTGACTAGATGGAACTTCGTTGGCAAAGTAATGTCTCTGCTTTTAAATATGCCATCTAGATTGGTCATAACTTTCCTTCCAAGGAGTAAGCATCTTTCAATTTCATGGCTGCAGTCACCATCTGCAGTGATTTTGTAAATAAAATCTGACACTGTTTCCACTGTTTCCCCATCTACTTCCCATGAAGTGATGGGACCAGATGCTATGATCTTAGTTTTTTGAATGTTGAGCTTTAAGCCAACTTTTTCACTCTCCTCTTTAGCTTTTATCAAGAGGCTTTTTAGTTCCTCTTCATTTTCTGCCTTAAGGGTGGTGTCATCTGCATATCTGAGGTTATTGATATTTCTCCTGGCAGTCTTGATTCCAGCTTGTGCTTCCTCCAGCCCAACATTTCTCTTGATGTACTCTGCATATAAGTTAATTAACCAGGGTGACAGTATACAGCCTTGACATACTCCTTTTCCTATTTGGAACCAGTCTGTTGTTCCTCCAGTTCTGACTGCTGCTTCCTGACCTGCATACAGATTTCTCAAGAGACAGGTGGTCTGGTATTCCCATCTCCTTCAGAATTTTCCACAGTTTATTAATGTCCACACAGTCAAAGGCTTTGGCATAGTCAGTAAAGCAGAAATAGATGTTTTTCTGGAACTCTCTTGCTTTTTCAATGACCCAGCAGATGTTGGCAATTTGATCTCAGTTTCCTCTGCCTTTTCTAAAACCAGCTTGAACATCTGGAAGTTCATGGTTCATGTATTGCTGAAGCCTGGCTTGGAGAATTTTGAGCATTACTTTACTAGCGTGTGAGATGAGTGCAATTGTGCAGTAGTTTTAGCGTTGTTTGTCATTGCCTTTCTTTGAGATTGGAATGAAAACTGACCTTTGCCAGTCCTGTGGCTACTGCTGAGTTTTCCAAATTTGCTGGCATATTGAGTGCAGCACTTTCACAGCATCATCTTTCAGGATTTGAAATAGCTCAGCTGGAATTCCATCACCTCCACTAGCTTTGTTCGTAGTGATGCTTCTTAAGGCCCACTTGACTTCACATTCCAGGATGTCTGGCTCTAGGTGAGTGATCACACCATCGTGATTATCTGGGTCATGAAGATCTTTTTTGTACAGTTCTTCTGTGTATTCTTGCCACCTCTTAATATCTTCTGCTCCTATTAGGTCCATACCATTTCTGTCTTTTGTCGAGCCCATCTTGCATGAAATGTATAGGCCAAACTTTTTTCATCACACTCTTTGTTATTAAAATATGTTATCTTATTTTTCATTTTTCCATATTTAGTTTTTCTTTCATTCTTTTTTGTTTATTGAACATATAGAAATAAATAACCAAGGTCATATTTTTGATTGAAGAAATTTTTCCATTGTATGTTTTTCTTCAAATATATTTTCTTTGAAGTATAATCATGTTTGGTATTATTTGTATAAAGTTTTAATTTAGGCCTTATAAAAAGTTTTTAATTTTCTGTATATGTAGTACTATCCCTATCTCATATCTTACATCTGCCTCAGTGAAATGTGGCACATCTAGAGTTCCCTATTAAAGATTCAGTTAATGATCAGTAAAAAGAGAATGTTATGTGTGTGTGTTTAAATGCATAATGTAATTACTCTATTCCTTTTGAAGAAATTGCCTCAGATCTTCAATTATTTAATTAGTTAAACTCTTTTAGGCGGGGAGCAGCCTATTCCTCTTTGGAATGAACATGATGGAACAGCGGATGGAGAGAAGCCTAAAATTCTACTCTACTCTTTGAACTTGCAGTTTAAGGTAGCATAAATAATAATATAATAATGATTCCTTAAGAAGTATTTTTCCACTTAATGTATGCTTATAGAAAACTCATATGATACATGAATATGCCAAATAGAAAATAAAATTGAAGTATTAAATATAACCCTATCCACTCAGAGAAGAAGCTTTAACAGTTGAATATCCTTTAGGATTTTTCTTGTTTGTATTTTTATATTTTTATTTATATATACATCTGCATTTTTAAAAACTTTGAATACCTCTCCACTTCAGAACATTTAGATCTACTTTATCTTCTTAAACTGCTGTGTTTATATTATACAGTTGTAACAATTTAAGTACTTCCTTCTAATGAAAATTTTTATTTTTTCTAATTGCTATTATAAATTACTCTAAGAAATGTTTTGTATACTTGTCCAATTAAAATAATACCTAATATAAATCTTATTGCTTCTCATATTTATGATATTAGTGTTCTTAAAAATAAAAATTATTCATACCAAATAGTTACTTGTAATTAATGTATTTAACCCATGAAGAGTCTGTGTTTTGAATACAAAATACTGAAATGAAATTTAATAGCTAAAAAAGTTCATACTGACATGAGAAATTAAAGGATGTTGCCAGTTTTATCAGTTCAATAGGCATCCAAGATATTTTAGAACTTGGTATTTTATTTATCACATATTGAAAGATTTCATTTGAATGGGTGTATATTGTTGATTTAAAATTCTTTTTTTCCTCCAAACACATATAAACTACTAGGGTATTCAGGTAACAGCCACAACTCCCTCAATGAGAGCTGTAAGATTTGAAACTGGGTTGATTGAACTGGAACTTTCAAACAGACTTCAAACCAAAGCTTCACCAGGAAGTAGCAGCTATCTGAAACTGTTTGGTAAATGCCAAGTGGATTTAAATCTGGCTTTAGGACAGATTGTCAAACATCAGGTGAGTGCTGAATATGTTGATATTAAAACGATGGCTTTTAAACTCTGCATATCATTTTGAACTACTTTAAGTATTATTATACTTTAAAAAGTATTTAGTTTAAGTTCTGAAAATTTGATTGTAAATTCTAGTGAAAAAGCCCTTATGATTTTATCTGGCATTTCATTTGAGTATTTTGGCAGCATATGTTTTAGCACATACAGTCACATGAAATTTAATCTAGTATCTTCATGAATACTTATAATTTCCTTGATTTTGTTAACACTCTGTATTAACATTGCATGCATGCTAAGTAGCTTCAGTCCAACTCTGTGTGACCCTATGGAGTGTAGCCCACCAGGCTCCTCTGGTACATGGGATTCTCCGGACAAGAATACTGGAGTGGGTTGCCGTGCCCTTCTCCAGGGGATCTTCCCAACCCAGGGATCGAATCTGCATCACCTGCATTTGCAAGGCAGGTTCTTTACCACTAGTGCCACCTAGGAAGCCCCGTATTAACATTAGTCAATCCTTAAAATGTTACTGGGCTTCCCTGGTGGCTCAGATGGTAAAGAACCTGCCTGCCATTCAGGAAACCTGGGTTCGATCCCAGGGTTGGGACGATCCCCTGGAGGAGAGCATGGCAACCCACTCTAGTATTCATGCCTGGAAAATACCCATGGACAGAGGAGCCTGGCAGCTACAGTCCATGGGATCACAAAGAATCAAACACGAATGAGCGACTAAGCTCCTATTTGAATAATGGCAAATTTTGCATGCCATAATGTTAAACATGTAAAGTTAAACATATATACACACACATACACACACACACACACATAGAATAGTAAAGCAGATTCTGTTTTATAAAAACTTAGCTTTCATAGCTCATGAGGGAATTTCTGTTTTGCTAAAAATTAGGTAGATTTTTTTTTTATTTTTAATCATTTTCCTTCTTTACTTTGAAGAACTGATTAAAAGAATACCAGTCACACTTTTAAAACTGAATGGCTGTATTAAAGATTATATGGGGGAATAAATGAGCAAAAATTTCATGTCATCTCTAGAAAAACTAGTTTTTTCTAATAGAAGCAGTTTGAGAGATCCAATTATCTTGCCATTGAGGATATGAACTGAATCCTACCTGTTGTATGAATTTTATGTATCACTTTCTATTTATTTCTTATATAACCATTTATATTGTATATAATTTCAAATGTTATGGTATAGGGTATCAGGAATTTATCTTTGACAAATGAAATGACGAAAAGTGTATTGCAGTTCTTTTGGTGAACAATACCAACTTCCCTGATAGCTCAGTTGGTAAAGAGTCCGCCTCTATGCGGGAGACTCTGGTTTAATTCCTGGGTCAGGAAGATCTGCTGAAGAAGGGATAGATACCCACTCCAGTATTCTTGGGCTTCCCTTGTGGCTCAGCTGGTAAAGAATCCGCCTGCAATGTGGGAGACCTGGGTTGGGAAGATCCACTGGAGAAGGGAAAGGCTATCCACTCCAAGGTTCTGGCCTGGAGAATTCTGGCCACAAAGAGTCGGACACAACTGAGCAACTTTCACTTTCACCATTAATGGTTTTAAAACTTTTAATTTTTAAAATAAAAACATTTTCATTATTTGATTTTATTGAGCTTTTCATTTTATCTTAGGTTTATGAGGAAGCTGGTTCTGATTTTCATCAAGTTGCCTATTTTAAAACTAGAATTGGACTAAGAAATGCCCTGCGAGAAGAAATCAGTGGTTCTTCAGATAGGGAAGCTGTGCTTATTACCTTGAATCGACCAATTGTTTATGCACAGCCCGTGGCCTTTGATAGAGGTAAGATGAAATCTATCAGTACTACTTGGTCAGAGTTAGAAATGTTTTGGTAATACTAGAGAAAGTCATCTGTAATTTACCAGCGTAAATGCTTGACAGTAAATGTCTCTTAAATTTGAAATGTGAGCATCCAAAAAAAGTTTCTTGTGTATTCTCATCAGTTTTTAAAGTTACTTTACTTTTTAAAGTTACTTGCTTTTTTATGAATCTCTAGGAATGTCTGATTCAGAATTTTTATTTTAATGCTAAGTTTTTTGGTTTGGGTAACTATTGCACCCATTCTTCTTGGTACTGTCTTTATTCATTTATTCTATAAACATTTATTGTTCACTATATAGAAGTGGAATACAAATATGGAAAACAGGAACTCTGTCCTCAAGGAGCTCTCAGTTCAGTGGAAAGAGAGCAAAGTAGACTGCAGAATTTATATATATATATATTCTTTTTTTTTCTTCTTATATATTAGGGAGTTCTTTAACTTTCTTTGTGCTTCTCAGAGAAGAAACTAATTTTTTAGGTTCAACTTGGAGTTCGGAGTTTACTCGGGAGATAGGAAATACAAGCTTGTCCTGTTTTACCTCTGTAGTTAGGAACTAAATAAATATTTGCCAAGTGAAAAAGAAAAGAAATATACATATATAAATATATACCAGCACAGGGGCCCAAGAAAATTAAGCAGCAACTTTCATAAAGGAAAGTGATGAAAAATAAGGCTGAATGATAGGGTCTAATTAATGTCTCTTGGGCAAATAATAATTGTTATTTTAGAAGTAATAAAGAACCATTTATGAAGCCATAAACTGGTTATGGGCATTGGCTGTTGATAAGATCAGTTTGTTAGAAAACTACTTCTAACATTTTGTTTTGCTAAATCTGGTACACTTGTTTTTTTTTTTTTTTCATTTCTCATCTTACCATCCTCTGATCAGCTTCCAATGATTCCTTAAAAGTACTCTCTACTCTTGTATCCATGCCATAACTCTTGCTTTTCCTTCTACTTCTCTGACCTCTTCATCTTTATCTTCTCTTAAGACTCCCCCTCTGTATATAGCATTAAATGATGGTTTATTTGCCTAAAGATTTCATTCTTATTACAAACTCAAATATTTTTACTCCTCTCGGTAAATCACACTTTTAAAGTGTATGCTTTTAGTACTACATACCTCTCCTTCAAGAATTTTTAACAGTTGTAACAGAAAGCTTTGTATGGTCAGGGACCATGTTTGTTTTCCTTTGTGATTCTGTCTTAGCATATAGTAGGCATTTCACAAGTAATTCATTAAATGAGTGACTAGACCTGAATTATCTTCTGTGTTTTGCCATTTTGCAGTTTCCTGCTTTATGCTTTTTTTATTTGTCTGGTTGACTATATCCTCTTATATTCTTTCTAATTCTAATGCTGTAATTTTCTGGGACTAATTTTTATTAATCAACAGGATTTTATTGTTATACAGTTTTACTTGCCATGTAGATTTACAGCTTTGATTTTAATATTTCCTTTGCCCTGTCTTATCAAAAGCTGTGCTGTTTTGGCTGAATTATAAGGCTGCATATGACAATTGGAATGAACAACGAATGGCTTTACATAAAGATATTCATATGGCTACAAAGGAAGTGGTAGATATGCTGCCTGGTATCCAACAAACGTCAGCCCAGGCATTTGGGACTCTCTTCCTGCAGCTCACTGTGAATGATCTGGGAATTTGCCTGCCTATCACAAATACTGCACAGGTACAAAAACTAGAATCATAACCCAAGATTTAGAACTAAACATTTCTACTGACCATTTTTCTGTGTACAGAGTATAACAATAAATATTTTCAGGATAACAGTTTATAACTTGAGTTTAATAAATAGTAAGATTTAACTCCTTCCAACATTATTCATCCACAGAGTATTAAATGTAGATCTCATGAGACTTCTCTGAATCATTCTGATGTGCCTCATAACAGTAATGAGATTGACACCCATCTAGTAAATCTTAATTTTTACCTTGGAAAATATGCAGCTTAGTTTTAAAATATTTTTTTTTATTTAGAAAAGACATCTTTGGCATATACTTGTTGATAAAATAGAAACATAGCATATTGAAGAATATGATATAATATTTAATATCTTCATCTAAAACAGGGTAGGGAATTTGCCAAAGTCTTTTAAACTGTAATATTTAATGGTAACAAACTTCCAAGTTATGTGTACTGGATAAAGCAGAAATACTCTTTGTGGTTTAAGAACAGTTCTCAGGAATGCATATTTGCATGCTTATTTGTATAACAGAACAGGCTGTGAACCCCTATTATGTGAAGAAGTTATGATTATAACAAATACAGAGGTCTGTGTTTTATTGTTATAATTTACCTTAACCTGTAACCAGCTGTTGAATGAATTTATCTTCTAGTTATTGTTTGACAGGAAAGTGTTAAGAAAAATTCTGAGTTGAGGATTGGCAGTATGTGTTATGTTTGTGCTTCAGGAGTTGAAAAATGATAATAGAGCATGTTGGACAGAGCTCAGGAAGGCTTTACACAGCAGGGATGGTTGTCAAAATGAAAATGTTCCCCACAGCTAAAACAGAGACTTGAGATTTTACAAAATAGATAATCAGCCTTTTACACATTTAGTTTTTAAAAAACTAAATGGCAAGTGCATATCACATGGGCAATTTAATGTTTTAAAGTAGCATCTTTCTAAGCTGCTTTTTAACAAAGCTCTCTAGGATTGACCCTTTCTATATGTTGGGTCTTCTAAATCCTAGGAGATTTCGAAACTTTAAAAGTTGTCACTTTTCGTCTCATTAATGTATTTTGCAGTCTAATCACACTGGAGACCTTGACACTGGTTCTGCCTTAGTACTGACCATTGAAAGTACTCTCATCACTGCTTGTTCTTCAGAATCTCTAGTCAGTAAAGGGCATTTTAAAAACTTTTGTATCCGTTTTGCTGATGGCTTTGAGACGTCATGGGATGACTGGAAACCAGAAATTCGTGGGGACCTAGTGATGAATGCCTGTGAGTGTCTCTTATTTTCTGTATGAGCTTTATAATTTTTAACAATTAAAAATAACCCCAGCGTCTTCATTAGTAAAACTAAAGGATGTTCGTATATAGGAATTTTATTGGACTTTGTGAAATAAAGACTGTTTCTAATTAAAGATACCAGAACATATGAGAAACTGCAGCTTTCAGTAGTTTGGGGTAAGTAAACCAACTTGATATTCTTACTGATGGTATAGAATTTGCTCACCCCCTGATTCTTCCTGTAATTGATTTATGAATGACCAGGTAAAGTATCTTTGTTCTGTGGGAATCTTGAAAGAAACTGATATATGTATAAGATCCAGTTCATTCTGTAACGTAATACAGGATAACCAGGAACTTGAGCCATAAGTAAATCCACAGTTCCAAATATGTAGTATACAGAGTATAATTGGGGTGAATTCCTCTGATTCCATAATGCTCAAGGTTGGGAATACCTGAAGCTGTGTTTAACATGCTATTTTGAAGATATAGGGGTTTATTTTTATTTTAATATTTTAAACATTATAGCAGATTTGATAAAGTATCATTAATCTTATAATGAAAAATTATATTTGAGAATTAAAGGTTGTGAATTAAAATTCCTCAGTTAATCTGTAGACCAAAATTAATACTTACTTTCCAGAAGATGATATGCTGTTATTTAGCAATTTCCCCCTCTCTCCATTGGAAGAAAATCCCTCCAGTTGTGTGTTTTCTTTAGATATTTGGAAGACTTTCCAATGTTTTCATATCAAAAAATTAAAGTTTGGGTATTTTAATTTCACTAAAATTTTAGGTGAAATTCCTGGTTTTGAATGCTTTGCATTTAGATAATTAATAGGTAAAATACTAAGATGTCTTTGAAATACTTCAGGTTACTAAGAAGACTTGCTATCAAAGTACTCATGCTTAATACCCAAAAGACCAAAAATAAAAATAGCCTTCATTGGCAACCTTTACAAATAACCATTTTACATGGTTGTTATATATATTTTAAAAAGTCACTATAGCTGTCTTTTGTTTGTGTGTTTTTTTCCCTTAAAATAATTGATTTTTATTAAGGTGATATTTTTTCATCATTGAAGTCATATTGGATAAAATATATTTGGAAGCAAAGGAAGAATACTGTTTCCTTAACAGTTTAAACAAAGGGAAAATGCATCAGAAATATATGTCTGACTCAAAATCAAAAACATATTAAGAATATAAACAATAACTTAGTACTTCAGTGGACATTATACCAACAAAGTAGAACACTAACATGCTATAATAATTGTGAAAATCATAATTTATTTTGAGTTTTGGAGGTTATCAAATGACTTGTATTTGTAACATGCTTATTGTTAGGTGTCTTGGGAGGATGGCAAAGGAGGTGAGTAGAGTAGTTGTTTTGTTGATAAAAAAGAATTCCAAATAGCAAATTTGCCAAGTAGTTTACTATTTTGTAGTTTTTTTTATTAGTAGTAAGTATACTTGCATGTAACTGAAATTTTTTTTTTAAAGAGTCGAGTTTAGGGCAGAGAAATAAGAAATAGGATTGTGTGCTAGGATTTTTTTCCAAAGATCAATTTAAAAGTCATGCCCTAGAAAAAAGGTGACCCACTGTAATTTCTTCTCTCGGTAATATTTGGGGGAAATGCAGTTAAAATTAGAAAGCACGATCTGTAGGAAGTGTTCCATGGACCATTTAAATAAATAGTAAAGATTAGACTCTTTTCATTAACATGTACTTACAGAAGCTAAACTATTAGAAGTTTGAAAAATTCCAGTCTTTCTGCTAACACCTGGATAAAAGCATTTGGTTGTCACAGCAAGAAATCTGCCATCCTGGATTCTGGTTGGTCCAACTCAAAGATGTACAATGGGAAAGAGCACAGTTGGTTTCCTGCTTCTCACTTTGAGGATTCAGATCTAATCCTAAGAATTTTAATGTACCTTATTAACACACCATGGCTCTGTATTCTATGAATTTATATAATCTTTTTTTTTTAACTTTTAAAAATTCTCTTACCATTTCTTTGGATTGGAAGTCCTCAATGTTTTCTATCCTTTTTAAATTTACTAGCCTTAGTTATATTTCTCAATTTCAAAGGATTTTGCTTTCATTCTAGCATGCTGAGGTTTGCAAGGGTTGGTTAGGTTTTTTTTCTATTTTGCTGTTTTATAACTATGACATTAAAAGTGAATTAGGCAATGTTAGTTGTAGAAATACTATATTTGGGGAGAGTCTATTAAACAATTTAGGCTTATTTTTGTTGTTGTTTCAAAAATGGTATGTCTCTTCTTTTAAAACTGTTGATTTAATTAACCTCTAAAAAGAAAGCTAAAGTTACCTGATTAAAGCTAAGTAGTAGAAAATGCTTCAAAGTTAAAGTCAGATGTATTCTGAGGATAAGTCAGTGAGCTCAGGAGACTGACATCACAGCAGTCAGTCTTTTTTTTTTTTTTTTCTTAATTCTCATTAAAAGGTCCTTGTCAAAGTAAAAGACAAGGCTGAAGAATCATGTCTGTAAACTGATGTGGCAGTTCTTAGTTATCAAACAATCAGTTTTAAAGTATTTGCATTCTCAAAGTGCCATTTACTCATGATGGTACAAATTGTCACAGCATCAAGAAACTGGAGTTTCAGAGTTGGCCAGGTATTGGCCAATAGATGAGGAAATCACAAAAAGAATGTAAAGGTAAAACTGCAGTTAAATTCTTTTTCTTTATTGAAGTATAGTTGATATATAATCTATTAATTTCAAGTATATGCAGTCTAGTTCTTAAAATCAATAATAAAATACTGTGAGATATGAAGTAGATTTTGCAAGTCATCTAAGGTAGTCCTTTTCTTTCTCTAGATTAGAAACTGAAACCTAGAAAGACTAGTAATCCTATTTATATTTAGATAATGATTTTTGAAAGAAAAATTACACTATAATATTTAACCACAAGCATAATTCTGTTAAAGATTATTTTGGGGGTGATTTTTATGCAGGTGTAGTTCCAGATGGTACCTATGAAGTATGTTCCAGGACTACAGGACAAGCAGCTGCTGGTAAGTTCACATTTGGTCTTACTTTTTCTAGATGTATCAGGTAGAATTCTGCTTTTTTAATCTATTTTTCCTGCCTTTGTATTAGAGGATCTTTTAACTAAAACTCATTCTGTTATTCCTTAATTTTTAAAAACTATTTTGAAATAATATTAGTATATTTTTATTTATTTAACAATTAATTAGCCACCACCAGTGTATAACATAACTACAAAATGTTTTGGGAAAGACAAAGATGAATAAGATATACTTTCTACTTTATAAATTTAAATTCCATAGTGTAGTTATGGCTCTGCAGTACAACTATAAACTGTAATAAGTGATAAGCTCAATAAAATATTGATATAAAATTCCAACTGCTATTGAAATTTATAGGAGGCAGATAAAATTTCTAAATTACAAAGGATACTAGAATGAGAGAAAGCTTCATGGAAGAAGTAGCATTTAAACAGGGACTTGAAAGATGGATAAAATTGTTTCTTAGGTAAAAACGGAAAATATGAATAAGGAAAATTCAGGCAGGGAGAAAAATACCTGTTTTGGCAGAACAGATTCTAGTTAGCATTGTCTGAATTGGCTGGAATAGTTATGTGAAAATAAGATGGGAAAAATCTTAAATCCCAAAATAAGGAGTTTGGACTTGATCTGGTGGACAGTGAGAAAAGCACTGAATATTTTTGAGCAAGAAGAGATGACAGTACCAATGGTATACTTTCATGGGTTAGTTAGAAAAATCTAGGAAACTGGTTACGAGATACTATAGAAGTAATAACCTGTCTTGTCTCTAAGATACTAGTGTAGTGTAAATTTTTATTATTTTGCCTGGTATAAAATTAGGGTAAGCGAGAGAGATTTATTTAAGAGCTCTTCAAATGTTGAGAAGCAGTAGAAACTGATTAAGGTTAGTAGATTACCTTTTCTGCTTATTATTCCCTCTTATCCTCCGAAACGTAGTCCAAGTGCTCATCCTCAGTAAATTGTCTCAGAAAATAGCAAGGCCTGAAGTCCCGACTGACTGAAAAGGTTAGGAAATTTCCAGCAATAATGTTAGAAGAAAAATGTGATAACTGAAGTAAACATACATAATGGGAGGAAAAGCACATAAAAATCTTTGTCAAGACTCTTGCTTTTTAGTGGAAACAACACACTCAAACTAGCTTAACCAAAAGCAGGAACTTACCAGAAGAATTATTTGCAGATCACAGTTAAACTTAAGAATGGCTGTCTCAGTGAAGAGAAGGAACCAGGTCAATTCAGGTTAGTCTAGAAACAAGATTCCAGCTGTCACCAGGGCTCTTTCCAGCTCTTGTCTTTTCATGCTGGCTGCCCACTTTTTCTTACTGCTGACATCCTTACACATGTCATGAAACACAGCTCCCAACAGCTCATGAACCTCATTTCCCCACCTTCAGTTACTAGAAGGAAGGAAGGAAGGGAAGTTGCTCAGTCGTGTCCAACTCTCTGCAACCCTAGTGGAGCCCATCAGGCTCCTCAGTCCATGGGATTCTCTAGGCAAGAGTACTAGAGTGGGTTACCATTTCCTTCTCCAGGAGATCTTCCCAACCCAGGGATCAAACCTGGGTCTCCCGCACTGTAGGCAGATGCTTTATCATATGAGCCACCAGGGAAGTCCCAGTTACTAGAAAGGGACCATATGTTCTCAAGTCCAAGAGAGGATTCTTAATTTTCCAACTTTGTTCCTTAGACTGATTATCTAATTAATTCTGACTAATGAGGGAGGGTCATGCCAATCCTACTATAGGCACAGGAAGGTAGATGAATGTGGGGCTTGGTGGGGAGGGAATTCATAGGCCACATGGGGAAAGTAGAGTGCTGCACAGAGGAAACCGTAATTACCCACTATACAATAGGAAGATCCGTCCCATAGTCTCATGTTTCTGACAGAACTGTGAGAGATATTAGTTATCACACAGGGCCACCATCCATTTAATTCCTTGAATGTAGAATTATTCAAATTTCTATACTTAAGACTTACCAAAAATGCCTCTTCTTTATTTAAACAGAAAGTAGTAGTGCTGGAACCTGGACACTCAACGTATTGTGGAAAATGTGTGGGATTGATGTCCACATGGATCCTAACATTGGAAAAAGACTGAATGCTCTGGGTAACACCCTTACAACCCTGACAGGAGAAGAAGACATAGATGACATTGCTGATCTAAATTCAGTGAATATAGCTGACTTGTCAGATGAGGATGAAGTTGACACTATGTCTCCCACTATCCATACTGTAAGTAAATTCACTTTTAAGACTTTTTCAGGACTAGCTTTTACCCTGTGAAAGGGATATTATTAAATCATTGTTACTTACTATAGTTGCTAGTGTGAAGGAAGAAAGGGAGTGGTGGTTCCTTGTGCCTACATTTATATATATATATTTTATTTCATAATATTGTCTTTTAATTGAATTGCTTGTTTTATAATGACTGTCAGCCAGCTTGTGCCTTAACCTACAGATTACACATTAACAATAAAAGCAAAGAGCAGGCAAATCTGGAGAGAGAAAGTGGATTAATTTGCCTAGGCCTGGGAGAGTTTAGGGGGATTGGGAGAGAGGATGGGAAGAGACTGCTAATGTTAGAAGGTTTTGTTTGGGGGGTGTGAAAATCTGATGGTTGCACAGTTTTATGAATATTCTAAAAACCACTGCACTATACATTTTAAATGGGTGACTTTTATGGCATGTGAATTACATCTCAATAATGATTTTAAAAAATGAAAGTCAAAAGCAAAGTGCACACACAAAATATACATTTAAAAAATGTGTATTTCCATGTATACTGTATATATTCTGTCTGTAGTATCAGATTATTTGATCAGTAATTATTATTTATTAGTTAAAAAGAAAGTTTCTCTTTGCTTTCATTCCAGTATTAATTATTTAAAAAACCTGAAACCTCTTTTAACTACTGTATCATGAATTAGTTTTGTTCTTGGAAAGAAAATTTTGTTTAAAAAGTTAATGTTAACTGTTTATCATGTAGAGTTCAGATGGAAGTGCAGTAAGTGGAGATGGCCACAAGCTCACCTTTGGGCAGCGACTTGTAAATCACCTACTAGGGCTCAGGCCCCCACATCAGCGCTATTCTGTTCCTGCAGAGTATCTATGTGACCCAGAGATGTGGGCCTCCCCTCAGTCTAGCCAGTCGCATTTGAAAGCATGCAGAGCTCACTCATGGGGAAACGTAGGTAGCAATAGTTTCCTTATGAAAATGAAGGGGCTTGAATCACTGGAGAATTCCAATCATCTTACTTAACATAAATGGCTTTGATTCCTGCATGCTTCTTTTGATTTAAGGTGCTGTTTCTGTGATAAGATAAGATTTGCTTTGTGACCTAGGGATGTTACTGACAGATATACTTTTGATTTTTCAGGAAGCTGTAGATTATCGAAGACAAGGAACAGCTGGTAGCCAGCCAGGAGAACTTAGAGGAAGAAAAATTATGAAGCGTGTAGTAGACATCCGAGAACTGAATGAACAGGCCAAAGTAATAGATGATCTTAAGTATGTATAATGATTTTTATTTCAGTATAATATTCCCTAATAATAGAACCATGAGATTTTAAATGAGAAGGGAACTGGATTGGGGCTAGTACAACCCCCTTTAGTTAATAAATGAGATCACCAAGGTCCAGAGAAGTTTGGTAATTTGTCTGAGATCATACGTTCATTAGTAATAAAGCTGAAGACATTAGTCTAGTGCTTATCACAGCTCCCCATTTCTGAGCATTTTAAGACTGACTTTATGTCTCATATACGCATCTCTACATGTCTATTTACATACATCTTTGTATATGTATATATGTGTGAGTGTTTTGCTAGCAATATTTTTGGAATGTTTGAAGAGAGGAAGCAAGTTTAGAATTTATTAAGTACTTATCGTGAATCTGGCATGTTATCTCAATTTAATCCTCACAACATTTCTGCAAGATTAGATGGCATTATCCAAAATTTATAGATAAGAAAATTGGCTCAGGGAGATTTAAAAATCAGAATTAGAACTTGTCTTTGTCTGAATTCAAACTTCATACTTTTTTTTTGTTTGCCTCTTTTAGCAGGTCACTAGAACTGAAGTGAGTCTAGGGCAAGTCAAGAGCAGGGAGTAGGTGGTACTAATTTTATCTGTTGCCTACTATATAGTACTGACTAGGTCATACTTGTTCTGTAAAGGCTAAATATTCTTCTTGCTAGGCTAAACTTCATAATTTTGTTTCCCCAAAATGGTAGTCATACTTCAGCCTTTCTAATTCTTGTACACTTGTATCTGTGGGGTTTTTTGCATTCAGAGATTTAACAGAAATGTATGCAATATATAGTGAAAGTTATTCTCTAAAAACTTTTCTATAAAATCAGTTACAGTGATTCATGTTTTCTTGTTGACTCATACTACAGTTTGAGTTTTGTAATTAGGGGAAAAAATGATTTGTAGCAAAGTATACTTCCTCCTCTAAAATCTTTTCTGAAACTTACAATTATACATAAAATTTTGCATACAGATATTATTCTGCAGAGCAGTTCCATAGCTTTCATAAGATTCTTAAAGAGACTTCTTGATGTAGAAACAGATAAGAACCATCTCCTAGAACACTAAAGACAGTTTTTCCTTTTTTTTTGTTTTATAGTTTGCCAGGTATGGGTATTAACAATTTGGAGGATTTTGGCCTGTCCATACATAATCTTTGATATTCTGATAAGTTAAAGAATCGAAAGGAGCAAGGAAAACTCATTCTTTCTTTGTTAAATCTTTACACTAACTGCCATATTTGTTTTGCATCCAGAAAATTAGGTGCAAGTGAAGGAACTATCAACCAGGAAATTCAACGTTATCAACAGTTAGAATCTGTTGCTGTGAATGATATTAGAAGAGATGTTCGTAAAAAGTTACGGAGGTCCAGTATGCGAGTGAGTAAACAAAGAAAGTTTTATTAAATCTTATTAGCTAAAAAATGCTTTTATTTTATGAAAGTTATGGTGATACTTATGTTGTTCTCTTTCCTTCTCCATTGCTGGTGATAACCCTTGACTTTTATATCTCATGTCTACTATGTACTAAGCACTGTTTAAAGCACTTTACACTTAACAGTCCATTAAATCTTTATAACAATCCTATGTGTTAGCTTGTATCATTTAATATTTCCCCCATTTAAAGATGAGGAAACTGAGTCACAGAGAACTCAAGTAATTTCACCAAGGTTCCACAACCCAGTAATTCCAGTGGAGCCAAGATTCAAACCCAGACAGTGAGATTCTACAGGTTATGCCCTTAGCCACTGTGTTTTGTTTGCCTATCATAAAGTCATACTCTCTTTTTTTGACTCTAAGTCAAATGTGAAATCTTTTGAAACGTCCATTCTACCCCATCCCATTTTCCACAGCTGACTTTACTCTTAGCCACTACATACTCTTAGCACTTTATTCTTAATATTTGCATGTTTAGTTGCCCTTACTAGAGTTTGAGTTTCTTAAAGGACAAGTTATTTATTTTTGACCCTACCATCTACCACATTCTGGGATTTAGCCTAGTTTCTCAACAACCGAAATAAATATAGTAGAAAATAATTATAAAACTTATTCAAGCAGAGGTAGGTTGCTTTGGGTCAGGGTGGTCTTGTTAGTAGAAAAACTAATATTTTAAAATACAGTCAGCAGAACCCTCCATTTTTTGAACCAGAATAAGGTTGTGGGTACCACCCCAATACCTAAGAACTGATTAAATCAGAGCTGCTGAGGTTAGAGGAAGCAGGGAAGGCTTCAGGGATCCTTAGTTTATTGGCTTGAGCTGTCTTTCCTTGGTCATCACCAGAGTCCCAGACAACCTCATTTAAATACTGTTCTAAATTATTTAAATTAGGGATAAAGTTCAACTTAATATTCATAACTGGCTTCTGATGATACTAAAGGGACAGTGATGATCGGTAATATATAACTGTTTAAAATTTATGACACTGTGTACTTCACAGTCATGTGACATAATGTTAATATTGCTTGCATACTATTTATAAGTTAGTTTATACTTGGCAATTAACTTTAAAAAATAAAACTAGGTAGAGAGGATTAGGAAAATTATTGAAATTACATCTGTGTACTTAACATTTGTCAAATTTATCAATTCCCTTTTAATTTTACTCAATTCCCTTTTAATCCTACTCAATTCCCTTTTAATCCTCTTGCTTTCTTATCTCCATTATTAGACTTTTTAATATCCAATCTCTCCAAACTACAAATTTGAAGAAGAAGGATTTAGAGACAAGGAGGGTGTTCCAGTCACCACTTCTTTTCCTTTTCTGTAATTAAGAGTTCTCTTGGTGGGGTAGTACTTGAAAGGATTAGTGTCACTCTCTCCCTCACCTTTCTCCCAGAGTCTTTGCTTTCAATTCCTATTTTCTTTTCTTACTGTTTTCTTTTTTTCCCCTGATTTCTATACCTCCCAGCCTTGCTCCCTATCTTTCCTCTCAGGCCAGCTAGTGGCTCTTATTTTCCTTGTAAGAGGAACTGACGTATGGAATAAAGAGTAGCTGATTCCGGCTGCACTTTGATCTCTGTTGTTAAGTGACATTTAAAGTCACAATTTAAGATAACTTGTTATGATCTGAAGGAGACTCACTTGTTAACTAGCAGAAATTTTTATCTGAAGTCAGATATTATAACAATTAAAGTCACCCTATTTCTTTCCCCTTTAATTAGGCTGCTTCTCTAAAGGATAAGTGGGGTTTGGGTTACAAACCAAGTTACAGCAGATCGAAGAGCATTTCAGCTTCTGGAAGACCACCTCTTAAGCGAATGGAAAGGGCAAGGTAATATATTTCAATCAATGAAACAAATAATAAAATGGCTGACTCTTTTGCCAAAGTTCACTACTTATTTATTGTGTTCTAATTGGGCAAATTACAAAATTAAGGTAGCAAATGGAGGAATTCTATCTCATTTAAATACACTTTTATAAAAGTCATTGTGTACTTTTTAGAAATGAAGTACAATGCCATTTAGACAAATTTATGTGTAAACTTATAGACCATCCAAAGAAATGAATATTTGGATATTAGTAACTGTAGCTTTAAATTTGTCACTGTAGAAAAGGTTCTTGGAAAAGAACCTTTAACATATGGAAAAATGTAAATTTTATATATTATAGAAAAATATACAGAAAAATATAGTTTTACTAGTAAAAGAACACTATAGGGACTTCCCTGGTGGTCCAGTAGTTAAGACTTTGCCTTCCAATGCAGGGGGTGGAGGTTCGATACCTGGTCCGGGAACTAAGATCCCACATGCCTCACAACCAAAAAAACAAAACAACAAAAGCAATATTGTAACAAATTCAATAAAGATTTTAGTCCATAAAACACACACACAAAAAAACCTTAAAAAAAAAAAGAAACCTTAAAAAACACAATACAATAAGTATAAATTGTTTTTTATAAGGTTTGGTTTTAGAAAATCTGTATTAATCAAAGCAATGAATTTTGTTTTATGTGATGCTAAAGAGTAAGGAGTACCAAAAGTTCAATCCTTGGACAAAGTAAATATTTAGAAATAAAGTGTTTATGTCATTAATCAGACTTTTATAAAAGTCCATGGTTTTTTTAAGCATATTAATGTTTAATAACCTTATATTTTACTTACAGTTCCCGAGTAGGAGAAACTGAGGAGCTCCCAGAAATCCGTGTGGATGCAGCATCTCCTGGACCCAGAGTCACTTTCAATATCCAAGATACAGTAAGAGAGAGACTATTTGTTGGTGATACACAGTGCTAAAGAATCTTCAGTAATTACGAAATTATATGAGTTACTCAGTTTAGAAATGCTAATTCCTACAAGTGGACGTATGAATTGTGATGGTTAAGGTGTCTGTATTTGACCAAACAGGCACTGCCTGAGTGCTCTCAGTTGAGAGCCGTACTGCACGTATCAGTGTTCTGTGTGTAGTAGCCTCCATACTGCTTGCTCAGAGGTAGAGACAGTTTGTTGAATGATTCTTTCAAGTTCAGTTCCACATTAAACTAGGTATTTTACACAAGTTAAATGTATATGTTTTAATTTAATTTATTTTATTGTTTATGTACTTTAGCTCAGAATAAATGGAAATAATATCAGAAACCAGTAGTAAAAAAGTCAGTTTCAAAGTTACATTATAATTTTATAGCATGTTAAAATTTATGTTAAAATGTTTCTTTTTTTGTTTACTTTTAAAACACTGGTTTTTTACTTTTCATAAATTTTTATAAATTTTCTTATTATTTTGATTAAGTTGAAAAAAACAGTATGGGGAAGTGCACCACAATCCAGCTGTCCTGGGGAAGGGTATTTTCAGGTACTTTTTAAGAACAACATAAGTTTTCCTTTAAAATTAATTAACCACTCTGAAAATCTGCTTTTAAAATGTCTTCCTCTCATTTCATACTAAACTCAGATCTTGAAAATATTTTACATAAAGCTTTGAAATGATTGGTTGAATTCTTTTATATCATGTATATTTCATAAACTCTTGCATGAATATATTTTAGTTCTATACTTATAATTTAATAGTAATTCTTTAATCTCAAAAATTAAAGGACTAAATCAGTGTACCAAATTAATGAAGTCATAAACCAAAAACTGCCATATATTAGTTATTTGCTAATTTCTAAGTGAATCTCTTTTCCCCTACATTCATCCATAAAAACTTTTAAAAATTTGAGTTACCTAATTCAAACTAAAATCAAACCTATCTCAGAATAACAAATTAATCATTGAATGTTATTTATTGAGTCAGTGATATAAAAAAGCATATATAAAAGTAATCTATTAAAAATTATGTTCAAAACAATATGGAAAATGTGCTATACAATCATTTATAAGTTAAATTAACACCTTTGTAAACCACGTTTTCCCTAAGTATAGTTGTATAAGAGTAAAATTTAATTTTAAAATTGTATTTGTATAGTAGCTGTATAAATCTTTGTCTAGAAATTTTCCACAAAGTTACATTTAAAAACTGGAACTTACTCCACATTTGTTTTGTTTCACTTCCCCCACTCGTTTAAGATAGCCTCAATATATATCCCATAGTTCCACTGAATTTAGTCAAGCTGAATTGTTTTAGAATTATTCTATTGTAATAGAGTAAGCTTGACAGACATGTCCTTTTTTCTAAAACTGAATCTAGAAATAAATCACTTATAGTGAATTGAATAGATTCTATTAATTGATTTTTTCACCTGTCTAACATTTTTTAAATCAAGAAAACTGACATGTAGTATTATTTTCAAGTGTACAGCATAATTATTTGATATATGTATATACTTTGAAATGACTGATTTATTCTTAAAGGCATTCATATTTGAATTGATTCAAGTCCTGTTTCTAAATTGTATATGCTGTTTATTACAAATAGTATATAGAAATAATAAGTTACAAAATAGATCATTAAGCATGGTTAATAGAAAGTGAAAGTTAAAGAAGCTCAGTTTTGTACGTCTCTTCGCAACTCCATGATTATACAGTCCATGCAGTTCTCCAGGCCAGAATTCTGAAGTCAGTAGCCTTTCCCTTCTCCAGCAGATCTTCCCCACCCAGGGATTGAACCCATGTTTCCCACATCTCCTCAGGGAGATTCTTTACCAGCTGAGCCACAAGGGAAGCCCAGTTAAATAGAAAATAAATATAAAACAAAGGGATATTTATCTGCATAAACTCTTAGCACAGCTTTAAAGAATCGAAGATTTTCTTATAAAGCATGAGTTACTTATTTACTAAATGATGTTTTGAAGAAAAGCTATAAAGAAAATCTAGATTCTGCAAATGTTTAAAATTTTGAATATAGGATTTCACTATACATCGAATTGTAGTATCCATAAATTTACCTTGCACATTATACATTTCATAGGCTTGTCACATTCTCAAAGGATATGTAAGCAACTCTCAAAACTTGGAATCAAAATTAGGACATAGAAGTTTGGGTTTGTTTTTTTTTTTACCTGCTTAAATGAAATTGCCTCATGGTACAGTCCTCAGGGAACAACATTATATTTATACAAACTATACACCTTAAAATATAGGATTCTTACATTTGATTGGCTGACATGCTTAATTATATAACTATTTACACATCTTTGTTCAGCCCTTTAGGGCCCATTTTAAAAAGATGTATCCACTAAAAGTATTCTAGAAGCACAAAGTGCATTCTGTACTAACACCTGCATGCTCTTCCTCGACCTTCTAATTTAAAGTTAATCACATTGTTTCCTCTTGTTTCTATACCATGATTAACTATTCTTTAAAGAATTACAGTATGAACTAATTAACATGATGCTATATGCTTACATAAAGTAAAATTTCACTCTGTGATTTTTAGTATGTCAGTGGTATGACTTTCTGTGGTTTGAACTTCTTCCTTCCTTGTTTTGTATGCCATTTCATATGTTCACAGAGCTGACTTTTCAGTTCAGAGTGAGGAAATCCAGTTTTGAGAGTTTAAATGCTTAAACATGCATTTTTCTTTTTCTTTTTTAACTTGAAAAGAGGTTTGTAATATGAACCTGATTCATGTTTTCTCTCTTTACATTCAGTTTCCAGAGGAGACAGAGTTGGACCTCTTGTCAGTAACCATTGAAGGTCCTTCCCATTACTCATCAAATAGTGAAGGATCATATTCCGTGTTCAGTTCTCCCAAAACTCCAGGAGGCTTTTCACCAGGCATTTCTTTCCAGTCTGAAGAGGGTCGACGGGATGACAGTTTGTCTTCTACCAGTGAAGATTCTGAGAAAGATGAAAAAGATGACGACCATGAGAGGGAAAGGTTTTATATTTACAGGAAACCCTCGTGAGTAGTAGCCTTTTTGTTTTAAGAGCCTTAGGCAGTACCTTAGAGTTAAGCTTAAAACATTTTATAACTGTTAATGTTTACAGAAAAACAAATAAATCTTACTGTGCCTAACCAGAGTGAGACTAAGACATATCCATGATTTACTAACATAATCTAGCTCCATATGGCATTATTGTTTTCTTTCCCCATTTTTTTTTTAAATCTGGAAAGTAGCATTTAAATTTTAGTTTGTGAAATGAAATCTCCTCCAAAATGTAGAATGTAGGTCATATTCTGATATTCAAACTCTGTATTAGCCAGTGATTATGCCTGTGTCCCAAGTACTTAGCACATTGCCTGGCACATAATAATTCCTCAGTACATAGTTGTTGAATAAAGTGTGACTCTATTAAACTTAGGAAACACATCAGTTAGTAAGGGCTATCTGGGTGAATTTATAAAACAGTAAAATATATTTACAGACTTTATTTCCAGTTATTTGGCTCAAACAGTAAAGAATCTGCCTGCAGTGCAGGAGACCTGAGTTTGATCCTGGGTTGGGAAAATCCCCTGGAGGATGGCATGACAACCCACTCCAGTATTCTTGCCTGGAGAATCCCATGGACAGAGGATCCTGGCAGGCTGTAGTCCATGAGGTCACAAAGAGTCGGACACAACTGAGCAACTAACACTTTCATTGCTCACATAACATGTTGGAAAACAGTTTGCTGAAAACTCTTCCCATTTTACTACAATATAATGACCATCTGTTCTTTCTCTAGACATACATCTCGTAAAAAAGCAACAGGCTTTGCTGCTGTTCATCAGCTATTTACAGAACGCTGGCCAACAGCCCCAGCCAACAGAAGTCTTAGTGGCACAGCTACAGAAAGAAATATTGACTTTGAACTTGATATTCGAGTTGAAATTGATAGTGGAAAATGTGTGCTCCACCCAACCACCCTTCTGCAAGAACATGATGATATAAGCTTGAGAAGGTAAGATATTGGTCAGAAAGGGGTACATATAACTTCATTTGTTAGGAATACTATTTATATGTCACTAATCATAACAAACATTTCTCCCCACATCCCAAAATGCAGATTTAAAGAGTATTTTTAATCATAGTTGGAATGTTTTGAGTGTTTATTTGTATAACATTCTATTTCTTTAAGCAAATGTATAATATTTTTTTGTGATTAGAAATGGATGACTGATTTAGATTCTGCAAATTTGTTAATTTAAACAGTTTTATCTTTGGAATTCTCCAAGTATGAATTTGTCACTTGGTCCCTATCCTTTTATTGTTCATATTTCTGTTTCAAAGAACAGTACAATACTCATAGGTGTCTTGTTATTTAGAGTTTGATGAATTCATAAAGAAATAAGACAGATTGGGAAACAATTGAACAAAGAGGCCTCAGTTAACTGGAATGTTGCTCAGGCTGTAACTGTAGCTTTACCATGTTTCCATCATTGAAGAAACAGTTGTATAAACAGGCCTAAAGTTAGATTAGTTTTTCTTCGAATTTCTGTTTCGCTTTTCCTTCCTAATCTAAAAAAAAATTAGAGAAAATAGTAATATTAATAATCTAGTAGATGAGTAAGAAATGGGTAGAAATGCAGGTAAAACACATAGGAAGAATGCTGACAACTGTGGAGGCTGGGAGATGGGCCCATGGGGGTTCATTCTACCATTCCATTTACATGTGTATGCTTAAAATTTTCTATAATAAAAGATTTTTAAATGTCTAATTGTCTAATGAAGATTTTTATACAGTGAAATGACAAAAAGGCAGTATAAACAGAGTCTTAGAAGTGTAATAGTGATGATAAAAAGAATGACTGTTAATTTATTTTTGATTGAACTGCAAAATATACTGCTGGTATTCAGCTATATTTACCTACATAAAGTAGTTTCATTTGGTTCAGCCTTGGTTTGGAAGAGTTGTGACCTCAGGAAAGGACAAAGGTAACTACCCTGTATAGTTAGGGAACACACAACATATACCTCATCCATGCAAGGATCAGCCAGTTTAGCTAAAGATAATGACAAGCCTCACTTTTTAAACTTAGTCAATAGAAAACTGACTTTAAATAACGTAAGAGAAATGTCTTTGCAAAACCAAAAGACAAAGATTGGCCGATTGGATACAGAAACAAGACCCCTATATATGTTGTCTACAAGAGACCCACCTCAAACCTAGGGACACATATAGAC
This sequence comes from Antilocapra americana, assembly GCA_007570785.1. Lineage (NCBI taxonomy): Eukaryota > Metazoa > Chordata > Mammalia > Artiodactyla > Antilocapridae > Antilocapra > Antilocapra americana. The sequence continues at coordinate 23,915,273 of ML663006.1, forward strand.
CGAAAGTTAAAGGCTGGACAAAGATATTCCATGCAAATAAAGACCAAAAGAAAGCAGGAGTGGCAATACTCATATCTGATAGACTTTAAAATAAAGGCAGTGAAAAGAGATAAAGATGGACATTACATAATGATCAAAGGATCAATCGAGGAAGAAGAAATAACAATTATAAATATTTATGCACCTAACATAGGAGCTCCACAATATGTAAGGCAAATGCTAACAAATATGAAAGGGGAAATCAACAACAACACAATAATAGTGGGAGACTTTAATACACCACTCACACCAATGGATAGATCAACTAGACAGAAAAGTAACAAGGAAATTCAAACTTTAAATGAAACAATAGACCAACTAGACCTAATTGATATCTATAGGTCATTCCACCCCAAAACAAGGAATTTCACCTTTTTCTCAAGTGCACACGGGACCTTCTCCAGGATAGATCACATCCTGGGCCATAAATCTAACCTTGATAAATTCAAAAATATTGAAATCATCCCAAGCATCTTTTCTGACCACAATGCAGTGAGATTAGATATCAACTACAGGAGAAAGCCTCTCAAAACATCCAACATATGGAGGCTCAACAACACACTGCTGAATAACCAACAAATTGCAGAAGAAATTAAAAATGAAATTCAGTTATGCATGGAAATGAATGAAAATGAAAACACAACAGCTCAAAACCTATGGGACACTGTGAAAGCAATGCTAAGGGGAAAGTTCATAGCAATACAAGCTCACCTCAGGAAACAAGAAAAAAATCAAATAAATGACCTTACTTTACACCTAAAGCAACTAGAAAGGGAAGAGATGCAGAAGCCCAGGTCTAGTAGAAGGAAAGAAATCTTAAAGATCAGGGCAGAAATAAATGCGAAGGAATCAAAAGTGACCATAGCAAAAATCAACCAAGCCAAAAGCTGGTTCTTTGAGAAGATAAATAAAATTGACAAACCATTAGCCAGACTCATCAAGAAACAAAGGGAGAAGAACCAAATCAACAGAATTAGAAATGAAAACGGAGAGATCACAACAGAAAACACAGAAATACAAAGGATCATAAGAGACTATTATCAGCAACTATATGCAAATAAACTGGACAATTTGGATGAAATGGACAAATTCCTAGAAAAGTATAACTTTCCAAGACTAAACCAGGAAGAGATAGATAATATTAATAGACCCATCACAAGCACGGAAATTGAAACCGTAATCAGATATCTTCCAAAAAACAAAAGCCCAGGACCAGATGGCTTCACAGCTGAATTCTACCAAAAATTTAGAGAAGAGCTAACACCTATTCTACTCAAACTCTTCCAGAAAATTGCAGACGAAGGTAAACTTCCAAACTCATTCTATGAGGCCTCCATCACCCTAATTCCAAAACCTGGCAAAGATGCCACAAAAAAAGAAAACTACAGGCCAATATCACTGATGAACTTAGACGCAAAAATCCTCAACAAAATTCTAGCAAATAGAATCCAACAACACATCAAAAAGATCATACATCATGATCAAGTAGGCTTTATCCCAGGGATGCAAGGATTCTTCAATATTCGTAAATCGATCAATGTAATACACCACATTAACAAATTGAAAAATAAAAATCACATGATTATCTCAATAGATGCAGAGAAAGCCTTTGACAAAATTCAACATCCATTTATGATAAAAACCCTCCAAAAAGTAGGAATAGAAGGAACATACCTCAACATAATAAAAGCTATATATGACAAACACACAGCAAACATTATCCTCAATGGTGAAAAACTGGAAGCATTCCCCCTGAAATCAGGGACAAGACAAGGGTGCCCACTCTCACCACTACTATTCAACATAGTTTTGGAAGTTTTGGCCACAGCAATCAGAGCAGATAAAGAAATCAAAGGAATACAGATTGGAAAAGAAGAAGTAAAACTCTCTCTGTTTGCTGATGACATGATCCTCTATATTGAAAACCCTAAAGACTCTACGAGAAAATTACTAGAGCTAATCAGTGAATATAGCAAAGTTTCAGGATACAAAATCAACACACAGAAATCCCTGGCATTCCTATACACTAACAGTGAGAAATCAGAAAGAGAAATTAAGGAAACAATCCCATTCACCATCGAAACAAAAAGAATAAAATACTTAGGAGTATTTCTACCTAAAGAATCAAAAGACTTGTATATAGAAAACTATAGAACACTGATGAAAGAAATCAAGGAGGACACAAACAGATGGAGAAATGTACCGTGCTCATGGATTGGAAGAATCAATATAGTGAAAATGAGTATACTACCTAAAGCAATCTATAGATTCAATGCAATTCCTATCAAGCTACCAGAGGTCTTCTTCAAAGAATTAGAACAAATAATTTCTCAATTTGTATGGAAATACAAAAAACCTCGTATAGCCAAAGCAATCTTGAGAAAGAAGAATGGAACTGGCGGAATCAACCTACCTGACTTTAGGCTATACTACAAATCCACAGTCAT